>JAJHZJ010000314.1:19262390-20462390 GCA_023548195.1 Bettongia penicillata ogilbyi | reverse complement strand
AATTCCCATTTCCTTACTGGGAACTAGTTATACCAACAGTGGATATAGAAATAGACAGATTAGATATAGCTATGTGTGTGTATATATAATGATCTATACATATACATACCCACAAGGGATTGTGCAGTCACTTAGAGGCTGATGAAGATGTGTGCCAGGAGCTATCAAAACATGCCTGAGTAAACAAGCAGTAATAAAATGATCAATATATTTTAAGCACTTATACAAAATTCAATATAAAAATGCTCCTATAAAATATTCAAAAATAAGGATCTATAAACTGTTATTTAAAGTAATGTGGAAAATTTTTAAATAAAATTTACTGAAACACATGTATCCAAATGACACTGTTCCCTTTGGAATAGTCACCTTGAGAGACAATACACTTATTCCAACAAAAATTGTCTTTACTCCAAATATTTTTGAAATATCTCTTCTGGAACTTCCTTCAAGGCCTGTGGCCATCTTCTGAATACACCCAGTGGTGAAAGATCCTCATCTTTTGAGGATAATTTTAATTTTTTGAACCATTCCGAAGTCCTTTGAGATCAAGTCTTGTGAATCAAATGGAAGACTCAGATGAATGATGTCGCCTGGAGTCCCAAAATCAAGTGTGACTATAAAATAATAAAATGTTTTCTTCAGTAGCCTTCATACTGACTCTGAAAGCAATTCCAACAGTGAAATTCCAAAAGTATGATAACTGATATTTATATGACACTTTATGCATGATTGAGCCTCGTGGCAATCCTGTAAGTTCAACAAAGATAATTGTCTCTATTTTTAAAAATGAAGAGAGGCTTAATGAGGTTTAGAGACTTACCCATCTTTATACAGCTAGTAAGTACCAGAGATAAGTCTTCTTGACTCCAAATTCTGCAATCCATCTGCTCTATGTGGTATAGCATGTCTGCTGAAATAAGGGTTTAGCATCCCAAGTGACTATCTGGAAACACAACTCTCATTTGCATATGTGTGATATGAACTGTCACAAATGGTCACCCTCACTCTTATCTAATGCATTATTATTTTTCTACAATTATCCCCCTTTCATTTTATTTTTTAACATTTTTTGAGTTCCAAATTCTTTCCCCTGTAGCCCCTCCTCCACCCATTTAGAAGGAAAGCAATATGTACATGGGAAGTCATGCAAAACATATTTCTATATTAATAAATCATGTTGGAAAAAAGGCAAGAAAAATAAAGTGAAAAACAATATAATGCATTATTTTTGTCTCCTAATCTCTTCACAATGAATCTTTTATAGAGAAGAAGTATTGAGCAATTAAGGGGATCCCAGAAAGAAAGCAAGAAACAAAATTCTCATAGCAAGTATCCAGAAGTGTATAGAGTATGTGTCTACTTCAGGATACCTCAGAAAATGGTTTGAATGTCCTGTAAGGAAGTCAGACTTGTGATTTCATTATTGGAGGGAGCCCTGTGAGGAAGCCCCTTCACCAATGCAGATTAGCCCAACGCTGCAATTTATAGGCTTAGAGTTGACTGTAATGCTAAGGCTAAGGGTCTCGAATAGGGCACATGGCAGTAAGGGATTCAGGGGCAAATCTTCCCGCTTCCTGCTTCCAAGTCTGACTCTTTAACCTCTGTCCTACAAAACCTCTCAACTGTGCTCTGGTAAGTAATGCCACAGTCCTCTCTTACTTAGAAAGACAATAGGAGAGATATGAAAAGAAAGCGATACAGAAAACCAAATACCAAACATGACTGTGAAAGAATTTCTAAGTCAATAGGTATTGTATAAATCCCACAATCCAATGGATACCTGACTCAGTGGAAGTAATCAGTTCCTACTCCCAGACTATGCTTCTCCCCCTTTCTGGAATCTAACTCAAAATAGATGGAAGCAATTTCATCAGCTGCCTTTGATGTTGCCCCTGTAATGGAGACATCGATTCTTTATGTGCATTTAAATATTCACTTTCCAAACATTGCGTAAAATAGGATAGCCCAAAAGGGAATAAATCTATGTTTCACTAAACCAGCAGAGCAAACAGAGCCTGTGTGAAGAAACTGGCAGAAAATGTATGCCATTGTGGCTAATTTTGTTTTTCCAGCAAGGTATGCAAGGCATTAACTTTCCTTTGGGTTCATCACCCCTAAGGGGCTACTTCTGTTGACTTCCTAGAAACACTTATTTTATTCCATTTATGATTTATGCAAGTTCTAGGCCTCCCTGGCTCTCTGGGAAACTCTGTTAGAGACGCCTTAATCTTGGTTTCAGTGTTGTTGCTTTACAAAATGTTTTAGTTCACAATCCTGGGTTATCTCCTAAGGACTTATTTACATAGTAACTAGGGAAATTCCCTGTATCCTGGGAATAATAACCCCCTAGAAGCAACAGGACATTTATCCTGATGAAGAACCTGACTTTTTTGTATTTTTCCAGGGGTCCAGAGGGACTGCTGTGGCATGTCACTCCTGGAAATTCTACCAAGCAGCCCTGCATCATGGGAATTTTCCCAGTTAGCTTTCCAGCGGGTAGTATAACCTTTCTGCCTATCATTAAACTAGATTTGGGTTCTGTTGAGCTCTTCATCTCATTTCTCTTATTTCTACTAGCTATATCCAGGGTTCCTCCCTAGGGAGGGGCAAAAGGGCAAGACTGAATCATACTGGTGCCATGGAAAAGACAGCGCAGTGGAAGTATCTCCTGGGGGCTCTATGACTAGGAGAGGCCTCTTAAAGGAAAGAACTGGGCCATTCTGACTCTCCCAGAGCCGAATCTTCCCCATCAATATTGTCAGGGTTAAATGTTCCAAAAGTGTCGACACAAGTCCTATTCCCCACCCACCAAGCCAGCAGATTAGTTTTCAAGGAAAAAAAAGTGTAACAATGACATCTTTACCATGCCCAGGATGCATTTGGGAGAGCCCAAGAAATCAGGGCAGTCCTAATGAACTTTTGTTAACTTTCCCTTGGGCCTTTTTATCCAAAGTGAAGAAGCTTGAGCTCTACGTAAATAGCTGGAAATGCTAATGGGGTTAAATAAGACTTTCTTGAACTCGGTCCAAGCCATTATTTCTCTCAACGAGGCCACTTGGTTGGTTTTTTTTTTCTTTTTCCCTCAAGGCAAGCATTAGAAATGGCTGTCTCAAAGGGACTCAGTCACTAGCTGCTGAACACTGATTTTCTTCAGCCAAGAAAGGGATTGCAAGTTCAGAACCCATCCTGGGCTTCTCCCCAGTCCTCATCGCTGAGGATATAGGAAGCAGAAAAACCAGGCTACTCTGGCCTCTTCCTCTAATGCCTCAACCACAGAGCTTGTTAGGGCAGTCAGAATTTTCAGCATGTGTGGGCAAAGAGTCATTTGAATATTAGTAACTGCCTAAAGAGAGAAGAGCCAGTTTGAAAAGATCCCCTACCTGCTGTTACCCATACGGGTGTCTATAAAACACCTGTGCTCTTAGTGATCCGAGCCATAGAAAAAGGTAGACATTTACCCTGAAGCAGTTAAGGCACATAAATTGTGCATTAAAACACACACGCAAACAGACATACATACGCAAAAAACTTGCCAGGTGTTTGGCAACACGCTGTAAGATGGTACTGGGGCATATCGTGTTGACATATAATTTAGAAAAGGCCTCAAAGCTAGGACATTTCCAGCCATCAAGATGTCACAGTAGGAAAGATGTACTAATCTGATATTGAGCCAAGTCAGTATCTCGAAGTGAAACATAGCATTTAAACAGGTTAGTCCTTTACCCCCTCTGCATTCTCCTGTCCTTATCAGTCCTCTTCAGTTGTTACAAGGGTAGTTTCTCATTTGCAGAGCTCAATTGCTAGGGCTTCTGCATGGGTTAGCCTGGGAAATATGAACAGAGAACATCACTTGAAGCCCCACAGGGAACGCAGCTTTTTCATCAGGCCTCCTGCTGTGGGCTGGCCCCTGTCAGAATGAGATCTACAGGGCAGGCACAAACTGCTCCTCTTCAAACTCACACCCAAACATTCCATCGGGATGTTGTCTTTACTTCTTAATAGGAAAAAGATGGCCTGTCAAAGGGCCTCAGCCCACAGATGGACACAGAGGGGGAAGAGCAGACCTTCTTGTGTAAGGTACAAGGGAAAGGGGAAGAAGGTAAAAAAGAAACAACAGTCCTTTGTTCCTTCTCGGGTCTCTTCAGACCTGCAAAGCAATGGCCAGCCCACAGGTTATTGCGGGGTTGGGGAGACAGGCGTCCTCATTCCTGCCAGAGGCACTGCATAGCTAGAAAAACAAGTAAAATCTAGAGAGGCAGTCCTTGAATTTATGAGGAATTACATTCCTTTAAAAAGACGCTTTCAATCAAAATGTTTTAAGTAAAATTTGATTTTTCCCCTTGGGGAAAAAAAAGGTTACAATAGGTGGTTACATTCCTGACCTGATACCTAACTTTTTATAAAAATGACTGCAAATATCATATGAAATCAACTATGAAAGATAAATTTATATAACAAAAAGACATAAATATAAGTGACAAGTATGGACAGAAATAGATATATGCATATATAGGTATGAATGTGACAGAACATACAGTAACCAATAATAATAAATACAGTAACCTATCACAATCATTCAACAAGCATTTATTAAATACTTAATGTATGCCAAGCACTATACTACATATTAGGAGCCAAAGAAAAGGCACAAACAGCCCTTTTGTTCAAGGAACTTTCATTCTAAATGGGGAGGTAATATGTAAATATGTGTGTACAAGATACATACAGCGTAGGTGCAAGGTAGACTTTGAAAGGAAGGTCCTAGCATCTACAAGTGGGAGGGACCAGAAAAGGCCTCCTATTGAAGGGAGTGCTTGAGCAGTAACTTAAAAGAAGTCAGAAAATCTAAGAGTTGGAAGTAAAGAGGATGAGCATTCCACACAGGGGTAACATGCTGCATGAGTAGCTAGATGGCCCAGTGGATGGAGGCTGGTCCTAGAGTCGTGAAGAGCTGAGCCCAAATCTGGTCTCAGACACTTACTAGCTGTGTGACTCTGAACAAGTCACTTGGCCCTGTCTGCCTCAGCTTCCTCATCTGTAAAATGAGCTGAAGAAGGACATGGCTACCATTCCAATAGCTTTTCCAAGAAAAGTACAAATGAGTTCCCAAAGAGTCAGACACAGCTAACTGACTAAGCAGCAGGCATCATAAAGTACAGATACAGGAGATGGAACACTGGATTTGAGAAAAACCAAGTAGACCAGGAGAGCTGGGCCCCAGAGTGTGTGTAAGGAAGAAAGCAATATATAAGAAGACTGGAAAGACAGGAATGGGCCATAATGTAAAGAGCTTCAAATGCCTAGCAGAAGAGTTTATATTTAAACCTGAAGATAACAAGGAATCATTGGAGTTTACTGATTGAGGGAAGTGAGGTTGACAACAGATCTATATATCAGGAAAATCACTCTGGCAGCTGCCAGGAAGGAAGAAGGAAATCCAACTAGCAGGCTATTGCAATAATCTGGGCAAGAGGAGATAGGGGCCTGGAGGCTGTGTGAGTGGAAAGAAGGGAATGTGTGCGAGAGAAGGAAACTACAAGAAATTATCGGGGCAAAAATTCCAAGATTTGGCAGTTGTGTGACGTGAGCAAGAAAGGAAAGGGGGAGGAGTTGAAGATGATACAAAGATGGCAACTTGGCTAGATGGAAGGACAGTCGGTGGTACCCTCAACAGTAAAAGGGAATGAATTGGGGTGGGGAAAGACAATGAGATTTGGTTGGGACATTTTGAGATTGAGATACCTGTAGTTCTAAATGACTGACAGGCATTTGGTAACGTCAGGAACAAAAGAGGCAGGTTAGGACTGAATATGTAGATGGGAGAATCATCAGTTCCCATGGGTTCAGTTATCATCCGTGAACACGTAATGAAGTGGGAGAGCACAGAGAGAAAAGAAAAAAAGCTCCAGGAGAGAACCTCGGAAGATTTTTGTGGTTATTTGGCATACCATGGATATCATTTAATTAAGAAAGTCTGTGAAGATGAGTTTCCTATAGAGGACAGTGGAAAGGCACATGGTGACTATGAATTAGCTGTAAAATAACCAGTGAGGAAGTCTAAAGAACTGAATTATAGGAAGAGAAAATGGGATGGTCAAATGGCAAGAGTAAGTTGTCTTGGGTGCACATCAAGAGTGTTCCTCAGTTAGCCTGATGATGATAAAATTCAAGAAAGAAGGTCTCCTGCATGCTGGAAGGACCTACCTGGATTGAACTTTCGGTAACAGAGAGACAACAGGTGCACAGAATGGGACTGGAGAGAAATCCTGAATCAGAGAGATCACAGATCCCTTTGAGTCTTTTGCATAAGAGAGCCTGAGAGTGGAACTATCACCAGGCTAAGAGGGAAAAAGACCCCTCAATCTAAATCACACTGCCTAGACATAATCATCATCACATTTATTAGTGGAAAAGACATGATTCTCTACTTTTGAATGGCAAATTGCTAAAGGCAGTAGGATTTATAAATAGATACAGATGGATATATTGGGTATATGTATACATATATATTTAGGCAACTAGATGGCACAGCAGATAGAGTACAGGATCTGGAGTCAGGAAGACGGAAGTTCAAATTCAGCCTCGGGCATTTACCAGTTGTGTGACCCTGTGTCACTTACCTGCTGCCTGACAGTTTCCTTATCTGTCAAAAAGTAATAATAACAGCACCTACCCACCAAGGTTATTGTGAAGATAAAGTGAGATAATCTTTGTAGATCATTTTGCAAGCTTTAAAGTGCTACATTATCACTAGGTGTTATTATTATATGCATATTCCCTATGGTTTTATATATATATGCATATATACAAACACAGATACATGTTCCCTATGGTATATGTATATCTAGATAGGCAGATAGATAGATAGATAGACAGATAGACAGACATATACATATACACATATATATCTTCCCTATGGTTATATGGACTATTTGTGCCCAACATGTGGTAGAGCCTTCCAAATTTACATTGGTATTAGCAACAACAGCCAGACACACTGTACACTGACCCCAATATTGTAATATCATTTTTGTCCTCTTCAAGCATGAAGGACAAACAACATATATTCCCAATATATATTATATATAATGCATACAAATATAATTTCAATTATTTTTATAAATACAAATGTCAGTTATAATTATTATCTTTTTTTTTCACCAAGGTTATAACAAGTTTTCACTCTATGTGCAAATACACTTGTGTGCACATGTCCTGAAATACATATAATGGAACCAAAAGCTGAAAAAGCTTGAAATTTCTTTTTCTGGCCACATACATGTAATAAAGCCTAGAATATGGTTAAGCAGAGGGGAAATGACTTTGCCTGTTGATTTTAGCTTTGTCTCTCAGCCTTTCCCCTACTTCTCCACCCATTTCTCACTGCCTTTGCCTATCATCTCCCTGGGAAAGTGGCAGAGATTGAAAATTTTGAAACTGGGAGACTCCAAAGCCCTGAATCTTTGGCAGTTTCTTGGAAGAGCAGTTTCTAGAACAGAGGATAATAAGGTGTAGTCTAGGGGCACTAGATGGCACAGTGCATAGAGTTCCAATCCTGGAGTCAGGAAGACATCTTCTTGAGTTCAAATCTGACTTCAGATACCTACTAACTATGTGACCATGGGCGAGTCACTTAACCCAGTCTACCTCAGTTCCTCATCAATAAAATGAACTGGAGTAGGACATGGCAAACTATTGGAAGAGTTCCTTTGTCAAGGAAACCCAAAATGAGATTATGAAGAGTTGGACACAACTGAAATGACTGAACAGCACGTATAGCAATTACCGCATGCCAGGCACTGTGCTAAGTGCTTTATAATGATGATTTCATTTGGTCCTCACACAAACCCTGGGAAGTTGGTGCTATTATTATCCACATTTTACATATGAGGAAACTGAGGAAAACAAGGGTTAAAGGACTTACCTAGGATCATACAGTTAGTAAGACTCTGAGGCCAGTCTTGAATTCAGGTGTTCCTAATTCCAAACCCAGGACTCTAACCAATGTGCCACCAGCTGCTCCAATATAACAAACTATGTAAATATACTTGGAATTTCAGAAGCACCCATAAGGCAGCATGGTGATCTAGTTATAGACTTAGATCTCATTTTTGACCTTAGACAAATATATATATATATTTGTGCCCTCTCCATGGAACCCCAATAATATGTTCAACATTAAAATGAGCCCTAAGCCATGGCTGACTGGGCTAAGGATAGAAGGATATATAACTCAAGCATGCCTCACCTCTATATTAGTAGCTAGGTCCCAGAATTCTACTAACCATTCCCTGGGCCATCAGGCAGGACCTGGTATCACTATCTTGCTTCGTGCCAAAGCTACCATTCTGTCTCAGATAATAGCTAACACCATCCCCCCAACACACACACATCAACTTTCTCCCTGTTATTGAGATACTGATAATCCAATCAACATCATCATCATTACTACTATTAAGGGTGTTACAATCTACTACACTATGTCTTCATTCAAAAACTGTGTAATTTTGAGCTGTAGGATACTTGTACCTTTCCTTAGTTCCTACTCCTTGCTCATGCCCATCCATGTCAGCCTTGTCTCTATACCACTCAAATCTATTCTTCCCTTATATGTGGAACTTCAATTTTATCAAATAATATGAACTTCCATTCATATTAGAACTATGCTTTCTCCTTAGAAATTATGCTGTATGTATTTTATGTTAAATTTCCTATAGACATAGTTATCTTCTTCCCCCCAAAAAATATGAGCTTCTTAAGGGCAGAGATTATCTTTCTTTTGTATTTGTGTCCTCAGTGCCTGGAATAGTGTGTGATGGAGGGGCAGAGTTAAGATGGAGGAGTAGAAAGACATATATACTCTAGCACTTCCCTCATAGCCCACAAAATACCTGTAAAAAATGACTCTCAACAAATTCGAGAGCAGCAGAAGCCACAGAACAACAAAGTGAAAGAGGTTTCTAGTAAAAGGTAACCTGGAAGGCCGACAAGAAAGGTCTATCTGTTGGGACACTGAGCTGACCAGAGTCCAGCCCTAGTCATGGGGCACTGGGAGGAATAGGACCTGAACAGACCTCCGGGCCACAATTCACAGCAGGGAGAGTCCCAGATCCCTCAACCCACAAGCGACAAAGGAAGCTCCAAAGGTCAGTGTGGGAGGGCTTTCCCAGCTGGGCAAGAGGGAAGTGGGGTCCCCCCAGCACTGGCCCCAGATGGTGGCAGAGGTAGTGGCAGTAGCAACAGCAGGCAGCGGGTGGCTATCGTGGCTACGGAAGCAACCTGGGTCCATTGTCCTGGCAGTTCAGATTAAAGCCTTTGGGAGAATTGAGCAGCTCATCTTAATCTCGGCCTTGAGCATGGTACTGGGGGGAGGAAAAGCACTAGGACCCTCCTCTTGACAAAGGATTCAGAAGTCAAGCAACTGGCTGAGAAAATGCCAAAAAAAGGGGGTAAAAAATAAGATCATAGAAGGTTACTTTCTTGGTGAACAGATCTCTCCTTCCATCCTTTTGGATGAGGAAGAACAAGGCATACTGTCAGAGGAAGTCAAAGCTTCTGCCTCTAGTACCTCCAAAATGAATATGAAATGGGTTCAAGCCATAGAAGAGCTTGAAAAGTGAGTCAGCAGCTTGCTAAAGGAGAACCAAAAAACAAATGCTGAGAAAAATAACACCTTTAAAAACAGGCTAACTCAATTGGAAAACGATCCAAAAAGTCAATGAGGAGAAGGAGGCTTTAAAAAGCAGAATTAGCCAAGTGGAAAAGAAAGTTCAAAAGCTCATTGAAGAAAATAGTTCTTTAAAGGAGAGATTGGAGTTCAGGGAAGCTAATGACTGTGAGATAAACCAAGAAGTTAAAAAACAAAACCAAAAGACTAAAAAAATAGAAGACAATGTAAAACATCTCATTGGAAAAACAAGTGACCTGGAAAATAGATCCAGGAGAGACAATTTAAAAATTATGGGATTACCTGAAAGTCATGATCAAGAAAAGAGCCTAGACATTATCTTTCATGAAATTATCAAGGAAATGTGCCCTGACATTCTAGAACCAGAGGGAAAAATAAATATTGAAAGAATCAGCCAATCACTTCCTGAAAGAGACCTGAAAAGAGAAACTCCTAGGAATATTGTGCCCAGATTTCAGAGTTCCTAGGTCAAGGAGAAAATATTGCAAGCAGCTAGAAAGAAACAATTCAAGTATTGTGGAAATACAATCAGGATAACACAGGATCTGACAGCTTCTACATTAAGGGATTGAAGGGCTTAGAATAGGATATTCCAGAAGTCAAAGGAACTGGGAATAAAACCAAGAATCACCTACCCAGCAAAACTGAGTATAATTCCTCAAGGGAATAAATGGTCATTCAATGATATAGAGGACTTTCAAGCATTCATGATGAAAAGACCAAAACTGAATAGAAAATTTGACTTTCAAACATAAGAATCAAAAGAAGCATGAAAAGGTAAACAGGAAAGAGAAATCATAAAGGACTCTGTAAAGCTGGACTGTTTACATTCCTACATGGAAAGATAGTATTTGTAATTATTGAGACTTTTCTCAGTATTTGGGTAGGTGGAGGGATTTTATACACACACACATACACACACACACACAGAGAGAGAGTACAGGTTGAGTTGAATCAGAAGAGATGATATCTATAAAAAAATTAAATTAAGGGGTGAGAGAGGAAAATATTGGGAGGGGAGAAGTGGAACAGGGCAGGCTATCACTCATAAAAGAGATAAGAAAAATCTTGTTCAATGGAGGAGAAAAGGGAGGAGGTGAGAGGGGAAAAGTGAAGCTTATCTCTTCACATATGACTTAAGGAGAGAATAAAATGCTCACTAAATTTGGTATGAAAATCTATCTTACACTATAGGAAAGTAGGGGAGAAAGGGACAACTGGGGTGAGGGGAATGATAGAAGGGAGGGCAAATGAGGGAAGAGAGTAACTAGAAGTAAACACTTTTGGGAAGGGACAAGGAATTAGTTTGGAAGAACACACAAGAAAAGAATCCCTGATGGTGACAGGCATACTCAAGAAACAAACCCAGAAAAAAAAATTTTTTTAAAAGACAGAAAGAAACCCAGAAGAGAATTACTCCAAAACAAACATAAGCAAAGCCTCAAAGAAAAATAGAATTTGGGCAGAAATACAACCAGAATTCCTGAAAGAGTTAAAGCAAGTTTGAGGAAGAGTTAATTTTTTTTTGTAAATGAAATAAGAGGGCTTGGGGGAGTGGGGAGAGAAATGAGAGTTATGGAAGAAACAATTGGAAGGGGAACTAGCTCGGGGAAAGAGGTACAAAACTTTGCCAAAGGAACAAACTTCCTGAAAATGAGAATGGACCAAATAGAAGTCAATAACTGAATGAAACAGCAAAAAAAAAAAAAAAAAAATTTCAAAGTCAAAAGACTGAAAAATAGATGAAAATATAAGATATCAAAACAACTTACAAAATAAAATGGGCAGAGATAATTTATGAACCACTGAACTACCTGAAAGTAATGACCAAAACAAAAATCTAGACATCATGCTTCAAGATACCTCAAAAGAAACCTGCCCAAACCTCTTAAAACAAAAGGGCAAAGTAATAGAAAGAATCCACCGGTCATTTCCTAAAAGAAACCCCCAAAAGAAAAACTCCCAGGAATACTATATCCAAAATCCAGAGCTTCCAAGTCAAAGAAAAATTACTGCAAAATTCCCAAAAGAATTCAAGAATTGACTACCCAATTTAGGATTACACACAATTTATCGACCACCAAATAAGAAGAATGGAGGGTTTGGAATGTAATGTCACTGAAAGAAAAGGATATAGGGTTACAGCCAAAAATAGTTTACACAGCAATATTGAAACTAATTCCATGGGGGGAAATGGACCTTTATGAAATGGAGAACTTCTAAGCATTCCTGATAAAAAAGACCAGACCTCCCTAGAAACTTCAAAGAGAGTTAGGAGAAACATAAAAAGGCAAACACAAGTAATCAATCAAGAGGGACTAAAGAAAGATAAAGTGCTTACATTCAAATATGGGGAAATGACACATATGTCCCTTCTGAACCTTATCCTCCAGGGTCATCTAGGGAATCTAATTATATAAGACCAGTCACAGTTCTGTTACGTCTCACCAATCTTAAGAGAAAAATGGGCAGAGAGAGGAAGAAGAAATACTCTCTGGAGGGTCAGGGAGGAAAGGGAAGGCAAATTAGGGAAAATCATCTCACATAACCAGGGTGACAATTAGACATCTATACAAACATGGAAAAAGGGATGGAGAATGGCTGCCATTTGAATCTCACTTTCATCTGAACTAGTCAAGGAGGGAAGAATACATTCAGAGTTGAGCATAGAAACATATATTTCACTCAGTGAGGGGGAAGGAGGGAAAGAGGAGAAGAGTGTAAATTAAGAGGCATTAATTAGAGGGAATGCAGATTAAGGAAGGGATTCAAACTAAGTAAAACAAACTTACTAAAGATGCGTAAAATAATTATAACTTTTTATTGTGGAAAAGAATGTGAATCGGAAGAACTGCCCAGAAATTGAAGAATGACTGAAAAACGTATAGTACATGGATATGATAGAATACTTTTATGCTGTAGGAAATAATGAGAGGGATGATTTCAGAGAAAACTGGGAAGATTTATATGAACTGATACAGCATGAAGTGAACAAAATAACAATGATAAAGAAAAACAACTTTCAAAGACACAGAAACTCTAATCAATGTGATGACCAACCATGGATTCTAGTGATTCATCTAATGATGACACATGCTACCCACCTCCTAACAGAGAAGTAAAGGACTCAGAACACAAAATGAGACATATGTATATAAATGTATATATACATGCATATATGTATATATGCATATAAAGGGGACAGGGCATGGCCAATGCATTAATGTGTTGGACACACAGACATGACTATATCTGTGTATATATATTCTATATGTATGTATACACACATATGTGTGTGCATGTATGTATACATACCTATTTGTGTCTAATGGTAGCCATGAGAGGAAGAAAGAATGACATTTACATTATAATTTTGTTGTATATTTGAAAGGAATGGCAAGCAGCATAGTAGATTTGCAATTTCATGTACAATCATCTTTTTTTATTGTACTGTGTTATGAAAATGCTTGCTTTATTCCATAAAACTAAAATAAATTTTAAAAATAAATAAAATTATGCCTTCTGCAGAAAAAAAAGAAAATATTTATTTTTCAAAAGAAACAAGATGAATCATTCAAAAACTATCTACCATCCCAACAAAGAAGAAGTGACGTGGTGGAACATTGGTCAGCACCACTTACCAAACCTGAGGAGTAAACCCGCTCCTTGTCCACTGTTCTTTTGCATTTAGACGACTTAGTCCCAGGACCAATTAAGTCTCAAGAATAGTTTCATTACCTTTTAAGGAAAAATTGACCTCGTCTGCATAAGGTAGATATTGCTTCCTATGACACACCACCTACAAGGTCCATACCTTCTATCCCTTGAATGGACTCAAGGTCATTGTTGGACAACCCTGACTTGAGAGAATAGGAAAAGTCTGCCATAAGCAGCACTGGAGGGGAAACAAATTAGTTAAAAGAAAAGCAAGAACAGAAACACAGAAAAAGAAGAAATAAATGATGTAACAGCCCCCGAGGGAGTGACTGAATATGGGAGAGAACAAAGATGGGAAATCTCAGGCTTTGCCTCCCTCTTTTGGAAGGACTGAGTCCATGCTCTTAGCAATATCGTCTGCAATCTGAGTGCTGCAAAATCTCTCCAGGTGCTGATGAGTCTCCCAAAATAAAATAATACAGATAAATCCAGCAGCATGAGAAACGTCAGAGTCAAAGGATAACTGATGATACTTCTGTCACGTTCACTGGACCTCATCACTGACTAGGGTGGCCTGTAGCAAAGTAGCTAACCTTCTCACAAGCAAACTGCTCTTGTTCCAGAGTTAATATCAAAATCACCCTGAAATTCTACTCACTGTCTTCTCTCCTCTCCAGCCAATCAAGACCTCTATATCCTTAGGAGCCCCATTGCAGAAACTTTTGTTGAAGGACTGTCCTTTTACATAGGGGCTGGGTAGTTATGTAAAGACTTTCACTTCTCCTGTGGAGTGAGAAATAGATGCACCTCCCAACACTCCTGACCCCTTGGTCCTTGGGCAGTAGATAATTATGGGAACAGCTCCTGGTACTATGTGGGCAGCAATATAGTGGGCTCTTCTCAGTTTTAAATTAAACTAAGGGTCTGCCCATTCTACTGTACCCGATAACACTACCCCCTTTTTTCCTACTTGGGTTCATGAAAACTTTTTCCACTCTGTTATGACCTTTTGCCATCACGGATACTTTCCTTCTATGCTGGGTCCAAGAGCTGTTAATGCTTCCACTATGCACACACACACACACACACACACACACACGGTTGAACATTTCCTTCTGCAGAGGATGCCTTTGCCCTCTTGTCCAGTGGGCTAGTCACTCTCCCCTGCATCAAAGCTTTACAACCTGCAATTAAATTTCAAGAATTATTTCATTACCTTACCACCCAGCATAGGGTAGATGTTGCACAGGAAAATATCTCAAGTTCAGTTTAACTAGGGAATTGACATGTGAATTAATGAAAATTTGAAATATAGTTTAGCTGAAATAGCACTCTGGAAAAAGGAGTGATATGAATGAAGCAAGCCTAGAAAGTCATACTGTGAGGGCCTTTAAATGTCAGCACATAATTCCGGGAATATTCCTTACACAGGCACACTCATCATCATTGACCTTTTCCCCCCTAATGATAATAATAATTAACATAGTACTAACAATAATTTACATAATGCCACTACATACATGCCAGGCACTGTGCTAAACACTTTGCAATTATCATACCATTTGATCTTTATAACAATTCTGGGAGATAGGTGCTATTCTCAGCCTGATTTTACATATGAGGAAACTGAGGCAAACAACCCAGAATCATACTGATACATTGCTCAGGCCCCAGGCCTGTGGTCGTGTCCCTGGAACCTCCCAACTTCCTGCCCTGTGAGAAAATTTTCTCCCATTGTAGAACACATTCTCTTATTAGAACAGATACAGGGGTGCCTGGTCCAAGAACTCTCCCTCTCACCAGATCCTCAAGGTCCCCAAAGCTTAAACAAAAACTCTCTTTTCTCCCTCCATGTCTGGTATCAACAAAATTATCTCTACAAAACTCCCTATATTTTCCCACCCCTAGCTCCCAAAGATACCTGGACCCCTAGAGATTACCTAATTACAATCCTTGGCATCCTTTCCCTTGTCTCTTTTCTATATAAGCCCAGCACTATCCTCACTATCTCACAGGTTCCCTAAGGATCCTTGCACATTTTTGTTAAAGCGTTACAATAATTGCCACTTGACTAAGAAAAGGCTTGATTGTGTGAAATCATTCCAGGCAACTCCGCCTTAGCATTCTCAGGGTCCCCGCAACCTCTAAACTCTTCAATAGAACTAATAAATCTGAGGCTGGATTTGAATTCAGGATTAGAACTCAGGTCTTTCCTGACTCCAGGCCTGATGGGCTATCTACTGTGCCACCTACTTACAACTTTATGTTCCTTCTGGACTACACAACCAGGTCTGAAATTAGATGTATTGCCTCATTGCTGTGACTCAAGAGCTGCAAGGTACAGAGGCAATGGAAAAACTCTTTGTGACCCTTGTGAAAACTCTTAGATAAATACCTGGTGCAGTAGATATAGAACAATAGACTTAGAGTCAGAAAGATATAGATTTGAATGCCACCTCACACATTTTTATGGGACCTTGGGCAAGTGACTTGACCTCTCTTAAGCTCAGTTTTCTCATCTGCAAAATGGAGGAAAGTAAGAGCCCTTATCTTTTAGAGCTTTTCCAGTGTTCAACTGAGTTAATGTCTTTTATAAATCTTAAAGTATTAGACATAGGTGAGCTATTACTATAACTTTGCAGGTTGCTAACAGGCCCTTCTTCCCTCAGGGATATGTGTCAGACATAATACATAATTCTTACAATAAATTTCCTATTCTTTTTTTTAAATGCTGTCTTCTTTTAATACTGAGCTACTATTTTGGTTTAGCTTGAGAAAATTAGGTTTGATCTTGTCCTGGGCAAGAAAAGAAAGGGGGTGGTGTGTTAGGGTGTTGGTAGAATTGTTGCTGGCTATAATTAAGGCTGTCTTAGAACAAGGCAACACTCCCAGTTAGAGGAAAAAGTGATGTTTACAGGCTTGCGCTCTTACAAACAAATTTCAGGTTGGATGATTGTCTGGGTTGAGTTAGCAAAAAGGCATGTTCTTAGTAGTAACAAGCTGGTGAATAAATTGTAATTAAATATGCAGCCCTGTGGTGGGGATTGAGTACAGCTGAACTTTGTTTCCATGTCTTTTTAACTAAATTAACTTGAGCCTCTCAGGGAAAAAAAAATCTATACAGAGGGGAAATGTGACAAAGGAAGTAGGTTTAAATGCTTTTTCGAAGAAAATCAAAATAGGGCAACATTTCCCAGCTCAAGGCTTTTCTCCATGTGCGATAGCTCCTCTATGACCTGGAAGAGTTAATGAAGTTTTGAGAGTGGTCAACACACTCTTCTGTAAGCTGACACAGAAAATTCACCTTCACTAGTGTCAATATTAAAAGCAAAAACAAATAACATGAGCACCTGAATTCATTGTTCTTGATTCACAGTCTGAATTTGGATTGTAATATAATATAAAAATATAATTATGTATATGATAGGACATACCATGATGGGCCATAATACAACAGATTTATATTACATATGGTTGGTTGTCCTTCATTCTTGAAGAGGACCAAAATGACATCACCAGGATAAAGCGAAGTTTCAGTGTGTCCCACTGTGGCTGATCAGACCAATATGATGTCAGAATGCTCTACCACAGACTGGGAACAGATAGTCCATGTGAATATTTAGGGCGGTTACTCCAAATTTGCGCATCCTACATTTCCTTTGTGCTGCTTCAATTTTGCTTTGTTCATAGAATGCAAC
The DNA here is from genome assembly GCA_023548195.1 of Bettongia penicillata ogilbyi. Taxonomy (NCBI): domain Eukaryota; kingdom Metazoa; phylum Chordata; class Mammalia; order Diprotodontia; family Potoroidae; genus Bettongia; species Bettongia penicillata. Next base: position 20,445,344 of record JAJHZJ010000314.1, on the reverse strand, counting down.
ACCTTTTCTGATGTGGGCACACCATGCTGAGTGGTCCTATGCCAGTGTCTCCTATGTCGCACAATCTTGAGTTCTTGAGAGAGACCTTGAGACTGTCCTTGTATTGCTTCTTCTGACCACCATGTGATTGCCTGCTCCATGCAAGTTCTCATAAAATAGTCTTTGGCAAGCATATATTTTGCATTTAAACAACGTTGCCAGTCCATTGGAATTGTGCTCTCTGAAGCATAGTTTGAATGCTTGGTAGTTTAGATGGAGAAAGGATCTCAGTATCTGGTACCTTATCCTTCCAGGTGATCTTCAGAGACAGTTCAAATGGAAGTGATTCAGTTTCCTGGCATTGATCTGGTAGACTGTCTATGTTTCGCAGGCATACAACAATGAAGTCAGAACAATAGCTCTGTAGACCTTCAGTTTGGTAGTCGTCTAATACTTCTTCCCTCCCAAACTTTTCTTCAGAGTCTCCCAAACACTGAGCTAGCTCTGGCAATGCACGCATCAACCTCATTGTCAATGTGTACATCCCTGAAAAGTATACTACCAAGGTAAGTGAACTTATCCACAGCATTCAAAATTTCTCCACTCATTGTTAAACCATGATTTCACATATGAATGGTGTGGTGGTGGTTGATGGAGCACCTATGTTTCCTTGGTGTTGATTATTAGGCCAAAATTAGTGCAGGGAGCAGAGAATTGATCCATACTTTGTTGCATCTCAGCTTCTGAGATTGCATTGGGTACGCAATCATTTGCAAACAGAATATCATGCACCAACACTCCCTCCACTTTGGTCTTGGCTTGTAGCTTTTTCAAATTGAAGAACTTACCATCAATGTGGTAGTTGACCTTGATGCTGTGTTCATCCTCATTGAAAGTATTTGACAACGTGGCTGAAAACATCATGCTTAAAAGCATGGGAGCAAGCATATAGCCATGTTTCACTCCATTGGTAACTAGAAAGGTACGAGAGCATTGTCCACTATCCAGAACCCAGGCAAACATGCCATCATGAAATTGACATACAATGTTGATGAACTTCTCTGGGCAACCAAATTTTGACATAATTTTCCATAAGCCCTCATGACTGACAGTGTCAAAGGTCTTGGTCAGATCAACAAATGTTGTGGACAAATCTCTGTTCTGCTACTGGCATTTCTCCTGGAACTGTGAGGTATCAAACACCCTATCAACTGTTCCTCAGCCATTTCTGAAGTCACACTGGCTCTCAGGTATATGACCATCTTCCAGATGAAGGATCAGCCTATTAAAGAGGACTCTAGCAAGAATCTTGCCAGCAATGACGACTGAGAGAGACACGCCCCACCCCAACCCCGCCCGTGATCGTCTATGGCCATACCATCCTGAATATGCCCGATCTCTTCTGATCTCAGAAGCTAAGCAGGGTCAGGTTAGTACTTGGATGGAAGACTACCTGGGAATACCAGATGCTGTAATATTACAAATAATATAATGTAATATAACATGACAAAACAGAATAGAAAGCAGTATGGCATAGTAGATAACAAGCTGGCCAGGAAGATATAGGTTCATGTTGCACTTCTGACACATATTTCCTTGTTTCTCTAAAAAAGTCATCTAACTTCTTGCTTCTCTAAGCAAATCTCTAAGACTCAATTGCAGAGAAGTTTCTGACCTGTGTTGTAAAAGGATTTTCCACATCTGTGGGTCCTCTATGCCAATGAAATGAAAGTCCAACCCCCATGTTTTCTCATTTTGAGGGAAAGGAAAGAAAATCAATGTCCCATACAAAGTAACAAAAGGACACTGCATACTTTGGGATCATAAGATCAAGGGTCTAGAGCTGTAAGGATCCTCTGAAGCCATCTAGTACAACTCACTCGTTTTACAGTGGAGGAAATTAAATCCCAAGGAAGTTGGTGCTTTGCTCCATTTCATACAAAGACAAGATTCAAACCAGTCCCTCTGATGCTATATACCCAATTTTCCATGCTGCCTCCACAAGACTAGCAAAATGCCATACCTGGGAACTCTCAAAAGCCACCTTTCTCACCACCCTTCTCTGTTGTTAACAATACTTGCAACTTACTGAGTATATTACATTCGCTGATGACACCTTCCAAGCAGAACTACACCCAAACAAATGGTTATTTATCTTCCTCTTAAAAATTTCCAGGGATAAAGATTTCATGATCTCATTCAGTAGCCTATCTCACCATTTAATCAAAGTGTCTCTAGCGATGTCAAAAATTCAATAGTTTGGCAAACAGAACTGAGCTGACATCACCCATTCCAAATGTATATTATATAATGGAAGAAGGGTGTGGGGGCTTGTGTGTTGATGTTCAGTTCTAATATTATTCTCCATAGCACTTGTTTCAACTTTTTTTCCTTCTCCCCAAATCTTTCAATTCTGCCCATACAGCCAATAACCTAGTATCTGCCTAGAAGAATGCAGAAATCTTCAGACCCCCAGACTCCATTCCTCAAAACTTGTCAGTATTATCAGTCAATTTCTTTTCTTTTCTTTTCCTTTAGTTTGATCTTTCTAAATCCAATCTCTTTAACCTCTGATCTTGATCCCAGATCTTCTTATATTTTCTGGGACACTTAGAGACTTAACCAGGATTAACTAGTGAATATGTGAGGTGGCATTTGAACCCAGGTCCTATACTATTTTGCCTCTGTGTTTAGTTAGCATCACTTCCATGTCTTTTGTAGCTCTCCTCTTTCTAATACCATGGCTTAGGGTTCTAGAACATGAAAAATAACTAAGGAAGTTTTCACAAACTCAAGAATATTTAAAATCTTTGCCTTAGACTTAAGTAACCCAAATTCCTTTACCTTTATTTCTCTACATTAATAATTTTTATTATTTTACGTAGTTATTCATTTTCTCTTTTGCTGGAGACAAAGATTAGGCCTAATCTTTTAACCTTTAAACTTTTGTGTTTGACCAACACAAAACAGAAAAGCAAAGAATATCTTTCTGAGGTAATATATCAAGTTCTTGCTAATATATCCAGTATGATGTTAGCTTTGTTAATAGTATCAGAGCACTGACTGATATTGAACCTGTGATCTATGGAGGACTCCACTGATACACACACACACATACACCTACATATATACATATAATACATACAGATATACACATATATGCATATATATTATATATGTATATTACATATACATACATGTGTGTATGTATATCATGTATATTATATATACACATGCATACATGTTTGTTTGTATACACGTATATATGTATTGTATGTATGCACATGTATATATACATGTGTGTATACTTGTGCCCAGTATAGTGGAAACAAGTATGTTAATTTAGGATGAGCAATTCCATTTTGTTTTAAGCCTCCATTCTGTGACCAAGAGGTTGTTACATTTGTGTTTTTAGTCGTAATAAGCACCTGAGGAATGTAGCTTGGCAATAATGTATCTGCCCTCCAAACTTGATAAACAGTTCCTCATCACATGTATGTGTTTCCTAGTTTTGGTAACCAGCATCTAATGATGTATTAGTCAATCAAGTTTGCAGGCATAAATAACTATATATGTCTTATTACTGTACCCTCAGTCCTAAAAAGCATATATAACAGTACTTTGATTTTACATGTATAACATGTATTATGCCCAACCATTCAATTTCCCATATTTGTAGCTCTCAGGAAATCCTTGGCAGGAATATCCCTTGGCAATATTTTAAAGTACATGAGATCCCCCTGCCCTGTCTTCATAGAAATCCTTAATACCCTCATGACATCAAGATTTTTAAGGTCCTCTATTGCATCACCTACCTAGGACTCCTCTACCCATTTGTCACTAGCAAATTTACCTGTAGGGCTCTCAGGGCCCTAATCTCTCTCAACAACTTAGTCATGTGATTTTGGGTGCTAATAGGTAAAGAAACCACCCAGGACATGTACTTGCATTTTATCTTACATGCTTCAAGCCAAAGGAATGAATCATAGGATTGCAGGATAACAGAATGAGATCGGAGAGAGATTTCAGAGGCCACTGAGTCCAATCCCCGATGAGGAAAATGAGACAAGTCTTAAGTCTAAACTTAAGTCTCAGGGTTGTTTTTTCGTTTGGCTTGGTTTTGCTTTGCCTTTACTCTTTTTATTTCATTACAGTTAAGACCCAGAGAAAAACATAAATATAAAACAATTACTTTAGATCATTCTTAATATTTGTATACAAACAGACTAAGGAACTTAATAAAAACTACAGTCAGCAATGACATACCTAACAGCCCTTCTTCCCCACACTCAAAAAAATTTTTTTTAACTATACAGACTTATAATCTCATTGCCACACACTTGCTCATTACAAACTAGTCACACATAAACAGGTAATGGGTGCAAAAAAGCTCATATGCTTATAGTTAAGTGAGATAGGATGTAAACTCATCTCTCTGATTCCACGGCCATCACTCTCTCCACTGTACCACCTAGTTACCTTCCACTGAACTCTCATCTACCTATAACAATGGGAGTTGAAGATATATGGAATAGGATAAGAAGGAAAACTGATGGGAAAGCTTTTTCTGGTCCAGGGAATTCTTGTAAAATTCTTTAGGTCTTATTATACTACAAACTATAATGTTTATAATCAGTCCTGATCTTAGTATCCTATTCCTGATTTTCAAAGGGTTAAAATTTCTATCTATCTTCCTATCATCCCAAACTTAACAACAAAACACATCCACATCATTCAAACATAGAAAGGCAATATTGCACTTGATATCAAAATACATGGTTTCAAGGTCCACCTCAGAGACTTGCAAGTTGTATGACCTAGAACCAGGGACATGACTTCATGGAAATTTCAGTTTCCTCATATATAAGATAGGGAAAACAGCTCTTGTCCTCCCTACTCTGCAGGGTTTTTATGAGGAAAGTGCTTGGTCAGTATTAAAGTCCTACATATTTGTGAGTTATTACCATAAAGAGGATCTATGATTTCATCAGCATGGGTTCCTCCTTGAGATTCACATCAGAACCCTTTAATAACTTAGTAGATAAGTGCTAGGTTGCTGCCTGGGAGATGCAAAAGTCATACAGTAAGCAAGCATCAGAGGGAAAATTTTAACCCTAGTCTTCCTCATTCTAAGCCCAGGTCTTTGTCCATTATGCCAAGCAGATCTTGAGTTATTAAGGATTTTTTTTTAAATTTCACTAAGGATCCCTCAGCCTATTCTATTGACTCAACACCATTCTATGTCTTGCCACAAATTATACCAAAATAATCCTCTTTATTATTCCTAACACTACATGCCAATCAGTTGGACTCTCCCCACAACCTCTACATTCTTAGTTCACAGAAGGGTCACTGGGAAGCAAAACCAAAGATATTCCTAGTATATTGTATCCCTTCTACTCTTTCTTACAAGAGAAACGTGCCCTCACCATTAGAAGATGTGGATTCAAATCCTGGCTCTTCTACCTACAAACCATGTGACCTTGTACAAGTTGCCAACTCTCTCTAAGCCTAAGTTTTCTTATTTGTAAGATAGAGATCATGAAGTCTATCTCTTTTATGCTAGGATCTTGTGCTAATCAAATGAAATATTGTACATGAAAATATTTCACAAACTGTAAAGTACTCTGTGAATATATCATTTTATTCTCAAAGGAAGAAATGAAATGGTTATTACTTATTTGAAGACATCTCATTATCTTGTCTATATTTTATAGTGATACAGTATAGAAAGTATGGAAAGAGTAGATTTGAATCAAAGGACTTGAATTTCAATTCTGGTGATCATTTAGCTGTGTGATCTTGGATAAGTCACAACTTCTCTGGAAGCTGTTTCCACATTGGTATAAGAAGGAGTTGGATTAGATGACTTAAGGTACCTTCAAGCTCTATACCTAAAATAAGAAGGAAGAAGAATTAAATCTTTTCTCCTTGCCTTTAGAAGGCAAGTCTGCAAGCAGTAGAAGTCTCAGGGAAGCAAACTGATGCTTGATATAAGAGAAACTTTCTGAACTAGATCTTTCCAAAAGTGAAATAGGCTGCCTGGAGAGGTTATGTGTTTCCCTTCCTTGGAGATCTTTAAGCAAAGAGGCTGGATGACTAGTCATTTGTCAGCTGTGTCCTAAAGGAAATTATTTTTCAACTAGACACTGGACTAAGTAGTTCTACTGTCCCTTTCAACTTAGAAATCTATCAATCCTCATTATTTATAAAGTTACATGGTAATTTCCACTGAATTAGATAGCAGTCTTAAAACAGTGAGAGCTTTCATTATTGAAATAATGACAGCAAAATAGGAGGCAATAAGGATAGGTAAAAAGAAAAAAGGTGGCTAATTGCTTTGATAATAAAATGATCCTATAAAGAAGATTCACTCCAATTCTTTGCTTCTTTGAGGTTCAAGGAATTGAATTCAATTCAACAATATTTCAAAGAATGTTAAAAGTAAACATCCTCTGTCCTCAAGAAGTTTACATTCCTTTGGGAGAAAATTATAGGGACAAATATTAATAAATAAAGAACATAAAAAGTAATTTCCAGGGGAAGAGGAGGCCTTGGGTAGAATTTGAAGGGCAGTTTGTTAACAATAGAGAGCTCCAGAGGGCACAATGGAAATGTTGGTAAGAATAGGAGGATATCTTGTTCCTTTTCAATTTCATTTGGAAGCACCACCTTATCCTAAACAGGAAATTCATGACTGAATTTAATTTTCCAGAAATGAAACCATATCTAAAGGTAAAGCAGCAGAGACACCTGTCAAGATCACAACCGGCACAGAGAAAATTGCTCTGTACTGAGGATAAAAGCCAGGACAGATTGAGCTCTAAGTGGTTCTGCATAAGCAATGCCACCTTGAAGTCATGTGCTACAGTATACCTAATTAGTATAATTTTCACTTTAGAATGAACATGAGCTTTTTTTTTTAACATTCAAAGGGGAGAAGGAAATTCCTTGTTGAACTGAATCTCTGTAAAAGAAATAACCAAGACCAAAAAAAAAAAAAAATTGAGTAACCTATATTTCCCTGAATTGAATTTTCAGTCATCTCCCCTTGGTATCTATAGTAAATCACAAGATCATGGGACTTAAATCTAGAGGGTACCTTAGAGATCATGTGTTGCAACTCCTTCATTTTAAAGAGGAAGAAATTTAGAAGTCAAGTAACTTGTCCAAGATCCCAGAGGTATCCTGCCATTCCATATTATAATGAGCTTGTTTCAATGATAAGAACATGACTCTGGTAGTAGAAACATTTAAGAATTCATTTCACATAGGACCTTTCCCTTATTTGGCATTCTCAAAAAAATGGGAGGGATAAGTTTAGTTGGCAACAAAATGTTATTGGGTCCAGTTGGAGGGAGGGATACAAGGAGAGAATCAGGTCACATATTTCTAGTTTAATTGCCTTCTCAACTCCACCTCTGAGAATGAAGCAATAGCTGTCTACAATGAAAGCTCTGCCAGGAAGAATGGAATCTGATCTCCATCAAGTAAGCTGAGATCCATCTATTGGTCAGAGTTCATAGTACTGAATCAAAATGATCCTGCTCTCTCTGTGATAGTCACTTCCTCAATACCATGAACCCATAGGGATCTTGGCAGGAGCTAGGTAGGGGAGAGATAAGCTATTTTAACATTCCCTCCCCACTCAAACAGCTAGAAGGTATTAGCTAACAGCAAGAATGTTACCAAGAGTAGGAGAAACTGCAAATACAGCTAAAAGGTATCAGTTATGAAACATATTATTGAGGAAAATGGGAAGTTAGGAATGCTCTTTAAAACTGCTCATGTTGGACTGTTTAGAGCGTAAATCAGAGGAATCAAACATACAGACAGCTGGTCATAGGAGATCACAACGCTCCTGAGTGTTGCAGATTAAAATGCAATTATGCATAAAAGCAACTGAGGACACCCCTAATACTAAAACCTAGCACAGTGGTTTTGACACAGTAGTTACTTAATTAAAGTTTGTTGTACTCTACTGAATTATATTAGGGGGGAAACACCATTTCCAATCTTATTAAAGATGATCATCAGTAATCTAAATATTGGACTTGCCAGTTAACATGGAAGACAAGGATATGATAATGAGGGGAATTATTTTCTATTATATTAATAGCCAATGATTAAATTAGGATCCAGACTTTTTTATTTCCTCATTCAGGGACCAGCCCTTTTAGGTCATTCAGCAAGGACAAGGCTAACCAGTGAGACTGACCTAATCCTTAGGGTTCATGCTCAGCTCTATTGGGCAGGACCCCACCAAACTAGGAGTTCTTACCTATGTTTAGAGTGTGAAGACAATCTGATCTAGGTGAATTCCAGCCCCAAAGCATCAAGTCTATGCCCTAGCACCCCTCCATTGGATCCTAGAGTAACCCAGCTCATGAAGGAGAAAACCAGAGTGGTCTGAGTAGAGATAACTTCTTTTATCCAGATAGCTGGAGGTAACTGAGTCTCATGATCAGGCCATGTTTTCAGCAGGAAGAGAAAGAGGCTTTCAGCCCACCTCCCCATTTAAAAGTCCACCCCTCATTAATTATTCGTCAATCAGGGTTGATTTCTCCTGCCAGGGATATTCCCTTTCAAAAAATATATATATTTAAGGCATTCAGTGTCTCCATTACGTATCTTTGGTTACCTAGAAAAACCATTAGTCATCAATTTAGTGATTAACAGTTAGCCTAAGTAATAAACTGATTACCAATTATCCAGAAACTCTGTCTCTTGAGCTTTTCATTTATCTCAATAAGTATTCCTTCCACGTGCAAGAGACAACATCAAAGAAAATGAACTTAAATAATTAAATGAATCTCAACATTTGATAGCTAACTATGGTACAAGGAGGTACAATAGGCTACAGGGAGCAAGGAAAAGCTTTCTTTTCCAATTAAGAATATAAAATCTAGGAAATCTTTTAGCTTCATACTTTCATTCCAAAATCCTACACAGTCTATTTCCCCTTTCTTGGATCTCAGAATACCATTATCCTTGCTTACCATTAACTTTCCAAATCATTTAACTTACCCAAACTCTCTCGGGCATTTTCCCAGGTAGCAACAAGGCTGACTTGAACATTTGGATGGAAACTGAGGAATTCACTCTAAATACTTACAATCTTTGCATGTGTGGTGTCACTCAGATAAAACGTCACAGAATTGTAGGATTGGGGGTTAAGCAAGCACTTAGAACTTCTCTGGGCTAATCTCATTTTGCCAGACTTTTTAGATTAGAGATGGATGTTGGTGTCAGGTAATCACAACCTAAAGCATATAATTCCTGTCTTTAAACAAATTTTAATTCTAAAAAGAGAGTGGGCACAAATGCTTATAGACAAATATCCTAAAAGATAGTTTTATGGTCACTCTACCTGGACTGCTACAAAGAGAAGGAAATCATAATCACACTGTTTCTTTCCTTCCCAACTCTCCTTACCCACCAACATATATATATATATATACGTACATATATACATACTACCAATTAAATAGAGAATCTCTGCGGCTCAAATTCAACAGACTCAGTTCAATCAGGGAGAAGGTAGAATGGAGAATCTGAAAGATTAGAAAAGATAAGCTCCAAAGATAAGGCTCTTGAATTGGCCTCACATATGGACAGTGGAGGCAATCCAGAGTAAGATTTGGGTCAAAGGGCTAAGAGAGAATTTCATATTACATCAAAGATCCTTGATGCTAAGCCTATGACTTAGAAGTTAAGATTTAGAGAGTCACTTGAGGTTTAGAGAGGCCCAGTGAATTAGAAGCAACCCCAGAGGATATGTAGTACAACTTCTTAATTTTAGGCTCAGGGTGATTAAGTGATTTAGCCAGGAGTACACTGGTAGTAAATCTCAGATTTTTTCTGACTCAGAGGAAAGAATGGAAAACTTCTTCCCTAGTCTACACATATAACCTGTGTCTCTGTTCGGCCCACTGACTACGTAGGCACCGTGGCATGGAGGCTGCAAAGAGGCAAATTCAGTCTTGATATAATAAAGACCTTCCTAACAGTTAAGAATCACCCTGAAGTGCAAAGTACTGCCACAGTGGGAAGTGAGTTTTCTTTCACAGGAGCTCTTCAAGGCAAAGCCAGATAAACACTAGCTGGATATACTGTAGAGAAGACTCATGTTCAAATTTGGGTTAAATTTGTTGACCTCAGAGCTTTCTTCCTCATCTCTCGGATTCTGTAAAATGTCTCCTTCTATGGAATGATATGACAAGGAACCATTCTAAAGATCAGGTGCTTTGGAGTTGATCGCATAGACAGAGTAGGGATAATGTTCTGATTGCCATGGTTCTGTGATGGGCAAGTCATTTACTCTCTCTGGGCTTCAATTTCCTTGTTTACAAAATGACAAGTTTTGGACTAGAGGTGTTCTTAATCTTATTCTTCTTCGTGTCATAAACCCTTTGTCAGTCTGGTGAAGACTCTGGATACCTTTCCAGAATTATATTTTTAAGTTATAAAAAATATAGGAAATCAAATATATTAAAATATAGTTATCCCAAAAAAATTTAAGTTCATAGACTCCCAAGCTATGAACCCTTAGTTTAGGAAAACAAAAATTTGAGAAAACAAGCTGATCAGGAGAAAGGATGGAGGGATCATGTACATTCAGTCATGTACATTCAATATCTAGGTCTTTTCTGCTATGAAACTTATTAGCTTTTTGACTGAATGTGTTAATCACACTAGAAGGAGCAAAAGATCATTGTTATTCTGACATTTTCTTGCAAATATACTCAAGTTGTGTTACAAGGTAATATGGTATAAAAGAATTACATTTATTTACACACATACATACACACTCACAAAGTCATCATTTCTTCAGAATGAGTTGGAGGATCCAGACTTTTGAGATAATTATGTTCAAAAATCATAATATATGTATATGTACACACATATGTAATATACATATATGTGCATATTATATATATATATGTATATATATATATATATTGATCACATGCATCTGAGACAGCAATGGTAATAGGGGAAAAACACTTACCTTACCTGGAATCTGACTTCTCAGGCCAAGCAAATTTGACAATTGCTCCAAGAAAATTCACTATTGGCTTCTCTAAGACATTTTGGGCAATTCCAAAATGAGATTTTTTTCCTGGTATATTTCTCTTTCTCTCTTTCTACTTTAAAAGAAGGAGCCACAATTCTCTCTTGCATGGAATGAAACCTACTCAGAAGTCTAAGAATAAAGTACTTGGAAAATACTGTTTTCTATTTACTAATTTCATTTGATTCATTTCCCTCAACTTAGTTTTTTTTATCACCAAGGCTTTTCATCAATCCCTTTCAAAGCTATTTTTCCTTTTTTATTTCTTAGGATGCAACATCAGTACTTATTAAATGACTGATGAAGAAATGATAATCAAGACAAGACGGGAGATGCTAAGAAAGCACCTAGCTGCCCTTATCAAGTTCATATCACCATGCCCAAAGGAGCAAAAGCCTCAGAAACTAAAAGAATTGGTAGAAATGATTACTAAGTTACTGCTGGCGGTCTTTGACAGACCATAAAAAATGAAAAAAGGTACCACAGGTGAGAGAAAGGCAAATATTTTCCCAATGTATTCCATCCTGTCCACACCATATCCTGGTCATTGTGTTTATTTATGGGTGCCATAGTTTAGTGGAAGGGGATGGAGGGACAGGAGCACACAAATTTCTAAGATATAATTTTGTAATCAAGGAACTTATATTCAATTAGTGGGTATGGCCTATACACAAATGACTACAAGACAATGAAAGACACACGTAGAGCACCTGGGTCCATCTCTGTGATCTTAGATTTGTCTGATTCATGTGTATCTGTGTTTGTGTGTGTGTGTTTCTGAATCAATCAGTTACTTAAAGTTGTGAAAATGAAATCTTACATAAGTCATGAAAAAGATACATGGCTAATGAGTTCAATATTGTTAAACTGTAGGTTAGGTTTTGGCCAGTATTGTTCAGACTTGTCTGTATTGATTCTATTTACCAAATAGCTGTGCTTTTATAACTTTTACTCTCCCTATACAAGTATAGCATCTGAGTTATATACCATGAAATTGTACTAGAATGTCCTTTGTGTCAGGGATAAGGTACATTACTCATTGGTTGGTAAAATCTCTACCTTAAAGAACTATAATCTTAAAAAGAAGATGTTATTTAGAAAAATATATAGAGGAAGAAAATGCCACAGGCAACAAATAATTCTAATTGGCAGGCAGGTCCAACTCAACTCCCTAAAGGTTAGTTATCGATGCCTTAGCTTCCTCATCTCAAAAACAACCATTCTAATGCCTGCCCTATTAAAATTACACTGACTTGGGTTGCTCTGTGATTCAGATTTGATGTTGAAATATAGATAGACCATCAAATAGTTAACAATAAAAAGTTTACTTAGCCAAGAATATGCCAAGAACATTCAGCAAGAATTCTTCAGTGGGAAAAATAAATTCATCCCTGACTCAGGCACAGGTTTTCCTGCTTCATCATTGCCATATTGACCCCTGGGTCAGAAGTATGTGCCAAGGCCTTCAGGGTTCCTTGATTCTGCTTGTACTGGCTTTCTAGTTAGACCTCTGGGAGTTTGTCAAGAGCAGCCTGAATCTTAGTTCCTTGGGCTTATTGTCAGCTTTCCTATCTTTCTTTCTTTTGGGGGGCATGGGCATTTGGTGGAATAGGGGTGGAAACAGCAACTAGCCTGGTTTACATGACAGAATCATTAGTGTATGCTATGCCTACCAAATCTACATATTCCACAAAGTTCTTATAAGGACAAGGGGTAATGAAAGTGTCTTTTGAAGATATATTTTACTAGACCTGTGATTCCACTGGCCTAAGGAATTCCCAGCAAGAAAACTCCCTCTACAAATGCAGATCAACACTCATTTTGAAACTGATGATAGTCTTAGAAAGTTCACAGGGGCACTGTGAGATAAGATCACAAAAATAGTACACATCAGAAGCAGAATTTAAACTTAGGTCTTTCTAACTCCAAAGCAACAATAAAAAATTATACTCATAAATATGATATTTTTTAAAGGGTATTATTTGTCTTAGAATAGGGCAACTAGATGACTTGATGGTCCTGAAGTGAGGAAGACTCCTCTATCTGCATCAAATCTAGCTTTAGACACTTGCTAGCTATGTGATCCTGGGCAAGTCACTTAACCTGTTTGTCTTGGTTTTTGATCTGTCAAATGAGCTGGAGAAGGCAATAGCAATCTTCTCCAGTATCTGCCAAGAAAACCCCAAATAGGGTCACAAAGAGTCTGAAGCAACAACAATATTTTATTACTGGCATCCTCCACTAAAGTCTTCTTCTCATTCCTTATTGTGGCATGGAGGTCATGGTCTATGCCTGCAAACACAGGGTCTAAGAGTTTCCAACCTGCTATACAGCCAGAAAGGGTCCACTTATGCTTGTCTAAGAACCAGCTTAGCCAAAACTCAGAACAGCTCATTGTTAGAATGTTGACCACTTAGTAGACCCAGAAAGGTCATAGTCTGCTTTGATGAAGAGTCTCCAACAAAATCATAGACCTGTATGACCTCTAATAACTGGCAAAATAATATTTCTCTGATTTACACTCTAAACAGTCCAGCATGAGGAGTTTTAAAGAGCATTCTTTATTTTTAACATTCATTAATTTTTCTCAGTTCTGAATTCTCTCCCTCCCACCCCTTCACCATTCATTGAGAAGGCAATAAATGTGATATCAATTATATATGTGAAATTATGCAAAACATATTTCCATATAAGCCATGTTGCAAAAAAAGGAAGGAAAAAATAAGGGTCTTGTTTTTTTTTCTTTTTCCAATGGGAATGGGATGGGTAGAAAGATGAGAAAAAGAAAAAAATGCTTGATTGAAAACAAATAAAATTTAATTAAAGAAGTAATAGGGATGTTATTGTGTTTGCTTGTCCTTTCTTCTCTAAGAGGTCCTATGATATCAGGAAGGTGATGTCTTGATTTGCCAGTGAATTGGACTGAAGTGAGGCAGAACTTCACTTCCTCCTCTAGATTCAGTGGAATCCACTGGTAAGACATAAGTCAAGGCAACTGGCAATGACCTCCAATACAGTGGGAGACCTTGACTTTTTTAAGCTAAGGTCTTTCCCAGATCTGGGTGGTGCAGTGCATCCAACACCAGGCCTGCAGTCAGGAAGACCTGAATTCAAATCCAACCTCAGACATTTTCTACCTGTGTGACCCACAAGTCACCCAACCCTGTTCGTCTCAGTTTTCTCCTCTGTAAAATGAACTGGAGAAGGAAATGGCAAACCACTCCAGTATCTTCCCAGGATGGAGATTCAGACAGAACTGAAATGACTCAGCAACAAGTTAGAATAGGAGGGCTTGACAGAAGAGGTGAATAGTGGAGCCTTACTGAAGAGAGAAGCATGTTGTAATATAGATAGAATAGATTCACAGATTCAGGTTTCTGACTTTCATGATTCTGCTTAGGCTAGATACTGTTTTTGTCTATTCCCAATATTAATGCCTCCCTCTTTGTCTCCTCCAATAATTTATTTTTGAAAGAACCAGTTGCTATCAGTGGTAAAACAGATACGTAATTCCTCCTGCTGGTGTGGCTGAGGCTATTGACTCTCTTGAGCTCAGGAGTTCTGAGCTGCAGTGGACTAAGTCAATAAATGGGGTATCCACATCAACATGGTAAGCCCCTGGGGATTGGGTATTGCCTAAGGAGGGGTCAGCTGGTTGAGACCAAAAGCAGAGCAGCTCAAAGTCCTCATATTGATCAGAGTTGAATCAGGCTCATTAATAGCCTTTGCACTTCAATCCTAGGCAAGTTAGGGAAACAATCTTAGAAGCAAACAAACAAATGAAAAATGTGACACTGGCCTCCTTAAACAAGACATCTCTCATCTCTGGGCATTTTCTCTATTTCCTGTGTCTCATGGGAGACTCTTCCCTCCTCTTTTCTCTCTCTTGACTTCTCTGGCTGCCTTCAAGTCTCACCTTCTACAGGAAACCTTCCCCAAACCCTCTATTGTCTTTTCTCTGTTATTTCCTGTCTATCCCATATATAGTTTGCTTATACATATTTGTTTTCATTTTATGTCACCTATTGAACTGTGAACTCCTTAAGACTAAGGGCTGTCTTTTGTATTTCTTTGTATTCCCATCATTTAACACAGTGATTGGCACACACAGAGTAGGCACCTAATAAATGCCTATTGACTGACTGGCACCCATTCTAGTGGTCATTTGACAGATTTGGCAAACATCTAAGGCAAATCCCTCTCTAATCTCTCTTGTTGCAAGAGGTCAGTCATGACCAGAGTTCCCTAATTAAAGGATTGTAGAATAGCTAAGCTGTGCCAGGTCAATGAGTATTTACATTTTCCCTGGTGCATGACTTTGCCTTTGTTCTTCTCACTTATCTATCTCTAATCTTCCAGTGCCTCATACGGTGTTTCAGTAACAAATTCTGAAGCTAGCACAGTACCTTGCACATGGTATACTTTCAATAAATATATGTTGATGTGTTGGCAGGAAGGAATGGGAAACACTATTGAAGTCTGCTTTAGGATAAAATAATTGGGTTTACAAATATTCAGTTCTCTGGCCCACTAATTGGTGTTGGTTTTGGTACTGATAGTCTGTTAAGGGGAAATTACTCTTGTGTAAATGATTTGTCTTTATTATTTAAGTTGAACACAAAATCCACAGCAGCATTTTTTTAACACACCATTAAGCAAACTTGTCCCTCCAACTTTACTTGGTTTTGTAACCCTGTCACTTTTTATTGAAACGTATTTCTGGAACTCAAAATTATAGTCTATTCATTTCTAAAACAATTCATTTCACATTGCAAACCCTCAACAAATATTTGTTTCTGAATGGGAAGAGTTATCAAAGGCTACTTTGGAATATAGCCACTGGATTACAAATGAATGGAAGGTAGATCAGCCAATAAAAATTCACATTTTACTTTTTCTGTTCTCTTTTATTTCTTCTGTCCCCTTACCACCAGCATAACCTCTCTTTATATTTGTGGTCTCTTTGAAATACATAAACCAGCTCTAATTAGAAATTGACTCAGATTTCACCCAGTACTAAAACTGAACTCAAAAAAAGTATCTTTGAGGTGGGGCCAAGAACATCATTACTTACTTGAGCAATTCTTTTAGCATACACATATTCCCTAGTAACCAATGGAAGTAATAGCAGAAGTCCTAAAATACATCTAAGGAAAGGCTGCTCCCCAATGGCTATATCCCATATATCCAAAGAAAGATCCAACATCATAGCAGCTGTGCTTGCATGGAGAACTTATCACCATATCTAAAAAATATTTGGTGAGACTCAAATGTTCCAAAGAGGATCCAAATTAACCATTTCACCTTGACCTTTTCTAGAGCAAGAAACAAAAGTCTTTCATTGGGAAACTAAATCCTAGATCTAGACTCTGTTAATAGCTACATGGCTCCAGTTTGAGAAAAAAAAAAGTAGTCGAATGACCTCACTTTCAAGTCAAATCAGAAATGAAGAAGAGGCTCATTGCTCTGTTTGGCATTATTATGTGGTGCTGAAAGATTAAATCAGAAGCTGGTTTGTTTTAAAAGGTATGTAAAATCCCAGCCCCTTAGACATTCCTGCACCTATACTAATCGTTGGGAGTAATTCCTCACAGAAGTCTTTTGCAGAGGTGTTTTTTTTTTTAAATTTAAGTGCCTGTCATTTATTTCACACCCATTTTGTTGGGAAAATGCAAACACAACTTAAGGCAAAAAGCCTCATCGTGGAAGGAGATGCCAGGTGAAGCTCTAACCCTTTTAGCTATACAGCACTTAGAGGATTAGTAAATCCATTGCTTGAACTCCCAACTACAGAATCTCTTCCTAAGAGTAAACTTAACTGAGCCCACTTAAAAACATTCACTTGAGTAAAACATTCACTGCCTTCAAGATAATTTTACAAAAGGAAATCATAGAGTTAGATAATTTACTAAAAAAGGCAGGGCGGTATGATGGAAAGAGGCATGAATTACAAGTCAGGAGATCTTGGTTCTTGGACACATACTTCTCTCTCTCTCTTTCTCTCTCTGTCACACACACACACACACACACACAAGTCTAGAAAACTTCCAAAAATACATAAACCAGCTTTAGGCAAGAATTGACTTTTGATTTAATCACCAAAAAGTACAAACAATTGCTTGTTTGATACTAAGAACCAGGTTACAACAATCCTACACCTATTCCAAGGGTTATGCAATCCACCCAACAGTAGAGAATACTCTGAGAACGTATCATGTTCCTTGTGGTTTTCAGGAAGCTAATTACTGCTGATTCCTAGCTCCTCCCCTTCTGAGTAGCATTACTTATCTCATTAGTCTAGGGATAAGTGGTACTGTAGATTTGTCCAATTATACTCTTATAGCTCATGTTTCCACCCTCAAAAAGATTCCACTGTCTTTCCTTCACTGCTGAATTTCACTGGAACAAATCAAATGAGCATAGCTTCCCAAGTATGACTTAACCAGATAGGTAGGTTGATAGATAGATAGATAGATGATAGATAGATAGATAGATAGATAGATAGATAGATAGATAGATAGATAGATAGATAATGTACATATAAATGTACATACATATACAGAGTTCTTTGCCCAGCATCATGGCCTCAAAAAGAAAATAAAATCAAATATACTAAAGCCAAGTTATAAGTCTACCTAATCCCCCAAAGTTCTAATGATAGACTTTAAGGACTTATAGTTGGAACTCACTGTTGAAAGTTGCCCCAAACATCCCCCAAAATATCTAGCTCATAGTCAAATCTCCAAGAGAATCAATGTCTGTTAAATGCAGTTTTCAAGACCCAGGAAATCTCCCCATTACTTTTTCCCACTCACTGCTCCATTTCTACCAGTACCTCAATGGTTAATGCCCCAATATTTAGCCTGTTGATATCACCTTAACATCATTAATAAGTAATTAATGTCAATTAGATTTACGAAAGGATATTTTCTGAAAATTTATAGAAGGAATCAAAGTACAAAACCATTCTTCCTCCCCCAAATAGGTCACACTCTGTTCTCTGCCACCTTAGTCCCTAGGAAGAATGGGTTCAAATTTAAAGTAGTTATTATTGAGAATTCACCCCACAAAATTCACTTCTGAGTATGCCATTGCCAATGGGTAAGTTACTCCCTTGCCTGCAGGGCATGATGTCTCAATGTGTAGGTGGAGTCCCTGTTGGTCTAGAACAATAAGGTGACTCTTCAATGTTGCAGTGGCTCCTCATCCAACTTGGGTACAGAAACCAGGATCATTTCTGCCATCAACTCCTGTTCCTGGACCTCTGGAGGTTTTCTGATTTTTTGGAGGTCTAAATCTTGATGTTAATTAACCTTGGATCAGGAAAGAACAAATGCAAGGAGATAAAGAAACAGAGATGCTATGTGGTCACAGTTATGTTGGCCCAATGCAAGAATACAACATCAAAAACAGTCACCTCTCCCCAAACCCAGAGGCTTATAGTAATTCCTGTTCCTCACTGGTCTCCAGAGAAGAGACCTGAAGTTTTTCTGCTGATGTTTTTAGATGCAGTTTATCTGCCAATTAAAAGACTTTCTTCCCCATTGAGTAAACAAACAGGAAACATTCACACAACACTTGTTCATACTCTGACTGGAGAGCTCCTTATATATTAAGAGTCATCATGTACTTCCGGAAGAAGGATCATCAAAGTGCTCATATAGCTTGACAGCATCTAAAGCCCTTTCAACCTACTTCAGAGACTCGCTAGTGTTTGCTATCCAAAACATAGGGGGAATTGATACAAATATATAGGAGCAAGTGCCATTCATAAATAAATAAATGATCCCAAGATAAGAACAGTTTTCAAATGAAGGAATACTAGCTTGCAACAACCATAAATTATCCCAAACACTAACAAGGGAAATACAAATTAAAACAACTCTGAGGTTCTACTTTACCACCATCAAACTGTCAAAAATGGCCAAAAACACCAAAAGGAAAATGACAATTGATGGAGGTGCTGAAAAAAGACAGGCACATGAATTTGTTTTTGGTGGAGCTATGAATTAATTCAGCCATTCAACGGAGCAATTCGGAACTAGAACCAAAAAGTCATTAAATTGTGACTCTTTGACCCAAGAATGACACTACCAAGCATGTATGCCAAAGAAAAAAGAAAAGGGGAAAGAATCATTATGTGCAGAAATACTCATAACAGCATTTTTATTGCATCAAAGAACTAGAAATAAAATGGGTGGCTGTAAATTAAGAAATCACTGAACCAATTATGGCATGTGAGCATAATAGATTATTATTACATTGTAAGAAGTGATTAATATGAGAGATTCAGAGGAATCTTGGAAGAAGTTTATGAATTGATACAGAGTGAAGAGATTGTTGGAGATTGGGGACCATCCTGAGCAGAACCAAGGTAAGAATTTATATAAATGAATACAACCTTGTAGAGAAAACCAACTTTGAATGATTTAAGAACTCTGATCTATACCAGAACCAGAGAATTCCGGAGAACCAATGATGAAGCATGCTACTCACCTCCTGAAAGAGAAATGATGAATGAAAAGCGTAGAATGAAGCATATATTTTGGATCTGCCCAATGTATGGATTTTTTTTTGTTTGACTCTGCTTATTCACTATGAGGAGTGTCCTCCCACCCCTAAGATGGGATGGGGAGGGACAGAAGGGACAAGCATTTATTAAGTGACTACTATGTGTCAGGTACAATGCTAAGTGCCTCACAAATATTATGTCATCTAAGACTCTAAGCCCTGGGAGGTAGGTGTTTTTATCATGCCCATTTTACATTTGAGGAAATGGAGATAGGCAGAGGTTAAGTGAATTCCCCAAGATTACACAGCCAGTAAAATGTCTAAGGTCATATTTTAACTCAGGTCTTCCTGCCTCCAGACCCAGAGCTGTATTCACTACCCCATCTAGCTGCACGATATAGTAGGAAAAGAGAGGAAGGTTGATGATAGTGATGCAAAAAAAAAAAAAAAAAGCAAGAAAAGTGTCATTGAAACATTTTTTTAAATGCATAGAAGAGAAAAGATGGAAGTTCAGAGGTAGATGCAATCAGAAAACCTTTGAAACTGCATTAAATTTATTATAATCTTTTTTTAAAAAAAAAACTGTACTAACGATTCCTGGTTTCATATGCAAGTCTCTTTTCCATTTTTATTCAGTATATGGAAATGCCTATGTTCATCAAATTCAGAATTACAAAAAAAATTTTAACATTAAGAAATAAATTAAAATTATGAAGTTGGACTACCAGACAGTCCCTGGAAATCTCTAAATCTGATGATTCTAAAATAGTAAATAAATAGTAAATGCTAGTTCCACGTAGGCTAAGGTCATAATGTTTTATATTTGCTTAATACCTTTAAGAACAACATACTTTATAGATTATATTCCTTACGTAGTACATATTCTTATGCAATACATGGATATATATGTTTGTATTTGCATGTGTACTCACTTGACTACACAAAGCTTTCTTCTACCAAACAAGACGCACCTACTTGGCTGCCCATCTGACAAGTGTCCCAAACACCTAGTTCACAATCACAAGTGCTCCCAGTGAGTCATCTTTTGCTTCCCAGACACACCCTTCTAACAAACTTTAATTTTATCTTTTTTTCTCACAGGTTCCACTTGTTGCTATTTTTATTGGGTCATTTCAGTCACGTCCAACCTGTCTATATTAAGAATCTACTTCTTCTTTGATGAAAATAAACTGATTTAATAAATGCAACAAAAATATCTGAACACATATTTAGCATAACTCTAAAACAGTCATTGATGGTGCTGGAAATCAATATGCTCATTTATTTGCAAATAATTAAGAAGAAAAATTGGCTATGACTCTCTCCACTCCTCTCTGACCTCAAAATCGATTCTTCAGATTTTACATTTTTTCCCCTTTGGTTTATTCTTCGTTTCTTCATCTTTAGATTCTACTTCTGCAAAAACAGTTTTAGGCTGTGTCTTGGAATATGCTGAAGCAAGCCAATATGGGTTACACTCAGCTTCCTTTGCATGCTGTAAAATGGCTTCTCAAAAGTAGCTGATGTTAGTGTCATCCAGAGCAATGTTTTTCATTATGTATAATGACAAGGTTCTTCCATGGGTTCCAACTCTACCAGCATGACCTGAGCCTGCCATAGGGGGTTCAGATTTGTGAGACTTCAGGGGACCTAATCTATCCTTTTCCAACTGTTTCCTTCTACTTCGCTGATATGACTCATGAAACGTAGGCAGTGCATGAGGAGTTGTGATGTAGTCCTGGGTTAAAGTCTCAGTTTAAGTCTTCCATTCATTTTTAACTACACATAATTTTGCCCCTCTAAGTCTTGTTGGGATCATAATACACTTTAGCCGATCCATTTTCAGTTCCACCCATGATCTGGTTTAAGTTGAGATGCAATAGACAGCATACCACATTAGCGTTGGTGACATAAATTTCATATGCTTCATGGAATGTTTGGCATTCAAAAAAAACCAAGCCTGCCACTGCCATGTCCCTTTGTAACAGATGTTCCAGTGACCAAAAGCTTATTATCTGGACTGAAACATCAATCAGTTATTGAGAAGAAGATAGTGAGATTTGAAGCTGAAAAATAAAAGTGGTTTCTTAAATTGCTGGTTGTCTCATAGTTTTAAAGTTTCTTCCCCTCCTCAAGAGGCAAGGGTAGTGCCACCATAGAAAAATGCCACACAGGAAATATCTGCAGTGGAATTTGGTATGGACACTCATATTTCTGTCGTAGATGGATGCTTTCATTCTGGCAATCAGCTGCAAGGAGCCTCCCATCTCTACTGAATGTAGAAGTGTCTGGAATTACTTTTTTTCCTGAACTGTTCTTGGTTTAAACATACTTTTGTACTTCTTATCACTGTCCATATCCCATATCCCAGGTTTGCACAGTCTTGAAGAAGTCAAAAATCGCTTGAAGAAGTCAAAAATTCTTCCTTTATTTTGGGATGCTAGAAGCCAGTATTGAGCACTGTCATGTGATCCTTAGAGTTGGCCATGTCTACGATATATTGGTCTCCTTTAGGCCATCTCTGTCAAGCCCTTTAGCCTGAGAGTTTCCAGACACCACAAGAATCATATCTCCTGTGCTGCTGTACTGTAGTGACTTAATTTGATGACAGCAACAAAAGAGTTGAACAGATTTAAAAGCTTGAAGGGAAGCCTCCATCCCTGCAAAATCCTATTAACATCATAATCAAATTCTCCTGTTACCAAATGGGCACCTGAAGGGTCTAGATCTAAGGCACAAACTATTTTACTGCCATGCTGCAGAATGATTTCATGAGAATCAGGACATTTTTTATGGGGTTTCAGTCATGTTTGACTCTTTGTGACCCCATTTGGGGTTTTCTTGGCAAAGATCCTGGAGTGGTTTACCATTACCTTCTCTAACTTATTTGACAGATGAGAAAACCAAGACAACAGAGTTAAGTGATTTGCCCAGGGTCACACAGCTAGTAAGTGTCTGAGGCTGGATTTGAACCTCGGTCTTCCTGACTCTAGGCCCAGTGCTCTAGTCACTGCACCACCTAACTACCACTAAGTTCTACTACCAAACAGAATATGGAAGAAAGACCCAAGATTGGAGTACACGGCACTGTTCTGTAAAAAGAGTGAATAATACTAGAGTTCAAAATGAGCTGGATTTTGCAAGAGAGGCTAAAAATGACAATGAGGGGCTGCTTTAGCTGCATTGGAATAAAGAAAGGGTCACAGAAGGGATAGCAGCTTTGCTTGGTGTGGATGGGTTGATGATGAAACAGCACCCTTGAGGGACAAATGAAAGACAGCATGTGCCAGGAAAGTCCAACTGCTACCACTACCTGTTGACCTCCATCTCCCTTCCAACTTGAATGGAGACAGCCTGAGACCCAAACCCCAAGAGCCTTGGGAATTAGCAATGCTTCCAGTCTCGTGTTCTACAACCATCACCCCATGGAGCTGTAATCTGAAACCTACACCTACAGATGCTCCAACCACATTGTTGTTGAAGACCCAGGAAAGAATGTTCTTGCCACCAAAGTCCTTGGCACTGTCAAATGGCTCCACATCAGAAACTGATACGATTGCATCAGTGGAAATGAAATCTTAAAAGGTGCATTACCATCTGTTTTACTGATCCATCCTAAGGACTATGGGACCTTTCCATCTGACTTGCAAAAAAAACAAAAACAAAAACCTTCCATATGGGGTTGTTTCCATTAGAATGTGAACTCCTTGAGATCAGGACCTACCTTGCTTTTTTATTTGTATCATCAGCACTTACACAATGTTTTGTACATAGTGAGAGTTTACTCATTATTTATTTATTCACTTATCATCAACAGCTGAAAGGCAAACAGAAAAACGGATGAGCTGCTCATTTTTTTGATTTGCTTTTCTCTGCCACAGAGAATTAGCCTCACACTGGAAATTAGAGGAGAACATCACAGAACTGATACTCACGTTATCTTGGGTAAGTACAGAGACAGCAAGCAAACCTCTCGATGCCCTTCATGAATTCAGATCACCTGGCCCAGATGAACTACATACATCCTCAGGTATTTAAGGACCTGGCAGGAATCATAGCTGAGTCTCTCTCAGAGATATGTGAAAGGTTTTGAACATAGAAAATGTCCCAAAAAAACTGGAAAAGGGCAAATGTTCTGACTTTCATACAAGGAAATGGAACAGTCTGCAAACTGTAGGCCAGTGAGATTGGTTTTGATTCCAGGGAAAATTCCAGAATGGATCAAAGAGTCAGTTGGCAAACATTCAGAAAGGGAAAAGACCAGGTCATACCACACTAACTTTTCCCCTTTTTTGTCATGATTATTAAACTTAGGAGAAAGGAATGTTATAGATATGGTTTCCTGGGTTTTAGTAAAGTTTTTCATGAAGTATTGTATGTCATTCTTGTGAAAGAAACAGATATGGATTAAATTACAATGACAATGATATGTGATATAAGGATATGATACAGAATATATAGTATATGATAATAATGGATAAAGAATTCAGTGCACATTAGACTCAATGAGAAGCTGCTCTTCTCTTAGGTTCAATGGTTCAATGTCAGTGTAGTGGCAGTTCTACAGTGAAACTCCCCAGGATTCTGGGCTTCACCATATGCTGTTTAATGTTGTCAGTGCTTTTAGTCTATATACAATGGAAGAACTGGGAAAGAGACATGATTATAATGTCTCTATGCCAGGAATTCATAATCTCTAAAACACTAATCAGTGTAAAAGGGTAAGAGACAACATAACATAAGGAAAAGAGTACCGGATTTGAAGTCAATAGACTTGGGTTTAAATCCTATTTCATAAATTTAGAAGCTTCGGTGAGCTCAATTCTCCCTAGTTTTATTTTCTGTAAAATGGGGGTGACACTATTTGGACTACTTAACTCTCAGAGTTTATGTGAACAATATATTTTGCAAGTCTTCAAGCCTCATATAGGGAGGTTGTTATTTTTGTTAATTATTTTGTAGTTATGAATGCAGGTGCAAATGTGTATCAATACGCTTTACCTATTTCTATATGAAGGAAGCTTATCTTCCAAGTTAATTGTTTTAGAAATGGCAGAAAGATACTAGCCATATCACCTTAGAATTGAATAACTTTGATTTTAAAAGTGTTAGAACTTAAAGGAAATAGAGACATTGGTATAGATGCAGATGACATAGATATGTATAGTTATGTGTTTGTGTATGTATTATAAACATATTATATATATATATATAAGTATATAGTCTGGATATATGTATGTGTATGGAGATAGACAGACAGACAGACAGACAGACAGACAGACAGATAGATAGATAGATAGATAGATAGATAGATAGATAGATAGATAGACAGATGACCAGTAGATTGCTCTGTGAGTGCAGGGTTTATCCGTATAGGTGAGGAAGTAGTATTCATCCATGGAATTTGGGATGTTTGCCCTGAAGTGTGGACAATCTTCCCAGACCATACCTCCCTCCTCCCACCAGATGAACCCAGGAAGTGTGACATTTTCTTACCATATGCTTCTACTGTACCCCTCACTCTGGAGTCTGGAGCTTCCCTTTGAAACTTTGCCAGCCTAAGCCATCTGAGTCTGACTTATCAATGTTTCTATAGCCTAGAGGTAAATGGTCTTTAGTCTTTGGTGCATCTGTCCCTGCTATTTAGGAGCTCAAAGGGTTACTAATAAAATTAGAAGAATAAGTTTCTCTCTCAATTGACTCAGAGAAAGGATTAGGAGGAAGGAAAGAATGCTGAGTGGACAGAAAAGTTTCCTTCTCTTTTTCTTTTCCTTTATCACAATGCTACTCAATGGCCTCCTCTATTACAATCCCCTGTATACAATTAATTAGCACACGAATCATAAAGGAGTTATTATCGGTCTACTTTATATGTAAAAAATCATGAATTAGAAACTAATTAAAGAAAAAAAGAAATCATGTAAAATGCTTGCCAGTGGCATTGGAAAAGGGAGGAAGGAATTAACCCTCTCATCCTTTTTATAGATCTCAAAGGTGCTACCACTGCCAGAAATCTCAGTTTATTCCAGCCACCCCTATGAGAATTTGTTCCTAACGAGGAAAAGCTTGGGGGCTCACTGTGAACTAACCAGCAATGCCCAGACCCTTGTCTCCATAATCACATTACAAAGCACCCAAAGGACTTTGATCTGTTTCTCCCACTGTAGAGTTCAGGCTGCTGTCATTGCCGTTCTCCAAATCCAAACTCCATTGGGACTCCTCATTCAACCCGGAATATCTTGCTCTACACCTAAGTCTCCTCAAAACTTTGCAGTATCTCCTATGTCTGCCAAACAAACTGCTCCCCCTGCTTCTATAATGCTCAGTTCAAATTCTCCTGACATGACAGAAGTAAGCCCCAACTACCCACACCCTTACAATCATGACTGGTTTAAAACGTTCCATAGTGGAAAGAAAACTACTACCTGTCCAAAACTGTGATGTCCAAAATTCAAACAGGTAAGCTTCAGAACTGTAGCATCCTAGAGAAAGCAGTCTGAACACCTGATTATATATAGAAAGTGATGTTCTTTGAAGCCTCTTCCTTCTCTTAAATTTAATAATTCTAAGGAATGAGCCCATTATCCTTTCGATACTGGTGATTATTTGCTTCAAGTTTAGTTTGATTGGTTCTTTAAATGCCTACCTAGGCTTCACTGAAAAATAAATGGATTTTTCCTTTACATCCATACAGCTCAGATCTCCAAGCACCCACATGGAAGTCACTGAATTATTTCCAAACCAATAAGCTGTTTGTGACCAGGTGAGTCATGGCAGTGAATCAATGACTACGTGACGGACCACATTTCATAAACTTAGGGTATTCAAATCCAATTTTTTTTTATGATAGCCTTTCTCAATTAGTATTTCATCCCATTTTTGCATTAGCATTTGTCTGTACAACCCTAGTACAGCAGAGTTTATCAGGAAAATCTAGTGTTCTAAAACAACCAAACTCTGGACATCTGTGCAGAATCTGCTGATGTAAACATCTTCACAATTTAGGGAGTCTAATGATTTGAGAAAGACTAGAGAGGCCAATAGACGTCCAGACGTAACCCCAGGTGACCCATGACCAACCCATTTAACTACTGGTAATTCCTGGAAGTCATTTGTCATTTCTCTGCACCTCTTTCTGTTAGTCCATCTGGAGAACTGAGAGGTGAAAAGAAATTTGACCTCAGGGATAACCAGATGGGGCATCTGAGAGGGGTGTTCCTAAAAACATGTCAGAATAGGTTATACATAAGCAGCTGAAAAAAGAGGAATTTTCTTTTAAGTGCGTTAAGAAAACAAACATTTGTATAGTTGGCTGGATTTTGATTTTCTACTAGTATCAAAGCTAAAGCTATCCTGGGCCCATGTATGTTAAAAAGAAAAATCCATATTTATGGACTCCTCCAATGCATTTCAGTCTGGAAATTGGTGTAGAATTCTAACACAATATCTTTCAAGGGTATTCCCTTTATTGTTGCTTTTTACAAAGCTGAAATCCTAATTCAGTGGATGTTAGTTTAGTAAAAATAGATATTTTTGAATTCCATTTATCAGAATAGAGCTTTACCAGAACAACAGTTAGTATTAGTTAATAATAGAGAAAAAAAGCATAGCATGGTGAAATTGAATGGGATGCAATGGAATGGAAATGTATTTATTAAGTGTTTACTATATGTAGAGAACAGGGGATACAAATAGGAAAGTGAGATAGTTCCTGCCTTCAGAGAGATCACATTCCTGGAGAAGACTGCACATAAATGTTGCCTATAAATGGAAAAGTCTAGTGATATTTAGGTTCTGACAGAGAAAGCAGTGGGGCAGATGGCAAAGTCCTAAAGACCTTGAGAGGAGGTAGAAGAGTAACTAGTCCTCCATCCAGATGAGAATGAGTCCAAGGGAGAGAGGGAAGTGGAACTCCTTAGCAGGGATGAAGATGGAATACTGTGTATAAAATACAAACCTTAGCACCAGGAAAATCTGGGTTCTGGTTCTGCCTCTGATAGTCTATGACTCTGAGCAAGTGATTTAACTGCTCAGGGCCCCAGGTCTCCCTAATACTCTTAAGCTACAGAGCATCGTGCTCTATGTTAGAGAGGGACTTCCCTGTATCAGCGAAATTCCTGGTCCAGTTCAAGGTAGAAAAAAATTGTAACATTCAGAGTTATAGCTATGGTAGGATAACTGGAATTTTCCCTAGGGCACCATAATTTAGAGGGTGCTAATAGCTCTTATGCTTTTTTAGCAAACAGAAACTACTAGGTTTCATACCTATTTGGCAAGAAAAGTCCTTCCCAGTTTTACAGAGCACTGATCCCTCATCCAGTACCAATTTCCCTACCACAGAGTATCCCACCTAAGGTCTCCATTTCCCTACCACAGAGCAGCGCGTGGAGGCTTCTCCCCTGATGGACCTTTAGTCCCAACATCTAAGGTTTCTTATAGATACTTAATATCCTGGCATATTGCTTAACAAATGTATAAGCTAAAAGTTGATAGAACACTGTCAAGTCAATCAATTATACCAAATAGTGAAAGAAATTAAAGTTATACTAGACAATAAAGGCTATGAAAGCCCCAGAGATCACTTCTGTGATATAGACGCAGACAAGCCACGGGACATGCTCTGGTTCATGACCACTGTAGAATATTTACATTTGGTCTCCATGACTCTGTGAATCCTTAATGTACCAAGCAGACTAGTTGAATCTAGAGACATTAGGAGTTCACAGAATAAGATTGCAATGCCTGGAAGAAATCACTCAAAACTCATATTTTTCTTGAAGTTTCACAGGACTAGGAAGCAAGTTAAACCGTGAGCAGAATATGTCTACTACCACTCCACAGATAAAGACCCTGCCAGGTTTCAAAGGGGACTTTGAAAAATGGTGGCGCTATGAGCCTTAGAACCTTACCTCAAGAGGTTCTCAGTGGCTATCCCCATCTGCAAGCTAATAAATAGATATACTCTAGGAGATCATGCAGTGGCTAGATCACAATATTTAACATAAAAACATTTTTCAGTAATTGGTATATGTTTCTTAATGCTATGGTGAGTTGTATTTGAAAGCATTAAAAACACCATCATCTTTCCTTTATGGAAAATAAATAAAGCAAAGAGTGTATGGAAGTCGATGTGAAACATAGGTATATTTGTTTTCTCCTAGATATGTCATAAAAGCCAAATTGATAAGATTCAATTCAATTAGTTGTATATTAAAAATCCAAAGATATACTCCTATTGCTCACAGCTCAAGACTCAAATTATATCAATTTAGACAAACTGTTTTCCAATCTAAACTGAATTTACTTGTTCCTTAATTGCCACAGCTAGGTGACACAGTGGATAGAGCACCAGGCCTAATTTCAAATCTGGCTTCAAACATTAGCTGTATGACCCTGCACATACCCTGCTTGTCTCAGTTTCCTCATCTGTAAAATGAGCTGGAGAAGGAAATGGCAAATCATTCCCACATCTTTGTCCAGAACACCCCAAATGGGGTCATAGATAGTTGGACACAACTGAATAACAACCCTAGTTGCAACTATGTCTCATAGTACAGTGGAAAGAATTCTAGGTTTGGAGTCAGAGATGCTAGATTTAAATCTTGTCTCTGACACATTACTTAAGTAACATTGGGCAAGGCATTTGAATTCTGTGGATCACAGTTTGTTTCCTCATCTAGAAAATAAAGGGGTTGAATTATATGACCTCTAAGGTTTCTTCCAGTTCTAAATCTAGGGTTCTACAATCTTCTTTATTAAAGATAACCTTGAGTGATAACCAACTAGTCTTATTAGGGGTGAGGAAAGAAAGGGAATGGGGACACATACAGGGAAAGGAGGAAAAGAAACAGAAGGTGTACAGTCAATAAAAAGGAGACTGTAGGATAAACCGATCAACTAATAGCATGAAAAATATCCATCAACCAACAAGCATTTATTAAGTGCTTGCTATACATCATACACTTAAGCTTCCCTGCTACTCCCCTGATTTGAGAGAGTATCTCACTACTACAAGGAACATACTTCCCGGATTAATAGAAAATCTTTATTCTAAGTTTATGCTTTTTCATGTAGAATACTTGAATATACCCTTGAATGGTGAATTTAAGGTGTCCTCCCAAAAGCCTATCTTTCTCATGAGTTATGGCATGATTTTTGGAATAATCCATGACAGTACTTCTAACTGAAAAGCTTTATTGCATGAATTTTATAAATCTTCAGAATTCATTTCAAGAAAAGATTACGGGAGGGGAGAACAGGAGGGTAGGACAGTGAAATAGAGAAGGAGAAGGCTATCCCTCTTTTCCTCAAAAGAAAAGAAATCAGGGTCAACAATGAAAACCAGTACTTGTGGGACCAACGTCTATTCAGTGACATAGCGACTGCCAGAAAACCTATGGCCCATCTTTAACATTTAATTATATTAATGGAAACAACAAATAGAGTCCCATTCACTGGTACGAGGATTCCATGGGTATTTGAAACAAAAACTGTAGACTCTAATCTGTCACATAATTGACGTGCCTCTCATTCCAATTTTCAAAGTTCAAGGTGGGAATGAAGCAAAGGCAGGAGACATTTCTAGACACGAGCATCCATTGCCAAGATGAAGGAGCAGCAGCTGTCTGCAGCACTCAGCAGCAGCATAATGGTCAGATACACAAAGCTCAGCCCCAAAATAGTGTAGTTTGTCCTTTGACGTGGAACAGCGCCCCCCGCTTAATCCAACCCCTTAGAGAATCCAACTCAACTGAATACTGTGTAAGTGGGAGATGCCCAGAGGATGCTCAGAGATTCCCTGAGTGATTCTGACAGAACATAGGTGTGTGATTCATCTCTGTGGGGGCTTAATGCTTTGCTAGAATTATATATCCTAAGCATGTTACCTTCTATGGACTGACAGACAGCAAATCCTCATACCACAAATATAAACCTCTTTAAGTATCTTAGAGAATTCAACCAATAAATTGTACTGGAGCCAAGTCATTATCACAACATAAACTGAACCATTGCCCACAATCACCTGGACACAATATGATTCATA
This sequence comes from Bettongia penicillata ogilbyi, assembly GCA_023548195.1. Taxonomy (NCBI): domain Eukaryota; kingdom Metazoa; phylum Chordata; class Mammalia; order Diprotodontia; family Potoroidae; genus Bettongia; species Bettongia penicillata. Next base: position 20,414,736 of record JAJHZJ010000314.1, on the reverse strand, counting down.
AAACACTAAGAATGGTTTCAAAAATTGATGTTGCCATACTAAATGACATAAAATTTCTGACCTACATGGGACAAAAAGCTGTAAAAAAACAGACCTAAATGAGAGGATTAAAGTCATGTGAGAACAGGATGAGGTGCACATGCTATAGTCCTATATGCTACTAGAATGATGTCATACTTTCGGTGAGTTTAAAGTGGATGAGTTTACATCCCAATACTTTTATTCAATTATAAAAAACAGATATTATATCCATTTGTGCAAAAGAGGATAGACCATTTCATATGAAGGAATAGATTGTTTCTCTCCAAATCCCTTCAAAAATTATAAGAAAAAAGTTAATGATGATGATGATTGATTGATAATTGATGATCTCCAAGGTATGTGGAACAAAAAGCTTTTGAGATACATAAATATAGTAGAAGAAATAAAAATCATGGGGGAACAGAAAGAATTGCCCCTCATCCTTGTCATTTCATCTGTTATCAGAGTTGTACAAAAGATACATTCAATAAACCTACAGAAGATGAACTTACATCCTAATATACTATTCACCTATATAAATACTTATTTTATCATCTTGTATAATAGTCACTCAGCCAATAAATTTATTAAGTGCCTCCTGTGTGCCAGATTTATGCCAATAGTCCAGAGAACATTTAATATAAAAGAATACTAGAATAGTCACTTGTCCCAGAATTAATCCTATCTGAACTCCATTGAAAAATATGAGAATGATTATTTTCCACAATAGCAATTATAATAATAAACAATTTGCCCAGTTTCTTCACTGATGAAATTCTAATCCATCATTTTTTTTTTAATTTTTGCATTAAGCTTTTTTTTCAATTACTGAAAATCTACCTTCTCTTACTTCTACCTCCCTTTCTCCTATTGGAAAACATAGAAAGCCAGAATTCACATTAAAACATGTGTAGACAAACAAAACAAATCCCCTCATTGGCCATGTCCAAAATACTTATGTCTCAATCCATATCCTGTGTCCATCAACTCTCTATTAGGTGGTGGTTGGCTTGTATCATCTTAAGTTCTCTGGAATTGTGGTTGATCATTGCATTGAACTTACTTTCTTAAGCAGACGCATCTCATTTATTACCAAAAAATGATAATACCAAGGACACAGAGATCAGTTATATGTTTGTGTATTTTACATGGGGAATTTACAACTTGTATTGCTCAAAAAATTAATAAACATTTACTAGAATACAATATATTAGCTGAGAAACAAAAAAGGTTTGGCAAAAAGTCCCAGAGGTATAAGAGCAATTCATTATAGATTCAGTGACTACTGAATGAGCCACTTAAAGCACCAAAATATTTCCACCATTTTTATGAATTATCATAAAATTTTAACTTAGTTCCTTGACTTAGTTGTGTGCTTCCAATACATAGAACAGAGCTAAACTGATTGACAATACTAGAGAATTTAAGTCCATGTGACAAAAATATTCTCTTTTTTAAATCTATGTCCACTACAATAGTCTAGAAGATTTAATACAAAACAGGGCATCTTTCAGCAAGATTGTTTAAACTTGCTCCATTTGCTAGTCTTAAATACATTATCATCATTCCAGAACAGACATGAATATGGCTTTTATGTCAAAGAGAGAGTCATTTCAAGATAGCATATTAATCAAGTTATAATCTTCCAATGGGAAGCAAAATAGCTTGATCTTTTCCCAGAAATCCAGATTGCTTAATAGGAAGAACATTTAGGACAAATGACACCTATGTAGTATACACGTTTTGGAATTTTAAAATAGACCATTGATTTAGAAAGTATCAACCTAAAAAACAACTTCTTGTTATTAAAGTGTATTATCCCAAGACTGTTACAGAAAAAAGGAGTAAGAGGCAAATATATGTTCTCAGAGCACAAGATAAGCAGGTTAAAAATTTAGAAATGTTTCTTGATCCAAAGGACTTTGTTTTGCAGACCAACAGTAAAGGATAATTATGTGTACACAAGAATTATCAAATGTTATTAAAACTGGGCTTACAGATTACGTATGTTACAAGAACCTGCAAGAATTTAGCATTGCCAAATATCTAATAAGACACAACCTGGTGGCCAGAATTACACATCAAATACTTTCTGTCTTCCATAAATTAACAGACAATAAATTCCTGGGGCACCTGAGTGGCAGAATGGATACAGTGCTGGGCTTGGAGAAAGACCAGAGTTCAAATCTGGTTTCAGACACTTACTAGCTGTATGGACAAGGCAACTAAATTCAGTTTGTTTTCCCTCAGCTTCCTCAACTGGAAAATGGAGATGGGCACTTATGTGACACAGTGGATAAAGTGTTAAACCTTAAGTCAGGAAGACTCATCTTCATGCGTTCAAGTCTGGCCTCAGACCCTTACTAGCTGCGTTACCCTGGGTAAATCACTTAACCCTATTTGCTTCAGTATCCTCATCTATAAAATGAGCTGAAGATGTAAATGGCAAACCACTCCAGCATCTTGTCTAATAGGGTTTTCTAGCTCTATTAACTAAACAAACCAAAAATATCTAAAGGAATTACACAGAGCTTTGTCAGTAATACAAAGCAGCAGGTCATAAATGAGGTAGACAAGTGATATCCAAGAAGCAAAGACATGGAAGAAACTAGAAAAAGAGAGTCAGAAAACTTGAGTGGGGAGCCAGGAAAGAAGTGGAACAGGAGAGAGATGTCCCAAGGGCAATACATATCGCTGTTGTTCAGTCTTTTCAGTAGCGTCCAATTCTTCATGACCCCATCTAGGGTTTTCTTGGCAAAGATACTGGAGTACTTTGCCATTTCCTTCTCAGATGAGAAAACTGAGACAACCAGGGCCACACAACTAATAAGTGTCTGAGATTGGATTTGAACTGAGGAAGATGAGTTTTCCTGACTCCAGGCCCAACGCTCTATCCACTCTGCCAAGCTGCTCTAAAATAATACTAAGACAAACAAGAATTGATTGATTGAAGACCGCCAGTGAGTAGGAACTCACTACCTGCTAAGGAAGCTCATTCCATTTTGGGACATCTCTGATGTGTGAGATTTTACTGATTGCACGTAAATGGGCTTCTTTGCAACTTCTACCCTCTACGCCTACTTCTGACCTGTAGAGCCAAGCTGAACAAACCAAATCCTTCTTCTGGTGATAGCCTTCAAACATTTGTACAGAGCTATCACATTCCTCCTGAACCTTCTCTTCTCCTAGTGAGGCACCCTCTATTCCTTCAATCATTCTTCACATGACATGGACTCTTTACCATCCCAGTTAACCTTCTCCAGATACTCTACAGCTTATCAATGTCCTTCCTAAACAATGCCAACCAAACTAAACAATTATGTGGACATAAAGACTAATGCAGAATGTAGAGGGACTATCACTTCCTTATTCCTGGTTCCTGGCATTCTGTCCAAGTTGAGAGAACTGCCCAACTTGACCTTGAGCCACCAATAACTACCCTTTGGGTTCCATTATTTTTAGAGATCTTCAGAAGAGAAAGGCAGATATGGAGAAATGAAGAGGAGAAAGGCAGATACGGGAAAATGAAAAACGAGTGAAGAACATCAGATCTGGATTCTTTTAAACCAGGGCTTCACCTGCTGTCATCTTGTTGAGGGATGGAGTGACTCTAATATGGTATTACGTGTGGGTTCAGGGAGATAGTATTACCATATAGACCATGGAAGGCCAATGTGAATTATTTGACAAAATGCCATTGTTTTTAATCCTTTGAATTAGTGTGTGCCTTGTCCCACCATTTTTATCTCTAGATTTGCTTACACAAGCATAATCGTTTAATCTTTTCAATGTAAACAGTGGGGACGTACAGGAAATTTATCGACCAGCTGAGATTTTTAAAAGACTCCCACAGAAGAAAAGTGAAGGTACCTGAGGATGAACCTAAAAGAGTGACACCAATACACAAGAATGCCAGGAAAGCTAAAGTCTACACCAAGCTGAGGCTTGAAATAAAGGCTAATGACAACAAAAGGGGCTTTTGTAGTTATATTGAAGCAGAGAGCAGATCAAAGAAAAGACAGAGCTGCTTCTTTGGGTGGGTGAGACGAGAAGGCAGAACTGTTCTACTTAGGCTTGGTTTTTGTTTTCCCTATCTAAAGGTATGATCTTTAGCCTGTTCAGGATACAATGAAATAAAAATGATTAATATGAACTAGTGACATTTATATATCTCCCTAAGGGATCTAGAACATTTTCCATAAATTATCTCATTTGCTCCTCATAACAACCCTGTGAGTTAAAGGTTATTAGCATCCAGTTTTATATGTAAGAAGTCAGAAAGGTTGTGGCATCCTGGGTCACAGTGCTAATGCCTGTATGAGGTAGGATTGACATCTAAGCCTTTCTGACTCTAAGTCCAGTATTCTTTTAAGGAATAAATGCAAGAATGAATGAATCAATTGAGTGAAAAGAGTACTTATTAAATGCTTCCTCTGTTCTAAGTGCTAAGTGCTATGCTCTATGTGCTAAGCCCTGAGAATGCAAATGAAAAAGGAAAACAGTCCCTACTCTCAAGAAGCTCAAGAGAAGAGCAGTAAAGCAGAAGGTAAGTTCTCTTTCTTAATGCCATTTCCATTGATTAAATCAGTTTTAGATAACCGTGCCAAGGACTTTGGTGGCAAGAACTTCTTTTCTGGGTTTTCAATAGAGGTGGGCATAGCACTTACAGGAACTGATGTCAGGCTGCATTTCCCCACAGTCAAGATTGCTCTGGACACTGAGCTAGAAGCAATGGTATTCCCAAGGCTCTTGAGTTCAGGGTTCTGAACTATTTCCATCAGAATCTGAGGAATGATGGTATTCATAATGGTAGAAGTGGTTTTGATGAAGTCCTAATAGAGTTCTTCCAGCCCCAATAGGCCCACTGTACCTACCTAGCCCTGCCCCACCCCTGCCAATGTCCTAACTTCTTTATATATGTATATATATATATATGCCTCAGTGCTCACTAAAACAACAGGTGTGTCCCTGAAACTCATAGTTCTCACAGAAACAGCAGGCATGGGAACCCAGTCACTGCCTCTACCCAGCCATGACCCCCAGACCCATTCTCACAGAAACAGGGGTGTTCTTGAAGTCAGTCACAACCACATCATCCATCTAGCCCAAGACAGGACCACAATACCTAACTATCTATCTTGACCAGACAAGACCACAATAGCTAGCCAACTGGAAGGCAGCATGGCCAGAATGTTTAACCACCAAACCATAGATGGGACCCCTCCCCTCCATTACCTAATCCCTTAACAAACTCCTCTTGCCTTTTTAATATTAATCATATTCCTGTGTTCTATGTAAATTTCTGTTATGTAATTGCATCTTTACCCTATAAAAATTCATCTTGCTCTCTCTGAGCTTGCTGGTTCCTCTTGGAACTTAGCTCACTTCATGAGTGGCATCAATCTCAATAAATGTCTGTAGTTGTAATAGAGATGGTCTGACTCTGAATTCTCTGAGACTTCCATCACAAGACAACATGAAACCACAACAGCTTTTGGTGACCCAGAGTTTAAACCTCAACAGTTTCATTTGCCTGGTGCATGCTACCTTCTATGAGTATCTACTATCTATGAGTAGCTCCCTCAGAGTATCTTGCTGCTTCAGCTAGGCTAACTTGCCTGCTCTGTGGGTGGGCAATTGGTGAGGATGACTGGCCCCTTTTTCCATAGTAGTTCAGATGACTGCTGCTGGTGCTGATCTGGAAGTTTGGTGGTTTGGTCTGCTGGTTTGGTCTGCTGGTTTGAAGGACATTGCCACTGCTGAGACTTTGGGGCTCAGGGTCCAAGGGGAGAGAGTAGCCAAGCTGTGGTAGTTTGAGTTGACTGGTACATGCTGACCACTTTTTTCCTCAGGGTATCTAACCAGAAAGAGTAAGACCCAAGGAATACAGATGGATAAATGTTTCATATCTCAAGGTTCATCCTTCAGACTAAAGGCACATGAGGAGAACACATTATTAAACTGAAGCCTTGGGAACAGCAATCTCCAAAGTGGAGGCTACATACCCTCAAAGGGTCATGGGCGTGGAGTATGCCAACATCCCATAGGAAGGTGGGAAGAGGAATCATATCCCAGTTTTCTTGCATTAGCCAGTCATGGGACATTTCTCCCATAAGGCCTACCATTTCCTTCACCCATTGTCACCCAACTTTCTTCCCTCCTCTTCCCCCCACACTGATTTCCCACTGCTCCACAAGCTCCCAAAATGCCTTTGACTCCGGACTATTATAACCTAACCATAGGCTTTCACAGCAGCTACTTATGAAATCCTAAATCCCCTCTCCTCCCAAGCATACCCACACACAGTTCCTGGATCATGTTGTGGCTACAATAGCTGCCTAAGAGGGCTCGAAGATGAGCAGGCAGAGAAGGGCTATAAGCTGTATTTCAGATCTCTTTTTTTCATACATAACCCATCCCTTCTTCTAAACTTTCCTTTTTCTATGAAAGGTATTATCATCTTTCTAGTTATCCAGGCTTACATCTTTGGCGTCCTCCTTACCTTCTCACTCTCATTCACCCCACACTTTTGTCTCTATAACATCTCTCACTTCTGTTCTCTTCTTAAACAGCCACAATTTCCACCACCTCCCCTAGTGGGTCTTTCTACCTCAAGTCTCTCCGCCTGTTAGAAACCTTTGTTTCTTTCAAGAATCAGCTCCAATGCCACTATCTTCATGAAGCCCCTCATGAGCCACCCCTTGTTCTCACCTTTCTTTAACTAATATTTACCTTGTATTTATTCTGTATGTATATAGAGATAGATGTAAATACATTCTCTCCCTGATTAAATGCAATCTTCCTGAGGGCACAAACTCATTTTTTTTTTCTTTTTACCCTCAGTGGCTAGCATAATACCTAACCCATAATAGAAGGCTAAAAAATGTATGTTGATTGATTATTGGAGAAAAATTCCAAATTGATGAAATTACAGATCAATTTGAATATTTGAGAAATTCATCTTCTTGGTTTCAAAATCTATTAACTTAGTTGAATTCTCAAATTCATTAACTAAGCCTCAGGAAGAATAATATATATATATATACATATATATATATATACACACACACACATATATATTTATATATACGAAAAAATTTATAGGAGAAGAGATATCCAATACACTGTAAAAAAAACTTTACCATGTTCTATACTCAAATATTGAGGAAATGAAAAATGTTCATTCTAAAGAATTTCTTTGGCAAGTGCAAGCAAAACAAAAGGCATGAAAAATGTTTCTCTACTTTCCCCCAAGAATACATATACCTACATTTTAACAAAAGAAGATTTGATAGTTATTTGCTAACAAAATATTTAATAGCTATTGAAATGAAAGCTATTGAGCATTTTTCCTTTACAAAAAGACAAATATCCCAAATTTTCTAACTTTTTTGTGACCACAAGGGGTTTGCATCATTATGCTCTATGCTCATACCTGTTGTTTTACATCACTTTTTCAATATATACTTTCTACTTTCCATCTCCTCTATGTAAGGGCCATCCCTTAAAAAGAAAAGAGAAATAAAAGTGTAGTGAAAGTAAATAATATGTCAACAAAGTCTGACATGAGATACCATGATCCATACCCACAGTCTCTCCCCTTTATCTGCTAAAAAAAAAAAAAAAAAAAAACAACCTCTTTCTAGTTTCCTTTTGGATTTTGTTGGTTACATATAGGTATCCTGATGACTTACGTAGATTTATTTTATATCCTGAAAATCTGCTGAACTGATTATTTCAATGGTTTATTTCAACTGTTCAATTTCAAATTCTTCAGAGTCTAGAAAGTAGGAGGAGTAGGTCTGGATTTCAACAGGTCCATGAACTTAGATGACAGAAAAGAATTTTTTTTTTAATTTTCATTAACATCAAACAAGAATTTAGCACTTTCTTCCATTACATATGTAGGGGAAAAAAGACTTATTCTGAGAAGGCATCCATAGGCTTCACCAGACTGCCAAAGAAATCCATGACATAAAAAAAAGGGGTAAGAACACCTGATTTGAAGCTATAATCCCTAATAATGTATCTATTTCTTTAAAAAATAAAATCACAGCTATTAAAACCAACTGTCAAAGTAAGGCAAACTTAGAATGTCTGCATATATATATATGTGTGTGTGTGTGTGTGTGTAGACAAAATGCCTGAGCACCCCAGTGTAAAAGTATTTCTAAACATATAGGCAAATATGTATATATGCATGTGTATACCATATTGGGTTGCTTGAATTCTATTTATTCTTCTAATTATTAATCTAATTATTTTATATTTGATATTCACCCAGAGAGAAAGAAATGTGTATAATTATACACACACACACACACACTCACATACACAGCATGGAGGAGGGGATGTTTAAGAACCTTTTTTACTGATAGGAGACCCTTTGAAGAACACCTATATAAAAAATCATAAGATGTAGAGCTGAATGTGACCTTAGAGGTCATCTGGCTCAATTCCCTCAGTTTTTCAGAATAGGAAAAAGAAGACCAAATAGATGAATTAATTTATGCCATATCACATAAGCAGAAAATTTCAGAGCCAGCATTTATGCCCAGATACTCTGATTCCTTATAACCACTAAAAACCAAAAGTAGCATCCTAAAAACTCAGGATGAATTTAAAACCTCTTCATGCCAGACTAATCTTGTGACCCTTTTTTAATATTTACCAGAATGCATATGTATGAAGCTGGTAGAAATGGTTAATATATTGACTTTCAAACACAGGATACAAAAACATGTGGCCTGCAGGGATCTTTCTGTGCAGGCTCCGGTTTCTATTTGAGTTTGACGCCACTGTTGCATAGTGTACATACACACACACATATCTCTCCAAAGGTCATTTGCATGAGACTCCCCTTATTAAAGAAAATTAATTATTCAATGATATGTACCTATGGAAGGGGCAGAGTTGGCAAGAGCTTGGGAGGAGGATCCTGGTCTTCTGGCTTAAGAGAGAAAATGTGTATTTCCAGATCTTCATCAATTCCCTAAAAGAAGAGAAAGACCATAAACTGGGGAAATGGACAGTTATGGATTATCAGCTATTTCACATTTCTTCCCAAGTTTTTCCTCTCTCTTTAAAGACCTAAAGAGATTCTGGAACCACCAGTTATCTCTCCCAAATTAGACTTTCTTTTTTCCCAACTGGGTCTCAACTCTGCCCCTCATGTAAGTAAGAACGTTAAATAATCAAAATCTCTACCAATGAGAAGAGTTCAACCCAAATGAGCTTTGAGATGAGGTTACACACACACACACACGTACACATAAACACGTTCATACGTACATATATATGTGTGTATATAAATAGATGTATATAATGCATATATATTATACATGTAGCCTAACTAAATATTATCATAAAGTAATAGTACTGTTTAACATTAGCCATCCGAGAAAAATGTTTTGTCATACACATGTATATATATATATATATATATATGTGTGTGTGTGTGTGTGTGTGTGTGTACACACATATATGTTTAAAATAGTAATAGTTGATATTTTTCATTATTTTATATTTTGCAATTTATCTCATTTGATCTTTCCAATCACCCTATAAAGTCAGTCCTACAGATATTTTATAGAGAAGCAAACAAGACCCAGAGAGATGTCATTCGTCCACAATCATACTGCTAATAAATGACAGAAGAAGAATTCAAACCCAGGTCTCTCCTAACTCCAGTTACACTGCTCTTTCCACTGTACCCCACTGCCTCTCTTATAATGAGTAATGGAGCCAGTTTTCTCCTGTGACTTATGGGAATCCGTCTTATGACTTCATGGTAACACCTAGTATGTAGGGATGCCAAATAAAGCATATGAAAGTTTTCACACCTATCTTTTAAGTGCAGATGCATTGGCAGTGCGAGGAAGAGATTAACAGCCTTTTTAAAAACCTGCATATTTCATCAGAAAGAAAAGGCAAGTGGCTTAGTGGAGTGTTTTCCACATTGCTGGCCAACACCGTATGTCTCTTTTCTATGCCAAATTATTTTTCCACAGGGAGGAAAGGGGGCCATTTTTGAAGAAAAAAAAAGAGTTAGGGATTTGTTTTGTGGTTGTTTTGTCCTGTCATAACATTTCAAGCTTTGCCTCCCCTAATTCCAGGGCAAGAACTATTTTTCTCATTCACAAAACATAGAAATCTATACAAACCCTCAGTGCTGTGACTCAGCAGCTTGGTTAATCTTAGTGGATGGGGCTACAGCTGGAGTGGAAGTTTCTACATGCTTGCTAATAGCCTAATCACCTTTTCCAGAAATAACAAATAAATCTGTACAACTTAATAGATTTAGAGCAATAGCTGTGAGTTCCTCCCTAACCTTATAGGGAGTCTCAACAAATTGTATGCCATATAATTGTATACTACCCCTTTTAGCTAACTTTTATTGATTTTCTACTATGTGTGTGTGGTGCAGGGGAAGAAGGGGGGACTGTGCAAACTGATGCGATAAACAAAGATAATTAGGATAAAAATAAGAGATAACTTTTCATAGGATTTTAAGGTTTATAGAGCTCTCTCTCCATATATACATACCTATATAAGTATATATATATATACACATATATGTATCTATACACACACGTATCTATACACACACACATAAATATGTATATGTGTGTGTATATATATACATATATATGTATATATATATGTATATATATATATATATAAACACGTGTATAATCTTAGCCAATCCATATAACAACATGAGAAGGCAGGTCCTATTAGTACCCTATTTTACAGGTAAGGAAACTGAAACTGGGAGAGTTTAAATGACTTACCCAGAGTCACACAGCTAGTAACTGTCTGAGTCAGGATTTGACTAACCTTAACTAAGCCTTCCTAAATCCAAATCCAGCATCCTAGCCATTATTCTACCTCTCTGTTGGCAAAATTCACCCCCTGACCTCAAGAGGTTTACAATCTACTATGGGGAAAGAAAAATAAAGACATTATATGTCTAAGTATGAAATGAAGTAGACTGTAACATGTGTAGACAAAACCAAGTGACAAGAGCATTCTGTTAGAGGAAAGATTGCTTTTGCATAGAGAAGGTCAGGAAAGATTTGTGATCCAAATGCTATTTAAGCCAGTCCTTTCAAGATTAGAACTAGAAAAGATGTGAGGAGAAGGCATTTATAGCACATGGAGTGGCATGGAGAAAAACTCAGAGGTCATATGAGGTACAGACAATGGTGTCTAACATTCATTGGACAATGGTGAGCCCTTGAATGATGAGTAAGGGGATCACATGATGAGGATTATACATTAGGGAACTTAACATGGCAGCATTGTGTACAATGAATTGAATGGAAGCAACAAGAAAACTGGTAAGGGAAAGAAGAGCTTGGCAGCTACTGACAATTTCCACTCATGACCCATTCAATCCTTCTTCAACTGTGGGTTGCGACCCCACGCAGACTAAAGGGGTAGCAGCTAGAGTAGAAAGATGATGAATGAAAGAGATATTTCTGAGATACAATAAATAGACTATGGCAATCGATTGGATTCAGGAATGGAGGGAGGAGAACTGGGAAAAAGTAATATCAATGTATCAGAAAGGTCTATATTACTAGTGAGAACAATGTTGAAATTACCAGCCATGGGATCTTATTCAGTCAGGCCAGACTGGGTCCATTTCCTCAAAGGTAGCAGAGAGGACTGGTAAACAGAATGATTGACCAAGACCATGATTGCACCCCAATGAACACCAAAGGAATCCTACCATGTGTACTCACATGCCCTACTCATGACTGGGAGATTCAAAAGCTGCCAAGGGTCTGTTTACACTTGATTGACGCATTTTTAAAAGATGTTAGCTCCCTTTGTCCTCCTCAGTTATAATAAGATAACCAGGCCTAAGTGTTGAAGACTCTCAGATCCATCCAATGGTTCTGGGTTCTAGAATAACCCTGTGTTATTCTCCCCTTAGGAAGCAGAACCATCCAAGACTTGGGTGACCTGGCAAAGCTGCTTAGTACATGAACCCAAGTATCCTTTTTGTATGTATGTAAATCTCAGTGGTTGACATATTTCCGATAACCCCTGTAGTTAGATTTAAGGAACGTGGGGCTATCTGTCTAGTTTAGAGGCAAAGTAACAGAATCCAGGCTCTTTGAGGAGATTAAAAAATGGTCATCCCATCATGGGTTAAATAACCTCCTTTTCTTTGTGATTGTCTTCAAAAGGCAAGAGCATGGGGCAGGAGGGGGGTGTTGGGTCAGGAACACAAGAATTAGCCCTATAATCACATTATTAGTATTCAATTGATGTCTTTTATAATTTTTATCCAAATTAGGGAATGCAAGGGCAGAGTCACTTATTGACTGACAAATCTTATCTCTGGATCCAGCTGGGCTTGTGAAAATGGCAACGTCAGCCAACAGTGTACACGCAGAGTTTCTGAGGTGCCTGCTGGCATCTGCTTTACAAAGAATTCCTGCTGTTCACAGGCCTTTTCCAAGAGCTTTTGATAATCTCAGTTACAGCAATGTGGGACTGTCAGCAGTCTTTGAGCTTTCAGTGTTCACTGACTCAAACCAGACTAAAAAGGAGAGGTTTCCAGGAGAAATGGCCACAAATCTCTCTCTTTCTACAAGATAGAGAGAGATTGGGATGGATGGGGGGCAACGTAATTTGATCATATCAAGGTGCATGAGCAGCTAAGTCTAAGTGGGCAGCATGAAATAGGCGAACGTCCGAGTAGAGCAGAAAGGGTGTTGACCTTAGAGTCCTAGGACTTGAGTTCAAATCATATGATCTCACAAGCTGTATAACCTCACTGAGCCTCTGTTCCTTCATCTGTGTGATGAGGAGGTTAGACTAAATTACTTCTAAATTCCCTTCCCGCTCTGGAATTGTTATATGTGAGCCAACAAAATTCCTTCGGAAACAGAAGAAATACCAATAAAACACCTGCCCTTTCTCTCTCCACACAGTCACAGAGGCAGAGTTTTCTGTGGCACAGGGGCTGCATACCAATGGATTGGAGAAAAGCTAATGAGCATATCCCTTACATTCAAGAAGAGATCTAGGAAAGCCTCTGAAGCCTTTTACGTTGGGCTACAATAGGAGGGGAAAGACTGGGAACTCTCACCAGAGAAAGCTTGAGGCAACACCTATAGGATTCAGATAGGATAAACAATTGTCAGCATAAACTTAGAAAGGAAAGATTAAGGGTCTGACAAAGAGAAGCTGCAGGCACAGAGCTCCTAGATTTGGAGGAGCATTTTTAGAACATACAGTAATGCAGGAAAAATAAAAGTCTCATGTCATTAAGAATTACCTGGAATGAGCAATATTTTACTTATCCCTCCTCCCCCAAAATGCACTAGAAATCACATATTAACACTGTGACACTTAATGGTTTTTTAAGACAAGTAAAAAAAAAATTCTATACTATATCTAGCAGGGGAAATAAAGGAGCAATAGAAATAGCAATCTGTTTCATCCCACAAATGACTGGAAAATTCAATAAAATGGGCATTTAAAAAAATAACTTATGGGCAGGAAATGAGGGAGGGGCAGATAGAGACTGGAAACCAAGCTATATAGGAGACATTCAGGCTAAAAATAAGAAAACTTCGATGGGACAAACTGTCATCAAGCATTTTAGGGGCTGTCAAGACAAAAATAAAGGGAGGAGAAAGGAGAGGAGAGGAGAAGAGAGGAAAAGAAGAAAGAAGGAAAAAGGAAAAAGAGAAAGAAAGAGAAAAAAGAAAGAGAAAGCAAGAGAGAGCGAGAGGAAGGAAGGAAGGAGGGAGGGAGGGAGGAGGAGAGAGAGAGAGAGAGAAAGAAGAGAAAGAAAGAAAGAAGAAAGAAAGAAAGAAAGAAAAGAAAGAAAGAAAGAAAGAAAGAAAGAAAGAAAGAAGAAAGAAAGAAAGAAAGAAATAGAGGGAGGGAGGAAGGGAGGAAGGGAGGAAGGAAGGAAGGAAGGAAGGAAGGAAGGAAGGAAGGAAGGAAGGAAGGAAGGAAGGAAGGAAGGAAGGAAGGAAGGAAGGAAGGAAGGAAGGAAGGAAGGAAGGAAGGAAGGAAGGAAGGAAGGAAGGAAGGAAGGAAGGAAGGAAGGAAGGAAGGAAGGAAGGAAGGAAGGAAGGAAGGAAGGAAGGAAGGAAGGAAGGAAGGAAGGAAGGAAGGAAGGAAGGAAGGAAGGAAGGAAGGAAGGAAGGAAGGAAGGAAGGAAGGAAGGAAGACCTTCTGAGAAGACCTCAGAAAAGACTCCAGGGACTGAGGTTTGGTCTGAGTGAGATAAGAACACCTCTGGCCAACTCCACTGAATCAACAAACAATGGGCCCTGAGAGGAATCACACTAAGTCCCAAGAAATTTCACCTCAGGAACTTTCACCTCCCCAGCCTTTACCTCACAAACTTTCATCTGATTAAGAGCAGACACTGAGTAAGGGAAGATTGCAGGACCCCCTGCTGTTTCTAAAATTCAGGCCCAGCAGTGCTGAGCAGATGTGATCCCAGGCTGTGGCAGTGAGGAGGAGTGAGCACAAGCCGGGTGAGTGCCATACCACAGAGAGCTACAACATTTTGGGGACAGACTGTCTGGGGCTTAGGGGAGGAGAAGAGTCCCTGAGGTTGAACACACCCCCCTCACCATGGAATTCAGAAAACAACAGTAAAAAGGACTTGAAGCATAGGGCAACATTATCCATAACTCAGGATTAAAACTTGATAATAATATTAAGCTGCTAAAGTAAAACAAGACAAATTAAAAATAAAATAAGTAAGCAAAGGCCCTGACCATCGACAGCTATTTTGGTATAAAAGATGACCTGGGTTCATTTTTAGAGGAAGATAGTGAAGTTCAAAAAAAAAAGTTATTCCTACCCTAAAGAGTAATATCTAGTGGTCACAGTCCCCAAAAGAAACCTTGGAAGGACTTTAAAAGGAATTCAAAAATGAAATAAAAGAAAATGAGGGAAAAAATAGAAGAAAAAAAGTATTCAAGAAAATTATGAAAAGAAAGTTAACTAGTTGGAAAAAGAGATACAGAATCAAAAGAAAATAAAAAGGAATTCAAAAGTCAAATAAAAGAGAATGAGTAAAAATTAGAAAAGAAGAACAATCCAAAAAATTATGAAAAGAAAGTTAACCAATCAGAAAAGGAAATACAAAACTTTAAGGAAGAAAATAACTCCATGAAACTAGAATTGGGCAAGCAGCATTGAATGATGCTATAAGATATAATAAAACTAGAAAAAATAGAATCTGAAACATTTGAAAAAAAAATAGAATCTGAAACATTTGAAAAATGACTGATCTGGAGAACAGATCAAGGGAAGACAATATAAAGTTACAGTCCAAAAAAAAGAATCTGTATAGACTCTTACAAGAAATTAAGAAAAATTACCCTGAAGCTCTAGAAGAAGGTAAAGTAGAAATAGAAAGAACCCACTGATCTCCACTTGAAAGAGATCCTAGAAAGAAAACTTGTAGGAATGCCATAACCAAGTTTCAAAATTCGAGGTTAAAGAGACAATATGGCAAGTAACAAGAAAAAAGAAAATTTAAATACTGCAGAAAAATAATCAGAATTTTACAAGACCTAGAAGCTTCCCCAGTAAAAGACTGCAGGTCTTGGAATATTATATTTTGAAGAGCAAAGGAGCTGGGGTTGCATTCAAGAATAACTTATCCAGCAGAGCTAAGTAGAATCCTGAATGGGGGAAAAAAATGGATATTTGATAAACTGAAAGACTTGTAGATATTTATAACTAAAAGAAAAATAAAACTCAGTGAAAAAATCCAATATACAAGATCTAGAAGAAATATAAGGAAATCATTAAAGACTAATTATAAAGGTTAAACTGTTTACTTATGATATATGAAAATTTTATCAGTATTCTTATAATTGTTATCATTACTAAGGTAGTTTGAAAGAAAGGTTATGACTGAGCTGTGTATGATGGGGTAATTCCAACAAAACTGGGTAGGAAAAGGTTAAAAGGAGGAATTATCTCAAAAACAGGGCATGAATAGAGGCATGTATGGAATAATCTTACATATATGTACACGTGTGTGGGTGGATAATATATATGTGAAAAGATCTGTGACTTTGGATTCAGTCCGAGGGAGGCAGTTGAGGACCTAGAGGTCGACATGTGGCCTGGAAGCCGAAGGTTCCTCATCCCTGGTGGATAACATATCCCAATCCATTATACAGAGGAAGACGCTGTAGTTGAGGTTCAAGTTCCAGGTTACTTCATCACAACATTACAGATTTCAAAATGGAAGGGACCGTAAAAAGCATTTTACCCAACTCTCTCATTTTACAGATGAGGGACCTACAATTGAGGACAACTATTCTATAGGTAAAAGATAGGCTTTCTCAGATTCACACAGTTAGTAAGTGTAAGCTAATAAGCAAGATAGGAACATAGGTCTTCCTGTCACCAGGTCAAGAGCTCTATCCACTTGCCCTTGTCATTAATTAAACCAGATGACTTCTAATATCCCTTTCAACTCATGGATCCTATATTACAATGATTAATTTTATTTCCTAAGGAGACTTTCCTCCTAGAAGGAGCCCGTGCTGACTAACTAGCACCACTATTCTAAGAGTTTTTTTTAACAGTTGTTATTTCTCATTTTATGATAATAAGTGCATATTCTCATTTATCAATCAGTCTTGATTATGAATCAGTTCCCAGGAGCCTGATCACCTCTGAGAAGAATGATAAAATCAAGTTTCTAAAGCAAGAAGTCTAGATCAGAGGTCATCATACCAAGACTACCAACCAGCTGTTCTGCCCCTCCACTCTCTCATCTCATAATTGCAACATTCAGCATCAATCTAGTTTTTAAAATAAAGGCTAGTTGAGTCATTGATGTTTTACTGTCAGTAGACATAAAAATTTGGCTCATGGAGTTAATTGCCTTTAATACTTTAATACTAAATATATATATATATATGTCCTTTAAACTGGTAAAACAAGATTGGATTATGTGGAAAGGAGGAAGAGTGGGGCCATTTTCTTTTTTTATCATCATCACTAAACATTACTAATTTTGAGAGGCTGTTTTCTCACCTTGGCACATTTTATTAAAAATGAAACATTTTTAAAATCTATTTTATCATCCTTCAATAAAAATCTATCATTACATGTAAGATGAATTTTCAAAAAACATAGTTCATAAATTAATCTCAACCTAGGGATAAAAATGGTAATATTATATATCAAAATATAAAAAAGGTCTTTCTCTCTTCTGAGATGGAAATTCTGTCATGGATTCTTCCAAGGAAGTGATTTATCTCTTGAGAATATTTTACTTTTATGAAACCAACTAAATGTTGAATCTAACCAGCTGCCTAGTATGTCACAAATGTGCTATGCTGCCACAATTAATACTGATGGATAGTAATCAAACACCATTTAAATAACCGACAAAGAATGGACTCCTGTTTTCTTTTTTTATTTGGTTAATGTCATAGATGTATAGAAGCACAGAGTTAGATTTAAAAGAAAATTTAGAGGCCAAATCATGCCCAAATGAGGACTCCCACTAGAACATCATTGACAAGTGGTCATCTAGACCTCCACCTAAAAATATCTGGTCACAGACAACTCACCAACTCCCAGGGGAACTGTGCCTACCTTCAGACAGCCCTAATTATTGCTTCCTATTATCTTCAGGATAAAATATAAATTTCTTTGTTTATGACTTAAAGTTAGTTAAAACCTGGCCCAGTCTTTCTACACATTCCTCCAATGTATGCACTCTACAATTTAGTCATCTCAGTCTATTTGTTCACACATGATGTCCTATCTCCCACCTTTATGCCTTTGCATTGACTGTCCCCCAGACCTGAAATGTTACTCCTCTTCCCCGTCATCTCTTAAAATCCCTGACTTCCTTCAAGCCTCAGCTCAGACCCCATTTGAGCAAGAGCAGGTCCTTATTCCCCAGGCAGCTAGTTTCTTTTCATCGAAGTTAACCTTCTTTCTACTGAATTTTAAGTTTAGCTTAAAACTTTACTAAGACTTTAGAGTGGGTCTCTATCTATCTATCATCTATCTATCTACATATATGTGCGTATGTGTATGTATATGTATGCATGTGTGTATATGTATATATGTGTATGTATCTTGTATGTATCTATTTTTATACCAGCTGTCTTCAAGGCAATGTAAGCTCCTTGAAGACAGACACTGCATTCTGCTTTTTCTTGCACCCTCAGCCCCTAGCTCAGTGCCTGCACATGGTAAACCCTTAATAAATGGTTATTGATAGATTGATTGATTATATCAAACTGAAATCTGCCTCTGCAATTCTACTGCTCCTACTTCTGTCTGGGTCCAAGTAGGAAAAATTATCTCTCTTATTATCTCTCTTCTTTCTTGAATGCAATGAGTATGTCTCTCCTAATTCACTCCCAACTTGTAGGATCATGGATTTAGAACCGAGGGACCTTAAAAGTCATCAGTTGCAACCCCATAATTGCTTACTATCAGATCTGATTCCTTTAAGGAAGCATCTCTGCATAGGGATTTTTGCACTCTCATTTAATTTTCTTTGAAAACAATCATGTTTTGGGGGAAAATAAAACTAATGTGAAACATGATGACACATCATAAAATTGGAATTAATACTCCAAGCCATCATTGATGGTAAGCTGCTGCAAGAAGAAAATGCCCTCAACGTGTTATAAAAAATAAGCCCATGTAAAATGCAAACCATGTGTGGTTCAGTGCATTATATAATGTCTTCGACCCAGATTTATTCCCCTGGGCTCTATTCAGACGGATGTTACACACCCCAAATGCATATTTAATTTTGTGGTCTGTGCCCTGAGGACCCATTAAGATAAAAATTTGCAGCTCTGAGAGAGTCTGTTCTAGCCCCTTTGGCAGGAACTCAACTCAGGAGACTTCATGGAGTGGGGGATGGGAACGGTGAGGAAAGTAGGAGAAGGGAGAGACAAAGGCAAAGAAATGGCACTTGTCCCCACGCCTGCTTGTCTGCGGTAAAGGAAAGGAACATAGTCCATAGGAAAATACAGACTCCTTCACTAAATCTAAAAGAGGCCCTAAAGACGATGACCACCCATTGGCCTAATTCTGTCATACTGAGATAGAGGGCTGGCCTATCTCATAATGATGAAGTAGGTGAAACCAGCCTCATCTCCTATTTTCATGGCCCCTTTCTCTGGTCCAGATGTTCTCACTCTTTGAGGAGAACAAATCATTACTTGCTCTTAGTGATTTACAAATGCCCTGAAGATGTACGAGCAAATAAAAGTTTAAGTTATAATCTCTCGGGAGAACATTTTCATTTTAAAAGCAGACCTTTCAATGATTCTCCTGTGGGTATTTTAATTTTAATAAAGGTTTCTTGAATACCAAAAAACTCCTCCTTGTGTTGTTCATTTGTTTCAATCACATTCAACTCTTCTTGATCCCATTTGGAGTTTTCTTGGCAAAGATACTGGAGTGGTTTGCCATTTCCTTCTGCAGCTCCTTTGACAGATGAAGAAAACTGAGGCAAACAGATTTAAGTGACCCACCCAGGGTTACACAGCTAAGTGTCTGAGGCCGGATCTAAACTCAGGAAGATGAGTCTTCATGACTCTGGGCCTGGTACTGTATCTACTCTGCCACCTACTTACCTGCTAAACCTGCTGCAGGGGAAGTTGAGGCTGGTGGATTGCTTGAATTCAGGAATACTAAACTGCAGTGGGGCTAAGAAAGTCTACTTTTCCCACTAAATCCCCTGGAGCACCTGGGAAACAGAATGGGTCAAAGCTTCTGTGCCAATACTAGTGGGATTCACCCTGAGTCATGGCTATACTTCCAACCCATTGGCAAGTATTTAAAAAAAAAAAGCCAAAAAAGTCTCAAGGGAATAAGTGTCTAATAACAGAAGTTCAGACATAATAATAAATAATGGGGGAGATATTTGGAGGTGTGGGGCAGAGGTGTCTAGAAGGCCAGCCCCATGAGTCATACTTGCCAACGTCAATGCTAGTATTTTGAGCAGTGAAGCATGGTGGAAAGAGTAGAGTGCCAGATGTCAAGAAAGCTGGCTTCTATGGCCAAAACTGGAAATCAAGGGGATGCTCATCAATGGGGGAATGGCTGAATAAATTATGGTGTATGAATGTAATGGAACACTATTGTGCTGTAAGAAATGATGAACAGGAAGACTTCAGAGAGGCCTGGAAAGACTTATATGAACTGATGATGAGCGAAAGGAGAGGAACCAGGAGAACTTTGTGCCCAGCAACAACCACAGCGTGCGAGAGATTTTTCAGTAGACTTGGAACTTCATTGCAATACAAAGACAAAAAAAATTCCCAATGGTCTTCTAAGGCAAAATGCCTTCCACATCCAGAGAAAGAACTATGGAACTCAATCGCAGAATGTAGCAGATCATTTGTGTGTGTGTGTGTGTGTGTGTGTGTGTGTGTGTTGCATTTTGCTTTGTTCGATGATTTCCCACTCATTTTAATTCTTCAACACAGCATGACTATAATGAAAATGTATTTAATAGGAATGTATGTGTAGAACCCGTACAAAATTGTATGCCATCTTGGGAAGGGAAGGGGGAGGGAGGGGACAGGGAGGGGAAAATAATAACCTAAGTTATATGGTAGTTACTGTAGAACACTGAAAATACATAAAATTAATTAATTAAAAAAAAGAAAAAGAAAGCTGGCTTCCGGTCCCAGCTCTGCTCCTAAGGAACAACCCTGGGAAAGTCACCTAATCTCCTTGGAATTTGGTCAATTATGAATTCAGGAAGCAGACTACAATGTTCCCTCCTAGTCTGATGGGGAAAATTGAGTGAGGGAGTACAGAGAGGAGTTGCAGGTTAGGATAAACACGACTTTAGTCATCAACCGAAATATAGATTCTCTGACTCAATCCTTAACTGGCTTAACAGCAAAGATTTGATTTGCCCTTGAGACTTAAAATAGGAGACTGTGCTTACTGAGACAGTAGCATTGAAATAGATTCTTGCTCTCACTTCCTATGCCCAGATATTGAATTTGTTCTGGTACTAGTGTGGGTTTTGTCTAGATTAGGGGCTCTTAATATTTTTGTGGGTGTCCTGGATCCTTTTGGCAATTTGGTGAGGCCTATGTTTAAAAGTGCATAAAATAAAATATTTAGGATTACAAAGGAAACCAGTTATGCTGAAATGGAGTTATCAATTTTTTTTTTTTGCAGGCCTAGATCAAGACCATTCCAACAGACCTCCAGCACAGTTTCAGAGAAATCTGGGAAGCCTTATATGAACTGATGCAGATTAAAATAAGCAAAACTAAGAGAACGAGTCAGGCAATAACATCGTTGTGAAGACAGACAACTTTCAAAGACTTTAGAACTCTGATCAACACATTAACCACAATTCCAAAAGAGTCATGATGAAACATGCTACCCATTTCCAAACAGAAAGGTGATGGACTCAAAGAACATATTGAGACATGTTTTCTTTGGACATGGCCAAGGTGGGAACTTGTTTTGCTTGACTATACATATTTGTAAAAGGGTTTCATTTTTCTTTCTTTCTCAATTGGAAAGACAGGAGAAGAAAAGATAGATTTTTATTTATTTTTAAAAATTAAAATTTTATTTTAAAATTTAAACCCAATACATCCCCAAAAGGCCAAAATAGTCCTCAGGGTATTATTTTTTTAAATGACAGAATTACTTCGACAAACAATTTTATCAAATAATTTTCATCTAGCATGATCTCAAAATGGCCTTCACAGCTAGTCTCTGAACTTTTTCTGGCTTGCAAAAGTTCCTCCTAAACTATATCACCCTGAACAATGCTCTACAAGTGATCTGGTTGGGGGTTAGGTATGGGGAGAGTACAATGGCAGTGTCATCCCTCTGGACAACTACATTTCTATTACAATAATCTAAGATTACAGTAGTTTCTTGGCTCTACAAACTGGTGACTCATATTGAATTTATATATCATTAAAACTCTCAGATCTTTTTCATACCAATTACTATGTTCCCCAAGCTATTCTTAATGCAGTTGATTTTAACCTAATTTTATAATTATTCTATTATCCATCTTATTAAATTTAGGTCATCATTCTAGCCTTTTGAGATCTTGCTGCATCCATAATCTGTCATCCAACATGTTAGCTGCTGTTTCTAACTTCATTCTATCCAAGTCTACGGTGTATTTTTATCCAAGTCATTGGTAAAAATGTTAAATAGAACAGGACTGTGGACTAACCCCTTAATTTAGTAAAAACTCCCTCTGGGTACATATTGTTATGAGCCCTGAATAATTTCATATCAACATCAATCCATTAATTAGTATTATGAATCTGATGATTCACCCATTGCACACAGGATGTATCAGTTCAAATAAAGGCATATAATATATATAATATTCCCTTTATCTACCATTTTAGTAACCTTGTCAAAAAAAGAAATGTTGATTTTAATGGATCTATTTTTATTTAGTCATTTCAGTCATAGCCAACTCTCTAAAACCCCATTTAGGGTTTTCTTGGCAAAGATAATGGAGCTGTTTGCCATTTCCTTCTCCAAATCATTTTACAGAAGAGGAAACTAAGGCAAAAGAGGTTAAGTGACTTGCCCAGGGTCACACAACTAGTAAGTGTCTGAGGCTGAATTGGAACAGTCACTTAGCTGCCTATAAAGAATTTATACCTGCTTCTAATCAATTCCCTTTCCAAGTGCTCAAAAACAGCCATTTAGAATTTTTCCAGGAATAAATGTCCACCTCATCAGTCTAAAGTTTGAAAAATCCACCTTCTACCCTTTTGGAAAACTGAAATATTTACATAGCTCCAATCCTGAGATAAATCTTTAATTCCCTATGATTCTTTTTAAGGCTCATGAGAGTTTAGCAATCACTTCTATAAGTTCTTTCAGTATCCTGGGATGTAACTCTTTTGGGCCAGAAAGCTTACATTTCTCTTACTACATATGTCTTTGCTTAGCTGAGGTTTTAATTCTTTCCTTACTTTTTTTTGTGCTATCCTCTTTAATTTGAGGGTGACTCTTGATAGAGAATGGTAACAAAGTCAGAATTCAATATTTCTGTCTTCTTTCAAACATCTATTACTGTCACTTCATTCCTCCTAAATAGGGGGCCTCCTTCACCTTGTCCTCAAGAGAGTTAAAGAATATTTTTTTAACATCCTTAGCATTTTCTGAAAACCTCAGCTCCTAATGGGTGTTAGTCTTCCTAAGACCACTTTTACAGGTCTATGCTACACTTGTACATTCAGTACTTTATTATATTCCCTTGCTTCTATGTTTTTAACAGAACCTTTTGAAACTTAAGCCAATTATGGAGTTCTTTCTGCAGTCACATTGTTGTCTTTGAAGACTTCCTTCTTTCTCTTCTTCATCAAGATCTTTTGCAATTATGTTATTAGAACTGCTTTCTTGATGAATACTATGGCCATTTCTCGAGCTTAATTTTAGACTCTCATACTATAGAATCTTACTTACCTTTTTTCTAAATTTTTTGGAAGTCTATTCTCCTGAAACCTGGAGTGCCTGTCAAATTATGACACTCTAAGATGACATGGTTACTTCTAAATGAACTCTAAGATAACATGTTTACTTCCTCTCAAGGTCCTCATTCTTTCTACCCAACTAATTAGCTGTTCTGTAGTCAGACCCAGGTCAAGAGTAGTAGTTCTCATCACACCCTGTAGTTTCTGAGAAATAAATTTGTCATCAAGGAAAGTTAAGAATTTGTCAGCTTGTTATGCTTTCAGTAGAACAAGAGACAAAGATTGGATCTCTGATTTCATTGATACAAAGGACTCAAGTTGAAGAAATTTACTTTATCAATTCAGATCTACTCCAACTTTACAACTAATAGCCTTAGAGAGTGGCCTGTAGAGCTAAGAGATTAAGTGTTTTGCCTAGTGTCACACAACAGCAAATCACAGAGGCAAGGCTTTGAATCCAGGTATCCCTGCTTCCAAAGTCAAGACTATACACTACTGGTATGAGGCACTGGAGTCATACATCATAACAATATCTGCCTCTAAATCATATACTTATCATCTGTTTCTTTCCCACTGACCTATCAATCTATAGCACACTCCCACCATGTTATCACTTTGGTTTGTCATTTCTTTTCTCTTCCCTTTAATTTTCTTTACCACACTTTTCTCCTCATGCTTCATGGATATATATATTTTCTTGACATAAAATGCTATTTGACCAGTCCATCTATTTAATCTGTTCTTTTTGAGGAAAGAATGTTCTTCCACTGACATATTCAAGTCATGAATCTTATCCTACCAAGTCACCATGTGTAATGGTAATTATGAGAATTAAAGATCTTCCCCACCCACTCATGGGCCAGTCCATTAAGGGAAGTTTGATTGGGGGAGATTTGTTTTGTAGGAAGGCCCACACCCTTTCTTAACTTCTTCTAATGAGGCACTGGTTATCAAGGGTTGTGATGCCCTCTGACTCTGAAAAGTATATAAATATTCTGAGGCAAGGTTTTACTTTTGGGTTTACTGATTGTAAGTGTTTGGCCAAATTAGACTCTGGGTAACCTCTAAGGCTTTGAAAATCCAGATGTTGGTGCTTCTCTCTCTTGTAGTTATGTATGTGTGTAATGATCAGATAGTTGATCTGTCCATTGATCTGTGATGTATGTATTGCTTCTCATCAAACAGTTGGGGGCACTGTCTGTTGGCTTTTATTTGTACTTTCTCTGAAGTTCAGGTGCTGACTTTTTCCCCTGAGCTAACTGAATGATATATGTGCTTGATTACAGTAGATTGTTGATCCCTCAAAAGTTGTTTTCATTTTAGAAAAGCAGATCTAAGAACCTGTACAGCATGCCATCCTGTGTATGATGGGGTCCTTGCTGTTACACCATGATATCAGTGAGGCCATCTCCAATTCCTGTTTTAAGATCTCTAGTTCTCTTTATTAATGCAATTAAATTGAACAGATTGCCCATATTCTGCACATTTTTGTATAGACACCTGAGGCTATGAGGATCATCATTATTTGTCTTTGAGATAGTTCCCTTTGACTTGATGGGCTTCTCTTTCCATGACAGTTGGTTCAGTCTCTCTATCTGGGTTCTTTTCTTTCTTCCTTTCTATTTCCAATTCAAATTGTGCTGAGATGACTGCTTGTAAGCATAACCAGAGCAAAAAGGAATTGGATAATTTTAAGGCACATCGTCTTCATGCTAGAGTTGAAATCCCCCATCACAACAGTATTAAATTATCAGTGATAATTTGATCATCTGTCAATAACTCCTATCAATTTCCTCAAGTTGACACAGAAATCTGTATCATTCCCACCATATCACTCCTGGTTCTCATTCTTTATCTCCCAGTATCACTTTTGTTTTTTATTCCTTTTCTCCTAATATGAATTCCATTTCTCATTTCTATTTGCCTTCTCAATACACACGGCAAACTCAACACAATACCTATGCCTGTTCTAAGAACATACCTGCCATGCAGTCCAGAGTATTCATAACAGAGAGTCAGAGTACCTCTCCCCTGTCTTGGTTGGATAGACACTGACAAATTTTTATTCCCTAACTCTCCTTTTTAGCCAGAAGTGTCTGACATTAAATCACTTTCTAAAGAATGACAGTTTCCAAGATCGCAGTTTCTGACATTAACCACATTTTAAATGAATGTTTCATTCTCTATCAAAGCTCTAGACCTCAGTCAGAGACTCACTGATCTTATCAGCAATACATTTACAAGTCATTTCTTAGAGTGGTTTATTCCTGCAATTGACTAATCCCATTCAGCATTAGCTGATTCTTTTTAATGGCTGAGGTTAATTCTGACCTTGTACCAAAATTCTGGGGACCATTCTTGTTTGGAGAGTACATATTCATAGGCATTAACTAAACTCAGAAGGCAAAAAATAAAGTATACACAACTCCAGAATGAGTTTTCAAGTCAC
Source organism: Bettongia penicillata ogilbyi (assembly GCA_023548195.1). Taxonomy (NCBI): domain Eukaryota; kingdom Metazoa; phylum Chordata; class Mammalia; order Diprotodontia; family Potoroidae; genus Bettongia; species Bettongia penicillata. Next base: position 20,388,786 of record JAJHZJ010000314.1, on the reverse strand, counting down.
TGTTTTAATTGTACAATACGGGCTTTGGATTTGGGCGGGGGGTGGGGGTGGGGGGTGGGGGGTGTTAGGGGAATAATTTAAAGGGTAAATACAAAAAAAAAAAGAAAGTTCAATTTTCTTCCTAAAAAAAAGGCTGATAAGTTTATAGGGTGGGGGGAGTTTTGAGGGAGAAAGACAGAGAGAGAGAGAGAGAGAGAGATTGATTTGGAAAAACATAAGGCTTGTTTTATATCTAATTGAAAGAAAATAGAAGTATTTATTGAGAACCTATTACACTGCTCAACAGCAAATATGTTGCTATGCAAGATACATGAACAAAAACACAAGTATGGTCTCTGCCCTTAAGGAGTTTACAATCTCATAGGGGAGACACAAGACAAAGGAAGCAATGACAAATATAATAATAGCTAACATTATATATATAAAACTATATGCCACATGCTTTTTAATTGTTGTCTCATTTGATCCTCACAACAATCTTTGGAAGTAGGTGATATTATCCCCATTTTACAGATAAGGAAACTAAGGTAAACAGAGGTTAAGTGACTTGCCCAGGATCACACAGCTGGTTTGTATCTAAGACCAGAGTTGAACTCAGCTCTTCCTGACTCCAGGTCTGGTGCCCTATCAACTGTATCACCTAGCTGTCCCATGATAGTACATAATATGTGTATAATATGATAGTGAATAATAAGTGTGTACCAAATTGTGAGGTATGGGTTATAGGGGGTTTCAAAAACAGGAAAATCAGGAAGTGTTGGATTAGTCATGATAGACTTCCTCTTAAGAGGGTGAGAAAAACAAGGGTCAGTGGATGGGAAAAAGGAGAGAATTTCAGCAGTAGAGAGTAAGGTAAACAGAAGCCTGGACATGGAAGGGAACATGGTGTGTTCATACTGGAAGCAAAGAAGCTTATTTGACTTGAGCAGATGGTATCTACCGAGCACCAGTGAGAAGTATGGTTGGCTGGGTTTGAAAGCCACCTAGAGTAATCTTGATCATCTGGAAGTAATAGGGGCAGGGGTCAAGGGAACATTTCTGAACATAATAATGATGCCATACCATGAATGTAGTATTAAAGGAAGGTTTATCTGAGAGGTAGCATGGAATAATAGATAGAAAGCTACCCTCAAATTTTATTTGAATACTGTCCATGGGATTTTCTTGGCAAAATTACTATAGTGGTTTGCTATTTCCTTCTCCAGCTCATTTTACAGATAAGGAAACTGAGGCAAACAGGATGAAGTGACTTGCCTAGGGTCACACAACTAGTAAGTGCCTAAGGTCAGATTTGAACTCAGGAGAATTAGTAGAGTATCCATCTTGGTTAACCCTGCATGGCATAGCTTATAGTTTCAAAAGTCCCTCTACCACTACAAAGCAGTGACCCAGGAGGGATCACTCAATATGCCAGCAAATTTGGAAAACTCAGTGGTGGTCATTGGATTGGAAAAGATAAGTTTAGGCCCAAATCCTAAAGAAGGGTAATGCTAAAGAATATTCAAATTACCAAAAAATTGTGCTTCTTTCACATACCAACAAGGTTATGCTTAAGATTCTGCAGACTAGGCTTCAGCAATATATGAACCAAGAAATACCAGAAGAGTAGGCTAGTTTTCAAAGAGGCAGCAGAACTTGAAACCAAATTGCCTACATTCATTGGATTATGGAAAAAGCAAAGGAGCTCCAGAAAAACATCTCTTTCTGCTTAATTAACTACATTAAAGCCTTTGACTGTGTAAATCACAATAAAATGTGGCAAGTCCTTAAAGAGATGGGAGTACCAAATCATTTTACTTGTCTCCTAAGAAACCTGTATGTGGGCCAAGAAGCAACTTGACCAACAGAACAACTGATAGGTTTAAGATTGGTAAAGGAGTATAAGACTGTATATTGTCACTGCATGTATTTAATTTATTTGCTGAGTACATCTGCAAATTGCCAGGCTGGATTAATAAAATGATAGAATTAAGGTTGCCAGGAGAAATATCAACAAACTCAGATATGCAGATGATATCACTCTGATGGCAGGAAATGAAGAAGAATTAAGAAGTCTCTTGAGGAGGCTGAAAGAGGAACATGTAAAAGCTGGCTCATTAAAGCTTAACATCAAAAAAACTAAGATCTTGGCAACTGACTCCAAAATTTCCTGGCAAGCAGAGGAAGAAGAAATGGAAGCAGTGTCAGATTTTATATTCTTGGGTTCAAAGATTACTGCAAATAGTGGATGCAACCATGAAATTAAAAGACTTTTGATCCTTGGAAGAAAAGCTATGGCAAATCTGGACAACATATTAAAAAACTGAGACATTACTTTGCTGACAAAAGTCATATAGTCAAAGCTATATAGTAATGTATGTAATAGTAATGTATGGCTGTGAGAGTTAGACTATAATGAAAGGTGAGAGCCACAGAATCAATGCTTTCATGTTATTGTGCTGCAGAAGACTTTCGACAGTCCCTTGAACAGGAAGGAGATCAGATCAGTCAATCTTTAAAGAAATTAATTCATTGAAAGGTCAAATATCAAAGCTTAAATACTTTGGCCACACAAAGAAAAGATGCGACTTATTGGAAAAGATTCTGATGTTGGAACAGATTGAAGGCAAAAGGAAAAGGGGATGGCAGAGATTGAGATAGTCACGGAAGCAAATGATCATGAGCTTGGACAGACTTTGGGAGATAGACAGAAGGGCCTGGTAGGCTATGGTCCATGGGGTCATGAAAATTAAGACATGACTGAAGGGACGAATAAGAACAACTTGGTATCTCAGTGCCCCAGACCATTCTCTAAAACTATAAATTGCAGAACAGATGCTGAGCTACATTGGTGGAAAGAGTTGTCTCACCTGGTCTTCCCTTTACCAGTGAAATCACAAGCACACCAGAAAGCTGTCAATAATGTATAGGAATGATTGGAAAGAGAAGAACCTAGAATCAGAGATGCCAACTAAGAATCTGTTGCAATAATCCAGATACGAGGAGATAAAGAATGGAGAGAAAGGATCATGTACAAGGGAATTTTAAGGAAAAATCAGCAGAACCAAATAATTGACCCAATTTGAGGAATGAAAAAGAAAGATGAGTGAAAGATGACTCCCAAGTTTCAGGCCGAAGTGACTAAACAGAGGCTTATGATATATTTCTATCCATAGTGCCTTTTTTTGTCTAAATATTGACTCACCTAAAAACATTGAGCAACTCAAAATTCCCCCAATGTCTGAGTTTTCCATATATTTTAAATAGAGACACAGTAAACTCTTGCTCATCAGTAGTAAAGGGAAACACAGAGCAATGACATCAGAGAAAAACTCAAGTCTTGGTCACTTCCTGGAGGTACCCTGGCCTGGAGAAAGAAGTTAAAAAGAACATAACTCTAAACTGAGATTGAATGTCAACTCTATGACTCAATTATTCGATAATACCAAAGATGATATTACACAGTCCAAGCCTCTACGTTACATTACTGATAACAAGCAGGAAATCTGAGGATCTCATTTGGCTCTTCCAAGTTGGTTTAGTGGATAGAGTCCCAGGCCTGGAGTCAGGAAGACTCATCCTCCTAAGCTCAAATATGACTTCAGACACTTACTAGTCATGTGATCCTGGGCAAATCCTTTAACCTTTGCCTCAGTTTCTTCATCTGTAAAATGAGCTGGAGAAGAAAATGTACCTAGTATCTTTGCCAAGAAAACCCCAGATGGGATCATGAAGGTCAGGCTTGACTGAATAACTATGATAAAGGATGAACTCTTGACATAGGCTATTCTGCCTAAAGGCCTCATTCCAGCCTTCCTTGATTTTCCTGTCTTTGGAATTTCTACAGTACTGAAGTCCATAGCATGTGATTTAACTTATACTCCAGGACCCCCTTTATTGGAAGAGTCACTACTTTCACCCTAATCAATCCAGGGATGTTTCTGGGAGCAACTGTGGGAATAGCATGGAGTTAAGACCTATGATTCCATCACTACAGGGAACTCCCACTAAGGCATCTCCCTCTACTAGTGTGGATCAGAAATTCTCTCTCAACTTATTGTCTTAGAGAACAATTTTGGTTACTGAGAGGTGGTCTGCACAAGATTATAAATATATATCAGAGGAAGCACTTGTAACTTGGTCACCTTGATTCTGAGGCTGGCTTTCTACCTACTCCACACCAGGCTGCCTTAATGATTAACCTGAATTTTGCTACTCAATAAATGTTTATAGCCATGAACTTTCTGTTCCTGGAAACTCAGAGTTGGTACCCTGACGCTATAATTTAATGGACCAGAGGACACCCAGCAATGTAACAAAAAGCAGGGTTCATAGGACCAGAGATTCAAAGCTGAAAGAGACCTTAAAGGGCATCTAGCTAAAACCTCTTATTTTCTAAATGACGATGCTGAGTCCTGGAGAGGTTGTAAGTATCTTGCACTGGTAGTAGAAATAATAGCTGATGGTTACAAATTTCTTCCTGAGTCCTGTTTAATACACAGTAACTACACTAATTTTGGTGTTTTAATATGTCTTATAAAAGATAAGAGCACATGGTTTTAACCAAGAAAGCTGTTGTTTAGGAGAAGCAATCCTTTTTGGAAGTTGGCATAATGAGACTATTTTTCACAGGCAAATCTAATGAGGACATTAAACACTTCCCAAACTCCTTTTGTTTAATATGCTGACAAAGTCCAATTTAATCCCTTCCACATTAGGACATCTTGGAGTCCCAGGGGAGTAACTGCACATCATGCTAGGATCTTCCTATTCCATAGCAGGACCTGCAAGTACAAACACTGGTTTTTACACCTATAAATTTGTGTGCAGAGATAGCATTTATTAGTCATAGTAACAACCTCAGTCCCAAAATATCATGAAATACGATGGAATTCATTTAGAACACGTGTCAGAAGACAGAAGCAGTTCTTGCTTCAGACTTCAGCCCATTGGATTTTTACAAAATATCATTCTTACATTTCAAAGACAGATTTTGACGTAAGTTCAATTCAACTCAATGGGATGGAAGAATTTGTGTCATGGTCACAGTTAGGTGATATACTGGATAGCGTCCCAGGCCTGAAGTCAGAAAGGCCAGAATTCGAATTCAGTCTTCAACGTTTACTAACCAAGTAGCTGGGCAAGTTCTCTTTGCCTCCATTTTGTCATCTGTAAAATGGAGATAATAATAGCATCTATGTGCAGGGTTACTGTGAGGATCAAATGGGGTAATTATAAAGTTCCTGGCACATATAAATTACTACCACTACCACCACCACCACCACCACCACCACCACCACCACCACCACTACTACTACTACTACTACTACTACATTGTTGCTGCTGTTGTTGTTATATGGGATTGGAAGAACTTTAGATGTTTCTTTATCCAATCACAGGTGGCTAGGTAATAAAGCATATAGAGTCCTAGATTTTTCTGAATTCAAATCTGACCTTACACACTTACTAGCTGTGTGATCCAGGGCAAGTCATTTAACCCCATTTGCCTCGGTTTCCTCATCTATAAAATGAGCTGGAGAAGGAATTAGCAAACCACTCCAGTATCCTTGCCAAGAAAATCCCAAAGAGTCAGACACAATGGAAAAACAACTAAACAAGAATAATCCAATCAACTCATCTTAAAGATGAGAATCCTGAGCCCCAGAGGGGATAATTAATTTGCCCAAGGTCACATAGGTAGTGGTATGAAGCAGAGCAGGTATTTACACCTAAGTCCTCTGACTCCATATCCAGAACTTTCCATCTGGTTTATGTCATAAAGATGGCAAGATGAAGATCTCAACAGAGGCTAATGATTATCCAGGGTAACGAAAGCCTGTTGAAGGCACTCACTTCTCTGAATGCCCAACACCTAGGATCTTGAACATGGGAGGCCCTTAGTAAGTACTTAGAGAATCAAAATAAGATTTTTCTTATTGCAATTTGTTGTTTCTGTCTGCAAATTGTTGAATTAGAATTTAAATATAGTCTATCTATTGTATCACAAAGGCAGGTGTGTTAGTTAAATCCAACCCTATACTTTAATGGCAGGTACATAAAACATCGACTGAATTTGTAAGGAAATACAAGTAAAATAAAATGTTTTCATTAATAGACCCTTACCATTCCAATAATGGCAGAAGGCGTTAGTTCATGCAGATTAAGAAATTAAGATAGTAGAATTAACTGGAGGAGCATGAACAGGAATCTTATAAATTTATAGCTTTGGCTATTAGCCAATAATTCTGTCTACTCTAAGTAAACTGATTCCAAGTGAAACACCTTGAAGGTTTAGAACGATGATATTATCGAGTTCCTTTCTCCCATAGAGATAAAGGCAATGATTCACTGCTGGGATCCAGAAATCATTTATTTCACCCCATCTCTCTGCAGTTATTCACTGCCAAGAAGTGTTCGGTCTATCTAGCTTAAGTAAGTTTAAACCAGTGCCATGTCGTATCTCTGGGCCTTGGTCTATAAAGTACAGGGATTGAACCAAAGATGTTTAAGATTTCTTCAAACTCTAACATTCTATGACTATTTGAAGTGTCTACTAAATTTATTTCAAGAGAAGCAATGTAATATAACATCATGAATTTAGATCTAGAAAGGAATTCAAAGGCCTGCAAATCTAGTTTCCTCCTTTTACAAATGAGGAAACTGAGTCTGAGAGTTCAAGTGACTAGAACCAGGATAAAAGTGTCTGAGCAATGATGTGAGCTCAGGTCTTCCTTGATTATCCATGATACCACCCAGCTAAACAGTAGGGCCTTGAAGCCAGGACAACCTGAGTTTGAATTCTGTCTCTTATTCCTATTAGCTGTGTGACCCTGGGAAAGTCACTCAGTTTCTCCATGGTATAGGTAGATCTCTAAAACTACACCTTGAAGAAAAGATTCTGATTTCCATTAGTAGTGGGAGTTTCACGATAGCAATAACATCAGGTCAGGTCCCTGTCCTTCTCAGGTTCAAATGCTCTTTCATGATTTGTTCCTTGCTGTTAATTGTTTTGAGACATTTTTAAGAACTTCTTTTTTCAATTAATGAAACTGAGATAAAATATACATACCTGATAAAAACCATGCCTTCCCTTGAATTTGTTGCAAATTCTGTGTAGCAGAGGGATCAGGAAAAAACCTTGACTGTAGACCTACCAGAGATAGCAAAACCAAAAAATGCAGCTACAGGAGAGGGAGTCTGTGATTCACATTTATCCTGTATGTAGCTTGCTTTGTATATATTTGTTTACATTTTGTCTTCCTCCATTAGATGGTAGGTCCCCTTGAGGGCAGTGACTGACTTTTGCCTCTTTTTATATATCCCCAGCACTCAGCACCAGTGCCTGGTCCATAGTAGGCACTTAATAAATGTATGATTGATTGATCCAAGAAATTGGTGAGATATCCCCATAAATGCCTGATGAAGATGAAGATGAAAACCCAGGCTTCAAGCAAGAATGGGAGAGAAGGGGAGAGATGACAAAGGGGAATGATCACTTATTACCCAGAGTTCAAAGCACATGAGAGAATATTATTCTTCTAAAGGATGAATATTCTGTCTCAATGGTATGCTCAAGGCACCAAGGGAAGCAGAGAAAATCCTCCAGCATATCAGGTAATCCTCTACAAGAAATTTACAGAAATACACGGTCAAGAATTGCACCAAAAGATAAAGAAGATGGCAATCTGCACTGCAAAAGCACTCTGGCCACTGACGAAATCATAGACACAGACCCAACTGAGGACCCTGCCAAACAATCAAATCAATATGTCCTAAGAAAAACCACAAATTCCAGGGAACAAACCATAAAAGAGAATTAGACCAGGAAAATCTTCCATAAATTTACTGGAAGCCTTACAACCTTTAAGTCTCTCTCCACAGCTGAAAATTCACTGCCTGGTCATTTGTTCCTTAACTGAGGGGCTATAAAACCCTGGTTGAAAGCAATGGGTTTTACTGATAGCTCAGCAGAGATTACATGGGGTCAGAAGGAAAACAAACAGTGTTCTCCTTCCCTAGACCTCTGGGGCAGCTGCAACATTTATTATATTTAACCATTTGGCTAGGTAGCAGTGCCCAAAGCACATTGAGTCTGGCCCAAGTGCCACAAAAATTATGTTAGAGAATCCCTACCATGCCAGATTCTCAAAGGAATGTCTCTATAAAGTCCCTCTTGGCTTGAACACATACCAGCTATGTGAGCTTGGACACATCCATTAAACTCTCTGGGCCTCAGTTTCTTTAGCTATAAAAATGAGGGGATTAAGCTGGATAATCTCTAAAGTCTCTTCTGGCTCTACTTGCTATGATGCTACAGTGACCCTTAAGACACTTCCTTTTCCCCTTTCCCCAAATGTTTCCTAAGAGAATGAATTGAATACATAGTCCTCTTCTGTCCCATGCCTACCCTCACACCACTGCTGCCGCCACCACCACCAATTTCCCTCCTCCTTAACTTTGGCTGGTGATGAAAGGAGAAAGTAGGAAAAGAGAGGGGAAAGGGGGTACCCACAGTGTTAAGGGGTAATCAAGAAGAAAAGAAAAAAGCTGAAGAAACGTTTTGCCTTCATATTGTATTCCTCAATCAACAAGCATATTAAGCTTCTGCTCTGTGTCAGGCACTGTGCTGGGTCCCAGACACATTGTGTGAGGCTCGTGTACCAGATGTATGCTAACAAAGACTGGGATGTCAGACAGAGAGGGAGGTACGGAGGGACACAGAGTGAGACAGACAAAAAAACAAGAGAGCCACCCATATGCTTCCCCCCTTTGAAGAGCAGGTTGGGGCACAGGGTCAGAGGAACCCTCAGATGCTAGAGATTTCCATACATAGTACCCTTGGAAATAGTAATTAATCAAAGATTTCTGTTTGCTTTCCTAGTTTTTAAAAAAATTTCATTCTGTAAAATTGTGAACTATACTGCTATAAACATGGAATGGCCCCCTGTGAACTGAGTGGTAAGATCATCAGGGGTGTGCTGGTAAATGTTTAACAACTAGCTCTCCAGGGTCAGGAAATGCAATGCAAGACACGCTTTTAAATTTAATTTGCATCATTGACAGTTTCCCCATCGCTTTCTTAAGTCAACAAAAGAATAAATAAATCAAGCCCCGATTCCCAACGTTTGCTAGTTTCGGAGAAATAAATGCTCACAATGAGTTTACTTGTCCCAGGATTCCTGTTGTTCCTACTTCAGTCTCTTCTTTTTTGTCAAAATTTTATCTAAAAAAGAAATATTTCTATGTTACCATGTTGCCTCCTCTATCTTTTAAAGGATGAAACTGTAATTCAAGAAAGTCACAAATTCATCAGCCTCTCCATTTTGGGCAAGATCTCAGCAGCAAAGGTCCAAATAGTTGATGTTTCCCAACAAAACAGTATCTTTCTTCTGTGCTGGCTTTATAACCTGTTTTCTGGTAAGTTTCTAGGAGGCAAAGATCATCCCATACTTCATTGCCTCGCCCTCAAAACATGTAATCTTATGCACATAGTAGGTGCTGAGTATATGTTTGTTTTTGTGAAAAAAAAAAAAAAAAGACTTATTAAGTGCCTTCTATGATCCGGTGCTTGAAGGTTTGCAAAGTGCTTTACAAATAAATTTTATCTCATTTGATCCCCCCAAAAACTCAGAGACTGTACGTGCTACTTTTATCCCCAATTTACAGATGGAGAACCTGATACAAGCAAAGGTTAAATGACTTGCCCAGGTCATACACCTATTAAGTATCTGAGCCTGGATTTTAACTCAGATTTTCATGCTTCCAAGTCCAGGGTTCTATCCACTGCACCACGTGACTGTTCAATTTTAAAAACTTCTATGTAACCTTACCCAAGTTATTTAATTTAACCTCAATCTCGTTGGTAAAATAAAAAGACTAATTTATTAAGATCCCTCCTGGTTCCAAATGTCTGTGTTCCATAATCTAGGTATAAATAAATCAAAATTAGCTAATGAATGGCCACTGTATACGGAACTATTAAGGAATTAGGAAGTATTTAGTCTGGAGTAGAGACATCTAAGAGAGATTTATTATTAATGGTCTCAATTAGATGAAGCATCAGAGATTTAGAGCTATAAAGAGGTTTAGCAGTTATCTGATCTAACTCCCTCATGTTAAAGATGAAGAACCTGACGTCCAGAGTCATGGGAATTTTCCAAGCATACATGAGTAGTAAGCGACAGAATCAGTATTTGAACCCAGATCCAATAAGTCCAAATACAGTGTTCTTTCCACCGTACCTCACTACCTCCCAAAAAGAGTGACCAGCCACTCTATTCGCTTACCAAGGACAAATGAAAACAGGCAGCATGAAGTAGATATAGGGGAGAATTTCCCTGAGATGAAGTCTTTGGAATACAGACTTCAGTGCTTAATGAAGTGAGGGTATTGCAATCCCATCAAGTATTTTAAAACATTCCAATTTGTGTACCATGGTTTTAATATGATCCCAACTGAAGACAAGGGGATAGAAGACAGGACCATTCTAAGTCCCTCTCAGTTCTGAGAATCTATGAGAAACTCCCTTGAAGTACGCCATGTTGGATCCTGAAACAGTCATCTGTACTTAGACCACATTGCCTTTCAAGAGATCACACAGTTAAGTGCTCAGGCAGAGATCTGGGCTCCATTCCCAGCTCTATCACTGACTTTGCTGTGGGACACTGGGAATGTTATTTGATATATCTGTACCTCTGCCTCCCTATCTCTATTTAAGGATAATGTCTCCTTTGTAGAGATCACCTGGATATCAGAAAATACCTGTAGGTGGGGAAGGGAATATACTTTTAGCTCTTTTGAGAAAAACACAATGTAAATCTATTTTTTATTCTCCTTTGTCTTCTTCTCAGGCTTAATTTTTCTTCTATCTCCAAGTCAATCCGTTCAGGTGCCTGTCCCCCAAGAAACACTATTCTCAATTTTCATGTTAGTCTTGAGGAAAATACCACAAACTGATCTTTGAGCAACTCTACTCTAGAACAAAAAGGAATGTCCTGTCTTTTAAGATTATAGTTTTTAAATGAGGAACCAGAAGTGGAATTTCTCTGCTGGCTTGTATGAGACAGAAGAAAACGAAGTGGAGGGGGAGGGAGGAGGTCCAGGGACCTAAGCACTTTAAAATGGCTGTAAAATTCACTGCCTGTAGCTTTGGGGTTGTTTTCACCAATAAAACCTGAAATCATCAACAGCCAAAGAAGCTTGAGATTTTGATGGCTAAAGATGTGGGGACAGTATTTTCCTCTTTAACTGCACAAAGCCCTGTTTTAGACCCTATAATGAGACGTTTTCCCCATGTATTAACCAATAACCCAGGTTGAACCACCTGTATAAGATTCATGCCTGGCTGCCTGATTAGCACAGACGTTGCCAACCCTTAAGCTATTTTTAGGGGTTTTTCACCTGGGATGAAACCACTCACTATTTTTTTTTTAAAGAAATTCAGGGTATAGAACCATAACAGATAAAAACAAAGATACTGACCTTCAAATATGGGTGGGAAAATATGGACATAAAGTTATGCAAGGACATATTAAAATAAAACAAAACACCAAAATCCTTCCAGAAATTTTAATTTAAACCCACACAGACATTAAGCCTCATAGGTATCATTTCTAGCCTTAGCCTGCCATCTACTGGACACTATGGGAACACTTTAGTCATTAAAAAAATAGATTTACTTCAATGATGCACAATTCACATTTCTATAGATATTTTAAGCTCTGCACAGCATCCAAAGGTCAAAACTCTTTTCTTTTACAGAGAAGGAAACTAATACTGTAAGAAAAGCTCAGAGAATCACAGCAACCAGCCCAGTCCCTAGTGAAAGGAATTCCCACAGTGACATAGCCAACCAGTGTTCGCTCTGTCTGTGCTTGAAGACTCGCAAGGAGGGGGATCTCATTGCCTCTCATAGCAGCCCGTTTCTTTCACTGTTGGACAGCACCAATGAGCACTAGTTTTTCTGACATCAGTCTTAAATGTCTCTTTGCAACTTCCACCAGGAAGGAAGGAAGAAATGAAAGAAGGAAGGAAAGAAGGAAGGAAGGAAGGAAGGAAGGAAGGAAGGAAGGAAGGAAGGAAGGAAGGAAGGGAGGGAGGGAGGGAGGAAGGAAGGAAGGAAGGAAGGAAGGAAGGAAGGAAGGAAGGAAGGAAGGAAGGAAGGAAGGAAGGAAGGAAGGAAGGAAGGAAGGAAGGAAGGAAGGAAGGAAGGGAGGGAGGGAGGAAGGAAGGAAGGAAGGAGGGAGGGAGGGAGGGAGGGAGGGAGGAAGGAAGGAAGGAAGGAAGGAAGGAAGGAAGGAAGGAAGGAAGGAAGGAAGGAAGGAAGGAAGGAAGGAAGGAAGGAATAATCTCTCCTCCATATGATAGTGTAAAAGATAGCTATCATCAATGATAATTCATCTTTAGGCTCCCTCATGACCATTATCCAGTTCTTACAACTGCTTTTCATATGAGGTGAACTCAAGGTCCTTCACCATACTGGTTGTCCCGCTCTGGACATTCCATAGACTATCAGTTTCACTTAACCTGTGACCTCAGAACTGAATACAGTATTCTGGACAGGCTCTGACAAGGGCAAAATAAGGTATTACTATCACTGCCTTATTCCTTGAAACTATCATTCTCTTAATGTAAGCAAAGATCCATCAGTTTTGAGTTTTTGGTTTTTTTGTTTGTTTCTGCAACCCACTGCTAACTCCTGTTGAGCTTGTAGCTGACTAAGCCTCATCAAATATTTTCAAACTGCTGTCTAGTCATATCATCCTATTTTGTACTTTCTGAAGTTAATTTTGTGCCCAAGTGTAAGACTATATTTATTCCTATTGAGTTTCATCTTACTGGATTCAGCACAAAGTTCTATGCAAGGGGCCCCAACTAAAAATAGGGTTTTTTCCATTTTCAAATAAAGTTTTATTGTATTTTAAAATGTAAAAAACATTACTAGCTCTCTGGCTATTAAAAAAACAGGCAGTAGGCTGGATTTGGATCTGGGCTCTAGCTTCTAAAATCCTTTTGGCTCCTGAATGCTAGCTTTGCATCATTTAAAATTGCGATGAGTCTGCCATCTATGAGTTTATCCAAGCATTGATAAAAATGTTAAACAATACAGGGCCAAGCACAGCCTCCTGCAACATCACAACATTGACAATGAACCATTAAAAACTATTCTTTGAGCTCAGTCATCCAAGCAGTTCTGATGGCATAATCATCAAGTGCACATCTCTCCAACAGATTTTCTCCATAAGAAAAGTATGAGATAATCAAAAGTTTTGCTAAAATCTAGGTAAATTATTTCCCACAGCATTCCTCTCTTCTATTAGGCTATTACTCCTATCCAGGAAAGGAACCAAAGTTAGTCTGATGTAACCTGCTCTTGAAGAAGCCCAAAGGTGCTCTTCGTCACCATGTTCTACATCAAGATATTGACCACTTTTTAATGATCCATTCAAGAATTTTCTGAAGAATCAAAGTCAAGTTCACTGGCCTGTAGTCTGTAAACTATGTTTACTTTGCCTTTCTGGAAATTATAACCAGAACTAGAAATGTAAAGGAGTGTTTTAAATTGCCTCTTAATTAATGACTAAACCCTTTCTGATACGTATATGAATATAACAGAATATTATTGTTAAATAAGAAATAATGAAGGAGATGATTTGGGGGAATCTTGGGTAGTATGAACTGACAAACTGAAGTAAGCAGAAGCAGGCAAGTAACTTTGAAATACTTAAGAACTCTGATCAAAGCAAATCAACCATGTCTCCAAAGGTGTTATGTTGAATCACATTACCCACCCCCTAACAGAAAGGTGATTAACTCAAGGTATAGAGATAAACATTTTTTGAACACTGTATGAATTTGCTTTGCATGTCTGTGTTCATTTGTTATAAGGATTTTTTTTTCTTTTCCTTTTCTTAGCTAATGGAGGAGAAGAAAAAGGAGATATAGGGTAGCAAAAGTGATGCTTAAAAAAAAAAGAGCTGTTGTTAAGATTTTTTAAAAATGCACATAGCAAACAGAAGTTTAGAAGGAAACCCCGACTAGCAGGATAGTTTTGAAGATCTTAAGTCTTTCAAAGTTATTTTTCTTTTCAAAGTTATTTATGCTAATGTCAAGTTTCAATGGGTCCAACTGTGACCGATCAGACCAATACAAACTCAGAATGCTCTCCCACAGATCGGGCACAAATAGTCCATGCAAACATTTGGGGTAGATACTCTAAATCTGCACATCCTACGTTTCCTTGGAGCTGTTTCAATTCTGCTTTGCTCATAGAGCACAGCACTTTCTCTGATGTGGGCACACCATGCTGGGTGGTCCTGTGCCAGTATCTCCCATGTCACACAATCAATTCCAGAGTTCTTGAGAGTGTCCTTGCATCACTTCTGACTACCATGTGATCTCTTGTTAGTTCTCCATAAAACAATCTATTTTTCTTTATAGTATTGTTATTATTATATAAATTGTTATATAGGTTCTCACTTCACTCTGTCTCATTTCATTAAACCTTCTAAAGTTTCTCTGAAACCTTTCATTTCATCATTTCTTATGGTGCAGTACTAATCCTTCACATTCATATACCATCATGTGTTTAGTCATTCTCTAATAGGTGAGCACCACCTTATAAAGTTCCCAGTTCACCCCGCCAATAAAAAGCACTGCTATCATTTTGGATCCCTTCTTCCTTTGATCTCTTTGGGGTAGGTCAATTAATGGTATTTCTGGGTCAGAGTATACATGGTTTAATCAAATTTTTTGCACATCATTCCAAACTATTTTCCAGAATGGCTAAATCAATTCACAAATCCACGAATGGCATACTTGCAAGCCTGTTTTTGCATAGCCCCTCCAACATTTGTCATTTTCCTTTTTTGTTGTCTTTAACCATCTAACAGTTAACATTTATATAGCACTTCCTACGTGGCAGGCACTGTGCTAAGTGCTTTACAATTATCTCATTTGGTCCCCACAACAATCCTGAGAGGTAAGTGCTATTATAATCCCCATTTTACAGCTGAGGAAACTGAGGCAGACCCAGGTCAAGTGACTTGCCCAGAGTCATACAGCTAATATGATGGGCATAAAGTAGAATCTCAGAGTTTCTTTAATTTACATTTCTCTCATTACTATCGTTTAGAGCATTTTTCCTATGTTGTTGATAATTTGGACTTCTTTAAGAACTTTCTGCTCATATCACTTGACTGTTAGGGAATAACTATCATTCTTATATATTTAAAGCAGCTAGTTATATATCTTAAATACCAGATCTTTATATCCTATGATTCTCTCTATTCTTTCTCTTGCCATTAGTTCATCTGGTCATAGGTTTTTCCTCTATCCACAGTTGTAAAAGTTGTTTTCTTCCTTGATACTCTAATTTTTTTAATGCTAAAACCTTTTATCTTGAGGCCATCTATCCATTCAGATCTTATTTTGGTATTTGATATATGATACTTGTCTAAAAGTAATTCCATTTTTTTTTTATTTTTCCTCAATTACATGTAAAACATTTTAACATTCTTTTTGTTTTCAAATTTTGAGCTCCACATTCTCCCTCTCTCCATTCTCTTCCCCCTTATTGAAAAGGCAAGCAGTTTTACACAGGTTATATATGCATATGTGTAGTCAGGCAAAACACATTTCCATGTAAGTCATGCTGTGAACAAAAATACAGACAAAAAACTCCAAGAAAAATAAAGTTAAAAAAATGATCTTCAATCTGTATTTCAAGTGCCATCAATTCTTTCTCTAGAGATCAACAGCACTTCCTCATAAATCCTACAAAATTGCTTTAAATCATTGTATTCCTGAGAATTCTTAAGTCATTCAGAGATCATTACAATATTGTTGTTACTATGTGCAATGTTCCCCTAGTTCTACTCATTTCACTTTGCATCAGTTCATGTAACTCTTTCCAGGTTTTTCTGAGAGCATCCTATTCCCCATTTCTTACAGCATAATAGTATTCATTACAATCATATACCATAAGTTGTTCAAGCCATTTCTCAAATGATGGACATCCCCTAAATTTCCAATTCTTTGCCAACACTAAAAAGAGCTGCTATATTTTTGACAAGTAAGTCCTTTTCCATTTTGTTTTTTCTTCTCTTTGGGATATAGACCTACTAGTGGTTGCTCAGTCAACGGGTATGCATAATTTTGCTTTTTTTTTTTTTTTTTAGCCCTTTGAGCATAGTTTGAAATTGCTCTCCATAATGGTTGAATTAGCATACAACTTCACTAACAGTGCATCAGAGTTTTAATTTTCCCACATCCTCTCCAACATTTGTCATTTTCCTTTTCTGTCCTATTAGTCAATCTATAAGTGTACGATGGTAACTCAGAGCTGTTTCAATTTGCATCTCTCTAATCAGTAGTGATTTAGAACATTTTTTCACATGACTATAGATGGCTTTGATTACTTTGTCTGAAAACTGCCTGTTCATATCTTTGGACCATTTATCAACTGAGGGATGGCTCCTAATTCTTTAAATTTGACTCCATTTTCTATATTTGAGAAATGAGGTCTTTATCAGAGAAACTTGCTGTAACAATAATTTTTCACAGTAACAATTATCAACTATTTATTTCCCTCCATCTTATTTCCCCCATTTATCTTACTTTCTCCTATCACTGTCCATTCTCAAGTATCTAAATGTAATTTCTGCCAGATAGCTTTCTAGTTTTTCCCAGTTTTTTGGAATAGTAAATGGGCTGGAGTAACATGAGGTCCCTCTGAGCTCTTAGATTCTTTGGGTATTCTGTGACTTAGTGTCAGGGCTGGGCTGGAGTCAGTGCATACCGACTCAAGAAAGACTGTTAAATTTTCAGTGTAAGCATTTTCACCTCAGGAGTCAGTAAATAACACAATTCAAGCCTTGATTTATTGTTGTGTTGACTGTGTAGATTTTTTTAAAGTGATGGGGCAAGGGTGAATAATCAGTGAACAGTCAATAAACATTTATTAAGTGCCTACTATGTGACAGGCACTATGCTGTGTTGGGGATACAATTCAGACAAAGACAATCCCTGCCATCAAGAAGCTTACAATCTAAGAGGGGGACAATACATAAAAAGCTACTAAGGTTGGAGGGGGGAAGGATACAGGGGAGATTAGCAGGTGGGAAACGAGGAGCTGGCTTCCTTGAGCCCCCTCCTTAAATGGAGGTTCCGGAAGAAGCTCTCCAATGTCTAACCTCTCCAATCAGAGGGAAGAATGCCAGGGCCAGGGGGGTACTTGAGGAGGTGCGAGTTTCAGAACTGACGTAGTCTTACAGGAAGATGATTTACTGGAGAGGAGACAATGATGAAGTCTAGAGATCAACCAAGTGGGAAATAATTCGGATAAAGTTTAAAAGTGTGTTATACAAACATGACTTGGGGTGTTTTTAGAATCAATTGTTAAACATTTACCCGCACAACTCTAGTCAACATTTTCTCTAAACCATGGTTCATGAATTCTACTAATGTATTTACTTTCACTAGACAGTCAGAGAACATATAATTCACAATAACAGTATTTAATGAAATGACGATTAAAAGTAACAAAATATTCTCCCCATAAACCTGGAGCTCACTCTCTCCTAAACACACACACACACACACACACACCCCACATTCCACTCTAAATTCCCCCATTCAATGGGGACAGTGGACCTGCATAGGAATCATTTCACCCTGTGTGCCTCAGTTTCCTCATCTGTAAAATGAGCTAGAAAAACCCAAATGGGATCATGAAGAGTCAGACACAATTGAAACAGGAATCGCATAGGAGGCATGGCCACCTGAACAGATAATTCGCACCTCCAACCCTGCAAAGCTGTCTGTCTTATGATGATATTGCTGCTTTTTATTGGACCTGGTCCCCACCATATGTTGCCTCTCAACTACTCCCCACTAAGTGTTACATCTCAGTTCATTACAACTAGTCTTCAGCAATCCAACTATCTTCAGAGTGACTTAATACCCCATCCAACATAACTTAGACACATGAGAGAAAGCCACTCTACACGGAAGGTCACAGCTCTGATACCTCTCCACCATTCACTGGAAAACACAATGGTTAATCAACCTCTGCCCCTACAGTTTTTATAGCCTGCTCCTCTGCTTCAGTAATATCCCTCAGCTGAGGCTCTATCATCACTTCCACCTGCTACTCCGAACTCTCTCTCCTGGACTGCTGCAATTAGTAATCCTTGACCTTCTGAGAATGGTTCCAGCTCCCCTCAGTGGTCCCTCTGGGTTAATGACTATCAAGTTTTTCAGTCTTCTTCAATCATTCCTCTTGACCCGTGACTACAAAGGTTTTCCCTCAGCCAGGTGGCACAAGAAGATAACAAGCCAGGCTAAGGTCATGCCTGCTTGTTAACTCTTCTTAAAACCCTTCTGTTTTACTTTATGGGTCTCATCTTGCCCCTGTCTAAGCAAATATCAATTTCTCTATTCTTTCAAATTAAAAAAAAGGTGGGAGGGTAAGTGCTATTATGGTAAGGAAGTTGTTTTTAACCTCTCCCTTATCATGCTTCTATATTCTGTTAAGAAGTAACTATTGTAAGGCAGTTAGGTGATGCAGGGGACAGAGAACAGGGCCTGAAGTCAGGAATATTCATCTTCATGAGCTCAAATCTGCCCTCAGACATTTTCTAGCTGTGTGACCCTGGGCAAGTCACTTAACCTTGCTTGCCTCAGTTTCTTCTTTCATAAAATGAACTGGAGAGGGAAATGGCAAACCATCGCAATATCTTTGCAAAGAAAACCCCAAATGGGAACACAACAGAAAAACAACTGAAAATGACTACCATGCTAGGTACTGAAGGTTTTGCCTCATTTTCCTCCAGGAACATATTACAGTCTGGTCTCTCTATGTATGTTCTAAATTTTGTTTACCATCAACTATTTTTTCTAACAAAGAATCAACTTAATTTACATTTGAGAAAAGGAGAAACTACTTATATGGAAATAAAGGAGCAATTCCTTCTCTCACAGAGGTTGGTGTTTGTCTTTTATTCTTGAAGAGGACCATGACATCAGGAGGGTGATGACATGACATGCAAGTGAATTGGATTTAAATGAGGGAGGGCTGTGCAAAGTCACCAGCCTCATGTTCTCCTTTGGAGTCATCTGGGTCCAGTGGCGAGATATAGAACAGGATGACTAGAGATGGTCCTCCCTTCTACAGCAGGAATAGGGACAAAGACTAGATTTGTGACTTCATTGGTATAGAGAACTCTCAGCTGAGAAATTCCTTCTATTAATACAGGTCAACACCTTCCCTGAAACTTTTAGTTTGGGAAATGTACTTTTATAATTATTACGTTCCAATCTCTTGTATAACTCATAGTATTTGATAGTTTCTACTCTATTTCCAATATAGTCATGTTTGGGAGTGTGGTTTTTTAATTCCTAGTAGTTATATACCCTGTGTATAAAAGGCTTCCCCTTTTCCTAATGTACCTTTAATGGGACAGCTGTGAAATGTAAAGATGAAAGGGGAAGGAAGTTGATAACAACGCCTATTAAACATTTCTAGGATGAATAATTTAAAAGGTTATTGCCAACTTACACAAAGAGTTTCTTGAGAAATAAATGAATTAAAACAGCAAAATTAAGCAGAACTGAACCTTAAAGGATGTTTCCTCTAGGAACCACCAGTCTTAAGATCTTTCCATCTCTCAAAACCACAAGGAAATCATACTATATTTCATCAGCCTATCCCCTTCCTCTGACTTCTGGACAAGGATGAAATCCTTACTCCTACAATTCTTGTGTACAAGACAAGAATTTTACCCAAGCAAGACCCAAAAGACTGATCAATTGATTAATAAGCTTTATTAATATATTTGTTATTTCTTAAGTGCTTAGTCTATATCCAGCACTGTGTTAGGCACTTGAAATACAAAGACAAAAGATGAAACTGACCCTGTCCTCAAAGAGCTCACATTTGATCAGTAATGTGGAGGGTTTTTTACCTAATTTTAGCTCTGTCCATATCACAGGTCTCACCACCAGATTTAGGATTAACTACTAAGAAGATCTGTCATGGAAATAGTAGAAACTGAACAACTCCCCTTCCTAAAGCAGTGGTTACTGTGCTTAAGGGGCTTTTCTTGAGACTATACTATACACAGAACCAACAGCTAACATTTATTTCAGTGAGTGTTAAAAGAAGAGTGTTAAAAAAAAAATTTGCATCACTATTTAATCTAATTACCTACTGGTAGTATGGTCTTGTGCACAGCCCACACTGGAATTCGATTGCAATGCTCTGTTTACTATCTACATCCAGAGAAAGAACTGACAGAGTCTCAATGTAGACTTTTTTTACTTTATTTTTCTTGAGGGTTGGTGTGTGTGTGGGTGTGTGTGGGTGGGTGTCTGTGTCTGTGCGGTTTTCTTTTAGTCTGTGTTTTCTTTTGCAGCATGGATAATATGGAAATATGTTTTTCATGAAAGTACATGCATAAACTATAATAAATTTCTTTTCTTTTTTCTAAATAGTATTTTATTTTTTTCCAGTTACTTGTAAAGATAATTTTCAACATTCATTTTTCATAAGATTTTGGGTTCCAAATTTTTCTCCCTCCCCCCGCTCCCTTCCCAAGATGGCAAGCATTCTGATATTGGTTATACACGTGCAGTCATGTATCACAAGTTTCCTGCTTTCTCAAGGTTGGAGGAAGGAGAGGAAGATCATCTGGAACATAAAATTTTTGTGAATGCCATTTTTAAATTTTTTTACATATACTTAAGAAAAATAAATTTTAATTTAATCAATAAATGGATGGATGAAGAAATAAATACATGGACAGATTAATCAATCAATTAATTACTTAATTGGCAGCTGCTCTGTTTAGTCCACTGACATTTTTGGAGCCAAGTACTACAGCAAGCATTCTAGATTTTCTTGCTGTCATTTTCAGGCCAAAATATGCTGGTTGGCTCTTCTTCGCTTTTTCAAATGAAAGAGAAATTTAGTAATGAGCCAGAGGAGGTGGGATATCCAAATGATATCATGAGCTACATTTTGTCACAGAATAAGATCATAGCCTTGAAGCTGGAAAAGACCTTAGAAGTCATCTAGTACAACCACCTCATTTTGCAGAAAAAGAAACTAAGACCTGAAGAGTTCAAGCAACCTATCCAGAGCTGTATATATAGAAAGCATCAGAGGCAAGATTTGAACCAGGTCCCCTAATTCCAAAGCCAATGTTCATTCTACTAGAAACTGAGGAACAGAAAGGTTCAGTGACTTGCCTATGATCACAAAGGTAGTAAGTGACAGTCAGGTTATGAAAGTAGCTCCTCACCATTTCTCAACTGATAAATGATCAAAAGATATGAACAGTTTTCAGATGAAGTAATCAAAGCTATCTACAGCCATATAAAAATGCTCTACATCACTACTGATTGAAAAAAAGCAATTCTGAGGTACTACCTCATGCCTCTAGGATTGGCTAAAAGGATAGAAAAAGAAAATGGACAAATGATGGAAGGGATATGGGAAAAAATGAGACATTAATGCACTGTTGGTGGAATGGTGAACTGATTCAACTATTCTGTTGAGCAATTTGGAAGTATACCCAAAGGGTTATAAAACCATGCATACCCTTTGACCTAGCAATACCACTATTAAGTCTGTATGCCACAAGAGGTAAAAAAACAAAAAAGGAAAAGGATCTCTATGTACAAAATATTTATACCTACTCTTTTCTGAGGGCAAAGAACAGGAAAATTAGGGAATGCCCATCAATTGGGGAATGACTGAAAAATTGGTATGTGAATATGATGAAAACTATTGTGCTCTGAGAAGTGATGAGCAGGATACTCTCAGAAAAACCTGGAAAGTCTTGCATAAGCTGATGCAAAATGAAATATACTACATACAAACTAATAACAATATTGAAAGGTTATCAGCTGTGAATGACTTAGCTATTTTCAGCAACACATTGATCAGCTCTGAAGGACTTATGGCAAAAAATGCTATCCATCTCCACAGAAAGAACTGATGGTGTCAAAATATAGATTGAAGCATACTCTTTTTTACTTTATTTTTCTTGAGGATTTTTTTGTCTCTATTTTCTTTCACAACATAACCATCATGGAAATGTTTTGCATGACTACAAATGTATAGTCTATGTCAAATTGCTTGCCTTCCCAATTGTAGGGGGAGGGGAAGGGAAGGAATTTGGAACTCAAGGTTTTGAAATCAAATGTTGAGAATTGTTTTTACATGTACTAGAGAAAAATAAAATACTAAATATTTTTTGAAAAAAGAGAAAAAGAAAGCTTCTCTGCAATACTGCTACTAGGTCTGCATCCCAAAGATATTTTTAAAAGGAAAAGGATATATTTGTGCAAAAATATTTATAGCAACTCTTTTTGTGGTGGCAAAGAATTGGAAATTGAGGAGATTCCCATCAGTTGGGGAATGGCTGAATAAGTTGTATATGATGGTGATAGAATATTATTGTACTATAAGAAAATGACAAGCAGAATGCTCTCAGAGAAACCTGGAAAGGTTTGCATGAACTGATGCAAAGTGAAAAAAAAACAATCAGAAAATTGTACACAGTAACAAGAATACTGTATGATGATCAGCTGTAAATGACTTAGCTATTCTCATGAATACAGTGATTCAAGATAATTCCAAAGAACTTATGATGAAAAATGTCACCCACCTCTAAAGAAAGAACTGATGAAGTCTGAATGCAGATCGAACCATATTTTTTCTTTCTTAATTTTTCTTGTTGGTTTTTTTTTTTGGTCTGTATTTTCTTTCGCAACATGACTAATCTGGAAATATATTTTGCATGACTGTAGATATATAACCTATATCAAATTGCTTGACTTATCAATTAGGGAAGAGGGGAAAAGGCAGAGAATTTGGAACTCAAAATTTTAAAAAGAATGTAAAAAAATTTTACATAGAATTGGCCAAAAATAAAATATTAATTTAAAAAATAAAATAAAGTGGATGTTTATTAGGATGGTGAACACAAGAGAAATATCCCTAAGGACATTAAGGGCAATGTTGGGCAGCTAGGCAGTGCAGTGGATAGAATGCCAGGCATGAAGACAGGAAGACTCTTCTTTGTGAGTTTAAATCCAGCCTCAGACACTTGCTCACTGTGTAACTGTGGGCAAGCCACTTAACCCTCTTTGCCTAAGTTTCCTCATCTATAAAATGAGCTGGAGAAAGAAATGGCAAACCACTTCAGTATCTTTGCCAAGAAAGTCCCAAATGGGATCATGAAGAGTCAAACACAACTGGAAAATGATACAACAAAGTCGTTTTTAATTAATTTTAAAATTCTCATATTTTACAGTAAATAAAGCATTCTAAATTGAAGAAGACCAACATGGAAACTTTCCTCACAGTCACCCTCACCTAGTATTCCCACATATATTTGTGACTGAGATATCATTTCCACTGTTTTCATTAATTTCTGTCTTTTCTGTTTGAGGTTTGTTTGTTTGGATTTTGTTTTGCTTTGTTTACATGAGAGAAAAAGAGGAAGGGAGGGAGGGAGGAATGGAGAAAGGAAGGGAGAGAGGGAAGAAGGGAGGGAAGGAGGGAGAGAGAGGGATGGAGGGAGAGAGAGAGAGAGAAAGAGAGAGAGAGAGAGAGAGAGAGAGAGAGAGAGAGAGAGAGAGAGAGAGAGAGAGAGAGAGAGAGAGAGAGAGTGTCAGTCCTATTTCTGCAAATTGCTGTCCACTGTACCATACATCTTGTTTGCTTGGCTTTTGGTCTGGACCTGTAATTTCACTGATGTGAACTCCCAGTGAGGAAATTCCCTCTATCAACACAGACTATCAACTGTTCTTCAGCAGGTTGCCTGAGACAGTGACAGATTGATTTGCCCACGATTGCTCAGCCAGGGTATGTCAGGGCTTCAATCCAAATCGTGACTGAAACTTGCCTTCATAATGGGTTCTTCCCCATTCTGTCTCTCCCTTAAGTAGCTTTTTGAGTATGTTAATACTTAGAAGACCCTTATGGAGTACACCCTATGAAGCACTCAATTAAGTCCTGAAGGAGATATAAAAATAAATTACACACAATCGTATTGTCCATGAGACTACAATCTAGAAATGGAAATATTAAATGTATACAAATAGCTGTAATACAATAAGGTAAGAAGAAAGTAAATTTACAAGAAGATGCAAGGAAACAGAGGCTGAGATAGTTTAAATGTCCAGGGTCACATAGCTAATAAGTGTCTGAGACAGATCTTGATCTCAGGTCTTCCTGACTCTAAGCCCAGCACTCTATCCAATGTGCCACTGAAAGCAGATACATCCATTGTGGAATTCATGACCCAGAGGTAGAGTTTCATGCTTTATTGATTAAGCTGACAAAACCTATTTTGAATTACATATAAGGTAATTCACATTGTATACTCTGTGTCCCAACAATCCCAGTGTGATTTTAAGCTATTAAAGCTTCATGCTTTCTCTCAACACAACCGTAGGAAGCAGGTGGTGCAAGGATTTCTATAACAGACAGAGAAAGGGAGGCTTGTGGATTTCTCTCCAGTTGGAGATCAAGGTGGCACCACAGCAAGCCTCAAGCTAGCCTGATTCCACCTTCAGGTTAGAGTTTTTTCCAATTCTTCATGAAGCATCATATAGTAGAAAGAACACTGAATTAGCAGTGATAAGACCTGGCTTTCAATCCTGATTCCACCTTCAGGTTAGAGTTTTTTCCAATTCTTCATGAAGCATCATATAGTAGAAAGAACACTGAATTAGCAGTGTTCAATCCTGGCTCTGCAACCTACAGATCTCAACCATAGATGAGTCACTTAACTTTTTGGGTCTCAGTTTCCTTATCTGGAAAATGAAAGGGTTGAGCTAAAAGACCTCTAGTATTCCTTACAGCAGTAAATCCTACTCTGTCTTCCAACAGTACGAACAATTTAATCACCACTGTGGCCACCGTTAACCTAATCATCGATTCAGTTTCATTACAAAATATAGATCCCACAACTTCACAAAGGTTCTTTGATATAATGAAACTAAAATTATTTAGCCTGGAAGAGAGAAAACAATTTAGGAAGATGTAATGACTGCCTTCAAATATTCAAAGAGCTGTCAAAAAGAAGAGAGCTTAGATTTGTTCTGTTGTCCCCAGAAAGATAAACTAGGAATAACGGATAAAAGTTGTCTAGTGGACTGGGCTATCTTAGGAGATATTACATTCCCTCCTCATCAGGAACATTCGAGCAGAGATATGGCAATAGCATTAAGGTTTGCAGAGCACTTTACAGATAGTAGCTCATTTTGTCATAAAGTGAGGTAGGTGCTATTATCCCAATTTCACAGATGAGGAAACTGAGGCAGACAGTAATTAAGTGATTTGCCCAGGATGTCACAGTTGGGTATAAATTTGAACTCAGATCTTCCTGACTCTATGTCCAGTACTTATCTACCTTTATTGGGTATAGGGAATTCCTATTCAAGAATAGACTGAACATGGTGCTTCTGTGGTCCCTAACAAATCTGAGATACCGTATTTTCAAGGATTTGTGAGATTTTGAGTTATTTGGGGGAGGGATGGTTGATCATGGAGAAACTTTGTCCTGTGTGCATCTATGTATTTTTCCCTGTGCCCTCTACTCTTTATTTTCATATAACTATACTGTACTTGAATAAGGCAGACAGAAGGGGTATTTTGTGTCTGCCACTATTTATTTAAACTTAATTATCTGAGAATTTCCTCTTTTAGATCTCATTATGACTAACTCATTGATCCTTTGAGGAAGCCTTTTCTAGCACCTAGCAAGAAAGGCTGTGTGTGCCAGTAAGTACTATTTTGATAATGAAGTAATAACATGAGGTTTGTGATCTGTCATAATACAGTAATTCCACTGTAGCATTTGCCAACACAGGATTCCAATTTCACTGAAAGATTAGCCAAAGCCAAGATCAAATGTCTGTCTGGAGGACAAAGATGTTGTGTCTGCATTATTGAGTTACTTGGAGCCAAACTGCTCTCTGACTAGAACCACTAAATGAGTCAACAAATATTGATGAAGCAACCCAGAAGGCTGAGCTTAAGTGAGTTGCTCAATGTCACAGATGGATCAAGTAACCAAATTGGGCTTCCGACTCTGATCATCTGAATACATATCAAGAGAGAGAGAGAGAGAATGCATATGCATAACATATATTATTATGAATAATATAATTAGAGTAATTATAACAGTGCTATAATTATTCTAATTATCATATTCTGCATATGCATTAACATACATATGTATTCTCTGCACCATGCTGCCTCTTCATTTTATCAGTGACTTGGAGGAAGACACTGATAGCATGCTTAGTAAATTTGTAGATGACATGAAGTTAGTAAATGAGGATTTATTAAGAATTTTTAGTGCCAGGCACTATACTAAGTGCTAGGAACACAGAAAAAAGGAGAAAAAAACAATTTGTCACGTCAAGGAGTTTACATTCTAATGGGGAGACAACATATAAATAATGGGGCATACAGAAGATTGCTGTGGTTAGTAGTCATTTTTCTGTAGTGTCCAACACTTCATGACCCCATTTTAGGGTTTTCTTGGCAAAGATAGTAGAGTGGTGCACTATCGATTACACACTTACACAGAAGATATGTACAGAATACATGAAGATAATCTGAAAGGGGAAGCTTGGAACATATAGCTAACATTTTGGGTAACTGAGTAAGAATCGAGCATGTGAATGGGAACAGAGGAAGGGAATAGGGAGAATAAACCAGGATTTGGAAAGGAATAAACATAAATTGAACAAAAGTGCAAAGGATTCAAGAGTAGATTACAATTATAGAGTTTAATTGACTAACTATAAGGTTGATAATTATTATTATCATTATTATTACAGCTAGAACTTTAAAGTTTGCAAAATGCTTTTACAAATATCTCATCTTATCCTCTCAGAAGCCCTGTGATGTAGGTGCTATAATTATCTCCATTTTACAGATGAGGAAACTAAGGCAGTCAGAAGTTAAGTGACATATCCAGGATCACACAGCTAGTAGGTGTCTAACATTACCTCTTCCTGATTTCAAGTTCAACAGTCTATCCACTGCACTACCAAACTGACTGGGAAGGGAGGAAAGTGCAAGCATTGGAGGTAGCAATGAGGTTAAAGAGTAGGTTTGGGAGGGATAGGGAATAATAGGCAGTAATATTCAGATAGAGGTGATGCAATGAATAGAGTGTTGAGTCTGGAGTCAGGAAGACCTCTCTTCCTGCATTCAAATCCAGCCTCAGACACTTACTAGATTGTGACTCTGCACCAAGTCACTTCACCCCATTTGCCTCAGTTTCCTCATCTGTAAAATGAGCTGGAGAAGGAAGCAGCAAAGCACTCCTAAGAAAACCCCAAATGGGATCACAAGGGGTTGAACATGACTGAAAATAACTGAACAATAAAGGAATGTCAGACTTTTTAATTAAGGAAGCAGAACTTTATTATTATTATCATGGCCAATAATTAGATACAGGGTATGACCATCCCGGTGTGGCTGAGCTGACATGATTTAAAGAGAATAAGGAAATAAAAGGTTAGGAAGTTTGAGGGAACATCAATATAGATGTATCCTCAGTACATATAGTTAAAGAGTTGGGTGGATGGGGAGAGGAAGATGATGAGCAAAATGGTTGAGAACCAAGTGTAAATAATCTGGAAGCAAGTCCACAATAGTCACCAAGAGGTGCGTAGGATAGAAGGTGGATATTAGGTCACTCCAACCTGGCACATCCTGGCTCGGGGATGTAAAGCTACAATACTCTATCTCAGCTCCTGCGGGAGTTCAGTGAAATTCATACTTTTAATGAAACTGGGGATGAGTAAAAAGATGAAACTATCCAGGAACAGAGTTTACCTCATTTTTGAAAGTTTGCTTCCTCATGGAAGGAGAAATAAAAAGAAGATACTCAAATAGGGGTTTGTGAAGAACATCCAAAGAGAACACAGTTGATGCTAAAGTTAATCACCAGGAATTAAAGGGCTCATAAGTAAATTACTTGCCCAGAGTCACACAGTTAATGTCAGAGGCAGAACTTAAACCCAGGTCTTCCTGATGCCAAGGCCAGCTCTTCTCTTCATTTCACCAGACTTGTTGCTCAGTCAAGATCAACTCTTCATGACTCCCTTTGGGGTTTTCTTGGCAATAGAGTGATTTGTCATTTTCTTCTCCAGCTCATTTTACAGAGGAAAAACTGAGGCAAACAGGATTAAGTGACTTGCCCAAGGTCACACCATTAGTAAGTGTCTCAGGTCATATTTGAACTCAGGTCTTCCTGACTCTGAGTCCGGCACTTTACTCACCACACTACCCAACTATCCTTCACTATACAACCTCTCTTTAAAATGTTCACCCAATATTTGGAACGTTTTTAGAAAAAAAGCAATTCAAATAAGTTTGTTCGTGGTGATTTGGTTTATGAACTAGATAGCCTCTGGGGTCCCTTTCTGCTCAAGAACCACTTTGCTATGATGTCAAGTGAATTGGCAGCTGGGTGGCACTGCATTAGATAATGCACCAGACCTGGAGTTAGCAAGACCTGAGTTTAAATAATGACCTCTGACACTTATTAGCTGTGTGACCTTGAGCAAGTCACTTAACCTCGGTTTGCCTCAGTTTCCTCAACTATAAAATAGAGATGATAATAATAGCATCTCCTTCCCAAGGTGGTTGTGAGGATCATATGAAATAATAAGCTATAAAACACTTAGCACAGTGCCTGGGACATACTGGGCACCATATTTAAGTAAGTGCTTTTTTTATTGATTTTATTTTTATCGATTGTCTTCAAAAGTTACAGAGAGTAATCTAGAATTTCCAGATGTACTGTTCATTCATTAATGCTATCATCCAACAACTCTGTAAAAATGAATGACTGAAAGACTTTAGAGCAAGGTAATATTCAAGCAAGCTCACATAGACCCAGGGATGAAGAATGCTGTCTGAACAGAGGTGATGGGACAAATACACAAAAAAAGACAAATCTAGAGGCATGGCCAGTGTGAAATTTTGTTTTACTAGACTATGCATATTCATTAAAAAGAAAAAAATAAATGATTGCTAATTCAAAATAAAACTTTTTTAAAGTAACAATTAAAGGAATGTTGTTATCATAACATTTCAGACTTCCTGAGTTGGAAGGGAGCATATAGTCCCAAACTCCTCGTTTAAAAGACGAGGAAATTAAGGACCAGAAATATTAACTGATTCATTTAAACTCAAATAACAAATTAGTAACAGAGCTGAGATTGGAACCCAGGTTCCTGACTGAATCTAGTGTTCGTTCCCTTACACCATGATGTGCTGAAATAGCTGACCAATAATAGTCTCCCCATTCTTATAAAGGCACTCATATAAACACCAAGATGGCTGATCTCCCCTCTCGTAGGAATGCTCACTTAGTCGATAATATAACAAAACAACGGGCCAATCAGGGTCAATGATTTCTAATACAGTCACACCTAGGAGAGCAGGAAAAGACTCAAAAAGTGCCATCCACAATGTAAAAATGGCACTCGATTTTGAGTCTGAAAATTTGGGTTCAGAATCTGGCTTTGCCAACTGCTAGATGTATGACTTCACACAAGTCATTTCACTGCTCTGGACTTTAGCTGCTCTGGGTTTATCTTTAAAATAAGGTAGATGAAAGATTGGTAGATTGGACTACATGGAATGTCTCTTCTAGATCTAAACTCTATGATTTTATGGGAGAGGATCCCCAAAAGGGTCAAACAGTTCCGGGTTAGAAACAGTTGGAATTCTCTCTTACTCCCTGTTCTCTCTTATTGCTGCCTTGTGACTCAGAATCATTACTGTCCAGTATTTCTGTGAGGTATTCCAAGTCTAAAACATCAAGCAGCTTCCAGCACAGTCAAACAAACAAGACTTTCCCAGGAATTATAAATGATAGAGAGGAGCACAAAGACAGACCCTCCCCAGAGAAAGTCACTTAGACTCCCCAGAGCCACATACCGTTCTGCCATGTAGAAAGTTTGTATAGTTTTTCAGTTCTATTGTCAAATTATTTGGGTCACAGTTAAAATCTGCCTAGAAACCAAGGACAAACATTTATTACGTACCTACTATGTTCCTGAGTTGCAGCATGCAATTCAGCTTCCCTTCAAAACAATTCATGCACAAAATAAGACATCACCCATGATGATGTCATTGGTTCTCTTGGAAAACAAAGGACAAACAACTATGTTCCTGACAAAATGTTAAGTACTAAGGATACATAGATAAGAAGCTTATGTTTATTATATAAGGGAAAAACAAAATGTACATAGGAAAAAATAGATACAAAATAACTTACTGAAGGAAGGCAGTATGAACTGGGACATGGGGGAACAGGTTTGGCAATCTATAGGAACTTGAGCTAAACTTTGCTGGAAGCTAGGGATAGATACTATGAGGTAGAGGCAAGGAGGGAGTACTGTCCAGGCCAGGGAGAGTGCCTGTAAATGAAAGATACAATTTCACATGTTGGGAACCATAAGTGGGCCAGTTTGGTTGGCATACAGCATGAGTGAAGGAATGTGCAATAAGCCTGAAAAATGCTGATGCCCAACTGTAAAAAAATATAAACACCAAATAGAAGAGTTTATATTTTATCCACCAGATGATGAGAGACCCCTGGAGTTTCCTGAGCAAGGAAATGACATTGTCAGATCTGTGCTGTAGGAATACTGATTGAACAGGTGCAAGAGAAGAGAGAGGGGAGAGACTCGAGGCAGGAAGACTAAGTAGGTTATTACAATAGTTCAGGTGAGTGGTGATTGGAGGCTGAACTAGGGAAGTGACTGTGTGAGAAATGGAAGGGAAATGGACCATGAGTCATCTTGTGAAGGCAAAGTCAACAAGACTTGGCAAATGATTGCATAGGTGAGGGAGGGTAAAGGAAGAATTAGGATGATTTCACGTCCACAAACCTGAAAAAAATTGGCTTTTTTTCACTACAAAAAATGTTTTAATAGTGTTATCTGTGCAGTTGATGTCAACGGACAGGAAAATAGCAAGCGCAGAATGCAGCAAGACATTAACATCAGGAAAGCAAGTTTGTGAGTGAATAAGAGTTCATGCAGTTTTCAACATAATTTGGAGTAACTGATGCACAATTTTACAAAACCTCCTCTTCAGCATCCTCCTCAAATTCTCCCTCCTCCTCAGCTATGAGCCGATACTCAGAAACAAAATCATTCATGCTACTATCTGCTTCAGTGAATTCCACTCCATCTATGCCCTCTCCAGCATACCAGTGTAAGAAAGCCTTCCTGGAAATATGGCTGTAAACTGCTCAGAAAGTGCTTAAAGAGCTCTTGGATGGGAGTACCACTCCCAGTGAAGACAGTGGATATTTTCACACCTCAGAGTGAGATGTCACAAAGGCCAATTTTCACATGACTGGGAATCTGTTTGACAAAGAAACTGCTGTCCTTGTTTTGAACACTGAACGTTTGTTCGTCTACCTCCTTCATGGACATACGGCCTCTTAAAACAATTGTCACTATAAGATAGCTTCCATGCTGTGGATCACAAACAGCCATCATGTTCTTTCATGCAAATGTCTGCTGGGTGAGCTCTGGCACAATCAAAGCACAGTACTGCTGTTTGTCATGGCTAGTCAGTGGAGCAAATCCAGGCATAAAGAAGTGCAGATGGGGAAAGTGGACCATGTTCATTGAAGCTTATGCAAGTCAATGTTAAGCTGCCCTGGGAAACCCAAGCAGGGGGTGATGCCACTCATGGTTGTTGACACTAGACATAGGAATGATCAGTTTCTGGATTCTGAAACAGATATTATAGAAGGCTTCATTATCAACATAATCACATAAAATATATAACAGAATACCATAAATACCATAGCAGAAATAGGGACATTAGGGAGAGGGGTGGGTTTGTCGGGGAAGGATAAGGAGTTCTCTTTCAGATCTGTTGCGTTGTAGATGTCCAGTATGGGAGCTTCCCATAATCAGCCTCAGAGCAGGATAGCAGCAGGTGTTCTTGTTAGAACTATAGAACCATAAAACTAGTTCAAAATAGAGTATAGTAGCCACTCACTTCTTGTCACCTCAGATCAATGCCCTACCTTCTCTGGTTGTAGCTCTGCTGACCATGCATGCTCTTTGTTTAAGTGCTGCATTAGCCTAAGGGAGCATGCCTGCTTCAGAAACAACTACCCAGCATTTTTTCAGTGTTGTCAAAGTCCAAGAAATTTGGCCAGCTTCTTTACTGTATAATCAATCTTTCCCTTCTTTGGCTTCAAGATGGAAATCAGATTCTCAACTTTTTCAAACTCAGGATGAAAACTTTTCCCAAATTAGATGTTTTGTGCCATCCATGTTATTCTAATTCTAATTCTGTCCACATCAATATGTGCCTACCAGAACTAAGCATTAGATGAGAGATCAGTGACATGTAGACAAAGGGCAGGACCTGGAGTCAGGAAGAACTGAATTCAAATCCTGCTTCAGGCATTTATTTGCTAAATGACCCAAGAAAAGTCACCTAACCTCTCTATGTCTTAGTTTTCTTATCTGTAAAATGGGAATAAGCACAGCACCTACTTCAGAGAGCTGTGATGATCAAATGAGGTAAAAAGCATTTTGCAAGTTGTGAAGGACTATATAAATAATAATTAGTATACTAAGGAGAGAATGGAAATTACAGTGGAACTGTTTCTAGTTCATTTCTAAGGCAATGTTTCCTAGACTTATGGATAGTGACTAGACCTGTGATTCATTGATATAGGAACTTTCTGGATGAGTCAAGTTCCTCTGTCAATGAAGGTCAGTACCTTCTCTGCAACTTTGGCTCCTAGAGAACAGAAAAATCACTTGCCAAGGGAGCATAGACAGTATATGTTCAGAGGCAACACTTGAATTCAGGTTTTCCTGTGCCTGAGTCCAACTCATTCCACCATTGTCCTTGAGTTAACTTAACAGGCATTCATTGATCCTATCGAGCATTCCTGAACAAAGTGGGCCTTTTTGTGTTTCATCTATCAGTGACGTGTTTTTATTTTCTGAAGAGGCATTGATATCCTACAGGGATTCAGTATTTCCAAAATATCCCTCCTAATCATTGTATAGTACCCTCTCCTGCTGAATACACTCTTCTGGACCTAGGAAAAGCAGGGGATTTTTGTTTTGTAAATAAAAGGTTGTTGTGTTCGTCCTTTGTTTTCAAAGAAGACCAAAATGAAAAATAGACAACCCTGGAGGAAGATCAAACACATTTCCATTTCACTGAATTTTTTTTTGGGCCAATTTCCAATTGCCTTGTGTTTTTATAATAATCTCTTGGCATTTTCCTGCACTGAGGGCCTAGAAGGGATTTTGCTAGTAGTGATTTTTTTTTTCAAAGCCAGTACATCAGTAGATAGATGCCTAATTGACCCTTCAGGATATTAAACTGGATACTTAGGCAAGGCAGCCAAGTCTGACACACTGTCTCATAAAATAAGGGACTGCTCCATGGTACAATCCTTTAGAAGTCTTGTGCTCTGAAGCCTGACCAAGGTAAACGCAGGAATCTGATAGTCAGTGCAATACTCTCTAGTTAATGGGTATGTAACTCGAGAGCCACTGCCAGGCTGCATATCAGTTACTGTTCTACTTGGCTGGGTTGGGGACTCACTTTCAGTTCAAAGACACACTTCATGCTGCTCTTGTCTCTTGACAGGGCTGGTTGGAAAGTATCAATGGGACACATTCTACCTTGTACCGAAGGATCCATTGTTTTCTCCTCTTGAAGGGAGAGGTTAAACTCTTTCTCCTGATGACCTTCCTTGGCCTTCCCCAATTCCCATCCCCCTCTAGAAGCTGTCACTCCTGGCCAGTCCACTTTTTCTCTCTCTTCATATGCTGAAGGGGTTGTTTGAAGTTGAGAGACCTGCAATTTGAAGCAAGGCTGCATATACTCCAAGCTCCAATTAAGGCTCCCTAGCATTCAAGCTCCCTGCCCTCCTGCCCCCCACACCAGCACAATTGCTTGTAGATCTGAAAACTACAGAGAGTTTGTCGCAAAAGCTGAAACACTCTCTTTCCAAGCCAAAGAAATAAAGAAAAACATTTCTAGCTGTGTCTTCTGAGACAGAATTCTCCTCAGGACTTGCATGTCCATTAAGCATTTGGGTACTCTTGTCCAAGTTTCATGTCCATTAAGCATTTGGGTACTCTTGTCCAAGTTTCCAATAAACCACCAAGGCCATCATCTGCCCGATTCTCAGAAGCATCCCCTGTTTTTGTTCTCTAATTCTTTTCAGAGGCATTGGGGTGGAAATGTATCTCTCACTGCTCCTGGTAGGTTTCTGTCACATCAGCAGGAAGCCTCGAGGTGAACAGATGCTGAACAGCTTCCCTCACCAGCCCGAGTATTAAATGAAGAATATTCTCTAAGAAATAATCCCCAGAAAATGCTACCCATATCCAGAGAAAGAACTGTGGAGTCTGAATGCAGATCGAAGCATACTATTGTCACTGTTCTACTTTTTCTTTCTTGTGGTTTTTCTCATTGGTTTCAGTTCTTCTTTCACAACATGACAAATGTGGAAATATGTTTGACATGATTGTACACATATAACCTACGTCAAATTGCTTGTTGTCTTGGGGAGGGAATAGGGCAAGGAGGAAGGGAGGAAAATTTGGAACTAAAATCTTATAAAAATGGACGTTGAAAACTATATTTACATGTAATTGGAAGAAATAAAACACTATTAAGTGGGGCAGGGGGAAAGAAATAATCCTCAGGGCCAGATGGATTTACAAGTAAATTCTACCAAACATTTAAAAAACAATTAATTCAGATACTATATAAACTATTTGAAAACAAGGCAAAGGAGTCCCATCAAATTCCTCTTATGACATAAATATGGTTCTGATACCTAAACTAGGAAGAACAAAAATGGGGGAGGGAGGAACTATCGAGCAATTTTGCTAATAAATATTGATGTAAAAAATTTTAAATAAGATACTAGCAAGAAGGTTACAGCAATATATCACAAGGATCATACACTATGGGTGTGATTTATGCTAAGAATGCAGGGTTGGTTCATTATTAGGAAAACTAAAAGCATAATTGACCATATAATTGAAAAAAATAACAAAAATCATGATTATCTCAATAGATGCAGAAAAAGCTTTTGACAAAATACAACATTAATTCCTATTAAAAAAACACTAGAAAGCACAGGAATAATTGGAACTTGTCTTAAAATGATAAGTAGTACTTACCTAAAATCATCAAGCATTATCTGTAAGGGGATAAGCTAGAAGCCTTCCTAGTAAGATCAGAGATGAAGGAAGGATGCCCAATATCACCACTATTATTCTATGTTATACTAAAAATGCTAGCTATATCAGTGACAAGAAAAATAATTTGAAGTGATTAAAATAGGCCATGAAGAAACAAAATTATCATTCTTTGCACATGATATGACAGGACACTTAGAGTATGCTAGAGGATCAACTAAAAAGCTGGTTGAAATAATTAACAACTGAAGTAGTTGCAGGATATAAAATAAACCCATATAAATCATCAGCACTTCTATATTACCAAAAAAGTCCAGCAGCAAAAGATATAAAATAAATACCATTTAAAAAACTGCAGACAATATAACATACCTGTGAGTCTACCAGGATTATGTGAATCCAATTACAAAACACTTTACACATAAATAAAGCCATATATAAACAGTTAGAGAAATATTCATTGCTCTTGGGTAGTCCAAGCCAATATAATAAAAATGATAATTCTATCTAAATTAATTTACTTATTCAGGACCACACCAACCAAACTACCAAAGAATTATTTTATAGAGCTAGAAGAAAAGGCACTAACATTAATCTGAAGAACAAAAGCTCAAGAATACAAGAGAATCAATGAAAAGAATATGAAGGAAGGTGGCTTAGCAGTCCTGGATTTCAAACTCTAAAACAAAAACAGTTTGGTTCTGGCTAAGAAACAGAATGGTTGACCAGTGGAATATACTAGGTACATAAAACACAGTAGTGAATGATCATAGCAGACTAATTAGTATTTGATAAACCCAAAGATTCAAGCTTTTGGGGAAAGAACTCATTATTTGACAAAAATTACTTGGAAAACTGGAAAGTGTTTGGCAGAAACTAGAATAGATCAAGATCTCACACCATATTCAAAATGAGTACGTGATTTAAACATAAAGGATGATATCATTAAAAAAATTAAGTAATCAAAAAATGTTACCTGTTAGATCATGGATAAAGGAAGACTTTACGACCAAACAAGAGACAGAGAGGATTACAGAGAGTAAAATAGATAATTTTGATACATTAAATTAAAAAGGGGTTGCACAAATAAAACCAATGCAGT
Source organism: Bettongia penicillata ogilbyi (assembly GCA_023548195.1). NCBI lineage: Eukaryota > Metazoa > Chordata > Mammalia > Diprotodontia > Potoroidae > Bettongia > Bettongia penicillata. The sequence continues at coordinate 20,352,443 of JAJHZJ010000314.1, read as the reverse complement.
TAAGATTAGAAGGAAGGCAGGAAACTTGAGAGGGGAGGAATTTTTATAACAAGTTTCTCTGTTAAAGGTCTCATTTCTCAAATATATAGAGAACTGAGTCAAATTTATTTTTCTAATTCCCCAATTGATAAATGGTCAAAGGATATAAACAGGCAGTTTTCAGAAGAAGAAATCAAAGCTACTCATACTTACATGAAAAAAATAATCTAAATCACTATTGATTAGGAAAATGTACATTAAAACAACTCTGAGGTACCACCTCATACTTGTCAGATTGACTAACATGATAGAAAAAGGGAAATGAGAGATGCTGGAGGGAATGTTGAAAAACAGGACACTAATGAATTGTTGATGGAGTTGTGAACTCCAGCAACCAGATTCTGGAAAACAATTTGGAACTATTTTCAAACGTTTATAAAACTGTGCATATCTTTTGAGTCAATAATACCACTAATAGATTTAAATCCCAAAGAGATTTAAAAATAGAAAGGAAAAAGACCCATATGAACAAAAATACTTATAGCGGCTCTTTTTGTGGTGGCCAAGAACTGGAAATTGAGGGCATGCCCATCAGTTGGGGAATAGCTGAATAAGTTGTGGTATATGAATGTAATGGAATACTACTGTGCTATAAGAAATGATAAATAGGTGGATTTCAGAAAATCCTGGAAAGACTTATATGAACTGATGTTGGGTAAAGTGAGCAGAACCAGGAGAACACTGTTCATAGAGATAGCCACAGTGTGTGATGACTGATTTTGATACACTTACCCCTTCTCAACAATACAAAGACCTAAAACAATTCCAAAGGATTCATCATGGAAAATGCCATCCACATCCAGAGAAATAACTATGAAAGTTGGAATGTAGAGTGAACCAAACTATTTTCTTTTTTGTTTTATTTTGTTTTGTTTTTTCTCTCTCTCATGATTTCTCCACTTTGTTATAATTCTTATATGCCACATGACCAATGTGAAAATGTGTTTAATAGGAATCGATGTGTAGAGCCCATATTAGATTGCTGCCATCTTGGTAAAGAAGAGAAGAAGGAGGGGGAGAAAATTTAAAACTTATGAAAGTGAATGTTGAAAACTAAAAATAAACAAATTGGAAAAAAAAATTTTAAATGAAGGAACAACAACCACAAAAAAAAAAAAAAGAATTGAAATGGAGAGCTGCCTATTAATTGAGAGGTGGCTAAACAAGTTCTAGTATATGATTCCAATGGAATATTATTGTGAAATGACAAGCAGGATGATTTCAGAAAAACCTGGAAAGACTTACACAAACTGATACAAAGGGAAGTGAGCAGAACCAGGGGAACAGTGTGCACAGCAACAGCAATATTCCAGGGGTGGTCAACAGTGAAAGATTTAGCTACTATGAACAATACAATGATGCAAAATCCAGTTCCAAAGGACTTATGATGAAAAATGTTATCTATCTCCAGAAAGAGAATTAATAAAGTCTGAGTGCAGATAGAAGCATAATTTTTTTAACTTTATTTTTCTTGGGTTTTTTTTTTTTTTTTTTTGCAATATGGCTAATTTGGAAATGTTTTGCACAATTCCACAAGTATAATTGACATCATATTGTTTGCCTTCTCAATGAGAGGGAGGGGTGGAAGGGAAGAAGAGAATTCAAATTCAACTTTTTTTTTAAATGAATATTAAAAATAAAGAAATAATCTGAGTTCCAGTTCTTGGGCAAGTCAGGCTCTGCTTCTTCATCTATAAAATGATGGCGTTGAACTAGAGCAGCAGTTCTTAATTTGAGATCTATGAACATTTTAAAACTATTTTGATAACTTTCAGTATAACTGGTTTCTTTTGTATCAAGTACAAGCTCATATAGTTAAGTCTCATACGCTAGCTGCCTTGTGGTATTTCATTTTATGTACACAGTAACAGCAATAACATGCATTTAAAAACGTTATCTGAGGATGGATCCATCAACTTAATCAGACTACCAAAGGAGGCCATGACACAAAAAAAAGTGAAGAAGCCCTGAAGTTGGTGATCTTTAATATCTCTTCAACAAATAAAACTAATGTTGCCCTAGGTCATTTAATTGCTATGGGTCTCAGTCATCTGATCTGTAAAATGGAGATCATATTATCTTCCTGAAGGCAATAATAACAAAAATATTTGACCTTCTTGAGTCAAAAGGATTCAAGATCCTTTGCAGTTCTAAGATTTACAGTTATCTCTCAGGTACCTAAGCAACTTTTACTGAACAAGTTCCATTCTACTCAGTAAAGGGGAGGTTTTGAGTGTGTATGTCTGTCTCCCTGTCACATATATATTTATTTTAAGGGAAGGAAAACAAAGGTCCAAAGATAATAAATAGGGTTAACTTTGTCTATGAAAGACAATGTGATTTAGTGCACATAAAGGGCTGTTCTTAGAGTCAGAAAAACCTAATTTCAGGTCCTATTTTTGAAATATACCTAGGTGACCCTGGCCATGTCATTTAACTTCTAGGTTTCCTAGGCAACTCTTTAAGGTCCTAACTGAGAGACAAGGAAAGGGAGTCCCAGTGATTGGGCTGGAAGAATTGTAATACATGAAAAACTTTATATAATTTCAAGATATTTTTTGTTGCAAAGTGAGCTATTAGAAATAGCCATAAAAGTATGAGGAAAATTTTATACAAACTGATAAATAGTAAACAAAACAGAACCAGGAAAAAGAATCATTGATTACAAAAACATAAATTAAAGCATTAAAAAGTAGTTGAACTCAGTTTGGTTATAAAGACCCAGAGAGCTGAGGATGAAATGTCACTGTTCTCAGTAGAGATATTAGGGAACTATGGATGTGGAGTGTGCTATGCTATTAGATTCAATCATTTGGTCTACATTACAGACATTATTTCTAACATTGAGGAATCATTTCTGGTCTCACAGGAACTAAGGTATTGAGTCTACTGCTTTCCCCACTAAGGAAATACTTCTACTTTGGACCCAGGCAGGGTTTAGTTCTGAGGAAGCCTAATTTCTAGTGAGAGAGGACCTGTGCTCCTTTTTTCATGCTCTTTGGATCATTAAGTCTATCATCCTACTGCCTCAGGAACAAATTATTCAAAGCTGTGGTTTAGGTTCACATCTAAGGTTTTTCCCAAAGAGGGAGAAGACAGTTATTCAATGTAAAATAAGAATCATGTATGGGACAGTTATTTATTTTCTATGTATAAGAAAAATGCTAAAAAAAAAACAAAAAAACTTTCAAAACTTCATATCCATAATAAAATTAAATAAATAAGCATACCTAAATTAACTACAAAGACCTATGAAGGAAGATATTATATGCATCCAGAGAAAGAACTGATAAAGTATGTATAGAATGGTTTTACATATTATATACATATATATTTATATATACACAAATATATTTTGTCTAATGGTAGCCATCTTTACAGTGTGGGTGGAGGCGGAGGAAAGAAAAAAAGAAAAAAGTTAAATATAATAGATTTGCAGTTTCATATACAATCATTTGTTTTCTATTCTACTATTTTATGGAAATGTTTGTTTTATTTAAGTTCAGAATAAAACAAATAAATAAGCAATAGTGCTAGCTACTGTTCCCAGTCAGGGAGTTTGTTGTTTGCTTTGTTTTGATTTGATTTGTTTTTGTTATGGTTGTTCTTTTATCAAAGCCAACTAAACAGGAAGAAGTTTGCAGGAGTGCTAATTTTACATTTTCCCTTTTCTCAACTGGTCCAAATAGCTCCCAGCATGTCTTCTAGTATAATGGACTGAGTGTGGGCCAATCCTCTTGCTGTTCATTATCTTCTCTAAGACCACTGAAATAGTTTCCTGGGAACTTGCTGCCATTTTGTTTCAACCAAAAAGACCCAGAACCTTCAGATCTTTCTAACTCACAGTAGCTCATCTCCATACCTAGACATATCAATCTCAAGATAGATTCTCAGTCATCTAATATCAGGAAAGGATATATGACGCAGAAATAGTAGTCATAGCCCCAGATGCAAGCTCACACAGTTGAGTCTCATACTCCAGCTGCCTAGTGGACAGTTATCATAATATCAGTATGATAAAAGGCTTCAAGTAAAGACATTTACCATTTATTAAGCACCTAATACATGCAAAGTACTGCACTAAGCCCTGGGGATGCAAAGAAAAGCAAAAGATAGTCCCTGCCCTCAAGGAGAGTAGAGTCTATTGAGGAAAACAATGGGGAAAAAGGGATGTCAAACAAAATATACACAGGATAAAAAGGAAGACTCAGAGGAAGGAAACTAAGATTAAAGTGTCCAAGGAAAGACTTCTTGCAGAAGGCAGAATTTTAGCTGAGATTTAAAGGAAGTGGGGGAAGCTAGGAGATGGAAATGAGAAGGGAGAGAGTTCGTCATATGGCAGGCAATCACTGAAAATACTTAGGAGACAAAATGTTGTGTACAAGAAACAAGGAAGTCAATGTCACTGGAGTATAAGGTTCAAGAAGCCTGGAAACATAGGAAGAGGCCAGGTCTAAGTCACATGATGCCACCTGGAGGATGGAAGGAAAAGAGTGAGCTAGATGCTGTCTCTTCTTTCAGCTGACATAGCACCCTATCCCCCAAATGTCACAGAAAATGAGGAATTAAGAAGGAACTCCTTGGGATTTGCCATGTCATATCCAATGTCAAGTCCTTTCAACAATGGCCAGAAGTAACCAGGGAACACTGCAAATGCTCTGTACAATCCACAATGAATACTTAAATGTTCTTTCTTACAAGAATTTATGGGGGGTTAGGGTATGCAAGGAGCTGGTGCTAAGGGAAATAACTGTGGCCTTTTTTAAAAGCCCTAATAATTATTTCAACTAAAAAAAACCTTCCTAGCTGAAAATTGGGGGAAGGGAATTAGATTATAACAAGGAAGGAATTGTTTAGATCTATAGAGAAACTTCCTACCTAGAATAATCTACATTAAAATAGAGTATTTTAAATAAATTTTAAATAAAGGAGGTTATTGTACTACAATTCCTTTATTTTCTGGATTAAGTTACTTTAATTTCCAGAACAGATACAAACTTTAGACTTCAAAGTACTTTGTAATCAGTTTTTGATTGACTTCTCATAGCTCTATCTGGACAGAAATCTGGGTCGTCTCTGTTTTATAACTAGGTGGGAAAGCTTAGGCAGCAAAGATGTGAAGGGCTTTCTCAAGGTCATACACATAGTCAAGGCAGAGCTATGATTAAAATTCCTGTTTTAATTTCTCACTTCCACAGATCAGCACCTGCAGCTGAGGGGCAAAGCGGGTGGAAACAAGGCTATCCTTAAAAATGAAAGTATAAGAAAATTCCAATAGCCTTGCAAATAGTCACTAGCCCAGGGCAAGAAATAATAGGGGACAGAGGAAGAGAATATAAGGGTAAGCTGGTTAATTGTGTTTGTCTGCAAATGGTGTCATAGCCTGCTATCAGAATGCACAGATGAGAGCAAGAATGACCAAGACATCAACCTGTCTTTGTTTTAAACTATTTTCCATTTTGAACTTAAGGCCAAAGACAGGTTCATTTCTCTTTTTTATTTTATTTTTAATTTATGGAATCAAACAAGCATTTCCATAACAGAGTACAATAAAAATGATGACTGTACATGAAGCTGTAAATCTACTATGTACAAAATTACTATTCCTTTCAAATATACAACAAAGTCACATAAATTTCTTCTTTTTCTTCCCTTTCTCTGCCCCCCATGCTAGAGATGGCTACTATTATGACAGCTCTCAATTCACCTAAATTCTCTATTTTAATGTGTCTCTGTTTTTAAGAGATTATAGCATGGGTACTTTTATACTCAATTTTCATTTTTCTTTTAGATAAAATCCTCAGGGATCAGGCTAAACATACAAGTCTAAACAATTTATAACAAGAGATCTTAAAACAAAATGTAGGTTTTTATCTTTCTTTGCCTCCTAGTCTCATATAGGTAGTTTTATTTAGTATTTAAAAAGCCATTTATTTTGCCCTTAGTACATGCAATGCAAGTTCTAGGTGTTGAGGAGATAAAGGTTATAGAGATAAGTGCATTCTACATTCAAGGAGTTTTAAATCTTGTGGAAACATATATATATATATATATATATATATATATATATATATATATATATATATATATATATATATATATATATATAAAACATTTTCTCCTTAAGCTTTCAAGAGAACTTAAATTAAAGAAGGAACTTAAGCTGAAAGGGGAAGAACTGTGAAGTTTATGTAACGGAGCTATAAAAAATACCAGAGATTGAATTTGGGAAGTGGAAATATGATAGGATGTAAGAAAATTTTGAAGAAAGAGGAAGAGGAAGAGGGGAAGAAAAAGCAGAAAGTGGAGGAAAATGAGGAGAAAGAAGAAAAGAAAAAGGGGGAGGAGAAAAAGGGCTTGGGGGCTAAAGATAAAGAAGATGAATTTAACCTGAAAAAACAGAAAATGAGGGAGGGAGACCAGGAAAAAAAAAAAAAGTGAATGACTTAAGGAGAAAGAAAAGGGCTAAAGCTAAGGGAAAAGGAAAAAAAAGAAAGATTTAAAGGAGGAGATGACAACAGAAAAAGAGAAAGTTTCAGGGCAGCTAGATGGCACAGTGGATAGGGCACTATCCCTGAAGTCAGGAGAATTTGAGTTCAAATCTGGCCTCAGACATTTACTATCTGTGTGACCTTAAGAAAGTCACTTAACCCTTGTTGCCTCCAAATGAGAGGGGAGAGAGAGACAAGATTATTGTTTTTGTTTGTCCGTCATTCTCAGAGAGGATCATGACATCCCGAAGGTGATGCCATGACAGGCAAGTGAATTGGATTTACATAAGGCAAGGCTGTACAAAGTTACCAGCCTCACTTTCTCCTCTGGAGCCATCTGGTCAGATAAAGATCAGAATCACTAGAGGTGGCCCTGGATGCAGTGGGAAACCTTTTTAACGTAAGATCTTTAACAGATCTCAATTTGACTGAAGCAGTGCCCATTCAATGACTAAGGCTAGGCAAGAAATGAGGCAGAGAATAGCCTCTATTACCTTGGTTAAAAAAAAATTTAATCTGGGAGGAGAATATCCTCAAGGTTTGGCCAGAGGGCAAAACAGAAACAATTGCTCTCTTTACATACATTCTGAGCCACTTGGGGACCAAACTATGACCAAGAGGGGCTTGGCCTGGGACAAGGTAATAAGACAAGTTGGTAACACAAGTCAACAAGAGGTCAGTGAGAAAATGGAAAACAAATTGGATATGGCCATAAAGGTCTTAACAATCTTATTATTGTTTGTAAACCGTGGTGTAGTGGGATAGTTGGAGCGAAGAGTAACTATTATAGGGTTGAAGAAACAGGAGTCTCGGGAGCTGTTATCAAAAAATAAAGACTAAGGATCTTGCTTCAAGCAAGAATGAGGAGCATAGTGAATTGCAGTAATATATGGACTGAGCCATATTAGTAGAACAAAATAACTGCTAGGCTTGTCTCTCTCTGTATGGGGAGGTAAAGAAGCTTGAAGTACACCTCTGTACCCTATATGTCTCCAAGAAATAATGTTGCTTTTTTAAAAATGTGAAAACAAAGAAAGATCTAAAGAGAAAGAAGAGATTCCTAACCTGTATCAGAAAGGGAAAAAAGAAAAACCATGGAACGCTTGGAACTAAGAAATAAACATGGCAAACAAGATGGCTCACAGAAGGGAAGGCAGACCTCCCAGTTCCCTCAAACGTACTTCAGAAAAACCCTGAAGTTTGCACCAGGCTGAATTATAATACAATGAAGAATGCCAATAAGCAACTTTTTCTATTTCTAAACCTCAAAAGAGGCCAACCAGAAGTCAGAGTGTAAAGCAAAGGGGTCTGTTGTAAAAGCTAGCACTGGTGTAGAGTGGCCTCCCCAACACAGCTAAAGTTGAAAAAGTGTAGCCTTCAAGGATCTGCATCTGAAGGCAGGAAGAGCAAAGAGCCACAGAGAGAACAGAAAGCCGTAGAGACCTTAGAACAATTAGAACAAGACAGAACTGGAATGAAAGGGAATGCCTTACATTATCTCTAGGGCAGCTGAGGAGTGGTTGAACAAATTGTGATATATTGATATAACGGGATATTATTACACTGATGACAGGAGACAATTTCAGAGAATTTGGATAGTATAAACTATCGAAAGTGAAGTAAGCAAAACCAGGAGAACAATTTATACAAGACCATCAGCATGATAAAGAAACACCTTGAAAAACTTAATTCTGATCAATGCAATGACAAAACATGTCAGCAGAGGAACGGTGATGAAGCATTTTTACCTACTTCCTGACAGAGAAGTGACGGATGTAAGGTGCAGAAAGAGATAGCTTTTTGGACAGAGCCACTGCATGAATCTATTTTTTTGACTTTGCTTATTTGTATTTATTTTCTTTCTTTTAGAGGAGGGGCCAGGCATAGGAGAATCAACAATAGTGATACGGGGTGGGGGTAGAAGGAGGTCAACAAAACTTTTTTTAATGCCCAGAAGAGAACTGAAGGAAATACAAACAAACAAGATGGTTTTGAAAGTAGCATAGGGATTTATTATGTGTGTATACGTTTATTGTTACTGCTGGTGTTCAGGCACATTCAGTAGTGTCTGACTCTTTGTGACCCCATTTCGAGTTTTCTTGGCAAAGATACTGGAGTAATTTGCCATTTCCTTCTCCAGTTCATTTTACAGAGGAGGAACTGAGGCAAGCGGGGTTAAGTGACTTGTCCAGGGTCACTCAGCTAGTAGGTAAGCATGAGGCCAGATTTGAACTCATGAAGATGAATCTTTCTGACCCTAGGCTCAGCACTCTATCCACTGTGCCACCTAGATCTAGCTGTACATACACACACATACACACGTGCACACATATGCATATATGTTTTTAAAGCAAGCAGAATGAAATGGAGATTCATGGGTATTCTGCTGTATATATGAAAATGCTGTTTTCAGTATTTAAGTTCAGAAAATAAAGTCAAAACAAAACAGAATGTTTTAAAAAAATGTAAGTTCTTTGAGGGTAGGGATTCTCTTGCTATCCCACTGTTTAAGAACAGTGCCTAGCACATAGTAATTATCTAAATGAACGAATGTTCATTAAAAATAGCAACAATGATAAACAATAACACAAACAGGTCATGCTACCTTTTGATCCAGAAATCCCCACAGCTCATATCATGGGGCAGAAGAAGAAACTTAGAGTTTGAAAATGAAGAACCTGAACCCCAGAGCTATTTGGTAATTATCAAGTAAATCGCCATTACCTAGTTTGTAGTCTAGCCTTCAGAGATGAAAATTTGGAGGGGATGCTTACCATACATTAGGATGAAGTCTCTGACAGAGGGACTTAAGCCCCTAGACGAAGCAAGACATGTATTCTGTGTAAAAGACTAAACCTGAGAGCACTACGTAGCTCAGAGGGTCCCACTTTTTCCTCTAAATAGTTGGGCACTTGGGACTGAGACCCTCCCCTGGAATGATCAGAAGCCTAAGTAGCTAAGATTCTGTCTTTTTTAAAAGAGCTACAAATATCCCCAACCTTAAAGCTAAAAGAGCATGACAGTGCCTACACTTCCTTTGAGGAAGAGACAGTCAAGGATGTCAGCTGAACCTGGAAATAGCAGAGTACTCAGCAATGATTACTCATCCAATCAAGTAGAATCTGGCATAGACTATGAAATCAGATGAGCAGTGCCTAGTAAAGACAGTATTTTTGGCCACATAATATCCAACAGCATACGCCAGTAGCACCCAGCCAAACATTTCCCAACAAAGATGATGAGACCAGCAGGAAATAGCTTGGTAACCTAAGTAGAAAGTATCAGCAGCCCAGCAACAGTAACAGAGGTATGTTACACCTCTACTGATACATGTTGCTATGCTTGTTCCTAGAATGGTTGTATGCTCTTCTCATTGAACGTTGTGAGAGAGTATACCCCTAGGTTTATAGGAAAAATGTATCGTTGCTATTTCTCTTACTTGGACATTTTTTAATGGCCTTGCTTTATGAATTGTGTCTGGCTGAACATTAAGGATAAACAAATTGCCAGGAGCTCATGAGCTATGGTTTTAGGAGGATCCAGACTTGTAGAGTACCTTAAATTCCTTGTGGGGTGGGAAAGGGCTCCCAGAAATTATATATAATTTCAATTCAATTAAACAAGAATTTTTTAAGTGACTAGTGTTAGATGCTACATTAATCACTGGGGACGTAAAGCCAAAAAATGAGATAATCTCTGTCTTCAAAGTGTTTACAAGCTAGCAGTGTTTTATATTTGGGTTCAAGAAGTCAACTTCATAAATATAAAATGGGTAAAACATAGATATACCAGCAGTTCAACTGGAAAGAGATCTGAGGGTTTTTTAGTGGACTATAAGCTCTATGTGAATCAGCAATGCAACACAGCATCTCAAGAAAATCCATGCAACCATAGGCAGCATTGACGCAACATGGCACAGGAATTAGGAAGTGAAATGCCCAGTCAGGAGATGGAGCGTCTTGTGTGAAGAACAAGGACTCCAGTATCTAGAGAGTAGGATAAGTGGGGAGAATACGGTATAAGAAGACTTAAAAACGAAAGGGAGACAGAGTTTAAAAGTCCAGAAGGACCACTTTTTCCTTACTCTCCTGGTCACCTACTTCTGGGCAGCTTTTTAATGCCTTCTTTAATAGAACCTTTCAGAATGTGTGTTCCAATAGTGTAGTCTTTGAGAACCTGGAGTCCTCTTCCTCTCCATCCTTCCTTCCCACACACATTATTGTGAAGTATTAGAATAGATTTTAGTGGCGATCTAATTATGTAATTGATGGATGAATTAAGATTATCATGTCAATAAACCATTCGATTGCTTAAAATACTTATTGTGTTCTTGAAAGTCTCTGCCCATGAAAGTTATTAATTTGCAAAGAAATAACATGTATATAAGCATGTGTAAGCGGATGTTCCTACGAATGTCTTTGCAGGCAGGGAAATACCTGAAACCTTACGGAATTCTGGGGAGTGTAGTCCAGCTTTGTGTCCACCTGCCTTGGGAAGGATGGAAAGCTGATGACAAAGTAGAGGTGTGTCAACAACGTGAATGACAAGTCCAGGGATTTCTGAATTCAGTTTTGGAGAGAGATAGGTGGAGGAGGACTAGGATGGTGAAGAAGCAAGCAAGTAAGCCACATCGATTGAGTGAGATGGCTTTAAATGGGGATAAGACAAGGGCACAGTGATAGTGACCTGAAAAGGGAAGCCACATGCACCAACCCCTGCTGAGACCTGTGGTCGCATTGTTTCTCTCTGAGAGATGGACTGCTTCAATTGTTCTAATCCCTTCTATTCCTACCTCTGCCTACAAACACCAGGCATTTACTCCAAAGTTTCTCTGTTCTTCAAGTCTGTTTATTACTCCTGTTTTAATTCATTTCTTTGAAAGTGTCTTAACTCAGCTGTGAAAGGCGTGGCTATTCTGATCAATACGATGATCCAAGACAATTCCAAAGGACTAAAGCTGAAAAAATGCTATCTGCCTTCAGAGAGAGAACTCATGAATCTTGAGTGGAAAAACTAAAGTAAAATTTTCTTACTTTATTTTTCTTGCTTTTTAAAAAATAATTATGACTAATATGGAAATATGTTTGGTATGATTTCACACGTATAATTGATATCATATTGTTTGCCTTCTCAGTGGGTATAGGAGGGGGTGAGAGGCAGGAAGAGAATTTGGAAGTAAAATTTAAAAAGAAAAGAATGTTAAAAAAATATATATTTAAAAAGGAAAAGAGGCTTACCCTTGACATATATGATCGATCATAATTTCTTTGTGATGCGTATCTGCATATTAATTACATACAGGAGGGATTGCAATGGAGGAAGACAATTACTAGTCTAGTATATAGGACTAAAGGGATCAAAATTTCAAGCTCCTATCTAAAACATTAAGGTTTGTTTCATAATTAGAGGCTCTCTGAAAAGCAGGGAGAATCTCAATAATACTATTCATAATTCTTATGAGCTGTGAAATAAAGATAAGTGATCCATATAGTTCAGTACCATTGTAGCTCTATGTTAATGGAGTCATATATTATTGAGACAGACTCAGATAACTAGAGTACAATAAAGCTTAATCTTTAAAGAGAAGACAGAGGAGAGGTATGAACCAAGGGAGCAGAAAGGCATGGTATAAAAAGAATCTGTCCCCTCCTTTGGTAGGAGGAAAATGGAAGAGAGGCTCTTTCTTTAGCTTTGGCTTTCCACCCTAAAATTTTAAAACTTGCAGATGGCAAGCCCAACTTGTTATATATGGATGTATTCATGTACTTAATATTAGTGATCTTACTTAAAAAGATGAAATCAATGAAATCAAACTGTTGATTGACTCAAGCTCTCATGTGGACCATACACATAGGAATGTTTCTCTGCCTTGGTTTTATTAGCAAGAGGTTGGTGGGGAAGGAGTGACATTCCCAACATGATATTTCAATAACGTACTAGCAAATAAAAGGGCAGCTATATAGTACAGTGGACAGAGTACTGATTCTGGAGTCAGGAAGTTGTTGCTGTTACTCAGTCATGTCCAACTCTTCATGACCCTATTTGGAGTTTTCTTGGCAAAGATACTAGAGTGTTTTGCAATTTCCAGTTCATTTTATAATTGAAGAGGAAATGGAGACAAACAGGATAAAGTGACTTACCCAGTGTCACAGAGTTAGTGAGTGTCTGAGACCAGATTTGAGCTCAGGAAGAGGAGTTTGATTCCATGCCCAAGGCTCTATAATCTGTGCCACTTCACTACCAAGAAGTTCTGAGTTCAAATATAGCCTCTGACACGTACTAGTGACCTTGAGCAAGTCACCTAACCCTTATTTACCTCAGTTCCACTTCTGAAAAATGGGGACATACTGGAGAAGGGAATGGCAACCACTACAGTATCCGTACCAAGAAAACCCCATGGACTAGAGGCAGACCCAACTGGACAACTGAGCAACACCTAGCAAACAAATAAGCCAAAAGCAGTATCTAATATTTTGAGGCAAATTTCCAAGTTTTGAATCTTCCTCTTTGTAGGGTAAAATCATGACAGGCAGCAACATTTTGGACTTTTGCTCAACACCAGCATCTCTCTGCAATATATTGATGGAAGAATCCCTAGGGCTTTAGTTCATCTTTGACCTGTTGGTACTATGGTTACAGCAGGCTTCACACCAAGCTACTTCTTCCTTCAGGAAAAAAATAAAATAAATAAAACTAAAATAAAATTCCAGTAGGATTTCTTCTCCCTCTCCCCTGTGCAAAGATTACAGTACTGTTCGCTGAGCTAGCATCAGCTTTCCATGCCAAAATTCCCACTAGGAAGGAAGAAAATTTACAGAGAATTCTTTAGAATGTGAATTGACTTTGGGAGGCTAGTGACAATCTTCTGTCTATTTCATTACTTCAAAAGATCTGAGATTTCATCAGAGTGGATGCTACCTCCCACAGCCCTCCCAACCTTTGTAAAAAAGACTTCAAGGCTTGCTGGAGTTCCCCACCCCCAAATTAGCATGGAATGGAGCCATCCTCAAAACCTTTCCAGTTAGGTAGGACTTGCAGGCACTTGTGTTCCATTGGCAAACCTTCAAAACTTTAGCATCTGCAATAATAAAAGATGAGGCTTCCTGATGTGACTTATGAGCAGTTATCTTCCTTCAATACAGTGTAGTGAGACTTTGGTAGAAGGTAAAGTGACTTATTCATGGTTATATTGCTAGTGTTTGTGGTAGGATTTGAACCTAACACCAGCGTACTCCATCCCTCCTACTACACCAAGATTTACAAAGTACTTTCCTCATAACAACCCTGTGAGACAGGCAGGGCAAGTATCATCATTCCCGTTTGACACCTAAGGAAACTGAGACCCAGAGAGAATATGTGATTTGTTCAGAGTAAGTAGCAGAATCAGAATTCAAATTCGGTTGTCCTGAATCCAAGATCTGTAATCAGCCACCAGGGACAGTTCCTTCCATCCACCATCTGCTCCCAATGATTACATCATCTCCTCAGGAAGAATGTATGTTAGAAAGTCTAGAGAATGCCTAGCTTTTCTCACTATCCCCCTCCGCTGTGGCTGAAAACAGCCTAGGATCATTTGAATAAACCCCAGTTATAATATAATATTAGATTATTAATATTAATATAATATTATTAAAAATATAATAATCCCCAGTTGCCTCAAAAATCTAGAAATTATGAGTGATAATTAGGAAGACTCAGAGTGATTTAGAGCCTAGTCTAGAGCTTAAGGTGACCTTGGAGGTCATCCAGTGCAACCATCTTATTTTACCAATGAAAACACTAAGGAAGTTGTAGGCATCAAAGGCGAGATTTGAACCCAGATCCAGAGCAGAGGCTCTTCCCACCATCCTGTCTTGCCTCTTTACCAGCTACTGAACAAGTGAGAAGTGTTCACTCAAATCAAAATGTCTGAGGAGGAAAAGACAGAAATCTGTAGTCATCTTAGATGAATCTAATGATGGTGCCCGGGACACTTGGCAATGAAGAGTGATGGGGTCCTTGATCCCTGGGTAAGCTTCTGTGGGACCCAAAGTCAGTATAAGTGTAGCAAATGGAATCAATCTCAGTGAGAATGAGACCCACAGATGAGACTTCATCATTTAGAGCTGTGATGCAGGAACAAGGCTTTCCTCTGTCACATAGGGAAGGTAAAAACTATAGGGGCTCCTCTCTGCATTGGACAAAGATAGTTCCCAACAGAGAAATTCTTGGGTTCAGTAAAGGGCTGGGCAGGCCTAAGAACCAGTCACTGTTTCTATGTTACTAGGGTTTCTCTGATCTGCAAGAGTGTAAAGTGAGTGGGTGAGAAGTGTGGCCAGATGTCTGATACACTAGAGATGCTGCTGATCTACAGAAGGTTGTAACTGCCTGGGTCAGGACTGCAAGTTACGTGTGTATTTAAATAAGCATGTGCAAAACATATAAAGTAAGTCGAGTAACTAGGTGGATAAAACCCTCCACTTGAAAGTCAGGCAGACGTAAGTTAGAATTTTGCCTCAGACACTTACTAGCTGTGTTACCCTCATTAAATCACTCCATCTCAGTTTCAATGTCCGTAAAACACAGATACGTAATAATAGTATCTACAAAATAGGGCTTCTGTGAGGATCAAAAGAAATGACATAGATAAAGCATTTTGCAAACTTTAAGACACTGTGGAAATGTACACTATTAATAATATTATATGACATTAATTTTGTACTAATATTTTACATTAATAACATGTTATTCAGTCATTTTCAGTTGTGTTCAACTCTTCATGATCCTACTTGGAGTTTTCTTGGCAAAGATACTGGATCAGTTTGCCATTTCCTTCTCTAACTAATTTGACAGATCAAGAAACTGAGGCAAACCTGATTAAGTGACTTACCCGAGGTCACACAGCTAGTAAGTGTCTGAGGCCAGATATGAACTCAGGAAGATAAGTCTTCCAGACTCCATGCCTGGCACTTTATCTACTGTACCATCTAGCTGCCCTAATATGATATATTAGCAATTAATGATATTAATAATAATAAAAGCTAGTATTTATAGTGCTGTCAGATTTGCAAAGCATTTTACAAATATTGTCTAATTTTATCCTCACAATTACCCTAAGAGGGAAGTGCTATTATTATCCCCATTTTAAAGCAAGGCAGACACCATGATCTACATGTATGACCTCAGGCTGAGGCCACATTTGAACTCAGATCATCTTAACTCTAAGTCCAGTACTTTATCTATTGTACAGCATTTATTAAACCCCAAAAAATGCTGGCACAAGGAGAAGACACTAATAGCTAGAAGAATCAGGAAAAGGTGTTAATATCACAAATTGACCACTTATAAATGTCAGAGGATTTGATACACACATTTTCCCAGATTTCCCAGATGGGAGTTATAAGCCAAGGAAACAAGAAAATCCCTCTAAGTGTAGTTCAGCTGTTATGGCATGGCTATAACATAAGGGGCTATGACATGATCTTAAAAGTAGCTGCATGCTTTTGATGACCAACATTAACATGACGCCAAGTGCAACTCAGACCCTCTGGTATGAAGAAAAGTAGCCAAAGAGTAGCGAACACTCCAAAATGGAAGCCCATGCTTGGCAAAGAAACAAAAACAGGGCAAGTACAGATGAGATGCACTGTCTGTGGGCACTAGGCTAGAATCAGGAAGTCTCATCTTACTGAAGTTTAAATCTGTCCTCGGACATTTATTAGCTGTGTGACCCTGGACAAGTCACTTAATCCTGTTTGCCTCAGTTTCCTCATCTATAAAAATGACCTGGAGAAGAAAATGGCAAGCCATTCCTTTGCCAGGAAAACCCTAAATGGGGTCACAAAAAATCAGACACAACCGGAAAACAACTGAACAAAAATAGGTGGTGTGGGATGGAAAATCCAGTATACTTTGTCAAAAGATCTGGCATGCTTCGGGACTGCTAAAATACACCCGCACATGCACACGCACGCACACACATGCACCCACACACACACGCATACACACACACATACATACACACACACTGGAACATACAGATCAGCTAGTTGTATATTTATGATAAACAAAGTGGCTTTTTTTGTTCTGAGCTTAAGAGGCAGATTCTTCTGGCTTTTGCGAGTAGAGGTTGCCAATGACCACAAATATGTCGATTGATGAGGAAAAACTGCTGGCCTCACACTGGTCTTTTCTGCTAGAAAATTTGAATTCTGATAAGCAGCAATCCCAATGCCATACAAAATACACACACACACACACACTCACATATGTATTATATGTGTGTGTGCATCTGTGAGAAGCAGAATGGAAAGAGCACTATATCTGGAAGCAGAAAAGCTTAGGTTCAAACCCTACTTCTGACACTTGCTGAGTGACGATGGGTAAATCACCTAACCTTTCTAAGTTTCTAAGTTTCCTCATCTATAAAATAGGGAAAATAATACCTAGAGTAACCACTTCACAGGGTTGGTGTGAGACTCAAATGAGATAATTTATGTAAAGTGCTTTGCAAACCATAAAGTACTATATAAATGTCAACTCTCATTAAGCACATGTGTAGAATGTGTTCACTTCAAGAATTCAAAACATCTGATATGATTTCACCTGTAGGCCGTATGCCTTACTCCTTCCACTGAGACAGGATGTAAAACCTTCAGGTTTTGGTAAACTTTGAGAGAGGGAAAGAGAGGGAAAGAGAGAGACAGAGAGAGAGACAGACAGACAGACAGACAGAGAGACAGAGAGAGAACTGTGATGCAACATCAATACTGTCCTCTGTCAGACAAGAAAAAACTGGAGGGCCCCTTCTTTGCACTGGGCAAACATAGGGCACAACAGAGAGAAATTTGTTATGGTAAAGGGTCAGGCAGGCATTCAAACCAATGTCATCTTATGGAAGCTGCGGAGATCTGCCAGAAAATGAATGAGGATACAAATGCTCCAGCTAACGGAGATGCTTTTAATAAGGCCCACGGTGATGACACAATGTAGTGTGGAAATGAATCCTGAATTGTTGAGGACTTTACCAGTGGAATGGAAGCTTTGGTAGGTCCAACATGCTGCTTTTTAAAGACATTTTTATATTGTGGAATCAAGTCCTTAGGAGCATATTATTATGCGGTGCTTCTAAAAAGACTGATAGTCACGGCAAAGGCCTGTGATTAGACTAGGCCTTACAAACATGAGGAAACAACGGAGAAATGTGTTTCAATGTGAAAAAATGCTGTCCCCAGGTGGGATAATGAAAACAAATTGCTCCATTTGTAATACTTATTCCTAGGATGTTCCAAACACAACGTGGTCTCCGTATCCCAAGTCATTCAATCCTTCATCATTCTTCTAAGTTCACACATCCACTTCTCAGCATTTTAGTACCTTCCATTCACCTTTAAATTCTATACCACCTCCAATTTATTACTTGTCTCCTCAATCCAGAAGTAAGAGTATAAACTGACTAATCACATTCTCCTTGGGGGAAATATCTTAACCAAGACACTTACTCGTGTATCCATCGTGTACAAATAATAGAAATTCCTTGGATAAGGTAAAAAAAAAACTCCAAAAAACTTTAACAATTCAAGTGGAAAGAGTGCTGGAATAGAAACAGAGGGCCTAGATTCTAGATTGTGCTACTAACTACCTATGGGATCCTGGACAAATCACTCAGCCTCTCTAAGGCTCAGTTTTTCCATCTACTGAACATGCCCCAGACAATTCTCTAATCTAAGTTATAAAGGAGTGGTAATCCCTATGCCAATGAAATCATAGCTCTGGATCAAAATAGTAATAGCAATGGTATTCTCTATAGCTATTTAATTACGAAAAGATACAGAGAAATCAAAATCTAACTGTTTGAGAATCTGACTGCACTGGAAATAGCCCAAAGCTGCGATCTTTCCAAATGACCACAAAGTGGCAGTATTGAATTGGCAGAAATTACCAGAACCAGACAGCTGCTGCAGAAGACCTCTTTGCATTCTAAACCAAGATTTGGACATTATAGGAAATATTTTCATCCAAAGGCTCTGAACTTCACCCAAGGCTGGGACGCAACAAGGAGGTTCAGTTTTTGCAGATTTCAGCTGACCTTAGTAACAGGTTCTGAAATCAAGAAACCTGCCACAAGCGTCAGCAGTGCAGAGATGCCAGCCCAGGTGTGCCAGATCAAAGGCAGACTATCTGGCTGAAAGAAGGGCTGGCAAACATTTCACAAACACAAACTCGCTGCGCATATTCTCAATAATTTTGTGGTGACTTGGAGAGGTGGAGAAAAGGAGAGAATTAAAGCATTCCTTGGAAATAAATTTCTTATTCCCATAAGGTGACTTAATTCATCCCACCCACCCCCCGAAAATATGATATTTGGGAGAAATTTTTCAGAGAACCAGGGGTGAAATTGGGCCCTCTTTTTGTCCCCAGCATTGCTTACTGTTTGGAGGGGAAAACCTGAGGAAAGATTAGAGAAACAAGTCAATTCTGGCAGGCAGGGGCCAAAGGGCTGATAGGGTTTATCAGATTTCACCCTTTCAGTTACAAAATCTTAAGAAACATGGAAGCAGATGAGATGCCGAACTCAGCAGAGTCCAGTAGACTTGCTGCCTTTGAGGTGGGGAACATCCAAAGAGTAGGGGAAAGGATGACAAAGTAGATGTTCCTTTGGGCTGCTCAGACCATGGCACATCTAATCAGCCCAGCCATGTGCCCCTTGGAAGTGACTTCAAGACCCTTAGATGCCCCCAAAGGCAGATCAAGTCAATTCAACAAGCATTTATTAAGTGCCTACCCAGAAGAAGTTTGGATTCAGTCAAAGGACCACACTTGAGGACCTAGAGGGCCACATGTGGCCTGGAGTCCACAGGTTCCTCACCCCTGGACTATACCAGACACTATGATAAGTATTGAGGACAAAGAAGATAGGAAACAGTCCCTCCCCTCTAGACACTTATATTTTACTAGAAACAACATTCACACATAAGTAAATGCAAAGTAGTATATTTATCCTACGGTCCATGGGGAAAATTAGATTATCTTACCATTTCAGGACATGGTAACCTAAATCATGGAGGGTTTTTTTGTTGTTGCTTTATCAAGGATGGGGTTTTTTTGGGGGGGAGCCTTAGGGATCATCCCACAGGAATATTTTGTGTTCACATATCAAAAAAAATGTTGTCATTCTTATGCCAAATTATATTTTCATTGTTAATTTCCTAATAAAACAAAGTATATATAATTGGCTCACCACCAACCCCCACCCTGAAAAAACAATCTTAGCCTAACTGCTTAGCGTCATGAAGACTTGCCTGTCTGCATCAGAGAAGTAATCTAAGCCTGATCTCTGACTATTGTGAGAGTCAGCAAAAGTGGCTGCAGTACCATCTGCTGCCAAAACTTAACCCAAACAGCCTTGGAAACTCAGAGCCACCACTACCCCACTTCCAAATTTTTAAGAGTTAACCCTAGAAAGCAAAGTAATTTTAAAGTTCTCCACCTTTAAAGCAAGGAAGTTGGGCTGGATGATATTTAAGGACCCTTCTGACTCTAAACCCTATCCTGTCAATGCTGAACTGTCCAAGTACATTAACATTAACGTTTGGTCCAAACCTACCACCAAAACATTCAAAGCTAATAAAAAATTCCATACACCAAAATCGGCATTATTGACCAATAAAAAAAAAAGTTATTTAATTCTAGGAGTGTTGTGGTTCTGGCTTTTAACTAGACCACTGAATATCATCACTTGGTCACAAAGTTTAGCCATGTCGATTTACCCCATCATTCCTCTCCTGCCCTTCCTCCTTGTGACCATTCCGCCATTCAAATTTGGTGATTTTATTAACCTCCTGATCATCAATAGGGTGGGTATTTATGTTTTTGTTGTACAATATCCCATGGTTATAGACAGTGACTTTAATAATCCACATCAACAAACAAAAAGAGTATAAGCATTTGTTAATAGAATTCAGTGTAAAATCTATTAGGAAGAAGGGTCAGAGGAGTCCAGGGGAAGTAGTAAAGGGTAATTTTTATGTAATAGGTATGTATACAATTCTGAAAATGTTCTCTCAAAAGTCACCAGAGGTAATTAACATAAATATATAAGACCAAGAGGCATTCTCCAAAAAATGTGGTCCAAGGATACATAAAATGTTCAGTAGCACTGCAAACTATCAATGACCACATGGAAACATGCATTAATAATAACAGAAAATTAAAATGAAAACACCTTGGATTTTTGTTCACAACTGAAAGTAGCTAAAGATGACCCCCCCCCCAAAAAAAATGAAAAAAATCTATTTTGGTAGGATTGTGGAAAATAGGCACATGAATACATGCTTGGTAGAGCTATAAATTGTTTCTTAATTCAATTTTATTTTATTTTCAGTTTCAAATTCTCTCCATCCCCCTCTCATCAAAAGCTATAAATTATTCCAACCATTCTGTAAAACAATTTGAGATTATGCAAGGAAAGTCACTAAACTGTTCACGTCCTTTGAAGAGGAAAGAAGAGAGGGAAGGCAGGAAGAAGTAAGGGAGAAAAGGAAGAGAGAAAGAAGAGAGGGAGAGAGGAAGGAAGGAAGGAAGGAAAGAAGGAAGGAAGGAAGGAAGGAAGGAAGGAAGGAAGGAAGGAAGGAAGGAAGGAAGGAGGGAAGGAAGGAAGGAAGGAAGGAAGGAAGGAAGGAAGGAAGGAAGGAGGGAGGGAGGGAAGGAGGGAGGGAAGGAAGGAAGGAAGGAAGGAAGGAAGGAAGGAAGGAAGGAAGGAAGGAAGGAAGGAAGGAAGGAAGGAAGGAAGGAAGGAAGCAAAATTTTCAAAATATTCATAGGAGCATTTTGGAAAGCAAAATGGATGTTCTTCAATTGGGCAAAGGCTAAGCAAATTTCAATATTTGGATATTATTGTACAGTAAGAAGTGATAAATATGAGGAATTCAGAAAAAACACAGAAAGATTTATATGAACTGATGGAGAGTGAACAGAATAATAATATATACAGACTACAACAATATAAATGAAATGGTCACAAAAAGGAAGCTGAGCTCTTAAGTAACTGAAAAGTCAATAATGAACTTGGAAAACAGATACTGACACACACCTCTCTCCATTAGGCAGAGGTGGAAAACTCCAAAGGCAATAATAAATATATGCATTTTTAGATGAGGTCATTTTATCTCTTGTTTTTTACTTAACTGTTATTCTCTGCTATCACAGAGGGTTCAGTTTGATATGAGGGCCTGGGAAATGATTCTGATGGAACAGCAAAAGCATCAATATTTTTTCAAATCATCAAAAGTCTTCTTTCTCAGTTTCCATCCTCTCTGTGCCATTTTGACACTTAACCTCACTCTGTACACTTTTTGAAATTGTCTTCTCTCTAAGTTTATATTATGATTATGTAGTTGAAGGCATAACAGATCTGGGGATCGCAGAACTTGCATTCAAATCCCTGCTTATTACCTATGTGACCTTAAGTGAATCTTATTTAGGCTGTGAACTCCTTGAGGGTAAGAGCTATATTTCACCTCTTTTTGTATCCCCACATAGAAGGTACTTAATAAATGCTTATTGATTGACAACTTTTTTAGGATTCAAGTTTCCTTTCAATTCTATGAAATAAGGAAATTGGATTCAAATATATCTAAGATTGCTCTCAGTTCTAAATCTGTGATACCATGGATTTTTTTTGTCAGTTACCCTTTACCTTCTGTTTGCCAATGATCACTGTCAATATTTGTTGATACCATTTCCTCCTAACCTCCAATAATTGGTGTTCCCCAAAGTTCCATCCTTATTCTCCTGGTCCTTTTTCCATGCCTTCATTCCCTTAGAGAGCTAACCCATTCTCACAGTTGTAACTATCCCCTCACCGCAGTTGACTCCTATACCTATATGTCTAGCCTGTGCCTCTTACCTGTGTTCTAATCCAATCTTGAAAGGCAAAGAATTGTATTGGGAAAAGAACACTGAACTTCAAGCAGGAGACCTAGGTTTTAGTCCTCCGTTTTCCACCAAATAGCTATGTAACCTTGAACATCATTTTAAACCCTCTGGATCACATCTTTCTTTAAGCATAACCATATACTTGACAGATTTCAAAATATATTCCTTTGCTAAAAAAAAAAAAAAAAAAACCCTAAGAACTACTAAATAAAGTTCAAACTTCTCTCCTTGGAATGCCAGGCTTTCCACCATCTGGTACCAGCCTCTTTCCAACCTTTTCTCACATTACTCTCTCTATCCGCATACACTCTATAATAATGATAGCTAACATTCATAAAACACTTTAAGGTTTACAAAGTACTTTGCATACATTATCTCATTTGATTCATGCTCTAACAAGAAAAACTTAGCTCCTCAAACAAGTACTTTGCTCACACCTCCCTCTATATCTTTGTTCCACTACTTCTGATTCCTGAAATGCTTTCCCTCCTTATCTTTACCCACTGAATCCCTACTTATCCTTTAAGCCCAACTCAAATGCCAGTCTCCTTCATGAAGCCTTTCTGGATTCACATTAGTCAGTATCATCCTTCACTGTCAAATCACACGGCCCCATATTTTACACTTTAGTGTGCTTGTGGAATATTCTGGATTGTTGTTATTTGTTTCTGTCTCATTTCCCTGCTGGACTCTGACAACAGCAGGGGATGTGTCTTATCCAGACTTAGTTCCAGCATAGAGTAGTAGCTTCATTAATATCTATTAGATGAATGCATGAAAGAATGAGTCCATACAACACGGAGAGACTTGACTAGAACAATCCCTAAGATACATCCCCACATACCTCTTAAAACTATGCATTCTATAAATTCCAGTTAAATACAGTTCATCTCCACTAATGTGCCTGCAATCAAAATCATCATCTACACATACACATACACATACATACACACACACACACACACACACACACACACACACACACACACACACCAGAAAAAAAAATCCTTCCTAAATATGTATTAAAGAAAAACAACTTTCAGGCAGCCTTTGAGCCATTCAGGACAGAAAATAAACCGTGCTGTAAACATAAAGACTCATATAACCTTGTAAAATATGTGGAATCATACTTCTATGATAAGAGTTTAGTGGTTTAACAAGGTAAAAAAATTTTATTAAAAAATTTGAAAAAGATGAATGTGAAGAATCATGATTTGAAGACACAAAATGAAATGGAAAACCATGCTTAAAATATACAGGCTGCTGATTCCTGGTTCCACTGCTCTCCCGTCTCTCCCTCTAGGAATTGTCTAGTTAACAATTCTGTCTCTTAGGATGCTGCATTAGGACTTCCATGGTTCCTTAGATCCTAAGCCCATTTCACCACTTGCTCAGAAACTTCCAGAAGGTTATAATAATAGTGATTGATCTTTTCATAAAAATTTTAAATGATTTCTTTTTTAAATGAAATTTATCCTAAATAGAGGCCATGTAGCCTTTTGTTTTTGTAAAGGTATCCCCAAAGTCTTAGTGAAGTTTTAATCTATTAAAGCTTAATAATATACTTCATTGCACTATAAGTAATACACATTATTAACTATTACTAACATATATTAACATATTATAATTATACTATTAAAACTTTAAACTGTACTAAAACTTCGGGGATAACCCATATATATATAAAATATGTAACTGTTTTATGACTAAAGAGGATAAATTTTTAAAATGAGAAATCACATAATTATTTGGAGACTTAATTTGTCCAGTTGTTACCTTTTAATTGAAAGGTAACGCCTGGCAGCCAAGTGTCTCTGATTTAAACCATCAAAAGAGAAATAGAAGACAAAGGCTGCAGAAAGGGGAGATGGAAGAAACAGTAGGAAATCGAAAGCAATTTTTCAGGCTCAGCTGATAAGAAAGCTTTGGTTACTAGTGGACTCAACCCCATTGGGCTAGAGCTTCAGGTACAGATATTGCTCTTCAGCGTCCCCTAGAGCTTCAGAGAGGTGAAGTTTCTCAAGAGTACATGTTGATCTAGGCTACCCTTTCTAATTTGAAAGGGGAAAGATAGGTACTGTTACTGTTTTGCTGTAAGACCAGGTTTACTTTGACCAGAGAGCTAACTTGAGCTGTTAGTTGTGTGACTGTCTTCTGATTGCACAGTGCAACACCCTGCTAAATAAATGGGTCTATATAGCCAAAGATAACCAACCTTGTGAGCTTTGTAGTTCTTTGATTTAAATGGAACTGCTATTCTTATTAAGTTTCAAAACGCTCTTTAAGGGTGATTATAAATTTAAAGAACTTATACCTGCTATATTTGAGTACAGAAAGAAGAAAGTTTGTCCAGCTGGAGAGCTGTAAGGTTCAAGAGAGAAGCAATTAGCAGAAAAACATCTTCAAGTGTTAGACTTTCCTAAATATCAACCAATCAAGAAACATTTATTAAGCACCTACTATATACCAAACCTCAAAGTCCCAAGTTGTGAATTACCCTGAATATTTGCTTTATCTTCCTCATCTGCTTCCCTTGCAGGTAGCTGTGGGTGCCCACTTTCCTCATCATTTATTAAGTGCAATGGTGGGCGAATGCGGCTTAGGTTTATGTGCACATTGCAATATATTATTATTCACATACATTTTAAAATATATGAATAACTATGATGTGATTGTTTCTTTTGCCTTCTTGTTAAGTAAATTATGCTTAAGATCTAGAAATATTGTCCTTGTAAATGGCTGGTTTGTATTCATAGAAATCTACCAGGGGAAACTCAAGAGCCAGAATGAATTATTTGTCCCAACAAGGTCACCCCCTGGAGCCCTGAGAGAATTTTAATGTAATCACATATTGGTCTTTCTCTGAGAACCTGGACCTGCCCTCAGTTAAAGTGAGTCAATCCAGAGAGTAAGTAGGTGTCCACAGACCTAAGACATAAGACTCCTACCCAGTATGGGTGACTGCTCCATGAACCATGGTGACAGTGTATTTAGTGTTCTTTCTGTGAACTCCCTCTCCAGTGCTCTGCTTCCTTTCTATCCAATTGACACTAGGATTTTTGCAACAGCTTCCTAATCATTGTTACACACACACACACACACACACACACACACACACACACACACAATAGCTTGACAACCCCAAATGAAAGGAATGTTAGACTTGAAGTCTAAAGCATGATTTAGAGTCCCTGATCTACCATTTCTTAGCTGTACATTCTTGGTCAAGTCATTTAACATCACTGAGCCTCACTTTCTATATCTATAAAACGACTATCATAATACTCATACCACCTACATCAAAGTCTTGCCATGAAGACCAAATAAAATATGCATAAAGTACTTAATAGTCATAAAAAAGATTTATTAATGAAAGTTACTATTTTCATTCATCCATGTGGTCTGGCATATAGAGAGTTGGCTTCAATTCAAATCCTGCTAACCTTATACTAGATGTGTGACCTGAGCCTTAAAAAAAAATAAAAACCCAAGCAGAGATTCATGGTTTTATCTGCAATGTTCTTTTTCTGTTCTTTGAATCTGGAATTGTTTGTGTTTGTTATTTAGTATAACAAAAAAAAAATTTAAAAGAAACCAAAAAGAAATAGAGAGGAAAACACACTAACATTATTTACCCAGGCTTTTCTTCACATCCAACCCTGTGATGTCAGGAAACTTGCCTCCTTCCTCATCAAGATACTGCTAATTGCCTTTTTCACTATAAGGGCTCAAATCTTGACTCTCCACCTAACTTTAGACCTGGAACTTCTGGACTTAATTTGGATCTTTAATGACAACACATGTCATTATCTTTTATGTATCTTTTATTCTGAAGTAGTATCTTTTATTCTGTAGTATCTTTTATTCTGAATACCAATTCATGCCAACTATAGGCAACTGAGTCCTCTATATCCATTGTTGTATTGTTATTTCAGCAAGAAAGTTTGGAACTATGTCCCAAAAGTCACTAAACTGGGCATAATCTATGACTCAGTGGTACCACTACTGGGCATACACCTCCAAAGAGATAAAAGAAAAAGGGAAAGGATACATTTGTACAAAAATATTCATAGTGCTATTCCTTATTGTAGCAAAGAGCCAGAAAGTAAGGGAATACCCATCAGCTGGGGGAATGGCTAAACAAATTGTGGTAGGTACATTTAAGGGCAGTGAGGTGGCATAGAGGATAGAGTGCTGGATCTGCAGTCAGGGGGACTCATTTTCTTGAATTCAAATCTGTCCTCAGACAATTCCTAGCTGTGTGATCCTGGGGCAAGTCACTTAACTCTGTTTGCCTCGGTTTCCTCATCTGTAAAATGAGCTGGAGAAGGAAATAGCAAACCACTCCAGTATCTTTGTCAAGAAAACCCCAAGTAGGATCATAAAGAATCTGATATTATTGAACAACAACCACAAAAAATATGCTTTTAATAAAATAGTATTCCACCATAATAAATAACAAAATAAATAGATTCAGAGAAACCTGAGAAGACTCTTATGAACTGATGCAGAGGATATTTCACAGTACCATGATCATAGAAACATAGATTTAGAACTAAGGAACCTTAAAAGACATTATGTTCAAATTGTGCTGATAAATGTTTAAAAGCCAGCTCTCCTCAACGAGCAGAACCAGGAAAACATTGTAATGTTAACAATAATATTGTGTAATCACCAACTTTGATAGACTTAGCTCTTCTCAGCAATGCAATGATCTAAGACAATACCAAAAGACTCATGATGGAAAATGCTATCCACGTGCAGAGAAAGAATTGTGGAGTCTGAATGAAGATCAAAGCATACAATTTTCTCTTTTCTGTTTTGGCTTTTTCTTTCTCGTGGTTTTTCCCTTTCATTCTAATTTCTCTTTACAACATGACTCATGTGGAAATATGCTTAATATGATTGTACATGTATAGCCTATATCAGATTGTATTCTGCCTTGGGGAGAGGGGAGGGAAAGGAGAGGGAGAAAATTTAAAACTCAAAATAGTATAATAGTGAATGTTGAAAACTAAAAATGAATGAATAAATAAATATTCAAAAAGAAAGAAAAAAATCAGTTCTCCTCCCAAAATATGTAAGCAAGACACACTTTTAAATTTAATCTGAATTAGTGACATTTTCTCTACTACATTCTTAAGTCAATAAAACAAATATATCAAGCCCTGATTTTTACTATTTGTCCACTTCAAAAGTGTAAGTGATCTCTTTGAAAATGTAACTGCCTCCTCCTACTTTGGAGATGAGAAAGCTGAGGCACAGAGAATTTGAATGACATACCAATAACACAATTAATAAGTTTTGGGGGGTATAATTAGAACCCAGGTACTCCTGACTCCAAATCTAGTGCACCTTTCCTACCTTGTATCCTCCATCCAGAGAAAGAACTGATAAATAGAAGTATGTATAGAATAATTTATGCATATACGTACATATATATATATATACATACACACACACACTCACATACACTTATTTATGTCTAATGGTGGCCATTTCTAAGGTGGGTAAGGGGGAAAGGAAGAAAAAAAAGTTAATTTACATAAAAACTTTGTTGTATATTTAAAAAGAATAGCGGGTTGTACAAAGTAGATTTGCAATCTTTTTATTATATTGTGTTATGGAAATCCTTGTTTTATTCCATAAATGTAAAAAAAGATTTTTTTTTCCCAAAGAAAAAGAAAATAAATAAAAAGCATCCTCACTCAAGCCCATGCTGCTTTCTGTTCTTAACTTTCATTTATAGCTATGTTTGACCAGCACTTTTGTCACAGCAGAAGGTGAGTTCAAATAGGAAAAATATATTGTATTATGTTCAGGGGGTTCTTTTTATTTTCCCAGTCCCAATGCTTTTCAAGTAAATTCCTCCCTAAAATTTACCTGACAAACTTCATCCCATGGGGATGAAGGAGTAGGTGGGGACAGTATTTATTCAATTTTCGTGTCAGAACCTGCGATTTCATTGGCATGGCCAATACCTGATGAGGAAATTCCCCTGGTCAATTTGAATTGGCCACTGTTGTGCAATTTACATTCTTTGAGAATTGCCTGGACACTAGGACATTGAATGGTTTACCTAATCAAGCAGAACTCGTCAGAGATAAGACTTGAACATAGGTCTTCCTGATTCTTACAACTGTTCTCTGGCTCAGAAACCAGGCTGCTTTTCATGGCACTGGCACCCATGGGAATGGAGGAGTATGCTGGGGCCATATTCATTCAACAACATTCAACAGACATTTATAAAGTACCTCCTATATGCAAAACACTGTGGCAGCAATGAGAAAGACGGAAAGGGGAATGAAAAAAAGTCCCTTGGCTATTAAGGAGTTTGTAATCTAGTAGGGGGAAAATTAAGACCTGCCTCCAATAACTATAATACCTAGCAGAGTGTGACAGTGTTTGAGAGGTACCAGGTTAACTATTGTATATATGAATAGACCCAGAGGACGAATAATAAAGCAGAGGCCTGCCCTCCCTGCAAAGCTTCAAGGCCACTGGGGAGGTTAAAAAGAATCAGGTGTGGCCTGTTAACAGCCTGGAGCTTTTGACTTTTAATCCCGACTGAGGAAAGCCTGTCTCCCTTTCTGGCTGCCGCCCGAAGCAAGTCTCTGCCTGTCTCCCTCCTAGCATCTCCTGACATCACTGAGGTTTACATAAGGGTTAATTACTGTGTGTCTATAAAATACGTTCAAGATGAAACACTGATGAATATTATCTCTGTTGCATCCCAAGAGCTAATGGTGCCCAACTGCAGTTAACTAATGTCAACTTGCACAGATGGAAAATTAAGGATAGCTACCTCCTTGAGGGAAGTAACCTGAGTGACCAGGTGCCTGCAGAGGTCCCAATGACCTCAGCTTGTCTACCTAGAGAAACAATTTTGTAGAGTGTAAAAAAGACACAATACCCTCCAGACATACATACACACAAACACACACACACACACACACACACACACACACACACACAGTATAACATACAGTGAGTCAGAGACAGCAGTCAAAGAAAAGGCTATTTTCCTTGAGAGTTAATGAAAGGAAAACCATGCCAATGGCTGGTCTTTCAGGAAGGCAGCAATTTAGATTTTCTATCCTGTCATTAAACTGACCATCCCTTTCAGTGTATAGCAGTTTTTCAGTCTGTGTTGAGTTACTTTTTTCCAGAAGCTAATTTAAATCTCCCTCTGTGACCCAAAGACTTCTTTCTTTGGGTCACCTCTTGGTACTCTGGCTTAGATGAAGTTACTGTTGTTCCTTGAAGCCAGATGAGTCTTTTCTCTGATCACCAGGTTCCCAGAGGTACAGAACACACAACCCAAAACCTTTCATTGGGCCTTGGATGGCTTCATGAATCATCTTGTCACATCCTTTGAGACCTCGCCAGGTAACTGCTTACAATGTCTCAAATGGAAGGAAGATAGGAAAGGAAGTTTGCTCTTTATTGTGGGGTCCTGGGTAGAAGAAGGACCTCCTATCTCACTCATTCAACAATCCTTTTGACTTAGACATAAGGAAACTGAGGCTGAGAGCTTAAGGGACTTTCCTAGGGGTCACCCAATTACCAAGCATCTGCAGCAGAATTTGGACTCCAGTCTTCCTGCCTCCAAGCCCTGAATCCTATCCAGGAAGACTCCTGTACTAAGGATCCAGAAGTTCTAGAGAGTAGTCTCAGTTACACAACGAACTACCTCCAAGACCTTGGGAAGGCTTGTTTAGCTGCTTCAAGGGCTTTAACCTTTAAGTCCCTTCCATCTCTAAATCTGTAATCCCATGAATAGTATCTTTAATTTTTGTAAAATAGTCTAACAGAACGCACAAGGTATAGATTGCTGTTTTCTTAGCTAAATTTTGGTTATTTTGTATGGTTAAAAAAAAAGATTAGGCGCAGCTAATTAAAAGAATAGAAGTGATCTAGATTCAAGAAAGAGGTGTAACTCAACTGGTTTTGTTAACTAACCACTCTGTAAATGTGACTCTACTATTAAAACCGTTAAAATCTGAAAAGCCTCTTTCAGAAATGAACAATCTAAGTTTGTAGTTAGGATCTATCTTGGGGCTTAAGCATGGGAGAAGCTGGAATTCTGTGTCATGTGCTACTCATCTGATTCATTTGACTTATCTCTTTGTTGTCATTCTAAGGTTGCAGGTCCATGTCAAGAGCTACTCACAAATCTCCCTGGCTCATCTGCCCCTACCAAGGGAAAATTTGGGGATACCTGTACTTCCCACAGTCTGGCCATCAGCTCACTACTCATACTAATTAACCCAGCTCATCTGCTCCTACCCAAGTAGCCCTTGGGGATGTAACATAATGGCACTTTACCCCAAAGGGCAGCCATATGTTCCTCAAATGTAAGCACTCCGACTCACACGGTATCAAGCAGAATAGGTTTTATATAGCAGTGTAAAGAACACAGAAAGCACTTATACTCAAGTCCACAAATAGTCTAGAAATCTAATTCCCTTTATAGTGAACTTCCGCGTTTTCACAGGAAGTACAGAGCTTTCTAAACTCGTACTATTTATTGTATATGGTAACAGCCACATTATATGATAGCTAACTTTGATAGATTTATCTCTTCTTAGCAATGCAGGGATCTAAGATAGCTCCAGAAGACTCAATGTGGAAAATGCTGTCCACATCCAGAAAAAGAACTATGGAATCTGAATGTAAATCGAAGCATATTGTTTGTTCTCTCTCCCTTTCTTTTTCTTCTTTCTCGTGGTTTCTCCCATTGGCTCTAATTCTTTTATACAGCAGGACTAATATGAAAATAGGTTTAATATGAATGTACATGTTGAGCCTACATTAATTTATATGCCATCTTGGGGTGGGGGGAGTGGAGAGATGGGGAGAAAATTTGGAACTCAAAATCTTATGGTAGCAAGTGTTAAAAACTAAAAATGAATTAAATTAAATCTTAAAAAAATAAACTTGTACTTTTCTGGGGGCTCTTCCCCCAAGGGGAAAGAACTCAAGACCCAGTTCTAAAGCTATAAGCCTATGAAGGAATTAAAACACAGCTTACCTTTCAGAGGGCCAACCTTCTCCAGGGTTGTACACTGCCCCATAACTTAGACTACTTCTCTAGCAGGGGATCTAGTCAAAGGCACAGTGTCTGGGACAGTCCTCCTTTTCCACTCACAGTTCCATTGCTCCAGCATTCTTACCTCTCACCATACCAGCTCTGTCATCAAAACTCATGCTCAAGTGCTGCTATCATCTCTTCCCAGCATGGGTGGAGGTCTGTCTCAAGAGCTATTCACCTCTTCTTTCTCAAATGCTCACCTCAGTGATTTCCACTACGGGTCAGTACCTCCCACGGATGGTACCCAAACCCCCTGGGGCCATTCCCATATTCTATGTTCTTCTGTTGAACCTTAGATAGGACATGTAATTTCTGCCACACATTTATTCAAAAAGTATTTCTTTTTTTAATCCAATTAAATATTTTATTTTTCCAATTATACGTGAAAACAAATTTTGATATTCTTTTTTTAAAAATTTTGAGTTCCAAATTCTCTCCCTCTCTCCTTTCCCTTCCCCTTCATTGAGAAGGCAAGCAACTTGATATAGGTTATACATGTGCAGTCATGTAAAACATTTCTGTATTAGTCATGTTGTGAAAGAAAACACAGACCAATAAAAACTCCAAGAAAAATAAAGAAAAAAATGTAAAGTATGCTTTGATCTGCATTCAAACTCCATCTGTTCTTTTTCTGGAGGTTTTGTTGCTTCCCTTCTTGGATCATCTACCACCATAAGTCCTTCTGAATTGTCTTAGATCTTTGTATCACTGAGAAGAGCTAAGTCTTTCACAGTTGATTACTGTACAATATTGCTGTTATTGTGTACACTGTTCTCCTGGTTCTTCTCACTTCACTTTGCATCAGTCCAGGTGTCAAAAATATTTCTAATCCTCAGCCACTATGTGCTACACCAGATTTGACATCAGAAAACCTACAGGGATCTGAATATAAGCTTCATTACTTATTACCTGTTCAACCTTGGGTAAATTATTTAGCTTGTCTAATCTGTCTCAGTTTCCTCATTTTTAAAAATGAAGGGATTAGATTAGTCCTCTGAGGTCCCTTCAAACTCTACAACTTTGATTTCTATCACAAATTTGTGGTCCTGTGATATTATGGAAGGAGAAGTCACAGAGCAACATAAGCTCCCTTATAGTACTGCTGAGGAAGTGAGAATGTGAAACAACTAGAATTTCAAAAGTCTCCATGCAATTTTTAACTATTAAAGTTTTAAAATGCACTAAGACTCATTTTCATCCTGTTACCTACCCTTGCTTCTACATGCCTTTTAAAAATGGAAGTCAGTTCAGGAGCTCATTTTATATCCATATTGTATGTTACACATCTACCCCTTTCTTATTGCAATCAGTTGTGTTTGTGTTATCGACAGTTTCTTCTTGCATTCCATAGCAATTCCATTGAACTGATTTCCCACTATAAAATTTTAAGCTATGCAACCCTATTTCTTTTTTATGTGAAGTCCTTGAAACTTATTCTTGAAAACTTCAAAGCATCACTAAAATACTATCATGCTGTAAAAAAAAAAAATGATGAAAGAAATGGTTTCAAAGAAACCTGGAAAGACTTTTAAGAACTGAAACAGAGTGAAGTGAGTGGAAAAAGGAGGAAAACTTATTGTACCATAACTTCAGTATTATAAAAATGAACAATTCTGAAAAGCTTTTTAACAATACATGCATGTCAAACTCTGCTTACCTTTCCCTCCTTATTTATCATGAAATCTAAGATACTGTTCACACTCTCACAAGGGTCCCATTATTTCCACAACTACTTATTTTCATAAG
This sequence comes from Bettongia penicillata ogilbyi, assembly GCA_023548195.1. Classification (NCBI taxonomy): domain Eukaryota; kingdom Metazoa; phylum Chordata; class Mammalia; order Diprotodontia; family Potoroidae; genus Bettongia; species Bettongia penicillata. The sequence goes on along the minus strand of JAJHZJ010000314.1, from coordinate 20,319,158 downwards.
AGAAAGCCTTTTCCTTTGGTCACTTCCTCCACCTTTCAAATAATAAAATTATTGCAGCAAGCTACACATTTATCAATTACGATACTTTTTACAAAAAAAAAAAAAGAGAGAATTTCAGGGTATACTGAAGACTTGAAGTCCCCCATCACTATTATATCATGTCTCTAGGCCAGAGATGTGATCTCTTTTTCCACTCTCATCCTTCATTTCCTCCTTTATTAGGTGACTAGTATACTCGGACCAGGATATTTCATTTTTACCTACACTGACCCTCACCTCAATGTTTTCCACCATGTTTCTTCCAACTCTAGTAGATGGATTTCTTCATTAGTTAATCTTCCTAATATACAATTTAATATACTTTAGCACCCCTTTTTATCAAACCTATTGATTTTAATCAAGAGGTAGCCATTTTCCAGTTCTGAGTCACATTCCACTAAGGCTCAGTGATATCCCTAACTTATCTCCTTGTGGTATTATCTCATTCATTTTGCTTATCATCCCTATTTTGTATATTTTTAAATATATGGCTGAGGTTTTGCTGTTTCCCTTCTTCTTGGATCATCTTCTATGCTGGAGTGTCCTCTGGTCTTCTCCACTAATCTTCTTCCTGTGTCATGCTTACTATTCTCTATTACTATTCTCTCAACATAGAGTCTTGCTTAATGGAGCTTCACTAGTCACTGACTCCTGGGGAGCTTACAGAAGGGCATGGATAAGAGTCACACAGCAATCACTCATCTATCTGTATACTTTGGAGCCCTAAAAATGAATGAGTTATAAGAGAAAAAAGTAGAGTACTTTGCATTTTCACTACTGTCTGCATACAATAGGAGTTAAATCAATAAATCTATGAATAAAATGGAAATGGTTATCTTAACTAAGTTGTGCATGGCAATATTCTAGTTTGGGTAAAATGAATATGAGAAAGTAAGAAATCATTTCAATTTTTAAGTTTTTTTAAAATTAGCCTTGCTAACCATTTTGCTAATCTAGACCTGCCGGAAACTTCTCTGAGACCATTCTACAACTATAAATTCCTGATGAGTGATGGGATAACTTCTAGCTACATTATCTTTAATCATTAAAATGAGAGACTGTAAGTGGCTAGTACTTTAAGACAGGATCTTAAAACTACAAAGGCAAGTTAATAGCTAATAGGAATGTAAATATATTTTCAAAATGTTACATTTATTCAGAAATGTAGAGGCAATGTGGGTAGTAGAAAAAATACTGGGCTTGAAGCCAAGAAGACCAAGGTTCAAATCTGACCTCTGAAAATTACTAATTTTGTGACCCTGGACAGTAGCCTAGGACTTTTCTATTAAGACATAATTGGTCAGAATTTTTTGGTTTTGCCAAGTTTTGAAATTTTTTGTTAATGTCTTTTGGGTTTTTTTACAACATCATTTTCCCCTCTTGCCCTCTTCCGATCAGAGAGCTATTCTATATTTTTAATGGTATTTTTTAAAGACAGAAGAGAGGGAAAAGAAAAATTATCAGTACAACTGATCAAAATACCAAAAAAAAAATCTAAAAATAGCTTCAGTATACATTTGTGTACCTCCCACCTCTGCCAAGGATGGGTAAGGGGAGTTGGCTCATATGTCTTCTATTGAGTCATGTTTGTCCATTATAATTTTATAATTTATTTTTTGTTGTTCTTTATGTTTACATTGTTGCATCATGTATGTTGTTTTCTTGGCTCTGCTCACTTCACACAGCATCTGTTCTTTCCATGCTTCTCACAATTCATTATATTCATCATTACTCACAAGACAGTAATATTCCATTCCATTCATGCACTACAATCTGTTTAACCATTTCCCAATCAAAGGGTTCTACTTTGCTTCTAATTCTTTGTTATCACAAAGAATGCTGTCATAAATATTTTGATGTACATAGTGACTTGCTTCTTATCAATGAACTCCTTAGGAATCTCCGGATCAAAGGAGACAAATGTTTTAGTCACTTTATTTGTATGATTCCAAAGTGCTTTCCAGTTGTTATACCAATTCAAAACTCCACCAACAATGTACTACAATACGTATCTTTCCACAACCCCTCCAACATTGATGGTTACCATTTTTTGTAATGTTTGCCAACTTGCAGCGTAGGAGGTGAAACTTCAGGGTTGTTTTTATTCGCATTTCTCTTGTTATAAGGGTTTTGGAACATTCTTTCATTGGGTTGTTGTTTTTTAGTCTTTTCAGTCATGTCCGACTCTTCGTGAATTTTCTTGATAAAGATACTAGAATGGTTCACCATTCCCCTATCCAGTTCATTTCACAAATGAGGAATTGAGGCAGACAGGTTTAAATGACTTGTCCAGAATGACACAATTAGTAAGTGCCTGAGGCCAGATTTGAACTCAGGAAGATGAATCTTCCTGACTCCAGGCTAGCCCAGCACTCTATCCACTGCACCACCTCGCTGCCCTCATATGGTTGTTAAAAGCTCGAAATTCTTCTTTTGAGAACTATTTGTTTATATTCTTTAATGACTTATTTATTGAGAAATGACTTCTGGTTTTACATATCTGTGACGATATATATATCTGGGATGCCAAATTCATTTTAGAAAAATTTGATACAAAGATTTTTTTTCTGATAAAGATCTTTGAATGGAAGAGATTCCCACATCAGAGTAAAAAAAAAAAATGCAAACTGCCCTCTAAGGAAATCACAAATCATTTTTTTCAGAAACATGAACAAAAAAAATGGTGACATACATCCTACTGTAGAAACCAAGTACTATCCATTCATACACAGTAACAAATGTTATGAAGCAAACCATCATCAGGTTTGCAAAACACTACATTATCATACTTAATCTCACATACATTATAAATTAGGGAAGCCAAGGGGAAAAAATAAAAGTTCACTTTAGTTACTAGTTCTCAGTCCTACATGGGGCTAAAGGGTAAGGAAGTAAAAGAGAAGGTTTTTAACATCTTCAGAAGAAAAGTCTACAGTTGCAGCTGAGAACCATATGCCTCATTTTATTTCTCCTGGTTATTTTCTGAATCAGATGAAGAAAACTAATCCATACAGTTGCCAAGTGTGTCCCTTTTTCTTTTCACTAGGGAAGAGTAGCAATTAAAATTAAATGTGGCTACATTAAAAGTATTTTAATGGACCCTATTACTCACACTAACGCAACTGAATCTTTTTTAGAGTTGATGGTTTTTACCACATTTTTTTACATATTTATTTCCGCTAACAGTTGCTGCTTGAAAAATAGGATTTTCTAGTTTTCTGAGAAAATGAGAACCATTAGAAATGTTCCCTCATCTACAAAATGGGCAGGGGAAGGAAACGAACTCTAAGACTCCTTCTAACCCAAGCACTTAATAAACAGTTGTCAATTGATTGATAAGAAATAATCTCTGTAAAGGGAGACATGTAAAGGAGTTGGCCCTTGAAATCCCAATCATAGACAGTGCTGAAAACAAGGTGTTAAACTATTTGTAAAGACAGAGCCAGGGATCCCTTTACATGGTATGAACGGATCCTCTGAGTGAATTGCAAAAGGATAGAATGAATGACAACCAGATTGGAGGGGAGGGGGAAGGGGAGAAGGAGAAGCAAATACCTTCAAAAATAATTTTCCTAAACATTTTCTAATAAGAGCTAGAGTCGAAAGAAGACAGTAGCAAGTAGAGGACCCAGATTTTTTACCACAAGTTTTCTCACTTTTTTTAAGCGCCTTTACAATACACAAACAAGCTTTCAGGAGTCTATTTTAATGCCTATACAGACAGACTCCACTTTTATGTCCTGCATAAATAACCTCTGAGCAGAGGTTCCTAACATGGGGTCCGTGAATCTGTCATTTGTACCATTTGAAAATTGGATTTCAGTATATTTGATTTCCTTTTTAATCCTATGTATTTATTTTATGCATTTAAAAGCATTATTTTGAGCAGGGATCCATAGAATTCAGCAGATGGTCAAAAGGGTTCCACAACACAAAAAAAGATTAAAAATCCCTTCTCTAGTGTTTTGGGGGATTTTGTCCCTGCACCTTCCAGGTTAACTCCCTTCACTGAAGCTACTGTTGCTCCTGGGATTCTTCCCAGTGAAAGTGAATTAACTAGAGGAGACCCTAGGCATTGTTTAAACAGTGTTTGGGAAAGTAGGTGCTTTTAGCTGTCTGGTTTACACATGAAAGAAAAATCATTAGACTAGAATAAAAGTATAGAGAGGGAATGAAAGAATTGAATCCTGGAGAGGGAGGGAGGGAGGAAGGGAGGGAGGAAGGAAGGAAGGAAGGAAGGAAGGAAGGAAGGAAGGAAGGAAGGAAGGAAGGAAGGAAGGAAGGAAGGAAGGAAGGAAGGAAGGAAACCTGAATTCAGGGGACTTGAGAATAATTATGGGCTAGGGCAAACAGGAAGAAGGCATTCAGAGGAAGGAACACAATTCATCATCTCAAACAGAGGGAGGAGACAATGTCATTTAAAAGGGAGAGCTCATGTGTAAAAAGCTGCTTCTTCCACCTCCTGTGGGGAGAATGAGCTTAGTGGGAAAGAAGCTGAGTGAAAATTGAGAAATGGGATCTGACGGAAACCTGGACAGCAGCTGTGTGTGTGCTCTTGGAATGCTGCTGCATCTCTTTGTATCTTAAACTATTATTAGGGAAATGATCTAGGTGCTCCCCTTTGCTGTTTTCTTAGTCTCTGAGTGGAAAAAATATATATTCACCTGGAGGGGAAAAGGGCAAACTCCAGATCATTTGAACTTGAGATTCACCATACACCAATGGATCTTGCCTTTAGCTATGATGACTCCTGGCACAGCCAGAGTTCCAATTCATGCACAGACACGTTAGCTGATCATGCCTAGGGAAATCAATTAACCTTTGTCAGCCTCATACTCTTCACCTGTAAAATGGGGGAAAATAACCGCACCTACCTCCCAAGGTTGTTATGAAGATAATATTGGTGAGGGGCGTTGCAAACCTTAAAGTTCCATGTAAATGCTATAGTAGTATTAATTATTGTTATTCAGTAAGGCTTTGTGTATACACCACTCTAAAGAAGCTCCTACCTTGCCTTGTCATTTCCTCTTCCTGTTTTCATTCCAAAGTAATCATTTCCTCTTCCTGTTTTCATTCCAAAGTAAATACAACGACCAGGCAAGTTGCCTGACTTGATTTCTTACTCCTGCCATACCTCAGAGATACTGCTGATTTGGTTCCAAACTACTGTAATAAAGTGAGTATTACAATAAAACAAGTCATGGATTTTTTGGTTTCCCAGTGCATATAAAACTTAGGTTTACACTATACTGTAGTCTATCAAGTGTGCAATAGCATTATGTCCAAAAAATGTACATACCTTAATTAAAAAATACTTTATTGTTAAAAAGTGCTAACCATCATCTCTGAGCCTTCTATGAATTGTAATTTTTTTTGCTGGCAGAGGCTCTTGCCTCAATGTTGATGACTGTGGACTGATGAGGGTGGCGGGATACTGAAGGCTGAGGTGGCTTCAGTGAAGTTTGCCTAATCAATTGACTCCTCCTTTCACTTGAACTGTTACATGCCATCGTAGGTTTATTAACTGGCCTAATTTCAATATTGTTGTTTCTCAGGGAATAGGGAGACCCCAGAAAAGGGAGAGAGTTGGAGGAATGGCAGGAAGGTGGAGCAGTCAGAACTCACATAGCATTTATTAAGTTTATCATCTTACATTGGCCCATTCCTAGTACCCCAAAACAAATATAATAGAAACATCAAAGATCACTGATCACAGATCACCATATCAGATATAATAATAATGAAAAAGTTTGAAATATTGTGAGATTTGCCAAAATGGAACACAGAGACATGATGTGAGCACAGGCTGTTGGGAAAAAATGACCTCAATAGACTTGCTTAAGTCAGGTTGCCACCAACTTTCAATTTGTAAAAAAATAAAAATAAAAAGGTTACATCTGTAAAATGCAATAAAGTAAAGCACAGTAAAACAAGGTATGCCTGTATAAGTCTTCCTTTCAATCCAAAATCATTTTTACCCTGTATTTTCTTCTAATACCCACTCAAAGGGATCTCTGTTACCCACCCTGTGGTCATTGGCTGCTGGGAATGGAGGTGAAGCTACAAGCTGAAAAAATAGAAAGTGGATGGTTTAGATGTTTGGGGTAGGCGGTGGAATGATCTTTCTCTTAAAGAGAAAAAGGGGCTAAGGAGGGGGCAGGAGCTCATTCTGTGTCTAGCTATCTTGCCCGTTCAGCTCCTGGCAATTTCTGTCTCAGTCCCTCAGTTCGTATTGGCATCATCCACAAATGCAAAGTAAATAAATTCTAATGTGCTGAGGATACAGGGAGTCAATAGGTCATCTTGTGCCAGGGCTTCAGTGTGATTTGGCAAAGTGGATTCTTCCTATGGTGTCTTACTCCTTTTTCTGTCTTCAGTCTTCTCTTTTCCCCTTCCCAAGATCCTTCTAGAATGATCCAAAAGCACAACAGACCTTAAGACCGGGGAATCAGGACAGAATTACCAGTCCAGAAGTTTATTTCCTTTCCCCAAGTCTCTGCTTGATCTGATTGCAGCCAAAGGCAGATGTGTGCACATGTGTGGGTATGTATATGTGTATATGTGTGTATACATGGTGTGTACATACAGATACACTGTGTATATCTACATGGTGTTTCAAACGTCTTAGTGCAGTTTTAAGGAAGGTAGCTCAGTGGATAGAGTATTGGGCCTGGAGTTAGGTAGATGGAATTTCACATAGGGCTTCACCCATTTACCAGCAGAATGACTCTAGGCAAGTCATTTAACCTCTCTTCTTCAGTTTCCTCATCTGTAAAGGAGGATGAGAATAGCCCAGACTCCCAGGGTTGTTGTGAGGATAGAATGAGATAATAATTGTAAAACATTTAGCACAGTGCATTATACTACATAGCAGGCACTATATAAAAGTTATTATTAAGTATATATACACATACAAATGTGCGTGTATATATATGTATATATATACATATATACACATAGGTTGGTGTCTATATGTATTTGTGTGTGTGTGTATGTGTGTGTGTGTGACACGGGGTCACCTTTTCCCCAGCCCTTCCTTGGATAGACTTAATACACCCAGTATGACCTGCAAGTGAAAACAGATAAGAAAGTGACTAAGGGTTGATCAATCTGAGTTGGGAGCATTTCCTACTTAGTGGCCAACATAGGGATTGTTTTGTCAACCCTAAAGTCCCTGAGTAGTTCACCAATGTCTAGAAGCAGTCAGGGCAGCTCTGCGCATGCTCCGTGATACCCAAGGCAATGAGCTGGTACAGTAGATAGAGCCTAGGCCTGCAGTCAGGAAGACCTGAGTTCAAATCTAGCTCCAGACACTCATTAGCTACGTAAGCCTGGGCAAGTCATTTAACCTGTTTCCTCAACTGTAAAATGGGCATAAGGATAGCACTTACCTCAAAGGGTTGTTGTGAGGGTCTAATGAGATAATAACTATCAACTATCTGAGCACAGTGCCTATATAAATGCTGGCTATTATGGCTATAATCAAATTTATATGCATATAAATACATCATTTATTAAATATGTTTAACATACTAAAGACATAATTTCTGAATAATCAGTCTTTTCAGCTCGCTCATGTTTTAAAATTCACCTTAAATTCTTTTATAGGTAAAGAGACATTATTTTATGGTTATAGAAACTTACATTCAGAAAGCAACTGCCTTAAAGACAAGTCCTTTGCAAATTATAAGAAAAAATATTTTTTTAAATCTTTGCATCTAATTGTTGAAAGGAATCTCAAAAATTATTCATTCCAGCCTCCAATTCCATATAAAAATCACCTCTGTAACATCCCTGGAAGAATGTCAGCTAGCCACTACTTGAATATCTTCAGAAAAGTTATCTATTCCCCTTTGGAATAGTTTATTAGCACATTCCTTTTATGGTAAGCCAAATATGCTAAGTCCTAGTCCAATGCCTCATTATGGAGTGTAGATGATCCTGGGTTCATGGTCCCATAGAACCACAAATCTAGAACCAGGACCCCAGAAGTCATCAATTACACTCCTTTTATTTTACAGATGAGAAAACTGAGAACAAGAGAGTATAAGTGACTTTCCCAAGGTCACATAGCTAGTAATTTTCTGAAGTGCTTGAAGGCTTTACTGGTAGAGACAAGTTCTAGCAAAATCCACCACGTTGAAAAGGTTTTGAGTATAGCGAATGAATACAATGATATAAAAATAAAAATGAAAAAAAAATACATGATGAGTAATGAAAACAACTACCTTGACCTACTTAAGCAAGTTATTGATGTCAAAAATGGAAAGTGGATGGAAGAAAGGCCATCCGCATTAATTATAACAACTTCTTACAGATTAACCAATGTAAATAAATTGCTATAACAAGAACAGAGAGCACAAAAGAACCAAAAACCACGTTAGTCAGCAAGTGCTTGATTGACTTGCCAGATGGAGTGAGAAGACAGCCAAGGGCAACACTCATTCAAAATATAAACTCAAATCTTACAGAGAAAGTTTATAGAACATCATACTCATCAGTACCCACTCATAAAATGATGAGACACAATGCTGGGAAAGGAAAATTTAAAGAAAGCTTGACACAGAGACTCAGCTAAGTAAAATCATCCTGAGAACATTTAAGGATAATAATAGAAGGAGGAAGGCAAATAAAAGATAGAAAAGATATTGAATGGGAGTGGCATTTTCATGCTAAAGGACAGTGGAGTCACCATGCTGGATCTCTAAAGATCATAATCCTGGATGTGCTGATAGAGGAAATGGAAATGGTGATTAAAAAACAAAGATTGAAAGAGCAGCTAGACTCCATACACAGAGTATGAAGTATCCACAGTAGTCTATCCTAGAGGCAAAACAATGTCTAAGGTACTGAGAATTTAATGCTCAAGGCAGCTAAAGGGAAGAAAAATGGAAAAGGTATAGGGTTAAAAAAAATTTTGACCTATTACTACCCCCCAAAAAAGGTAATAAAAAGAGCATCCATGATTATTGACCTACATGCCTATATTTTCATCTTTATAAAAACTTTTAGGAATAATATTCCACACACCAAGCTGAGAAAGGCATTAAAGGCAACCAGAAAGGATTTCAGAAGCAAGTAATATTCTTTAGTAACTTTACCATCACACAGTTTGCTGATAGATACAGAGAATATAGGATCCTACTCTGCTTAATCTTTGCTGACTGTCAACTATTTGAGCAAAATGGAACTATAATTGCTATCCTCCAATAAGATGTCTACCATGTATCAACTGGACAGAACCAGCCTCTAACCTGTGGGTACCTACAGCCAAATAGAGCTGGCTAGAGACAGGGGAGTAGAGAATCAAACAGAAATATAATTTCAAAGTAAGGGAAACAGCTTGCAAGCAAGGAAGCATGTGCTGAAGACCTACTCCTACTGGGTGTGTGTGTGTTTGTCCTTCATTGCCGAAGACCACGCCATCAGAGAAATAATGACATGACTTGCACTTGACTATTGTTTTGAGTGAGGGAGAGCTGTGCAGGTCACCAGCTTCACTTCTCCTCCAGAACCATCTGAATCTAGGGACCAGATATTCATCAGAATGACTAGAGATGACCCAGGATGAGGCAATTGGGGTTAAGTGACTTGCCCAAGGTCACACAGCTAGTGAGTGTCAAGTGTCTGAGGTGAGATTTGAATTCAGGTCCTCCTGACTCCTGCACTGGTGCTCTATCCACTGTACCACCTAGCTGCCCAATTCCTGCTGGGTAGACCTACTTTAGTGTAGCAGATCTCAATACCTATACCTGGGGCCAAAATGAGAAGAGATTCTCTATAGATAATAAAGCCCTCCAGAGAGTGCTACTTGAGGATGGCATTGTACTGATTACATCAAGTCCTAAAAATTCCAGATCCTCCTAAATGAGGTCCATAATTGCTCTCAAGAGTTTTATTTAACTAAGCAAGCAGGAAAAAACAAATGCTCAATGAATATTCATTGCCCAGACTGATTTCTATCTGGAAGATCAATCTTTAGCGTTCATCCATCAGTATAGTCATCTTGGGTAGACATGACAAATGGATAATGACTTGGGCCCAGAAGTCAGAAGGAGGTGGCTGTGGGAGATGGCTTTTGAGAAATCACAGACTTCTTCAAATGACCCCAAGATTCTCCCCAAAACAAAGATCTATCTTTATAATGCTAGTATTTTTCCAAAGTAGAGAGGGGTATGACGCAGAGTGAAGAAGGGGTGGGTTCAAGTCTACCCCATACACCCAATGTGCTACTAAGCTTCTCTATACCTCAGGAAACTCTCTAAGGCTGTTAAGTACAGAAGAGTTTTTGATCTGCATTAGTGACAGTTTCCTTACTGGAAGTTCTCAATATAGATGAAATCGCAGATCTGACCCAAAAAAATTTTTTCCCCAAGATCTGCCTTTCGTAACTTCAAATCAAATTAACTTAGTTCTTCCTTCTGGAATTACACAAAATGCCTAGTTTCTCTTCCACATGACAGCCTTTAAATATTTGAAGGCAGTGATCATATTCCCACTTGTATCTTCTCCAGGCAAACTTTAGTCTTATGCCTATACTGGCCTTAGTTTCACAGTAAGGGAAAACATGAAATCAAAACTAAGTCAGTGAGTTGGAAACAAGTCTAAACTATCTAAACAATCTAACTTTACAAAGAGGGATGTTTTTTTCTCTGCAAGTAGTATTCCTGGAATAAGCAGAGGGGGAAACAGAAAGAGAAAGAGAGAGAGTCAGAGACAGAGACAGATAGAGACAGAGAGAGACAGAGAAAGAGAAAGAGTCAGGAGTGTTTAGTCGTTGCTTCCGATGAAGAATACTCTGTCAGCTTAGAGGTTTCATAAGCTTAGTTTGAGTTAGTCATTTTTCACTTTGATAGTATATAGGTACTGGGGTCAAAAAGAAGAATTGGTAGGCCCTGCAGAGTTATTACTTTCACCTAGAAGCAGAGAAGGCTGAAAAAGAAAGGATGTTGGGTTTTGGGGGGATTTTTCCTACCCTTTATTCTAAACTGTGTTTTCCTGGTAGGCCTCCCAGCTAAACATTACATAAGCCAAACATGACTTAACTTGTGAGATGTAATGAGATCACATCATAAGAAGACATACTTGTAAGTGGTATAATTACTAATTATTTTTGCATTCTCTTTCACCGAACTGCACCTTGCTCTGGTCTCTATTAGAGAATATATTTCTCTCCTTTCCACCCAAATTCCCCAAGCACATTTTAAAAATATTTGTTGCTGTGGTAACCCACACTTCATCCTCAGTAGCCTGAGACTTTGTTAATGCTGTTAAGCAGTAACGGAGGTTCCAAGAAACAAAAAGACTAAGGAACATTTTTTCTTATGCAGCTTAGCTGGATTGGAGCCAGGACATGCGACGCATATGTCTACAAGTGTTAATTGAAGGAAGCAGGGTAGCAGGGAGCTAGGCCCATGGTGTTGTGACAGCGTTCAGAAAAAGATTACCCAAAGCAGTTCCCAAGATGAGAAAGGACACATGCAGGAGGTGTTCCAAAATTACAGGAGACAATCATCCACTCTCTACTTTCACCCTTTTTTCTTAGGGTCAGCCCACTATAACTATCACAGCTCTAATTTAAAGCCAGTGTCTGTCTTCTAACTTTAAAATGAGCCCCAGGAGCTTTCTACTCCCTGACCTGTTCACTGGTAACTCTTAAATTTTAACCATGACAGTGATTACTATTAAATCTTCTCCCTCCGCTTTTTTCTTTGTTGAGTCTTATAAATCATTCATTGTCTCTGTCTAGTACCTTCATGAATGCTTTCCTATTGACAAGTTAAATAGTCCTCCCAAGAATTGGGAGCCTTCCTCCAAGCCTCTGTGTCCCTGAATTTCTCCATAGCACTGAATTTCTTGTTGACATCATTATCTCTGTATGCTCTTCTTGTTTCTTTATATTCAGTGCTGGAGAAGTCTGGGTTTTCTCCCTGCCATCCTTAATGATTCTCTTCTTTAGATCTCTTCCCTACCTTGGTTACCTTATTCCAGGATGACCCTAACCACACCCTTCAATGGCCTCCCTGGCTTTCTGTCCCTTTTCTCCCTCTCCTAGCTAACCATTCTGCTGTATACTCTTCTTGTTTCTTTATATTCATTGCTGGAGAATTCTGGGTTTTCTCCCTGCCATCGTTAAGGATTCTCTCCCTTAAATTTCTTCCCTACCTTGGTTACCTTATTCCAGGATGACCCTAACCACACCCTTCAATGGCCTCCCTGGCTTTCTGTCCCTTTTCTCCCTCTCCTAGCTAACCATTCTGCTGGTTCCATATTTATCACACATCCTTTAAGGAGGGCAGTTCCTCTCCTTGAAATTCACAACTTGCTTTTCATAGGCTTCATATTTTCTTATGATTTGTTTGAGCTCCTTCACCCTACCACTAAAAGAAAAAAATTTACTCATGATTATATCATCTCTATTCTTTCCTGCTCATTTTCTGAGGTCCAGTCAAATACTTAAATTTATACTTAAATTATTTAAATTAAAACTTTATGCTTAAATTCTTAACTTTCTAAATATACTTTCTTTCAACATAATAATACTAAAATAATATGTTAAAACACAATATTGGAATAATAATTTTTAAATAATATTAATAGCTGATATATGTATAGAAATGAAATTGACAATCAACAATCAATCAATTAGAACTTATTATTTACCAATGTACCAGGTACTGTGCTAAGCATTAAAGATACAAATACAAAAAAAAAAAACAAAACAAAACAGGCTGCCCTCAAGAAGCTTAGTTCCTATTAGGAAAAACAACACACATAGAAGGAAATAGAAAGTGTGTGCAAGATAAATTCCAAGTAAATTCAGGGGACACTAGTGGTGGGGAGAGGGTGGCTCAGGAAAAGCCTCACACAGGAAATAGCACTTACACTAAGCTATGAAGGGAGCTAGGGAATATCCAAGGTGGAGGTGAGGAGGAAATGCATCCCAAGAGGAGGAGACAGCTTACACAAAGGCATGAAGTGTCATGTATGATGAAAAACAAGTGGTCCAGTGTGACTGGAAGAGGGATTACATGAAGTGAAGTAATGTATAAGAATCTTAGAAAAGTTAAGTGGGAGCTAGATTGTAAAGGGTTTTAAATGTCAGCAAGGAATATGCATTTTATACAAAGGACAATAAGGACCCACTGGTATCATCTGAGCCGGGCAGCGCCATGGGCCAGGCCTGTGCCTTCACAGTATCACAGTGGCAGCTGTGTGGAGCATGGATTAGAGATGGGAGACACTGAACAAGAAGGCTAATTAGGAGATTACTGTGATAGCCTGGGTGATGAAGTGGCTGGGTGAATAAAGAGAAGGGTATCTCCTAAAGTTGGTTTGGCTGTTGTCCTTCGTCTTCAAAAAGGATCAAGATGACATCACCATGATAAAGCGAAAGTGAACAGAACCAGGAGAATATTATCCGCAGTAAGAGCAATATTATGATGATGATCAACTGTGAATAACTTAGCTATTCTCAGCAATGCAATGACCCAAGACAATTCTGTAGGACTTATGACAAAAAATGCTGTTTGCCTCCAGAGAAAGGACTGATGGAATCTGAATGCAAATCAAAATATACTTTTTTTTAACTTTATTTTTCTTGAGGTTTTTCTTTTTTGGTGGGATGGGTCTGTGTTTTCTTTCACAATATGACTAATATGGAGTTTTACATGACTTCACATATACAATCTATATCAAATTGCTTGCCTTCTCAATGAGGGGATAGGGGAAGAAAGGAGAGAGAGAATTTGGAACTCAAAAAATTTAAAATGAATGTTACAAATTGTTCTTACCTTATTGTTATATACTGTGAATCCTCTCTGATATTCTACCATGCACATTTCATACTTTTTTTTCTTTCTTACTTTGTATTTACATTACAATATATTTAAGTTTATGATATTTTTGTTTCTTTTCTCTATTCTGTATTTGCATTCTGGTGTTTGAGTCATACATCAGTTTTTTAAACAATTGTAATGGGGGGAATATTTTTAAGATAAATAAGTAAATAAAATTTGCCCCACTAACTTTGGATACATACCTAGGTTTACTTAGAACATCTAGGACACAAAAATCTCTGTGGGGTCTCAAAATAACTCTGGGTAGATATGTAGATACTTATAGTGTTATCTCAGTTTATACTTGAGGAAACTGAAGGTAAGTGACTTGTCTGCCCACAGTGACAAGGTGCATGATAGAAGGAGTTTCTCATTCTATCTTCTAAACACCACAGTTTTGAGTTTAGCACTTCTTCCCTCTCTGCATGACTCATCTCAAAGTTACCTTAAGCAAAAAGTCTTGTACTTATGAGAAAAGTACAGGAAAAGAGCTATAGTGATAAAACTGTCAGCATCAGACTCTAGGCTAGTGAGATTACCAAGTAGATGCTGTTTTTACTGACCAGACAGCAAAGAGATGCGAGTCAGGAAGAACTATCCAATACTTCCTAGATGTATGACTCTGGGCAAGTCACTTAATCTCTATCTGCCTTAGTTTTCTATACTGTTAAAATGGGGATAATAATAGTACCTACCTCACAGGGTTGTTGTGAGGATGAAATAAGATAATAATTGAAAATGCTTTCCACAGAAATACTTATTTGATTTTTCCTTATTCAGAGGGACAGATAACACCAAAGTGGTGATTCTATTTCCTCTTTTCTCTCTCCATCCCTAAATTAGCAAGTATTTGTCCATTTCATTTTTATACCTGTTCACCTAATATTTTAAATTAATATAAATTGATTAATCTATTGAATTGTTTCCTATATTTCATTACTTAAATGTAGCTGAGAGGCCATTAGTGGTAAAACATACAGAAGAAGAGACTTTAAAAATAAAAAAAACTACTGCAATATTTATCCACCAGACATTTATCAAGTTTCTCTCTAATCATTGGGTCCTTTTTAGCTGGGAGAGCAAGTTGAACAAAAAAATTATTAATTCATATTTTTATAGCCTTCCAAAATCAGGGGACATACAGGCATAGATTCTATTAAGTAAAGGAATAAACAGCTGGTGAAGAGAAGGTTTGTGAATAAGCTGAAGGTAGCCTTTCTAAGGCATTCACCTTTGTCCATTGTCTCCCTAAAGCAAGTCTGACAAGAAAACCATTAGAGAGGCACACTAATGCATTGCTGGTAAAACTGCATATTGGTCCAACTGTTTTGGAAACAAATTTGGAATTATGCAAGCAAAATTAGTCAAATATTCAGCCCCTTTGACCCAGAGATTCCACTCCACTGTGAGGCATATACCCCTAAGAGGGTCGCTGACAAAAAGAAAGGTTCCATATAAATCAAAACATTTATAGTAATAGTTTAAGTAAACTATTAAATAGTAAAAGAAGTAGAAACAAAGTAGACACCTATGGATAGGGAAGGGCTAAACTAAAAAAATTGTGATGCAAAAATGTAATGAATATTACCATGCTTTAAGAAGCAATAAGCATAATGAATAAAGAGAATCATGAAAAGAGATGAACTCAAAGTGAAGTAAACACATGTAAGCACAAACAAGGTGGGATTTTGTCGTTTTCTTTCTGGAGTTCAATTTTCCAGGCTCAGGCTAAACTGTAGACATTTGAAGGATTGATCTCCTTTGAACTTTGATGGTTCGCAGCCATAGGTTTGATGTCTTCAGCCAATCAGGGACTGAGTCTTTGTTATATATTGTGGGAGGCTGGCATTTTGCTTTGGTGGCTCCTTCATGAAAAGGACCTTTCAGTTCCCTGGATGGGACTCTAAGGAGCCGTTTATGGGGAGCCCCCCACCTACTCAGATGTTGCTGCTTTTCTGCTCTAGTGGTGTATGTAGGTGGTTGTATTACTTTATTCAGACAGTTGGAGCCCTGTCTGTTGAATCTCTGTGCTAATTTCTCTGCTTGTATTTTCTATACTCACTTCTTTTTACTTATCTGTAATTAAAGTAAGATTGTTGACCTCTTTAAAGTTGCCTTTCCTTTAGAAAAGCAGATCAAAGAACCTGTGCTAGCAGGCCATCCTGGGTGTGGTAGGGTGCTTGCTACCACAATGTGTCAAGGAAAACAATACATACAATGACTATAACAATGCAAATGAAAAGAATAACCACAAAGCAATTGAGGCTGAATGTAGCAAAATTATGAAGAAAAAAGATGGCCCCAAAGAAGAGAGAGGAGAAATCACTTCTCTCCAAACCCCTATTCTTTGCAGTATCAGTGTCAATAAATATGAAATATTGTACATAACAACAAATTTTTTTCAATGTGTTCATAGGTTTTACTAGATTTTTTTCTCTTTTTCCTTCTTTAAAAAAATCTTTAATATAAGGAATGTTTCTCTAGGTGGAGAAAGGTGAGAGATACAAAGCGAGACTTGGGTAATGTAAAAACAAAAGATGCCAAGCAAGATCTACTTAAGAAAGGAAAAGGAAAGAAAAGAAAAGCATTCACCTAAGGAGTGGAGCTGAGAAAGTTGACTAGAGAACATCAAACCTGCAGGGAGTAGTTGAGAAAGCTTGGGCCCATTCAAATGAGGGTGGAGATGAGCCAGGAAGAAGTAACTGATTGTGTACCCTCTCAAAGGACATCCTACCCCCATATAACTGTTAAAGTACACTAAACCTCAAAACAATTTTTCAAACCTAAGAAATAGTACACAAAAAAGAGTTTGGCTAACAGTGTGGGACTTTCCCTAAAATTTGGAGATGCCGAAGTTTTTTTCCCAAATTATTCTTTCTTCCCACCAGCACCCTAGTTTCTTGCTCCTTCAGGTCTCCTGACCCAGTAAGCCATGGGGCCAAAGGATTTTTCTTTGGTCTATGAGAGTGAGGCAGCATTTTCTTCAGAGCCCCTCCTTTCTCTTTCTTTTTAGCCAGAGGGGATCACTTAGGAATCGATAAGATAATATTCTTATCTTCCTGCTCAGTGTAGTGTTCCTTAAGCTATACTCTTATGTGTTTCCAGTTAGTTAATCCTTATGAGGTTTCCTCTCCAGAGATCAAACAAAGTCTAGTGATTAGTTCGTAATACTTAATAACAAACCTTAAGTAACCCCTAGATGCCAGTCTCAAATCCCAAGACAGAGAAGGCAAAGAAAAACCAACATCTGAAAAAAAATTTTTATATTTATGAAAATTTCACCTTCTGTCTTTGCTTGAGGTATTCATGAATCTAATGAATTAGCTAATGATGAAAAAATACATTCACCATGACGTCTCTAATCACCCTGAGGAATAAACTGAATTTACTTGAGATAAAGAAAAGGTGTGACTACGTCACAGAAGAAAGTTTGCCGGATTCCCATACATGCATTAACAAATATAATCTAGATACCTTATCCTTAACATTTGCACCTGAAAAGTACTGGTTTCTTTTCTAATACAGGCATTGGTTTCCAAAAGCATGACAAGAAGCAAAATAGAATTTGACCACTTAATTTGTAACTCAAGCAATCAGTGGCACAAAATTAGAGAAGGGTTTCATAATGTTTTTGTGAGGTTTATTCATAATGCATTCAAAGAACCACATTGACTGTGGAAACATATGGTACATGACTTATAGAGTATACCCTGACAAAGGGCCTGTTGAAACCAGAGTCCTGTTTGCTTAATTCTTTGTTCCAATTTGCTTCAAATTTTTTTTTTCTACACAACATACTTGCTTTGAGTAAATATATTATTAATAAGACTGTAAAGGTACCAGAAATACCATAGAGATTCATTCTAAATTCCTAGAATGAGCCTATGGGATTTCAATTGTAAACCTGTTATCCTTTAGAATTTATTTCTAGTATCTTAAATAAGAACCACTGAGAAAAAGAGTTCTCACTATCACAGAGACCACTGTCAATGGGCTTGCTTCTTCACTGGCCAGTGCCCCAGAAGTCTTGTCACTTACCCTCTCTCCTGGACCACCTTCCTCTCAACCCCAACAGGGAGAAAGGCTAGACCAATCCCTTTCTTCTCATGGCTACACAGTTGGCCAAACCGCCTTCTGTTCCAAAACTGCCATCCCACCCTGCAACAATCTTCACCTGTTCAACACAGCCCCCACAGGTGAAAAAAAAAAACCCTCTAAGTATTATCCCAATAAGAAAAAAGACTGCTACATACAACATTAATCATCCTTATTTTTCTTTCATTCATGTATTCATGGATCATATGGTGAGGTGAAGTGAGAAACCTTGGGTTTAAATCTGGATTCTGTCATCCATTAGCTATGTGGCTTCACCCATTTGAGCCTTGATGTTCTCATTTGTAAAATAGAGATAAGCACACTTCAGAGAGTTGTTGTAAGGAGCAAATGAAAGTGATTAATATTAATAAGGCATTAAATAAAAATGAATGAATTCTTATTTAGCACTTTGTTCCCTCAAGTGATAGGTCTTTGTCATCAAATCCCTGCAATTTATACAGAATTCAGAACTAAAGTATATTGAGAAATTACTCCATCAAGGTTCACACTGCCCAATTACTCTCTGCTGCATCCCCAAGGCATTCTGGTTTAAGAAGAGATTTGATAGAGCCCCTACTGATAAGGTTTTTCAAAGTGCCTCTCACAGATACTTTGACTGTGAGACAGAGGTCAGGATGACAGAAGTAGTCCCTTAAAAATAATCAAGACAAATACACTACCAATCTGTAATACTTCCAAACTTAGTCCCAAATACTCGTGATACTTGTAAGGCATCAGAACATGAATGTTGGTATGTATAAGACAGTTCTGTTTTCTCCAATGCATAAACCTAAGGAAGGCTTTTGAGGAAAGAAGATTGGTATTATTAGTTTCAAGATCAGCAAATAGTCAATATTCAAGTAGTATTTTACAAAATAATCTTCTAGGACCAAAGGTACTATAGAGAGTGCTGAAAACACAACTATCAATCAATGAATCAATAGCAAACACATATACTATATGGAAGGCACCATGTCATATAATCCATCTGTTGCAAATAAATCAAGGTTCCAAACTAAGTCAAATTTATGAGAATTAATGCCATTCCCCAATTGATAAATGGTTAAAAGATATACATAGGCAGTTTTCAGAAGAAGAAAGCAGAGATATCAATAGTCATATAAAAATGCTCTAAATCACTAATAATTGGAGGAATGCAAATTAAAACAATTCTGAGGTACCATCTCACACCAATCAGATTGGCTAAGATGACAAAAAGGAAAAATGACAAATGCTGGAGGGGATGTGGGAAAATGGGCACACTAATGCACTATTGGTAGAGCTGTAAATTAATCTAAAAGGATTATGGATAGCAATTCAGAACTATGCCCAAGGGCTATTAACTATACATTCCCATTGACCCAGCAATGCCACTTACTAGAGCTATATCCACAAGGAAATTTTTAAAAAGAAGAAGAAAAGGACCTATACAACCAAAAAAATTTATAGTAGCTATTTTTGTAGTGGCAAAGAATTGGAAACTTGGGGGATGTCCATCAATTGGGGAATGCCTGAACAAGTCATGGTATATGAATGTGACAGAATACTATTGTGCTATAAGGAACGATGAAGGGTTTTTCAGAAAAACCTGGGAAGACGTCTGTGAACTGTCGCAAACTCAAGTGAGCAGAACAAGGAGAAGAATCTACAAAGTAATAGAAATATTGTAAAGTAAACTACTTTAAAATACTTAGTAAACCTACCTATCAAAATTGAGCATAATTTATGAGGGGAAAAAAATTGGCATTCAATAAGATAGAGGAATTTCAAGCATTCTTCAGAAAAGACAGGGAGCCAAATAGAAAATTTGACTTTCAAATACAACACTCAAGAAAAGCATAAAAAGATAAACAAAGAGAAATCTGTTTCTCTGAGAGCATCCTGCTCACTGTTTATGAAACTGTTTACATTCCTACATGGGAAGATGATATTTGTATCTCATAACACCTTTCTCAATATTAGAGAAGTTAGAAGGAATATGTGTAGACAGAGAGCACAGATGTAAGTTGAATATAAAGGAATAATATTTAAAAAATAAAATTAAGGGTTGAGAGCAAAATGTAATGGGAGAGGAAGGGAGAGGTAAAATGGAGTAGATTATTACACATAAAAGAGGATAGATAAAGCTTTTATAGAGGGGAAGAGGGGGGAGATGAGGGGAAATGAGCAAACCTTAGTCTCATCAGAATTGATTCAAAGAGGAAATAACATACACACTCAGTTGGGTATAAGAATTTATCTTACCCTACAGAATAGTAGGGGAAAAAAAATAAGAAAAAGGGGGTAATAGAAGAGAGGGCAGATTCAGGGATGGGGTAGTCAGAAGCAAAACACTTCTGAGGGGGGACAGGATGAAAGAAGAAAGAAGATAGAATAAACAGGGAATAGAAGAATAGGTAGAGGGAAATAAAGAAAGCAATAGTATCCATGAAAAATTTGGAAGCAAGGTTCCCTGATAAAGGCCTCATTTCTCAAATATAGAGAACTAAGTCAAATTTATAAAAATGAGAGCCATTCCCCAATTGAGAGATGATCAAAAGATAGAATCAGTTTTCAGGTGAAGTAATCATAGCTTTGATGAAAAAAATACTCCAATTCACTATTGATCAGAAAAATACAGATTAAAATAATTCTTAGGCACTACCTCATACATAGGAGATTGGCAAATAGGACATTAAAGGTAAATGACAAATGTTGGAGGGGATGTGGGAAAAATGAGACATTAATGCACTGTTAGTGAAGTTGTGAACTGATTCAACCATTCTATAGAGCAATCTGAAACTATCCCCAAAGGGTTATAAAACAATGCATAATATCCTTTGAGCTAGCAATACCACTACTAGGTCTGTGTCCCAAAAGAAATTTCAAAAAGGAAAATAACTTATATATACAAAAATATTTCTAACAACTCTTTTCTGAAAGCAAAGAATTAGACATTGAGGGAAAGACCATCAACTGGGGAATGACTGAACAAACTATGGTATGTGATTATGATGGAATACTATTATACTATAGGAAATAGTGAGCAGGATGCTCTCAGAGAAACTTGGAAAGACTTATATGACCTGAAGGAGAATGAAATGTATTGTGTGCAAAGTAACAGCAATATTCTAGGATGATCAGCTGTGAACAACTTAGCTATTCTCAGTAATACAACTATCCAAAACAACTCTTAAGAACATATGATGAAAAATGCTATCGGGGTGGAGCCAAGATGGCGGGATAGAAAGACTCATGTATGCTAGCTCCGAACCCACAGCCCATATATTTCCTGCAAGAAGAACTCCCCACAAATTCTGGAGCACTGCAAGGCACACAGAAACACAGTGGAAAAGATTTCCATTCCAGAGAGCCCTGGAGAGCCGTCCCCAAAGGTCCATCACACTCCAGACAGCGGAGTCCACCCCTGTGCTGCCCTGGCCGCACGGCTCCAGAGGAGCAGATCCAAGCAGGCTTCAGAGACAGAACCTCCAGCGGCCACGAAGGTCCCTCTGCCCACAGACACTACAGGTCAGTGAGAGAGATGTCTGGGCTGGCCAAGAGGGGAGCAGGGTGTCTCCGTGGCTCGGGCCCCCTCAGGAGGAAGCGGCGGGAGGGAGCGGCAGAAGCAGTGGCAGAGGCACCAGCAGCAGCCCGGGACTCCCAGAGCAGCAGGCAGAAGTTCAGGGCCATTACTGAAGGTCTCTGCATAAACCCCCTGAGGGAACTGAGCCTGGGAGGCAGCCCTGCCCCCACCCAAGCACCAGAACTTAAGCTCACATTAAATAGCAGCCCTGCCCACTGCGGAAAGCCCATTTGAATCTCAGACTCCAAGCACTAGCTGGGCAGATCTAGGAGGGGGTGGACAGGAATCTCAGAAGTCAAGTAACTGGCTGGGAAAATGCCTAGAAAAGGGAAGAAAAATAAGACTATAGAAAGCTACTTTGATGGGGTACAGATGTTCCCGCCTTTCAATTCTGATGACGAGGAACTATTCTTATCATCAGGGAAAGACGTGGAGGGTGGGGCCTCTGTATCCCAGACATCCCAGGTGGATGTCTGGTGGGCTCAGGCCATGGAAGAGCCCAAAAAGGATTTTGAAAATCAAGGTAGACAGGTGGAGGAAAAACTGGGAAGAGAAATGAGACGGATGCAAGAAAAGCATGAAAAACAGGTCAATACCTTGCTAAAGGAGACCCAAAAAAATGCTGAAGAAAATAACACCTTGAAAAATAGGCTCACTCAATTGGTAAAAGAGGTTCTAAAAGCCAATGAGGAGAAGAATGCTTTCAAAAGCAGAATTAGCCAAATGGAAAAAGAGGTTCAAAAGCTCACTGAAGAGAATAGTTCTCTCAAAATTAGAATGGAACAGATGGAGTCTAATGACTTTCTGAGAAACCAAGAAATCACAGAACAAAACCAAAAGAATGAAAAAATGGAAGAGGATGTGAAATATCTCACTGGAAAAACAACTGACCTGGAAAATAGATTCAGGAGAGACAATTTAAAAATTATGGGACTACCTGAAAGTCATGATCAAAAAAGACCCTAGACATCATCTTCCATGAAATTATCAAGGAAAACTGCCCTGACATTCTAGAACCAGAGGGCAAAATAAGTATTGAAAGAATCCATCGATCACCACCTGAAAGAGATCCAAAAAGAGAAACTCCTAGGAACATTGTGGCCAAATTCCAGAATTCCCAGGTCAAAGAGAAAATGTTTCAAGCAGCTAGAAAGAAACAATTCCAGTACTGTGGAAATACAATCAGGATAACTCAAGATCTAGCAGCTTCTACATTAAGGGATCAAAGGGCATGGAATAGGAGATTCCAGAAGTCAAAGGAACTAGGACTCAAACCAAGAATCAGCTACCCAGCAAAACTGAGTATAATACTTCGGGGGAAATATGGTCTTTCAATGAAACAGAGGACTTTCAAGCATTCTTGATGAAAAGACCAGAGCTGAAAAGAAAATTTGACTTTCAAACACAAGAATGAGAAGAAGCATGAAAAAGTAAACAGCAAAGAGAAGTCATAAGGGACTTACCAAATGTGAACTGTGTACATTCCTACATGGAAAGACAATATTTGTAACTCTTAAAACTTTTCAGTATCTGGGTAGTTTGTGGGACCACACACACACATACACACACACACACATATACACACGTGCATGCATACACACATACACACATGCACGCACATACAGAGACAGAGAGCACAGAGTGAATTGAATAGGATGGGACCATATCTTAAAAGAAATTAAGGTAAATAGTGAGAGAGAAATGTAGTGGGAGAAGAGAGGGTGAAATGGAATGGGGTAAATTATATCTCATTCAAGAGGCAAGCAGGAGACTTTTTAGTGGAGGGGAAAAGAGGAGAACTGAGGGAAAAAAAAAAACAAGAAGTTTACCCTCATCACGTTTGACCTAAAGGAAGGAATAAAATGCACACTCATTTTGGTATGAAACCTATCTTACAATACAGGAAAGTGGGGGAGAAGGAGATAAGCAAGGTGGGGGGAATGATGGAAGGGAGGGCAATGGGAGGAGGGAGCAATTTGAAGTCAACACTCTTGGGGAGGGACAGGGCCAAAAGACAGAATAGAAACAATGAGGGGCAGGATAGGATGCAGGGAAATACAGTTAGTCTTACACAACACGACTATTATCGAAGTCATTTGCAAAACTACACAGATAGGGCCCATATTGAATTGCCTGCCTTCCCAAAGGGAATGGGTGGGGAGGGAGGGATGGGAAGAATTTGGAACTCAAAGTTTTAGGAACAACTGTTTAGTACTGTTGTTGCTACTAGGAAATAAGAAATACAGTTAATGGGGAATAGAAAGTCATCTGGCCCTACAGGACAAAAGAGAAGATGGGGACAAGAGAAGGGAGGGATGATAGAAGAGAGGGCAGATTGGTGATAGGGGAAATTAGAATGCTCGGTGCTCGGTGTATTGGGTGGGGGGAGGGGATAAAAGGGGAGAAAATTTGGAACCCAAAATTTTGTGAAAATGAATGTAAAAATTAAATAAATAAATTTTTGTTAAAAAAGAAAAAGAAAAAGAAAAATGCTGTCCATCTCCAGACAATGAAATGATGGTGGAGTTAAAAAAACTTTATTTTTTGTGTGTTTTTTTGTCTGTGTTTTCTTTCATAATATGACTATTAAAGAAGTACTTTGCATGACTATACATGCATAATCTATATTGAATTGTTTGTCTTCTCAATGAGGGAGAAAGGGGGAGGAAGGGAGAGAATTTGGAACTAAAGTTTTAGAAATGAATATTTTAAATTGCTTTTAACATGTAATTGGAGGAAAATAAAATACTGAATAAAAATTTAAAATTAAATATAATAAAATACTTAGTAACTCTGGTCAACACTGACCTACCACAGTACCAAAAATTTCACAGTAAAACTTGCTAACATCCACATAGAAAAATGACAAAATGAGAGTATAGGCAGAAGGATATTTTTTCTTTCTTTTTTAGGGAAAGAGGGAAAACATGGCTAATGTAGAAATTTGTTTGGCATCACCATATTTATAATAGGCTTTGTTTTTCTTACCTTCTCATTGGGTGGAGGAGGAGATGGAGGAGGGAGAGACTATGGAACTGAAAAAACAAAGAATAAAAAAAGTCTGTGCTTTAATAACAAACAAACAATTCTCAGTCACCATGCTTGTGCCAGTCTTCTTCTCTAATGAAGAAACTACCCTGGTTGCCAATCAGCTCTACTCACTGTACCCTGGATTTCCAGGTGTTTCAGATTTACATGGTCACCTCCCAACCTGGACAGATCCACCTTGAAAATTACATTTGAACCCCTACTCAGGAAAGGAAGAAGGAATAGCACCTATGATTACAATGATTTGGAAAGACAGCTGTGCCTTAGTGAATATGCACTCCTATATTTTCTGAAAGTGATAAGGGAGATTAAATAAGGAACCACTACATTAAAGATTCCATTTTAGAGACCAGCTTAAAGGCCTCTCCCACATGGGATTCATCCCATAATAGTCTAGAGTCAAACATTTCATCCTCAGTCTCTGAGACCCATCATCCATGATGCCAAAAGACACATCTAGTTGCTGCATTGGAGGACATAGTCAAAAGGCTCTCTGCCCTGTAAGGTAATCAGGTTGTTCCAGGCACTCCTTTGATGACCCCACAGTTGGAATGTTATCAGTTTGGGCACCATAAAATTAATCTCTAGAGTTGCTAGCCCAAGCTATGTGGGTCAGTAAAGTGCTTAACTAAATCCAGGTTTTTCCTGTGTTATTACACACTCTGGTCACAACAGAGGGAGAGCCAGGAGAAACAAGACTAAATGCAGGGAGTCATGGGAATATAGCCACAACCTGTGGTGCTCTAATTGTTTAGATGAGTAATTAGTATGATTCATTTCCCTGAGATTGTCTCTTGCCTAAGTTACACCCTCTAAACTCTTAAAGAGCTATAATTATTTAATTAAATATGCACAGGAATTATCAGCTCATCGTGAACCCAAGCCGTATAGTCAGTGAAGTAAGCAAGGTGTTCCCCTCTTCTAAAAGACAGGCACATTTTATGCACTGTCTTTCCTAGCAGACCTGTCCTTTTCTCCTGAATAGAATTTTCCTCATCTTATCAATTAATTTTCCATAAGAAAATACCGAAACTTGATGGACTTGGAGTTTGGAAGGGATTATATAGGGTAAAGGCCTGTCTTGCCTGAAGCATCAGAGCTATGTAAAAAAACAAAGTTGTTACAATGTTGTTTTAAAATGTTCTCAGCAAAGAATTACACTTTTTAAAAAATGGTTTCTAAAAGGGTTTGTGTCAAGGATAGTTTAAGAAGCAAATGGTTGCAAAGCTGGTTATACCCAATTCCAATACACGAGGTTTCATTGCATGGCAGAGTAAGTCAAATACCTAATGGAAAGGAATAAATAAAAACAGGTCAAGGCAGGCTGGCAAGGAATCATCAAAACTGAGAGAAAACATTCAGTCAGGAGATGTTTTTCTTGCTTCAGAGGGTTCAGAGACTACTCAAAGAAGAATATTCTTTCCTTCCATCTTCTGCCAGTAAGAAAAGGATGCCAAGGAAGATGAAACCTTTTAACTATTGCAGCAGAAAGCTGTGAAGAAAAAAGAAGTTTTAATTTTAAACTAAGATATCCATAACTGGTAGCTGGAAGAAACTTTTAAGGGCTTGGGTCACCAATATAATTTGAAATTCCAAAACTACAATAGGGATTTAAATCCAAGATAAGATTCTTATAGGTGAGTAAGAATAAACTTATTAATTTATGTTTATATTATAAACATAAACAGTGTATAAGGAGGAAACTCAGATTAGATTTATAGCACTCATATTAGTGAGAAATCAAAAGGGCCTCCCAATGAGAAGGGAAAGGGAGAAAACTGGTTATGTAGACCCACTCTGCTATCTACCCCTTAGAGTAGGTACAATGTAGGGAAAAAATAGTTTTTTACACTAATAGAAGTTCACTAAAAGGAGACCCCCAATAAAAGATCAAAGAAAAAGATCCATGGCCCCAGAGATCTGTATATAAATGAACAAAGCTCAGCTAACAAGCAAAATAGTTGACTTTCCTAATACTAGGAGGAAAATTTGACCTCATAATTATTACCGAGGCTGGGTAGGATGGGACCGATGACTGGAATATAGATAGCTCTGGAAGAGTAAAGTTTGAAGGGCAAAAACAAAGAGGTGAGAGGAAGAGGAGGGCTAGGCAATACATTAAGACAATCAACTCATGTCAAGAGATCCAGGAACCATAATGGGAGAATCATGGTAGACATAAGGGCAAATATTAATGGAATCATCAACAAAAGCAGTATTATCATTAGGACAGACAGAGAGATGATAGATAGATAGATAGATAGATAGATAGATAGATAGATAGATAGATAGATAGTAGATAGATAGATAGATAGATAGATAGATAGATAGATAGATAGACAGACAGACTACAGATCACCTGGGCAGAAAGAGGAATAGATGAGGAATTTTTATAAAACAGCTTGATCATAAATCTAATGCAGGTACCTGATAATAGTACTAATGAGGGCTTTCAATCATTCAGGCATCTCTTAGAGTTTTCACTTTGCCAAAAACAGAGCAACTAATATTTTGTTGTCTTGGTTTAATGATAATTTATGTTTTTAATGTTTTATTGAAGCCATTTCCACATTACATCACAATTTCCCAATATGTTCTCCCATTGGATAATCACTAGTAATAATAAAAAACAGTTAAATCAAATCAATTTATAAAAGGATTCTATCTGGCAGTAAGTGAATCTAACATTTGATGTCTATATTCACACACCTGTCTACCAAGAGGAATGATAGATGCTTTGTCATTTATTCTTCAGAACCAAGATTCGCCATCATGACTGCTCTGAATTTAAGTTACCTTTTACTGCTGTTTTTATGTCTAGTATTATAGTCATTGTGTATGCTATTCTACTGGTTCTGCTTTCTTCATTCTGCATCAGTTCATACAAGTCTTACCTGATTTCTCTAAACTCTTTGCATTTTCTGTTTCTTACAAACCATCAATCTACAAATATTTATTAAGCACATCCCATGAACCAGGCACTATGTTAGACACTGGAGATTTATAAACAGAGAATGAAACAATTTCTACTCTCAATGAGCTTACATTCTAATAGTGATAAGTCCATTATATATACACCACAATTTGTTCAACCTTTCCTCGCTTAGTGTCTTGTTTTTAAGTATTACAAAATGCACTTCTATGAATAAGGGTTCTCTCCCTCAGATTCTGACTTCCTTGAGATTAATACTCAATAATGGTAAGCTAGTTCAAAGAGTATGGCCCTTGTAATAAATAGTGAAACATTCACTGTTCATCTGTGTGCCTATAGCTTCTCCTATTTCCAGTGAGGATCCCAACAATATCACCTAGAACTCAAGAATTCTAGGAAAAACAGAACTTAGCTTATTTAGTCCCCCAAAATTTTTCTGTCTTAGAAGGATTGGAAAGGAGTGGAAAGGAATGGAGGCTAAATGACACAGTTTCCAACTTAGATCCAACTCACACTTCCAGGTAAGTCAGTTTTTATAGATTAGCTCTATGGTATCTTGGTTCTTCCTTAAGCATGAGGCATTGAAGGAAGCCTGTGGTTTTCTGTTGTGTGTACTGTTACTGGCAGGGACCTCTGATTGCTTCTTATAGCAATTAGTTTATCACTCATGGAACAAGGGGAATGGACTTAGTAATAGATTCTTCACCAGGAATGAAAAAGGATATGGAAGTCCTTGGCTAGGCAGTGAGATGGCACAGTAGATAGAATATTTGGAGTAGAGTCCGAAAGACTTGCATTCAAATCTGGACTTGAATACTTCTAGTTGTGTGACCCTGGGCAAGTCACTCAACCACTCTCTGCCCCAGTTTTCCAATATATAAAATGGCGATAATAACAGCACCTACCATCCAGGGTTGTGAGGATCAAAGGAGATAATATTTGTAAAAGTACCAAATAAATACTTGTCCCCCTCCCTTCCCTATCATAAAGGATGTTTATGAGTTCAGTGAGGACTTTGGGAAGGGCAGAAGGTGCAGTTTGCCTTGGGCTCTTGCTATTTCATAGAATCATAAGTCTTGAGAAAGGAGATCTTAGAGATCACCTAAGCCAACCCCCTTATTTTATAGGTAAGTAAACTAAGGCCAAGAGAGATGAAGTAACTTGCCCAGGGACACACAGGGAGCGGCAGAGTTGGGACTCAAACTCAGATCTCATGATCATGAGCATTACCCATTAATGCTTCCTCCTGGATAAAAGCGTGCAGTGGATGCCCTTTAGGCAATTGCTCATCCTGAAGAAGATGACAATTGGACACACTCAATCTCTCGGTTTTACCGTGGTTAAGCTTACAACATGCTCTGTGGGTGTTCACTCTTTGGTCTGCCTGTTGCTAAAACCTAAAGAAGATGCCAAGAAGGCATTTTACCCAGACTTCTCAGGACTAGCTCAGAAAATCACGGAGTCGTGGGTTAGCATGGGCTTTCCTTCCAGATGGCGGAGATCATTTGCTACCAGGCATATAAGGAGAGAGCACACTTATATGATCTTTTCTTCCCTATTCCCATGTAGTTTAAAAATTATAATGCTTAGAGTTGCAGGAGACAAGAATTATATTCATTAAGCACTTTGTAAACCCTGATGACCTATGTAAATGTCAGCTATTGTTATCACTAAAGAGGAAAGGATTTAACAAAGAGACATGGTACTTTCTATGAATATATATACAACAACCTACTTTAATTCCGGTCTAAATTTTTTGTCCCTTTGACTTACCTGGAGTTATCAGAATCCCCAAAGCATGGAGAATAGATTGGAACACAAGTCCAGGTGAAAGAAGTAGAGAAAGTAATTGTCTGATCTTGACCATTCTAACTCATATGTACATAAATGACTAGAAGATGAGCACTTTTATTTGATGCTGCAAGTTATGACTTTTCAAATTCTTTTCATCCTCAATGACTAGAGCTAAATTTAAAGCATTCATCTCTCTCTTTGATGACACAGATACTGTTTGAAGTCTTTCTTACAACATTTATCTGTCAACACTCACTGATCTGAGAAGTTGTGAGTTTCTTAGTCAGGAAAAGAGAACAAAGTCAGTTCCTTAATTCAAGTTTCTCTCTTGCCTCTTCTACTTTTGGTCTGAATACAGAGGTGCCTTTCATAGATTTCACAGAGAAAAGACATCTTGCTTTTATTGTTCAGTCGTTTCAATTGTGTCCAACTTTTCGTAACCTTATTTGGTGTTTTCTTGGCAACAATACTGGAGCAGTTTGCCATTTCCTTCTCCAGTTCATTTTTACAGATGAGGAAACTGAGACAAATAGAATTAACTGATTTGCCCATTATCTAGTAAGTATCTGAGGCCAGATTTGAACTCCTAAGATGAACCTTCCTGGTTCCAAGCCCAACACTATACCACCTGGCTGCCCATACCTCATAGGTCACCTAACCCAATTCCCTTATTTTGTAGATGAGGACACAAAGGCCCAGAGAATTAGTCTAAGATCTAATTGATGATGAAGACAGGCAGGGATGCAAACTCTCCAGAAATGTAAGCAAGACACTTTTTAAGTTTCATCTCCATTATTAACATTTTCTCTGTCATTTTCTTAAGTCTAGAAAATCAACAAAACCCTGATATATGTTTGCCAATTTCTGAGGTATAAATACTCACCCTGAAAACTGACCCACAGGTTCTCCTGAGCTAGCTCTCACTCGCCCCTCATGCCAGGACTATAAGAGAGGTGTCCTGGATCCCAGCGCAATGTTTGTTACATCAAACTCTCTTCTGGTTAGTATAAATACAAGAACCCTGAAGTTGGAAGTCAGAAGAAGTAAGATTGGGGGCCCTGCTACTTAATCCTATACAAACTTCAGCAAACCTCTTCATTTTGCAGAGCCCCATTTGCAATATCAATCAATATATATCTATTAAGCGCCTACTATGTACCAGACATTAGGTTAAGCACTAATAATGATAACGCTTTCACTCAAATAATGGTTATGCCAACCAACCAGCCAATCAATCGGTGAACAGTCAGTAACTGTCTATTAGGTATCAGGCACTATGAAAAACTGAGGACAGTCTTGGTCTCAGAAGGATCTGAGTTTGAACTCTGGGTCAAACACTTATGAGTTGTATGACACCTCCACCCCACACCTTGCCAAGAAACCCATATAAACTCCCTTTAGCCTCAGGTTCCTCATCTACAGAAAGGGTATAATAATAGCACCTACTTCACAAGGTTGTTGTAAATGACGTCCATCTTTAAATAGTAAATTCAGTCAGATGGCAGGGCCATGCTGGAATACTTTCCAGCTTGTTGCAACCTGCCAGAGTATGTACTCAAATGGCAGAGCCTTTGAGATGATACATTCATGTAACTGATAACAGTGCACATCATTAATATGTAATAATATACATGTGTATACTAAAGTACTTTACAAACCTTAAAATGTTATATAAATATTGATGGTGGTGGTGATGATGATGATGATGATGTCCATAGAATACAAAAACAAAGAATGAAAACTATTTACCTTAAGGACTATTGTGAGGAAAAAATTTTGCAACTTGAAAAGCACTATGTAAAGATGAGTTATTAATAATAGTCCTAATTATTAACTTTACCTACAATAATTAATAACCAATAAACCCTAGATCTCATAGATTTGCTTGTGTCTCCTACAAATACAAATTACAAATATCCACATCTTCTCATCTTGCATTGTGTTTGTCCTTGGCCTCCCCATTAGTATCCTGTGATGGCTCTATCCAGGGTCCTGAAGGCATGGCCCCAGGGTGTTTTTTGTTTGTTTTAATATTTCACTGACCCAGCATTTGGGCTCTCTCTCTATAATCCCTCACTTTTGTTGAATGACCAACCCACCTACTTTTCCAGTCATATGTTCCCTTGTTCATGTCTTGTACACCACCTTGTATGTTCAGGTCTTCAGTGGTAATATGCTACAGCCTATTCGTATTTGTCATATCTTCTCCATTGCCCTTTGCATCAGTCACAATTTTTAGTCTTCATAGCTCATGATATTCTACAGTTCACAATCATGTAGCACCACCAGGAGACTATTGAAGTTTAGAAGATGAATTTGGGGGTCAGGGTGCTCCAGTGTCTCATCATGGCATGGAGATGACCCAAGGTTCTTGAAGTATATGTTTTTTAAGTACACACCCTAGCAGGTAGAAACTAGCCAGAAAAGCTTCCAACGTAGCCCTAGAAACAGACTGAACCTCCTGTTTAAGGATTAACATCACTAAATATGAGAAAGTTTATCATCAGCAGGTTGGCCACTAGGTGATGAATTCTTTAGCAACCTAGGAAAGACAGTCTATGCAAAAAACAAAATTAAAATAATCATTTAAAAATCAACATTTAATAGAATGTTAAGAGTTTACAAAGAAATTTTTTAATATATTATCCCATATTACTTTCTCAACAATCCTTTTAGCTAGATAGGACATTATTATCTCCATTTTGGACAACCAGGTGGCACGAGAGTGTGCCAGACATGGAATCAGGAAGACCTGGCATCAAATCTGGCATCAGAAACTTATTAGCTGTGACTTTAGGCAAGTCACTTACCCCTGTTTGCCTCAGTTTTCTCATCTGTCAAATGAGCTGGAGATGGAAAAGGCAAACTACTCTAGTATCTTTGTCAGAAAAACCCTAAAAGGGGTCATGAAAAGTTAGACATAACTGAAAACAGCTAAACAACAAGAATCTTCATTTTACAGATGAAGAAATTGAGAAGTTAAATGACCTCAAGATCAAATAGATAGTAAGTCCAGGTCTTAAACGTCTTCAAATCCAACGCTCCTTCTGCTCTAGCATATTGCCTTTCTTAAGACACGTAATGTTGATGCTCTGGAAAATATCCAGGATTTGGAGTCAGAAGACTTGGGTTACAATTCCAGCTCTGAACCTTATTACCTGTGTACCTTTGGGCAACAGTGCTCTCGGACTCAGTTCCTTTATCTGTAAAATGAGGAGGCTAGATTAGAGGGCCTCTTAGTTTCCATCTAGCTCTAAATCATGTCCTATATAATGAAGACAATTTCTTTCCATATCAGTGTCACTACTACTTCATACATCTACCATCTAATATGGTACGTTTGCCTTTTATGGTATTCATTATATCTAAAACATGACCACTGCCAGCAAGGAAAGATGAATTGATCCACACAGTAGCCAAACTCTAAAACAGCTCAGATTACATATTTGTGTGTTCATATACACATGTCCAGATACCTTATAACATTTATCATTATATTTTTTGTCCAATCTCTTCAACTGGCAGGGGCCAATTCTTAAACTGTCAACATCCACAGTGTCTTTGAAAGTATCCTGTTACACAGGGATATAATGTGTCTCATTTTGAATAGGAATATGTTTGCCTGGGCACTTGGTAATCCACTTAAGGTGTTAAAGTAGATGTAGAAGGGGGAGAAGTAAAAGTGCCTGGCCACAATAACTATATATATATATATATATATGCTCTGAACGATTCACAACAGAAAGTAACTAAGGGTTATCTGTATGTAAATGCACAGAATATGAAGAATAAATGAAATAAACTTGGTATCAGTGCAAAGAAATGCAAGGAATTTGCAAGTCATGGTGAAGTAAGAGTCAAAAATGGGATATTATGACAAAACGAAATTCAACAGGATTAGTTTAGTAATAAAGGATGATGGAGCAGCATTGTATATAAAGAAGATGTATACCTGTGCAAAAATCTCTGAAGCTTAAGGAAGAAGCATGGCATGAGAGTAAGGATAAAGGACAAAAGTCATAGGCAAGGTGTCATGGCAGAAGTATATTCTAGGGACCTGAAAAAAGGAAGAAATCATTGATGAGTTTCCCATATAGATTGTACAACTGTCAAAAAAGTAGAACACAATTGTGATGGAAGATTTCAACTATTCAACTATCTATTAAATTGTTCTCTAGAGCTCTCCCTCCCCTCCTCTCCTTTTCTCTTCTCTTCTCTTCTCTTCTCTTCTCTTCTCTTCTCTTCTCTTCTCTTCTCTTCTCTTCTCTTCTCTTCTTTCTCTCTCTCTCTCTCTCTTTTTCTTTCTCCCCATCCCCCCCTCTGTCTCTCTCATTGTGTACAGTCCTGGGTAGTGCTGGTAACAATGAGCTTTTTGCTGCCTGGATGCAAGACCTGGACTTACTATCTATTTGATCTTGAGGTCATTTAACTTCTCAATTTCTTCATCTGTAAAATGAAAATTCTTGTTCTTTAGCTGTTTTCAGTTATGTCTAACTTTTCATGACCCCTTTTAGGGTTTTTCTGACAAAGATACTAGAGTAGTTTGCCTTTTCCATCTCTAGCTCATTTGACAGATGAGAAAACTGAGGCAAACAGGGGTAAGTGACTTGCCTAAAGTCACAGCTAATAAGTTTCTGATATGTAAGTGTGTTTAGGGGGCAGGGACAGGATAAGAGAGTGAGCATCCAGATTTAACATATTTGTTTTCAGAGATCTCTTTCTTTCCGTGGGTCATAATCTCAATAGGAGTCAACAGTTGTGACAAGCCAAAAAACAAAACAAAATTAATGCAATTTGCAGCCTGAGAATTGTAGCATCCCAAACAAAAGGATTATAGTCTATCTTAATATAGTCTTAGGAAGATTCAGAATAAGCTGCAGTGCAGAGAAAGATGACAACCTCCTTCATATGTGAAGGGATAAAGGGATAAACATAGCCTTGGTATCAGGGAGGAGGCGAGCCCTGACACAGTTGTATGAGGTTGGTCTCCATCCAGCCCTTGCCTTCTATATTCCCTAGGTTAAAGTTTTGAGATGACAGTGCATCTGCTAAGTTTGTTGGTCAGAGTGACTCATGCTTCTAAGGAGAGAACTAGCCATGACCAAGTGGCAGACCACCATGAGATAAAACAGCACAGAATTGAAGCAGTAAACATAAAGCAAGCAAACCTTACTGAGAGAAGGTATTCTCACAGTGAATAGGTAGTCAGGGAGGAAGGACATGGGAAGTCCATTAGGGTCCTGAATGGAATAGTGAGGAGACTCTAAAAGATGCAATTTGAGGATCCCTTGAAGAAATCTGAAGATAGATATAAAAGATAGGAGAAAACTGTCTGCAAGTATTTTGACAGTTGCCATATGGAAGGAATATGAAATTTACTCTGATCAATCAGAATTCAGTAAAAGGGAAAAAGAATCAATCACATGTTGGGCCAACTTAAGGAAGAACTGGAGGTGGAGCCAAGATGGCAGAGTAAAGGCAGTGACTCACCTGAGCTTTCCCCCAAACTTCTCCAAATACCTTTAAATATTGACTCTAAACCAAAAAAAATTGTGGTAGAACCCACAAAAAAACAGATCAAAACAATTTTTCAGCCCAAGACAACTTAGAAGGTCAGCAGGAAAGATCTGTTGCACCAGGGTAAGAGAGGATTGCAGACCAGCACAGGGAGTGCCAGTGAAGATCTGACCCTAGCAAACTAGGAACAGACCTCAGGGAGACTGAGGCAGTTAAAGCAGGGGTGCTTTCCATACCTCTCAGCCCACAGATGGTAAGAGAATCAGTCATGTCAGAAGATTTACAGAAGTCCCTTTGCTGGCACCAGGGACAGGACTATTGTGTTGCCTATACCTAGATCTGAGTCACAGTTCTGGGTCTTAGTCCTAGTGTGAGGAGGAGATCTAGCATAGCAGAGCTTGTAGCTGCAGGGTATCAAGGACCTGGTCACAGTTCCAAGGTTGAAAAGAGTACTTGTGGTCACTCACAAACCAGTAAACAGTACAGAAGAGTAGTAAACACATCTCTCCTTAGGTTATACCACCTAGGAAGAGTCAAAAACTTGCAGGTCCCAAAAATTATTTCTGAAAACAACTGCACAAAAATCCTGAAGCTTAGGACAATGCCCCCTCCACTTGGAAAGCAAAGTCCCACTTTAGTACCGAGTTCAAAGTCAAGAAATAGGCTGGAAAATGAGCAAGCCACAGAAAAAAATTCTGACCATTGAAAGTTACTATGACAAGGAAGATCAAAACATTCACTCAGGAGAAGATAGCAAAGATAGCTGCATCCAAAGCCTAAAGGAAAAATATGAATTGGTCTCAGATTATGGAACAGCTCATAAAGGATTTGAAAAATCAAATAAGAGAGGTAGAGAATAAATTGAGAAGACAAATGAGAGCAATGTAGGAAAATCATGAGGGAGAAAAAGAGTCAATAGTTTGCTAAAGGAGGCATTAAAAAAATGAAGAAAATAATACCATAAAAAACAGAATAGACCAAATTGTAAAAGAGGCACAAAAAATCCAAAGAAGAGAATAATACCTTGAAAAACAGAATTGACCAAATGAAAAAAGATATACAAAAATTCACTGAAGAGAACTCCTTAAAAAGTGGAATTGGCCAAACGGAAAAGGAGGTACAAAAACTTGCTGAAGATAATAATTCCTGAGAAGTTGGTCTTGGGCAAGTGGAAGCTAATGACTTTATGAAACATCAAGAAATAACCAAAAACTAAACCATGAAAAAATAGGAAAAAATGTGAAATATCTCATTAGAAAAACAACTGACCTGGAAAATAGATCCAGGATAGATACTTTAAGAATTGTTGGACTATCTGAAAGTCATGATCAAAAAAAAGAAGCTTATACTTCATCTTTCAAGAATTTATCAAGGAAAACTGCCCTGATATTCTAGAACTAGAGGGGAAAATAGGAATTGGGAGAATCCACCAATCACCTCCTGAAAGATAATCCAAAATGAAAATTCCCAAGAATATTATAGCCAAATTCCTGACCTCTCAGATCAAGGAGAAAATACTGCAAGTAGCCAAAAAAAGAAGCAATTCAAATATCATAGAGCCACAGTTAGAATAACACAAGATTTAACAGCTTTCTCATTAAAGGATCGGAGGGCTTGGGAGATGATATTTAGCAAAAGAGCTAACAACCAAGAATCACCCATCAGTAAAACTGAGTATAATCCTTTGGGGGAAGGGGGAGGTATTGAGGGGGAGGAATGGATATTCATTGAAATAGAGGACTTTCAAGCATTCTTGATGAAAAGACCAAAGCTGAATAGAAAATGTGACTTTCAAATACAAAATGCAAAAGAAGCATAAAAAGGTAAACTAGAAAAAGAAATCATAAGGGATTCAATAAGGTTAAGCTACCTATATTCCTACATGAGAAAATTATATTTTTAACTCCTAAAAACTTTCTCATTATTAGGTCAGTTGGAAGAAGTATGCATAGAGAGAAAGTAGACATGAGTTGAATGTGATGGTATGATTATCTAAAAAAAAAGTTAAATTAAGGGATAAGAAAGAAGAATGCACTGGGAGAAGGGGAAAGGGAGAGAGAGAATGGGATGAATTATCTGACATAAAAGAGGTCTGAAAGAGATTTTACAGTGGATGGAGAAATGGAGGAAGCAGGGAGGGGAGCACATGCATCTTACTCTCATCGGAATTGGCTCAAAGAAGGAATAACATACCCACTCAGTTGGGTGTAGAAAACTATCTTATCATACAGAAAAGTAGGAAAGGAAGGGGATAAGAGAAGAGGAGGGAGGGGAAAGCTAATAGAAGGGAGAGCAGTTTGGGGAAGGTAAAAGTCAAAAGCAAAATACTGAGAGAATAGACAGGGCAAAAGGAGAGAGAGATAAGAGAAACACAGAGAAAATAGGATGGAAGGAAATACATTGTTGGTAATTATTACTGTGAAAAAGTTTTTTACAGTGAGTTTCTCTGATACACTTCATTTCTCAAACATAGGAAACTAAGTCAAATATATAGAAATGAGTCAATTCTCAATTGATAAATGGTCAAAGGATATGAACAGGCAGTTTTCAGACAAAGTAATCAAACTATAGTTATATGAAAAAAATGCTCTAAATCACTATTAATGAGAGAATGCAAATTAAACAACCCTGGGCTACCACCACACACCTATGAGAATAGTTAATATGACAGAAAAGGAAAATGACAAATGTTGGAGTGTATGTGGGAAAATTAAAATACTAATATACTGTTAGTGAGGTTGTATATTGATCCAACCATTCTGGAGAGCAATTTGGAACTATGCTCAAAGGGCTACAAAACCATTCACACCTTATGATCAGGCAATATCACTACTAGGTCTGTATTTCAAAGACATTTTTTAAAAAGGAAAAGGACCTGCTTGTACAAAAATATTTATAGCAGCTCTTTTAATGGTGACAAAAAATTGGAAATTGAGGAGATGTCCATCAATTGGAAAATGGCTGAAGAAGTGACTCTATATATTTGTGATGGAATACTATTGTATTTTGAAAAATGATGAGCAGGATACTCTCAGAAAAAATATGAGAAGACTTACCAGGAGAACGTTGTGTACAGTAACAGCAGTACTGTATGATGAGTAACTATAAATGACTTGGCTATTCTCATCAATACAATGATCTAAGACAATTCTGGATGACGTATGATGAAAGGTACTGTCCATCTCCAAAGAACTGGTAGAACTTGAATGCAGATTCAAGATACTTTTTTCCTTACTTTCTTTCTCTCAGGGTTTTTTTGGTCTGTGTTTCCTTTCATAGGATGACTTACATGGAAATGTGTTTTATATGACTATACATGTATAACCTATGTCAAATAACTTGCCTTCTTAATGTAGGGGGGAGAAGGAAGGAGAGAATTTGGAGCTCAAAATTTGAAGAAAAAAAGAACGTTAAATTGCTTTTTCATGTAATTGGGGGAAAATAAAATATTAAATAAGATTTTTTTAAGACAACTCACTAATAATTACAACTATTCAAATCAATGAAGTGGATTGTTCACATGACAGTGAGTTTCTCATCACTGGTACTGTTACTGACATTCAAATAGAGTTCAAATAAAAGCTAAATAACCATTTGTCAGGGATGTTGGGACTAGGTTTCATGATTAAGGAAAGAAGTTTGGCTGGATAACCTCTGAGGTCCCATTCAAGATGCTTCATTGACTCTAAGACAACTTGAGTAGACATTTCCTAAATATTTAATGGCAGTGGTGATGGTGATGACACTGCTACAAGCCACATATGTAGATCAGAGATTATAAATGGACAGTCTACCTGCAAATGCCTCTGTATTCACCGTGCCTAAACGGGAAGGATATTATGTAGTCCTCCAAAATACATTGCAATGTTAGGTGAGGAAAGACTCTGGCCCATGGTACAGATCTCTCTGTTAGCTATGGAATGTGAAATTATCTGGCCCATGTGATAAGGACAATAAACAAAACAATGAAATCAGTCAGAAGGTACTTCTGAGACTTTTGAAAACTTGGCTTTGAGGGGTTAGAAAAGCAGGGAAAGACAACAAGGCTAGTTCCCACAGAGACTGAGGTTTGTTTATCCTGCTTATCTGAAGTCAGAGCCAACAATGCTAATGGTTTTGAATAGGTCCTAAATATTTTTCTCAGTGAAGACTGATTAGCCCATTTGTAGATAAAGCCTAGACTGCAATATGTACATTGGAGAGGCAGCCTGGCTTCGTGGACAGAGGGCCAGCCTCTCCTTAGCAAGACCTGAGTTCAAGGCCTGCCTCTGAAATATCTTTAAGACTACAGATTGCAGAACAGTTATTTAATCAGCATGAGTAGAGGGAGTATCTATCTCTGTAGAGTTCTGTACACCTATGAAATCCCAAGTCTAGTCTGTTCAAAAGGTAATAACAAAGGCAACAAAAATAATAATAACTAGCCTTTATATAGTGTCTACTATGTGCTAGGCATTGTAATAAGAATTTTTACAAATATTACCATTTTCAATCATCCCAACAACCCTGGGAGGCAGGTGCAATGATTATACTCATTTTTTAGGTGAGGAAACAGAGGCAGATGTTAAATGACTTAGCCAAGGTCACACAGCTAGTAAGTTCAAAGCTAGATGTGAACTGGGGTCTTTCTGACTTTGGAGTAGCCCAGCACTCTATCCACAGTCCTGCCTGCTGCCTGTATGTTCCTAAGACATGGACACTCTTTTAAGATCTAGTATCCTTCTAGGTCAGCACATAAGGAAAGACAGTGTGGAGTAGTGTAAAGACTTGGTGTTGAGAGGCTTTCTTTTCGATTCAACTTCGGATACTTATTAGCTGTGCAACCTTGGACATAATACCTCTCAAGAGTCCTTTTTCCCATCTGCAAAATGGGGATAATGATATTTGCTCTACCTGCCTCACAGAGTGGT
This sequence comes from Bettongia penicillata ogilbyi, assembly GCA_023548195.1. NCBI lineage: Eukaryota > Metazoa > Chordata > Mammalia > Diprotodontia > Potoroidae > Bettongia > Bettongia penicillata. Next base: position 20,279,420 of record JAJHZJ010000314.1, on the reverse strand, counting down.
TGTGAGGAGTGAATGGTAAAGGTAAAACACGATACAAATGTAAACTACTATTGTTCAATGAAATGGGGCGTCCACAATTCTGGTGAGAGGTGTTGAATATAAAAAAGAAGGTTTGGGCGTTTCTTAAGCTACTGGAAGTCACAGTCATAGAATTGCAGAATTGAAAATGATATAGTCCACCTGTGTTCATAAAGTTCATCTGTAAGTCAGTCATCTAAGAACATGCGATGGTTTTCCCTTGAGAAGGCACTTAAGAAATGTTTGTTGGCTGATTTTAAAACTACCATTCATGATGTTTGGTCTTGCTATGGCAACTAACATGCAGAGGGAATTGGGGAAACATAATGAGTGGGGACATGAGCCAATGATAGAGACTAGATATTCCCAAATTCCTTGGAAGGTACCAGTGTACCCTGGGGGGAGGGGTGCAATGTAACATCTGGCTGTAGCAAGGGGAGCAGGGGCCCCAGGGAAGTCACTTTAAATGTGGGACTTCGCTTGGAATAAAATTGAGACTTTTACATTTAGGGGAATCTCCTGGAAAGATTCTCTGCCAGTAACTTTTAAGTTTAGATACCTTAGACTTTAAGATCCTAGAGAAATTGACAAAAAAAAAAAATTAGGCTGTAATTATAGTCAATTTTTTTCCAGCAGGTGCTCCCTCACAAGTCAGTTCCATTGATGTGATTTTGTAAAATTGTCATGTTACTTTTTAAATGCTTATGTTTTTCATATTATTTAATCTTGTATAAATACTGATATTGTTTAATATGAGAAATCTAAAGCTCATTTCCCTAGAATGATACTGCCCAGTAGAAATGTTCAAATTGCTATTTTGCCTTTAAGAAGACTGCCTTCTGGGAGAACCAGTGCTCTACAATGAACTACTTAGGAGAATGTCTAACATCCACAAAGAGTTGACATTCTTTGCTACTTCTTTAACTGACTTTACTTACTTCTTGTCCTGTTCAGTGAGTTTGCAATTCCATTTACTTTTCCTTTACAAGACAATTAAGTGGTTAAATGGATCTAGGGTATACAGGACCCCTAAAATTTGGAGAATTTCAGTTGGAGCTTGAGTCAATAGTAGAGAAACTGGACACTTTAGAGTATCAGAAAACCCTGGGGGAAGGGTGAAATGTTATATACCTGGCCTTCATACAGTGTATGTGGTGGCGGGGAGGGGTGGCAGTGTGGCGAGGGTGTTCATTAGTACAAAATAAAAGCAAAAAACAGCCTCTAGTTTTCCAGGCTACTTTCTCTCTCCTCCCTCCCAAAAAAATAACCTTCAAATCTCTCATATAATCAGGGGAGTCTCTCCCCTTGGTATCCTGGATTGGGACATTTTCCATTGGGTTGGGGTGACCTTTGTCCCCCCTGTATAGGACGTATATTCTGGTCCCTTACTAAAGGACATGTCTAACTGGACCACTGGTCCCCATGCCTGGGGTAGTATCAGAAATACTGGCAAATGAGTCAGAAAGATCCTCCTATATCGTCTACAAGAGCTATATAATGGCTGTCTGGGGTGTTCAGGGAGAATTAGCACCTCTGGTATGAGGACTTGCTGAACCCATTTCAGGGCTACTCATCTACCTTTGGGGTCCACCTGTCACTCAACTGTCTCCTGTAGTTTCAAGAAGCTGTAGCATGTAGCTGTAGCAGGTCATATCCCAGTAACCTGGGGATAATAATATTTGTATTGCCTCGCCATGGGATTATTATGAGGAAAGTGCTTTACAAATCTTGAAGTGCTATGTAAATACATTATTATAATTCTGATGTCACAAACCCAATTAGGAAACAGGGTATAAAATCCATAGCAATTGTCAATGAAGATAACTTAGGCAGCAAGGGATGCCTTTATATCTCAGAGTATGCTATTTTACTATTTTTACTAGTAATATGAGCAGAGATTTAATTTTAATTAATAGCAAAGATTTTATATTTGGTAATAACAAAAATCTGGTTACAATCTTTCACAATCAGAAATGTTGTTATGTGATTATACAGAATAAGGATGCAGACCCTTTGATCAATTCACAGAAAATATGGGAACAAAATGTTAAATCCAGTTTGTGGAGGCTAGAAAGCAGTGTGATAAATTGTGAAAATAAGAAAGAAAAGAAAATGGAAGAGGAGGAGTGAATTGTCCTAATTAAATTGAAATGTGTTTATAGATTCAAAATTAGGGTATGGTCAAGTACTTTGAAGTGTCATTTGAAAGAACTAGCCCAGACCTTTGACCTTTGCCCATCAGCCATCACTTCTGCATCTCTGACCCTGGCTTTAAGTATTTGACTTTTGACATTAGACCTGGGATTTTGTTCAAGCTTCTTAACCTCCTGGGTCTCCTCAGTTTATCCTTAGATAAGATGGATATTACACTGATCTCACAGAGTGTTATGGGACAAAAAATGACATCCACCAGATTATCTACCTTTAGCCTAAACATACTGGTACAGTAATGAATTGATGTTACAGAAAGACCCAAAACAAGAACAACCATCATTTTGATGGGTTTATAGTAGTATGTGTGATGATCATTGGTGAAGAGGACATGATTTTAATTCTTGAAAGACAGTTGTGTGAAAGAATGATTATTGCAAATTGCTTTCACCTCTCTAGATTCCTCAGAAACAGTCATCCCTTTTCCTCATTATAAACACAATTTTGCCATATTAATATTGGTATCAAAAGGAGGCACTTTGTGAAAATTCATTTATTATAAACTTAGTAACCACAAATGAAACCCACACTGAAATCTATACCTGAGAATAAAAATGACATTAAATGAAACCAGGAGTTTTGATTATTTAAGTTTGGATGAGGATGATTTGTGAGTTTGATATAAAGGGTCTAAATGTAGATTCTTAGAGTTTTAGCTATAAAATTGGGCTAGTTAGGGGTGTGTGTGTGTGTGTGTGTGTGTGTGTGTGTGTGTTGAATATGTGGAATTAATTCAGGGGAATTATTGAGCAAGATATTGAGCAAGAACATAGCTATTTCCTTCATTTTGAAGAGCTTTATGGAAGACCCTCGGGCATTGGTTATGTATTAAGGCAGTGGTCTGTTTCAAGAGGGCTTAACATAGCTTTAGTTTTATTGATTTTTAAGTGGATGACAACAGCTTAGCAAAGCTGGTGTGGTCAGTCAAGTTTATTAAATTCTAATTCCTTGGTGACACTTGACTGCCCTGAAATTTCAAGCATTTAACAGTTTAGGATTTGGGGAGGGGGATGAGGAGAAAGGGAGGATGATGATAGGTATGGCAAAAGGAACAGCAGACATAACCACTAGAAGAAGTAGATGTCAGGGTACCTAAGTCCTATTCGCCCACATGTGCCTCTGACATTCTGTGCTATGTTGGCTAATGATTCATCTCATCTTTCTGCTTTAGTTTTCCTTTTCACAAAATGCCTTCTTTCCAAAAGAGATTTAGAAGCATTAGTTGGATGGCACTTACACAACCCTGAGCTTTTAGATTAGGGTGAAATATAAATACCCCTTTGATAAATCTTGGATTTAGTTATACTAGGGGTTAAATTATAACCCTCATCATGTAAAGTGATTTCAGGAAGAAGCATTATAAAGTGGTACTCAAAACATCTGGGTTCTAATATGAGATCTTACCATAAGATTCTCCTCTTCAAAAACCTTTAATGGCTCACACTTCATTGTCTATAAGACAAAATGCATACTCTTTAGCCTAGCATTTAAGACTCTGCAATCTGGCAACCACATGCCTTTTCAGACTAATTTCATAGTGTTTCCTTTTATAAATTTTGTGCTCCAGTTAAACCAGACTCCTAGCTCTCCCTCAACTTAAAATTTTATCTCCCTACATTTGCACTATACATATCTAGAATGCACCCCCTCTTCATTTCCACCTTTCAGAGTCCTAGTCCTCATCAAGGCTTGGCTCTGCTGCCTCTATCTCCAAGGAGGCTCCTCTCCCCACTCCCCATTCCTCCAGTTAGCAGTGCTCTCCTTTTCCTTATTTTTTCTTATGCCCTGTTTATTTCCATACATATTGAATCCCCCTGGTAAAATATAAATTCCTTTAGGGAAGTTTACTGAAATCTTGAACTGTGGGATACTGAGAAAATGCATTATGGGAGTTATGACTACTTGCCTGGATGATAGGCATTACTCCAGCTGGGGAATGTACCTGGTACTTTCTCACCAAGGATGGAGAAAACACTGTAGAGGGTAGACAATATCTGGATGTGACGATCTTGAGCAAAGTCCTGCATACATGTGGACAGGATCCCTATATTAGCTCTAACACACCCACATCACACCCCTAAGGGGCAGATTCCTCTGCTCCAACAAGACGTTGCGTAGAGCAAATGTCCAGTCCTTATTTACACCTGGGGCACTACATCCCTGGGATTCAGGACACTGGGGTAAAGAGAATCATTTAATATATCTGTGACCATTTGGGTCCATCTTGAGATAGCTAAATTCTTTATCTCCATGCATCTTTAAAAAAAAAAATGATTTGTGATCAAACCAACCAAAGCAATTCCATTTGTCAGACACGGGAGTCTTTTGAACTGAGTAGATCATACTGAGACAACACAGTTTGCACTTAATAAATATGGGTTGAAGTGAGTTTCTGAATTTCAGCTCAACCATTAACTTGCTGAATAACTCTGGTCATACAGGTTGTAAATCTGCTGTCAAATATAACTGCTAAATTGGTTGGTTTTGCTTAGCTTTTTTTTAAATGTTCCAAGGGCAGCTTTGATGGGATGAGATAATATTGGGAAAGGAATAAAAGGCATCAATAAAACTTTATTTTTAAAATAGGAGGTGGGGATTTGGTTTCCCACCCACTCCTCATCCCCAGGTCAATTGATGTAGACACAGGACACTATCAGTGAGATCATTTGTTCATACTCCATAAAGGGAGTAACAGGACATAAAATACTTTGTTAACTCGTTAACACCTCATCATCCATGATTATATCCTGCGACTAAGATAAATGGAAGGATAGAAGGTTAAGACTATGGAACCCAACCCCCGTCTCCCCTTTACAAAAGAAAGAAAAGGAATGAAAAGGATTGCTTTTTAAAAATTATACTTAACAATAAAAGAGCAAGGTCCCAAGTAGTTTAGCATCAGAAAATGCTCTCTAATAATGTCTCAAATCTATATCAAAAGAATGTCTTCTAAAATCTTCGGTAGGGTTTGGGGAGGGGACTGGGGTTAATTGTCCAACCATTTGTGACTTCTGTCCTTGGTGATTCCCATCAAGTCTGAGAGAAATCAGAGCAAGTCAGAGTTTGGGCATCGAATACTCTAGAGGAACAACAATAGATTCCAGAAGCCTGTTTCACAGTATGAGTCATAAAGTACTAATTTTCCTTCGCTTCTAATTAAGATGGTATCTGAGACCAGGGATGCAGAAAGGACCAGAAATCCTAAAGCCCATGTGTACTCCCCAAGGCAGGTTATGCTAGCTAAGCAAATTAAACGCTCTCTCTAGCCTTTCCCCTCCTCAGTCCCACCCCCCCAACATTTTCATCCTAAAGACAGAAGGGATGGTGTATCCTAGAGCTGCTGAGGAGATGATGAAGAAAAGGCTTCTATTCATAAGGTCATAAAAGCATAGATTTAAAGTTAGAAGGGACCCTACAGTTCAATCTTATCATTTTACAGATGAGGAAACTAAAGCACACAACCACCAAATGACACCCATGGTCATACAGCAAACAACTAAGTCAGGATTTGAACTCATATCTTTAGGACTCTAAGCGCAATGCCCTTTCTACCATCAGAAAGTGCCTCCTTGTACAGGCATAGACAGTATTAGATGAACTCTGAGATTTTTTCCAATTCAGTTTTTGTGTAGCTGAAATACTGAGGTTCAGCAGGGAATAAAAAGCTTATAGTTGTCCATTGCCTTCTTCAGATTTCTTGTACAGCAGTAAAAAGCAAGAGCCATTAGGGAGAATTCCCCTGGAAGAGGGCAGGGGAATAAAGTCTGTCTCTTGGATGACAAGCCAAGGGCATTGCTATTTTGTCTCTCCTTTTGTTTTTGCCACAATGGAATTATGTAATGGCCCTCCTTCTCTCTCTCTCTCTCTCTCTCTCTCTCTCTCTCTCTCTCTCTCTCTCTCTCTCTCTCTCTCTCTCTCCCCCTCTCTCCCCTATCTAATATGTTTTGCAATGGCATTGAATAGGGGAACAGCAAGGATAAGAGAATTATTCTGATAAGGATCAGAGATTATTCATTCTCAGGATAGGATGCCAATGCATGGTAATTTGGAGCCAGGGATCATCATTTCCCAGAAGGGAGCCCTTCACTTGCTGTCACTTTCTCAGGTGTTGTGCTAAAATATTTCAAGTTCAAATACCTTAAGGGTCAAGGTATCCCATGCAAACTGACTTCTCAACGTTGCTGAAAGAGAAATATTCAGTCATGAGAAAAGAGAAAAGATAAACATCGGTGGGAGATCAGAGGCCCTTTCTTTTCTTTTTTTTTTAAATGGACTTGTTTTTATCTCATAAAGTATGCAAGAATTTTCCCATGGTCTCCTCCTGGCCAGGTTCAAACAACATGCTTAGCACATTAGCAGTTGATGCTGGAATGTGGAGTCCCCATGACAACTATTAACCCCCACTGAACACAGCCAACCTCTTTGCATTGTGTGAGGTTTGACTGAAAGATGCTTTGTTGGGTGATGTAATGTGATGTATGCAAAGTAAGCAAGGGCCTAAAATGGACCATGGATACCCATTCACTGACTTTGAGTGAAGACCTGGCTGACACGAGCAGGGAGGGCCTAGCACTGGAAGGAAGAGGTCACTTAGCATTTCACAAGACCAGCAACTCTTGTGGACTGTGAGGGATTTCTCTGAGCAGAAGTCCCAGGTAGGTGGTCCTCTCTTGTCCTTCTAATAAAGATACTTTCCTCAACTTTTTTGTGGAGAGGAAGAGATTCTTTTTCCTTATGTCAGAAAAAAGAACTATCCCATAGTTTAAATAGAAACTTATCAATAACTTCTCTAGGTCACCAGCATCCCACTCCCTTGATAGTTATCCCAGAAGTTTTCAGAAACTGGAAAAAACAAAATGGCCATAGAAGCTCTCCCTGCTTGTGTTAGCAAAGAACAGAGAACTAGAAATAAAGTGGGTGTCATTGACTGGAGAATGGCTGAGAACATGACAGTATATGCATGTAAGGGAAAATTGTGGAAGAATATAACGTGAGGAAGAAATAGGAAGATTATAAGGAAAAATATAATGTGAGGAAGACTATAAATAAGGAAGAAATAACGTGAAGATTATAAGGAAGAATATAACGTGAGGAAGAATATAAATAAGGAAGAAATAACGTGAAGATTCGGAGAAACATAGAGGAAAAATAGGAACTACTACAGAGAAAAGTAATAAGAATGAAGAAAAACAATGTGCATAATAAGTAAATGAACAGATTCCCTAAAAGAAAATTGAACTCTGAGTAATAAAAAAAAAACAAAAAGGAAAAACCAATAACAATCACGGAGAAGACCTAACATAATCTACCTGCCCCCCTCACAGCAATGAGATGGGAGATTGCTAGGATATATAATAGTACACAAGGTCAAAGAATTTCTATAGTGGATCTATTTGCTTAGTTTCCTTTCTTTGTCACAAGAAAGCATTTAAACTAAATTGGGATGGGAAATCACTGCAATATATGGTCAAAAGGCATCAATAAAAAATATCTTAAAAATAAATGAGGGGGAGGAGCTAAGATGGCTGAGTAGAAAGACTCACATATGTGAGCTTCGAACCCACAGCCCATAAATTACCCATAAAAAGAACCCCCAACAGGTTCTGGAGCAGTGGAAGCCACACAGCAACGGAGTGGAGGAGATTTCTGTTCCAGAGAGCCCTGAAAAACCGACCCCAAAGGTCCCTCGTGCCCGGACCCGGAGCGGAGCCCAGCCCTGCGTTGGCCAGGGGCAAGGAGAGGAACAGATCTGAGCAGGCTTCAGGGATGGAATCTCCGGCAGCCGCAAAGGTCCCTCCACCCACAGGCACTACAGGTCAGTAAGAGACCCTATCTGGCCAGATGAGAGGGGAGCGGGGTGTTTCCATAACTCAAGCCCCCTTGGGAGGAAGCGGTGGGGAAAGCAGTGGCCAGGAACTCCCAAAGCAGGCAGGAGCTCGGATCTATTACTGAAGGTCTCCGCATAAACCCCCTGAGGGAACTGAGCCTGGGAGGCAGCCCTGCCCCCACCTGAGCACCAAAACTTAAGCTCACATTGAATAGCAGCCCCGCCCACCACTGAAAGCCCTGAGGCTGGGGAGCAGCATTTGAATTTCAGACCCCAAGCACTAGTGAGGCAGTGGTGGAGAGGAATCTCAGAAGTCAAGTAACTGGCTGGGAAAATGCCCAGAAAAGGGAAAAAAGTAAGACCATAGAACTTATGGTGAACAGATATTTCCTCCTTTCCTTTCTGATGAGAAAGAACAATGCTTACTATCAGGGAAAGACATAGAAGTCAAGGCCTCTGCATCCCAAACATCCAAAATAGATATCCAATGGGCTCAGGCCATGGAAGAGCTCAAAAAGGATTTTGAAAATCAAGTTAGACAGGTGGAGGAAAAACTGGGAAGAAAAATGAGAGAGATACAAGAAAAGCATGAAAAACGGGTCAATACTTTGCTAAAGGAGACCCAAAAAAATGCTGAAGAAAATAACACCTTGAAAAATAGGCTCACTAAATTGGTAAAAGAGGTTCAAAAAGCCAATGAGGAGAAGAATGCTTTCAAAAACAGAATTAGCCAAATGGAAAAAGAGGTTCAAAAGCTCACTGAAGAAAATAGTTCTCTCAAAATTAGAATGGAGCAGATGGAATCTAATGACTTTATGAGAAACCAAGAAATCACAAAACAAAACCAAAAGAATGAAAAAATGGAAGAGAATGTGAAATATCTCATTGGAAAAACAACTGACCTGGAAAATAGATCCAGGAGAGACAATTTAACAATTATGGGACTACCTGAAAGCCATGATCAAAAAAAGAGCCTAGACACCATCTTTCATGAAATTATCTAGGAAAACTGCCCTGAGATTCTAGAACCAGAGGGCAAAATAAGTATTCAAGGAATCCACCAACCACTGCCTGAAAGAGATCCAAAAAGAGAAACTCCTAGGAACATTGTGGCCAAATTCCAGAATTCCCAGGTCAAGGAGAAAATGTTGCAAGCAGCTAGAAGGAAACAATTCCAGTATTGTGGAAATACAATCAGGATAACACAAGATCTAGCAGCTTCTACATTAAGGGATCAAAGGGCATGGAATAGGATACTCCAGAAGTCAAAGGAACTAGGACTAAAAGCAAGAAATCACCTACCCAGCAAAATTGAATATAATACTTCAGGGGAAAAAAATTGTCTTTCGATGAAATAGAGGACTTTTAAGCATTCTTGATGAAAAGACCAGAGATGAAAAGAAAATTTGATTTTCAAACACAAGAATGAAAAGAAGCATGAAAAAATAAACAGCAAAGAGAAGTCATAAGGGACTTACCAAAGGTGAACTGTTTACATTCCTACAGGGAAAGACAATATTTGTAACTCTTGAAACTTTTCAGTATCTGGGTAGTTGGTGGGATTACACACACATACACACACACACACACATACACACACACATATGCATGCACACACACACGCATATGCATGCACACACACATATACACACATGCACGCACACAAAGAGACAAAGAGCACAGAGTGAATTGAATAGGATGGGATCATATCTTAAAAAAATTAAGGTAAACCATAAGAGAGAAATATATTGGGAGGAGAGAGGGTGAAATGGAATGGGGCAAATTATCTCTCATAGAAGAGGCAAGCAGGAGACTTTTTAGTGGAGGAAAAAAGAGGAGAGCTGAGAGAAAAACATGAAGTTTACTCTCATCACATTCGACTAAAGGAAGGAATAAAATGCACACTCATTTTGGTATGAAAACCTATCTTACAATACAGGAAAGTGGGGGAGAAGGAGATAAGCAGGGTGGGGGGATTATGGAAGGGAGGGCAATGGGAGGAGGGAGCAATTTGAAGTCAACACTCAGGGAGGGACAGAATCAAAAGAGAGAATAGAAACAATGGGGGGCAGGATAGGATGGAGGGAAATATAGTTAGTCTTACACAACACGACTATTGTCGAAGTCATTTGCAAAACTACACAGATATGGCCCATATTGAATTGCCTGCCTTCCCAAAGGGAATGGGTGGGAAGGGAGGGATGGAGAGAAGTTGGAACTCAAAGTTTTAGAAACAACTGTTGAGTATTAGTTCTTGCTACTAGGAAATAAGAAATACAGGTAATGGGGAATAGAAAAGTCATCTGGCCCTACAGGACAAAAGAGAAGATGGGGCCAAGAGAAGGGAGGGATGATAGAAGAGAGGGCAGATTGGTGATAGGGGAAATTAGAATGCTCAGTATATTGGGGTGGGGGGAAGGGACAAATGGGGAGAAAATTTGGAACCCAAAATTTTGTGAAAATGAATGTAAAAAGTTTAATAAATAAATTTATAAAAAAAAATGAAAAGTAAAATGAAATTTTAAAAAGGGATCACCCTGATAATAGTTTCAAAGCTAATAGCCCCAAAGAAGAAAGTTTCTTTTGACTGCAGATTGTGATCTGCTGAAGAGCTGATGGCCTTGACCTGGAGTCAGGAACATCTGAATTCATATTTTAGTTAGTATCTGAAGACACTATCTGTGTGACCCTGAGCAAGTCATTTAAACTCTCTTTGACTCAGTTTCCTCATTTGTAAAATGGGGGAAATAGCACACAGGGTTGTTATATGGATCAAATAAGATAATATTTGTATTCTGTTTTTAATCTGTATTCTCCCAACAGAATGTAAGCTACCTAGGGAAAGAACAATTTTTCATTTTGTCTTTGTATATCCAGCTCAGTGCCTTGCACATAGTAGGTGCTGAAGAAATGTGTTTGTTAAATTGAATTGAGATTTCCCAAATGTGGTGGGAGATGCAAACCTGTATCTCAGAAGGGAAATCAGCACTGGAGAGAGAGATTTAGAAGTCATCTGCCTAGGGGTAGAAGCAGAAGTCATGGGAATCAATAAGATTGCCAAGACAGTGTGGGAAGACAAGAAAAGGGAGTTAAGGACAGACCCGGGGAACATCTAACAGTCATGAAGAGGAGGTTTTCAGCTCAGAGCTGTAGGTGCTGATTTTGGAAATTATCAAATCTCTAGTCAACCTGCGAAGGAAAAATGGAAGGAACAATTAGAAGGTTAGGAGGAAAACTATGAGTGATATTGTTTCTGAAACTAAGGGAGGAGAGAATACTCAGAAGGAAGGAATGGTCAGCAGTGTTGAAAGCTGTGGAGAAGCCAAGGAAAATTAGAAAAGGAGAAAAAAAAGGCCTTTGGATTTGCCAGTTATGAGATTATTGATAGCCTTGGAGGGAACAATTTCAGTCAATTAGAGCAGAGTTGAGTCTCATCTAAAAGGCTGAAGAAAAAAGACTGGGTGTTCAAGTGTATCAGGTGGAGAAGATTTAGAACTATGCCCAAAGGGTGACAAAAATGTGCATGCCCTTTGATCCCACAATATCACTTCTAGGACTCTATCCCAAAGAGATCATAAAAATGGGAAAAGGTCCCATATGTACAAAAATATTTATAACAGCTCTTCTTGTGGTGGCCAAGAACTGGAAATCAAGGGGATGCTCCTCAACTGGGGAATGACTGAACAAGTTGTGGTATATGAATGTAGTGGAATAATATTGTCCTATAAGGAATGATGAACAGGAAGACTTCAGAGAGGCCTGGAAGGACTTATATGAACTGATGCTGAGTGAAAAGAGAAGAAACAGGAAAACAATGTACGTAGGAACAGCCACAGTGTGCAAGGACTACTTCTGATAGACTTAGCCCTTCACAGCAATGCAAGGACCTAAAACAATCCCAAAGGACTCATGATGCAAAATGCTATCCACATTCAGAGAAAGAACTATGGAAACGGAATGCAGAATGAATATTTTCTCTTGTGTTATATTTTGGTTTGGTTTCTCCCATTCATTTTAATTTTTCTATGCAACATGATAGAACCCATATAAGATTGCATGCCATCTCGGGTTGGGGGGAGAGAAAATTTAAGACTTATGAAAATGATTGTGGAAAACTGAAAACAAATTAATTTTGTAAAAAAAAATTAATAAAACCAAGAAAGTGACTGGTTGGGCTAAAATCATCACCAAGAAGACTTAAGGATTGAGGGTCACCTCTTTGGAGAAGGATGGGAAATAGTCACTTGATGAGGAAAAGATTGTCGTTCCTTTGTCCTGGGAGAAGTTCAACGACATCATGAGGGTAACGTCTTGACTTGCAAGTGTATTGGATTCAAGTGAAGCAGAGATTACTACTAGAAAAGGATACTGGAGAAGGTAGAAGGGAATGGGATTCAAGAAGGCAGGTACATAATTATAGAAACATCAGGTCTTTTAAACAAGACAGCCAATAGCAGTAAGTGCCTTTGGGTCAATTTCCCTACTTCAAGCATCTGCCTATCCCAGTCCGGTTTCCACTCAGCTGTCAAAGATTTTCCTAAAGAGCTAGTCTGATTCAATCGATTCCATTGGCTCCCTATCATCTCCAGGATCAAATTCCATCCTATTTGTCACTCAGGGCTTTTTCTACCCTGGCCTCCTCTTACCTTTTCAAGAGTCTCAGACCTTACTCCCTGCTACCATGTACTCTACTATCCAGAGCCTTCCTCTTCTTCACACAAGACATTCTATTGCCTAACTCTCAATATAGTTAAGCCTTTTCCTATATCCTTTGTTAGTTATGGGGCAACTAGGTTTAGGTGATGCAATGAATAGAGCCCCAGTACAGGAGTCAGGAGGACCTGAGTTCAAATCTTACCTCAGACACTTGACATTCACTAGCTGTGTGACCTTGGGCAAGTCATTTAACCCCAATTGCCTCATCCTGGGTCATCTCCAGTCATCCTGATGAATATCTGGTCACTGGATTCAGATGGCTCTGGAGGAGAAGTGAGGCTGGTGACCTGCACAGCCCTCCCTCACTCAAAGTCAAGTGCAAGTCATGTCATTATTTCTTTGATGGCATGGTCTTCTTCTGCAACAAAGGATGAACACACATATCCTTTGTTATAAGCACCATCTGGACCAAGAATGATAAAATTCTGTTCAAACACACTAATAATTAGGGGTTTTTTGAGGTCTCTAATCACTTATATAATTTCACTGGAAAGCATTAAGGGGAACACTATAATTGCCTCTTAGATAAAGGTAGGCAAGTGACTTGTCCTCTATTATAGCCATCTGAGGAAATTTGTATATAAACAGTGAATTTCTTTAATTATTTTTCTAAACCAACTACTAAAAAAAAGAAAAGAAAAACTACACCAATTTTTTCCCTAAAAAAAAAAGAAGGTAGCAGCATTAAAATGCCCTCATGGAAATATCAACTTCAAATATATATGACTCTCTTAATTAGTCAGCCTATCCATTTTTGCCCCAGGCAACTCAGTTCAGCCAACCAAAGTTAGACACCTGGGAAGAGCTATCAGGATTGAAATTTCTTATGTGTCTACTTTGAAAAAAAAAAAAAAAAGGAGAAAGAAATCAGACAGCTTCTTAAAAGCCCTGTGGGGCAAAATCTGCCAAGTTAACCAAGACCAAAACTTAGAAATTAACAATGAGAGTAGTAAAGGAAAAGGGAAAAAGAGAGGCGAGTACACAAAGGGCAGATTCAGGAACTGACATGTTTGGGAGCACAGTTTTCCCCAGCTAAATTTCTGAAAACTGTATTTATCAAAATATTTGACCACTCAGCTTTCTTAGGTATTCAAGATTCCCTGAGTGCACTGCTCCCAAACAGAGGTGCACCAGTAACGGGGAGCAAGATGTCAGTAGAGTTTGAATGTCCATAATGGGTAGGAAAACAGCTACACATATGACGTTACTCTTGTCTCACATCATGTTATAACCATACAGTCAGACTGATGGGGAATAAGTGGAAAAACAGTATTGTCCTGCTTGTTTTGAGAAAGTAATTACCTGGAGAATCCACAGCAATTCATTCCTTTTTTAAAAAATAGCATATGACCACACATGTATAATCTACTAGCAAATTGCTTGCCTTCTCAAGGAGGGGGTGAGGAAGAAGGGTGACAATTTAGAACTCAAAATTTAAAAAAAAAAAAAAAGTGCTAAAAAACCATTTTTTGTGTAATTGAGAAAAATGTCTTGAAAAAAATATTTTTAAAAATAGTATAATGTCTTACGGCTTTATCACAGGGCATTGTGTGGCTCCTGCCAGTATTCTAACATCCTAACACAGATTCATTTCTTAGTTTTTCTTCCTGGGATGCTCGGAACACTGAAAGAGGGCACATAGAGGGCAGGGATGAAAATGTAGGATCAGGCCCACAGACATCTAAGGTGTAAGAGAGTGGGAAAAACCTGAAACTATGACAAAGGGAAGGAAAAGAGGATAGGGAGGGGAGATCTCTCTTCCCATGTGTTGCTCAGGAACCCGTGGGGCAGGGCGAGGGGGCGGTGGAGAAAGCCAGCTGCTCTACTAGCAGTAGGAGCAAATGGGGAGGGAGAGTAAAGGGAGCCAGACCTTAGTTTAGACAGCAACGCTAGCAAACTCAGGGAACTGATAACATGGAAACATAGCCTAGTTACCAAAACCCTGCAGTTGGCATCATGCTGACCTTTTTGCCTATATATCTTCAACCATGAGAAACACCAAAGGCTTCTTCTGGGTTCTGAAGTTGAGGTGTAAACAAGGTGATCTGAAACCAGTGGAGATAGCCAAAATAGACAGATGTTTCAAGGAGTTTGGCTGAGAAAGGGAGGTGAGGTATAAGAGGATACCTAGCAAAGATGGTGGGATTTAGTGAGGGTTTTTTTTCCCAAGGTGGAGATTTGATCATGTTTTTAGGCAGTAGGAAAGGACCTAGTAGACAGAAATGAAAGATTTAAAAGAGAAGGGATAATATGCTAAAAATGGAAGAGTGCACAAAGGGGTTTCCCTTCACCAGAGACTGAAGGAAAGGAGGAAATGGTGAGAGATAATGAGAAGATGAAGATGAATTGTGATCTTCATCACTGGAAAGAGGACTTGCATTAATGATCCATCAAAAACTCAATTAATATCTATCTTATAGAGAGTACTGGTAAAGACCACATGAGATAATGTATATAAAGCACTTTGTAAACAATAAAGAACTACATGTCACCTGGCATGATGATGATGATGATGATGATGACAATGATGATGATGGTGTGGTGATGATAGTGATGTGCCTAGTTACCAATCTTCAGTGGTTGTTGCTCAGTCGTTTTCAGTCACATCTGACTCTTCATGACCCCATCTGGGATTTTCTTGACAAAGATACCAGAGTGATTTTCCATTTCCTTCTCAAGCTCATTATACAGATGATGAAACTGAAGCAAACATGGTTAGGTGACTTACCCAAGGTCACACAGCTAGCGTTTGATGTCAGATTTTAAGTCAGGGAGACGAGTCTTCTTGACTCCAGGTCTGGCACTCTACGCACTATACCACCCAACTGCCCTAAACTATTTCTAAGGTCCTTTTAATACAAATTCTTATATATTGCCTGGATTGTAGATTGATATTTAGTCAGTTTTTTTTCAATAAGCATTTATTAAGTGATTACTATGCACCAGGTCCTATGCTAAACACTGAGAATACAGAGAAATGCAAAGCAGTCCCTTTTCTCAAGGAACTCACATTCTAATGGAGAAGACAACATGTAAACACCAACATAGAAACAAGCTATGAACAGAATAAGTGGGAAATAATCAACAGAGGGAAGGCATTAGTATTAAGGGGGATAAGCAAAGGATTCCCATGTTCTGGTGGGATTTTAACTAAGATTTGAAGGAAGCTAGGACATGGTGGTTAGGAGAGAGGCCTGGGAGCAGAGTCAAGAGATGGAGTGTCTTCTTCAAGGAATAGCAAGGAGGCCAGTGGCACTGTATTGTAGAATACATGGAGGTAAATAAAGTGTAAAAAGACTGCAGAGGTAGGTGGGGGCCAGATGATGAAGGATTTAAAAAGACAAATAGAGGATTTTATATTTGATTATGGAAGTAATAGGGAGCCACTGGAATTTATTGAATAAGGGGATAAAATGGTCAGACCTTCAATTTGGGAAGATCAGTATTATAGCTGAAGGAAGGCTGTTCTAGAGTAAAGAAGTATTTGAAGTAGGGAGACCAACCAAAAGGTTATTGTAATAGCCCTGGCAAGAATTGATGAGGTCCTCCAATAGGGTGGCATCTACAGCAAAAGAGAGACATGAGCATGTGCTAGAGATGTTACAAAGATGTTTTCCATCTTTGTAGAAAGAGATTGGATAGGTGTTATGAGGGAGGGTTAGGTTTCTAGGATAACACTTAGCTTGGGAGCCTGGGGGACTGAGAAGATGGTGATGCTCTTGATAATAATAGGGAATTTAGAAATAGGGGAGAATTTGGGGGAAATGAGTAAATTCAGTTTTGGACATGTTGACTTTAAGATGTCTACTGAACATCCAGTTCAAAATGTCCAACTGACAGGAGGGAAGTTGGGAGAGAATTTAGGGCTGGATAAGTAGATCTGAAAATCATCAGCATAGAGATGCAAATTGAATCTCTTGGAGCTGATGACATCACCTAGTGAAATAGCATAAAAGGAAGAGTTCCCAGGACAGAGCCTTGGAAGAAATCCACGGTCAGTAGGTACAACCTCAGTGAAGATCCAGCAAAGGAGACTAAGAGGTAGGAGGAGAACCAAGAGAGAGCAGGGTCATGAAAACTTGGAAAAAAGACAATATTTGTAAGGAGAAGAGAATCAAGACCACCAAAGGTTGAAGTGAAGTCAAGAAGGATGAGGGCTGAGAAAATGCCATTAGATTTGGCAATTAAGAGATGATTGGTAGCTTTGGAGAGAACTGAATAGATTTAACAAACAGGTCAGTTAGTTCCAACAATTGATCCTACTCAAAAACTAAGTATGACGAAGTTATACGTCAAGCCTGCTGCCTGCTTTAACACTGTGTTTGTGTCTGAAAAAAAAAAAAAACAGTGAAATATAAAAATGGATCCTTGACACTTTTTACAAAACAGATTGATACAGTCTCCTTGGCCTTCAATATTCTTAGGTCCCAAGGGCCCAATAAGCCAGAATATGATGGTATAATTATCTACCAATAACTGTCTTGATTAACAATGATCAAGCATTGTAACAGCAAGATCCAAGCCTTGTTTATCTTTGAACCATCCCCGGGCCCTAGCATTGAGTATTTCCCATAATAGATGTTTTGTAAATAGTTACTAAGCATATTAATGAATGAGTTCTGTGTGAGCAGTGTTATCTCAGAAGAGGAAAATTAAGATTCCAGATCATATTCATCAACCATAATCCAGAACAAGGTTAGAAATACTTACCAAGAGTAAGTAACTTAGGTTTTGGGAAAAGACAGTGCCAGTGGTGTGAATTCAAAACTGTGGGTGAATGCCAGCCTGCATTGGAAGCAAGTATTTCATGGGATGAGCCAGGTAGGATTGTAAAAGGACAGCATAATGACCAGATCATTAACACCTCAACTTTGCCAGCAAACTCATCCAAGAATACTCACCTGCTTCAGGATAAATGATAATTACTAGCCACACTGGGAGTAAGTTTTCTCAGCTTTCCATGAACACTTGTCATGGCCCATTTAACTAGGTCAAGTCAGTAAGCATTTACTAAGGCTTCATATGAAGCCTTTGTATACCCTGTACTGGGTATACAAAGAAAGGTAAAAAGATAATTCTTGTTTGTCCAGTAAAGGCAAACTACCAGAGCTGATGGGCCTCCCTAGTTGGGATGATTCGCATGTATTATATTGACTAATATAACCAGTCACATATAAAAGCCCATACCTGTCATTCACAAAAATGTCAACCAAAGAACACATTAGAGTCATAGCAAAATGACAAAAGGCAAATCTGTTTCCACTAGAAAGAATCTTCTTAATTAAATCCCAGTAATAAGACATCCATCCTTGATAATTTTTCTCTAATTCCTCTTTACTATAGAATTTACTATGGTTTGAGGCTCTCCATCCTTCTAAACCAGGAGTTCTTAGCCTAGGACACAAGAATTTATATTTTGATAACTGTATTTCAATATACAGTTGTACTTTTTGCATTCTATATAATTCTATGTACTTTATCTTATGCATTTAAAGATATAATTCTAAGAAGGGAAGGAGCCTATAGGCTTTATCAGACTGCCAAAGAGATCCACAATGGTTAAAAAGTCCTGTTTTAGATCTTTCTTGTGATTTTATTGCTTTAGTTTTTGCTTCATCATCAATAAGACCATATTATGATGAAAAAGCCCTGGGTTGAAAATGAAGATACAAGAATTTTAACATTGGTTCTAATACTAATTGCCACATGACCCTAAATATGTCATTAAACCTCTTTGATCTTCAACAGCTTCTCCTTCAACATAGGGTTCAAGCCCTGGCTAAGAAAGAGGTTCAATCACTAAAACTGATTCTTGCTTATTTAGAATGGCCTGGACAAGCTGAGGAATCACATAAATAAAGTGACCTCTTTCTAAGGTTTAACCTTTAGGCAGGCATTAGCCATTGCCTATTAAATTATGTCAAGAAGCTGACTTAAGTTGCAGATTTTTTCTGTTTCCACATGAATAAGCCAAGAACCATTAAGCCAAAAGGTATGGAGAGAGGAGAGAAAATTAGAGAGGTTCTGAGAAAGTAGAAAATTAGAGAGGTTTCTGAGTGAGGAAATCCTTTTCCTATGACTAAAGACATTAAAAAGTGCTGAATTAGGAGCATGAGGGTCTGGTTTCAAAGGCTGCACTGCCACTTACTGCCTGTGGGACCTTGGACAAGTAAGTCACTTAACTCTGTGAACCTTAGTTTCTTCATTTGTAAGATGAAAAGGCTGAATTGATGGCCCCTTAGTTTCTTTCCAACTCTAAATCCACAAATTTTAGAGGTTGTAAGTAGTACAGTGGATAGAGTCCTGGGCTGGGAAGCAGAAAAAGATGTTTAAGTCCTCGCTGAAGCACTTACCAGTTGTGTGACTCTGGGCAAGTCACTTAACCTCTCTGCAAAATGACAATGATAGCCTCTAAGTTACTCTCAAACTGATTTTAGGCAATCTCCTAGGCAATCCTGATTTATTCATTGAACTGTGGGTACAGACTCACAACCAAAGGGATATGAAAAAATACACATCCAAAGAGATGAGGAAACAGTGTCCTTGACAGGGTTAGACATCACTGCTGTGCTTGGCACCTAACAGGCACTAAGAAGTGTTGATTGACTGATTTTCCTTTCTTTTTTTAATGGACTAAACAAAGCAATTTTTGTAGCATCAAATGAAATCAATTGTTAAAGAAAAATCATTAATTGGTAAAGGGAAGGAAAGAAAAATGATGAAAGGAAAAGAGAGTGGCAGAAATCCCAGATTTTAAAGACAGGTGAGTCAAAAAAGTCAAACAAGCTACTGTTGAAGTGCATCTTTTTTCAAAATGCCCATTATTTTTTTCACAGAAAGCTACTTGAAACTAAACAGATGTAAATTTACAGCTAACCAGTTAGTCACAGTTTCAGTGGTGGAAACAAGGGGAAAATGCCCAGTTGGGGGAAGAAAGTGATGGTTTTGTTCACTTTAACATAGCAAATCTGAACACCGCCATTATTTTCCCTTCTCAACCTAAAAAAGCAACTTTCAACTTGAAATCTCTTTCATGTCCAGGAATAGTCTGGCATCTCAGCCTAGATTATAATGCTTTAGAGCTGCACATTGGACCACACAAATTCTGTGGTCAAACTCAGGGCCTATATGTCTGTTCAAGGAGGAAGGTCTAATGCTCCCTTCCCCTTCTATTTCTTCCTCTGCCTTAGATTCAATGCATTGAGGGGTGGCAGACAGAAAGAACTGAGCTGCCATAACTATTCTAAAATAGCATTCTCTCCTTTCTCTGAGGAAATTGCTCATACTTCTCATCTATACTCTTTGATGATACTTTACATTATATTTGTTTGGGTCTATATAGCTTCTCTTCCCTATTAGACCCAGCATTCCATGAGAGTAAAGAATATCGCTTATTTATTTCCAGCTCCTACACTGACCTGATACATGGTAAACCCTCCGTCAGTATTTATTGAATGAACCAGAACCATAACTAACGATGCTGACACCCAAAGCAAGCACCAGAAAAGATCCCTTAAATCAACTTTTTAAGATAAATTCAATTAAGGTGGAATGTGGAAGTGTGGAGATCTTGGATATTCAGACATAGGGTATCATGGAGTGTGAGACTCTGGAACTATGCTGTCTTGGGATGATAGGAAGAACATTATAGAGAGATCTTGTGATATTGTGAGAATTCCATGGGGACATCTTCCAGGGGAGGGGACAAGGAAGGACCTGGACAATGAGGAGCTTGAAGGCAGGAAAGAGAAGATACTCATCTAAGGGAACTGAGTAGGTTTTGGCTGCTTCCTGTTTTAATTATTCTTCTTAAGGAGATACTAAGTTAAATTACTTTTATTTCCTGAAATATAAGCATTATTGACTACTTCTCAATTTTTGTGCCCTAGGGCAAAGCCCAAATCACTCTCCCCAAGCCACACTTCTGGAATTAATGGACAAAATCACTTAAAGTTTAGAGGTACAATTTACTCCATCCTCTAAAGATATAGACTTTTTTCTTCCCCAATAGGACTAAGAACATCTGGGCCCCTTTCATTCAATTTTAGATTTTTTTAATCTCTTAACATTCATGGCGATCATTTTGTCAGAGTTGTAATAATAATAATTCAGCTGTGACATTCAAAGAGTGTGGCTATCTAAATTTACACACAGTTTGTCACCTGTTCATATGTGCTGTATGTTTTTCATGTCCTTCTTGGCTCACATATAATAATTTGTTTTTTGTTTTGTTTTACAAAACAAAGCATATGTAGTCAAGGTGCCAGGGAGATTAGACACTTCCATCCATCCATCCATCCACTTATTCTTTCAATTAATATTTATTGAGCATCTACGATGTGCTGGCAGACTCATAATAAAGGCTGAACTGAATGGACCATGGAAAAATCAGGTTTCATCTGTATAGCTCAACCCTCCAGAAGATAGGGGAGGTTTAATGCTGAGGCTGTGCATCCCTAACTGTTTGGGATGCTCGCCCTATCTCCATCCTATAAAAGAGAGAGGATGGTGACAAAACCAAGACATGAGGGAAAGGAAATGTGAATGCAATTCTTAGAAGAAACTTAAAAATAATTTTCAATAATGTTCCATTTCAGGCAGCATGAAACAGTGGATAGAAAGCCAGTCTTTAAGCCAGAGGACTTGGGTTCTTGTGCCTCTGAAACGTTACCAGCCAGGTAACCAAATAAATTACTTAACATCTCAGTTCTCTAGGCTCTAAGACTACCTCACAGAGAAAGTGACAGACGTGGAATGGTGAGAGGAATTTCCTCACCCAGGAATTCCCTATACAAATGAAATCATAAGTCTAGACTCAGCCCTGGTCCCAATTAACCCTCACCTGGAGGCAATTGCAGAAACTGGCACGCTTTCTGTCTGTCTGGGGATAGAACATTCATCCTTATTCAGGACAATTGGGTTCTCAATTTTAAAAAAAAACTCTCTGGGTTTTCTGATCTGTTCTCTGTGCTGGTCTGAGAAGATAAGACCATGCCACCCAGTGCCATAGATCAAGGTTGTCAGAGGAATATTCTTCAGGCTTTATCCACAGACACAATAAAATTTACAAGGATTTCTCTGGAAAACAGCATTGTTTATAACCTACGACTTGGCAGAAGAGCATGGAGAGGGCCAAGGTAGTATTAGCTCAAACTAACTTCATTGGACACCATGAGAACCCAAAGATGAGGGCAATACAGAGTGGTGATTACAACAGGAGATAAGAAATGACTGAAAGGGACCAAATGTTGATAAATTCGTTAATAGAATTTCTTTAGAGTACAGCTTTGGTAGTACCTTCTACATGAGATTTGTCCCAGTTATGAAGTTATTAACACTCTTTCCCTTTTAAATTCATGTACATATAGTATATATTATGTATCATTTATATATAATTCATGTTTATGTATATATAGAATATAAATAGTGCATATATATATGTATTTATACACATACATAATTTGTAAATTCTAGGCTCTCTCCTGACACCCCTTCCACCACCACCCAATTTTCTCCCCTTGCGGTTTAGGTCAGAGGTTAAAAAGTTGGTTACTATGTTCTCCACCCGCCTCCCCAGAAACTCCAGGGCTATAGATCAGATTGTTTGCTATCCTGGGGAATAGGGAGGGAGGAAAGGAGAAAAATTTGGAATTCAAAATCTTATTTTAAAAATGAATGTTGAAAATTGTCTTTCCATATAATTGGAAAAGACAAAATATTATTTAAAAAAAACTCATGGGTAAGTTTTGAAGGATTGGAGTGCAATGTCTTTCTAATTTTTTTACTCATGAATGTTCATCTCAATGGTGTGTTTGTCATTATGATTATCAGCTGATATATATTAGTCAAATTTAAGTAGCTTTGAGAAAGGGATATTTACTAAGATAATTGGTAGGAAAAATTGAAACAAACATTCCCCTCAAAGTAATATATGGAATCTAGGTATAAGCCTAGAATACATGGCACACAGAATACAGCTAGAATACAGCTTCTACAAGTCTTTTCACTGCAGTTCTCAAGATAGCCCCCTTGTGCATAATAGTGTTTTTGGCTGGGCTCATTGTAAAGCTTTGCATAGGTGTCTAATTTGTCTTTGGTTCTCAATGCAGGTATCACCATCAGCTGCTCTGGGGATGCTGCTAGGACCACAGTGGGAAGATAGAAGTCTGAAATCCTATATACCTCCAAAATTCACAAGGTCTTTTTCCAGTCAAGACAGAAGGGAGATGAGAATGAGATCCATGTTGAGGCTCACAATTCTGTGCCCTCCCCAAATCTATGCTTTCTCCAGGTTTTTTAGCCATATCCCCTCCACTGGCTTGATACTTTATATAGAGACCACCAGGCCTGGACCAAGTTCCCTCAAACAAATCTCCTATCACACTTATGAGGTGTGGAGGTCTTATTCACACCGAGTGGATAAACAAGATGTGCTCTTGCATAACAACTGTATCAGGGCATATATCTCATATTTACTATCCTCCTTAATGTAGGAAAATCACTTAACCTCTATTTCAGTTTCCTTATCTGTAGAATGGGGATAATAATAGCACCTACCCCCAAGGTTGTTGTGAAGATAAAATGAGATATATTTTCAAAGCACTTTGCAAACCTTAAAGAATTATATAAATATTAGCTATTGATATTGTTGTCTTCTCACCTACTTTAAGTGCCATAGGGTTATTGTTTAGGGTGATTCTCCACCGCAATCTGGATAGATGGATAGATAGATAGATAAATATAAAGGTGGATGGATGGATGGACAGATGAACAGAGCTATAAATAAAGAGACAGATAGACGATAGATAGATAGATAGATAGATAGATAGATAGATAGATAGATAGATAGATAGGTAATGTGTGTTCGTCCTTTGTTGCAGAAAAAGACCATGCCATCAGAGAAATAATGACATGACTTGCACTTGGCTTTGAGTGAGGGAGGGCTGTGCAGGTCACCAGCCTCACTTCTCCTCCAGAGCCATCTGAATCCAGTGACCAGCTATTCATCAGGATGACTGGAGATGACCCAGGATGAGATAATTGGAGTTAAGTGACTTGCCCAAGGTTACACAGTTAGTGAATATCAATTGTCTGAGGTGATATTTGAACTCAGGTCCTCCTGACTTCTGCATTGGTGCTCTACCCACTGTACCACTTAGCTGCCCTAGATAGATAGATAGATAGATAGATAGATAGATAGATAGATAGATAGATGGATAGATAGATAGATAGATAGATGGATGGATGGATGGATGGATGGATGGATGGATGGTGGATGAAGGAACAGATGAACAGATAGAAAGATAGATAGATATTGTAAATACTTACATGTATACATGTTGTAACCCTTCAGCTGAATTCCTTGGGGATAACAATAAGTCTTCAATTCCTTGAGGGCAAGTACCGTTTCATTGTTTGTCCTTAAACTATTTAGAACCAAGCACAGTGCCTTGTTCACAGAAGAAAAGTTGAGAGACTTTGAGAGGCATACAATTATAGGTACATAGATGGGGAACTAAAATATGAGGTTCTTTGATCTGCTGTGTGACTTTAGGCAAATCATATGAACTCTCTGAGTCTCTGTTTTCTCTTTCTATAAAATAAGAGAACCGTACTACATGATCTCTAAAATCCCTTCCAGCTGTAAACGTCTATAGGATGGACCATCAATAATGAATAACTTACCCCTCCTATAGATAGCAACTCTGAAGACTTGCTAGTCCCAGGAAGGAGAAAGAAATCCCCAAGCTTTGATAAAGAAGTCAGGTTACTATCTTAAAGTATAATGCTTTTGACCAGTCTAGCTTAAACTCTTGTCGAGGTCAGGGAGGTTAATCACAGAAGAGATGAGAGGCTCCTGGGCTACAGAAGGACCTCATTGCAAACGCTAAGACTAATTCTGAAGGAAGTTCCAGTTCCCATTGTCCCTGGACTCCTTTCTCATCTCTGCTTATCTCAACATACAAAGGCTTCAAGCATTTGAGATTCCCTTTCCTTCTTACTTCATGGTCAGAGTCAGCCTATTTTTCAGCAAAAATAGTAGTCTCTTAAAGCCAGATTATTTACTGGGGTAATGGCTGTCTACATAATATTTAATCAAAGCATACAACCTTTCTCTAATTCACTGTGTTTGAGTGGATAGAATCCTAAATATAGAATAAGAAAGATCTAGTTTTGAATCCTGCCTCCATCACTTACTAGCTGTGTGATGCTGGACAAGTCTCTTGACCTCCCTGGGACTGTTTCTTTATCTGAAAAATAAAAATAAACAATAACACCTGCTTCACAGGCTTGTTGTAAGGATTAAATGAGATAATGCTTATAACTTGCTTTGCAAACCTTAAAGAATATAAGTGTTGGGGGTTGGGGGGAGAGCGTAGAAGGAGGTGAGTGGATGGAACATGCATTTTGTCTCCATGGTGATGTATACCTGCATTGACTTCTTCCTCTGGAACAAATAAATGCTTCATAGCTTCAAGCTAGAAGGGACTTCAGAGGTCATCAAGTCTCTGTCTCTCTCATTCTCTGTCTGTCTCTATCTGCCTGTCTGTCTGTCTGTCTCTCTCTCTCTCTCTCTCTCTCTCTCTCTCTCTCTCCTCTCCTCTCCACCCACCCCCCAGTCCTGCAGACTTCAAACAGTAGAGGCTATAGCATGAGCACATGGCACTAAGAATATATGCATGCCTAAGTAGCCAGAGCCTAGACTTCAAGTCCCTAGTTTATGTTTCTTTCCCTGAGTATAGGTGACCAATGATCCTGAGAGATGGACAATTGCAGACTTGCCATTAAGCTCATGAGTTCAACAGGGTTTCTGAGTTGATGTTGGCTGCCAAGTAATTATTTCCTTCAACCATACCATCTCTAGGAGAAGATGACCACTGTGATGGCAATCATAATAGGATCTTCTGCTGTTTTTGTTTTAGTATAAAGTGCCTGATTGAATCTTGCCTTTATCAATCAAAAGTCTTTACTCGAAGTAAAGTACAGAAACAAGTTTCTTTAACTAGAAGCAGTATATATATTTGTATTACTAATGTTATTAAAGATCTTTCCCCATCCATTAACAGGGCTGTCCATTAGGGGAGTTTAATTAGGGAAGATATGTAAGAACACCCACAGCTTTTGTTAATGAGGCACTGGCTCTCAAGTGTTGGGATGCCCTCTAGCTCTAAAACAGGTATAAATTCTCTGAGGCTGAAGTTTTACTTTGGGGCTTAGTTTTTGGTAAGAAGATTTGAGTGCCAGATAAGGACTCTAGGAAGCCACTAAGGAGCCCCCTGATTTTGAGAGCCCAGATATCATGCTTCCCTCTCTGGTAATGATGGTCAGACAGTTGTACCTGTCTGTTGAATTATGATCAGGCAGAGGAAGCCATGTCTGTTGATTACTTTGGGGCTTACTGACTGGAAGTGTTTGTTTGACCAGATGAGGATTTTGTGAAGCCATTAAGGATCCCCACGGTTTTGAGAACCCAGATGTCGTGTTTTCCTCTCTGGTAATGATGGTCAGACGGTTGGGGTTCAATTGTCTGTTGAATTCAGGCAGAGGAAGTCATGTCTGTTGATCTTTTGATTTCTCTGGATTTTATTTGAAGTTGAGGGTGCTGACCCCCCTGAATTAGGTAAATGATATATGTGCTTGGTTAAAGGAATCATACATGTGCTTAAAGTAGTTGTTAACCTCTCAAAAGTTGCCTTTCTTTTTATGAATGCGGATCTAAGAACCTCTGATAGCAAGCCCCCTCCATGTACATTGGAGTGCTTACTGATACAACCACCAACAAGATCATCTGGAATCTGAAAGGACTAAAGATCCATACTTGGCTGGTGGGAAGATATGGATTTTGTTAGTTTTTTAGATTGTAAGCTCTCAGATAAATGCAGAATATCTATTCAGCAGTTCTATAAAGTTTCTTTACCTCCTAGGAGAGTATAAATGTGATAAATTTTATGTTTTTAGTATTTATTAACTCATACTAATGAGTATTTTGTATTTTAAACATATTCTTTGTGGTAAAGGAAATAAATGGCTGTCCTATACCTGATCATCTATTTTGGACATTGAGTATTAAAGTTCCTAAACATGAATCATGACTAAAATATGTTTTTAAAGATTTCTTCAAAATTCTGTTTCAGTATGGGGATAGTGAGAAAAAGTTCAAAGAAAGCCTCAGTTTCTTTCTTTGGTATCTGGTTCCTCTAAAAACTAAACAAGTTTATGTGAGATCAGAGCATGGACCCCTTTCCTTTAAGGTCCCCCTTATCCCAGGCTGTGGGTAGCATAAATATAAGCTATTAGAATGTTTATCCTCATGACCACTCTCTGAGGAAAAGAGAGAATAGATACTATCCTCTCCAAATTATAAGCCAAGGGATTCATCCAATGCCAAGAAGAAGCCAGCCCCTGAACCAGGACTCAACTCCCAGGTCTATGGAATGGCATCTCTCTAATGCTTTACTTATAATATAATCCTATAGCTTCAATATTCATTTTCATATGCATTGAGAAATCTATATAAGGGGTATGATTACAGATCTGGACTTACAAGAAAAATATTTCTTTGACCAATAAGAAAATTTAAGAATATGATAATACTTGTACTAAACTATTCCTCCCTTTTGGCCAGATGGGCCAATATCCCCATTGCTAGGCATATCCCTCAAGGAGGTAAAGACAAAAGGAAAGATTTCATGTATATCAACATATCCATGGCAATACATTTTTGTGGCAACAAAAATATTGGAAACAATATAGGCATCCATAACTAGAAGAGTTGAGCAAATCACGTGATATGAGTGTAATGAAATCTTCCTGAACTAAAAATAAATGATGAAATGAGGAATTTAAAAAACATGAAGATTCCTATAGTCTAAAAAATAGCAAGGTACTGACTCTCCTGAATTAAGTGAATGACATATATGCTTGGTTAAAGGAATGATACATGTGCTTAATTAAAGTGATTGTTAACCCCTCAAAAGTTGCCTTTCTTTTTATGAATAAAGATCTAAGAACCTCTGAGAGCAAGCTCCCCACCATGTATGTCAGGGTGCTTACTGATACAACCACCAACAAGATCATCTGGAATCTGAAAGGACTAAAGATCCATGCTTGGCTGGTGGGAAGATATGGATTTTGTTAGTTTCTATATAAAAATAATAATATAAAGGATAACAACACTAAAAGCCAGAAGAACTCTGACTAAATGTAATGATCATCTCCATCTGGATGATAAAAACTTTCCTCCCTTGTGGAAGCGGAGAACGGGGGACCTTGGACGAGAAGTGGTGCATATACCATGGGCTTAGATCATCCTGTTGCTTTTAACTGCTTTTCTTTGTGACCTGGGAGAATGGGGAGGAAGAACAAGAAGGGATTTTGATGTCAAAACAGACATCATACTTAAAACTTACTTAAAACATACTTTAAAAAATACAATGGTACTTGTCAAACTCACTACAATCAAACACTGAGCTTTCTAATAAGTAACAGAGATTTGTAAGCCTCCTGTATGATGGCAAAGTTAAGGAATGCCCCAGAAACTTAAGCTGAGAATAACATTCTGGTGACTCATAGCTGCTTTGTTAGCACAACGGTCATCTGACATGAAGTGGCCTTGAGTTCTTTCCTTTCAGTAACAGTCTAGCCAGACTTTCAGCTCCATAATCACACTTACTTATTTATTTTGTATAACAAGTAATTAAAGTTGAAATCAAGTGATTCTTCACGGATTGCAGAAGGGGTCTACAAGACCCCCAGAAAGAAATGGACTGAGATGGGGTTGGGGAGGCTGGGGGAAGAGAACTCATTGTGTGATAATGGAGTAATTGGAAGCCATGTTTTCTAATTAGCAAATTCCAAGTGGTCAAAGGTGACTCATCAGATAACAATTCCAGCTAGCCCATGGCAATGCAAAAACCTTCAATGATCTCTACTTCCTGCTTCCTGATTGGCACATTTTACCTTCTAGCTGTGGGCATGCTGGGCATACATAGTTCCATGATGACGTCCAGTTAAGACACATGGGGATGATGCTGCCCTTTTCATCCCAGCAAACTGAAGTGTGTTTTCCCCCAAGAGAAAAACTAGCGTTCAGATCAATAAAGCTGAGTACAGTTGCTAGGTAGGCACTTCTTGTCTGAGGTCACGTGGGTTTGTGATCTGTGCCAACAATCAGGAGGTTTGTCCTAAGTTCATTGCTCTGAGATTGATTACCTGTCTTCTCAACAGAGGAATTAGATTCCTGGAAACTTCATTCCACCACCACCCAGCATGCCCAAAGAAATCTGATACTTGCGGCGAATTATAGAAATGGTTATGGGTTCAAATTCTACAATTTTCCTCAATGTGACAGTTACCCAATGCACAACATGAATCCCACATAGAAAGGGGAATACTCAGCAATTAAAAAAAAAAAGTCATAGAATAAAGAAAATCCAGTAACAGCACTGCTAATGCAATCAGTTGGGAGACTAATATTCTAGCCTTGTTGGGAAAGAAACAGTTCCTTTCCAAAGCTGCTAACTAGTCATTTTACAACTCATCTCTACTGGGAACAGTCAGATTAGCCGCTGAGCAGGGATCAATGACCTCGCTGCTGTCAATACTCTCCTTGTCACGTAATTCTGCTACTGGTGCTGTCATCACAACTCATACTATGGGCAGCTAGGGGTCATGGTGCCTGGAGTCAGGAGAACCTGAATCCAAACCCAGCTTGCCCACCCTGGGCAAATCACTTAACCCATGTTTGCCTATTGCCTCATCTATAAAATGGGGATAATAGTAGAATCTACTTCAAGGATTGTTGTGAGCATCAAATGAAATAATAATTACAAAGCACTTAGCACAGTGCTGGGCACACGATAAGCAGTATATACATGTTAGCTAGCTGCCAGCATTTGCAAACCTTCCAGAACCTTCCCACGTTCACAAAGTTGATGCTAGAGGAAAGAAAAACAAAAGGAGAGGCAGAGATAAGGCAGCCAAGGACCTCGAGTACAAGCCCTGACTAGTGGAGTCTATACTCCAAATGAGGAACAGAGTTCTTGTAAAGGCCACAGCCCTGTGTTTTTGCTAGGGCATGTAAGGACATTACCTTCCTCTAACCCAGCATGGAGTCACATTTGGTCTCCTTAATAGCTGCCTCCAAAAGACCTTTCACAACTACGGATTAAATGGGGAACAGAAAGGATCCCAAGAGATACTGTGGAAAATTTTACTTTTATAAAACTGAAAAGTAACTAAGAAAAAAAAAATCTCCATAGCAATTTCTCTAATTCCTGAGATACATATGAACTAATTCAAATTTGTAAGAAAGAGTCATTCCTTAGTTAATAAATGATTAAAGGCTATGAAGAGGCAATTTTCAAAGGGAAAAAACCCAAATTATTAACAACCATATGAAAAGATGCTATGAATCAGAGAAACACAAATAAAAGCAACTCTGAGGTTCTACTTGATAATACCATTAGTTTGTCAGAGATGACCAAGAAAATAAACAACAATTGCTGGAGGGGATGCAGGAGGATAGGCATGCCAACACCCTGTTGGTATGACAGTGAATCAGCGCAGCCATTCTGGAAAGCAACTTAGCATTAAATCTAAAAAGTTACCAAACCACACATACCCTTTGATGTAGCAATATACTACAGATATCAAAGAAAGAGAAAGAACTCATAGCCATAAAAATATCCATAGCATCACCTTTTTTGTGGCAAAGTACTGAAAAATAAAGAGATACTTACCAGTTGGGAAATAGCTGAACAAAGTATGGCATGTGAATGTAATGAAATATTATTCTATTATAAGAAATGATAAAAAAAAATTATGGCTTAAAAAAGGCCTGTAAGACTTGAATAAAGTGATGCA
Source organism: Bettongia penicillata ogilbyi (assembly GCA_023548195.1). Lineage (NCBI taxonomy): Eukaryota > Metazoa > Chordata > Mammalia > Diprotodontia > Potoroidae > Bettongia > Bettongia penicillata. Next base: position 20,248,783 of record JAJHZJ010000314.1, on the reverse strand, counting down.
GAACAATCTAAGAGCTAGCATTTACATAGTGTTTACTATGTGCCAAGCACTGTGCTAAGTGTTTTATAACTATAATCTCATGTGATCTTCACAACAACCCCAAGAGATAGGTGCGTTATTATCATCCTTATGTTACAGATGACGAAACTGAGGTTAAGAGATTTGCCCAGGGTAGCACAGCTAGAAAATGTCTGAAGCTGGATTTGAATTCAGGTATTCTTGACTCCAGGCCTGGTGGTCTATTCACTCTACCACCTAGGACTACAATAACTTTGAATGACTTAAGAATTCTGGTCAATATAATGACCAACCATGTCTCCAGAGGACTTTGGTTGAAGTATTTTTTCTATCACTTGACAAAGAGGTTGTGGATCAGAGGCTGTATTGGTAATGCATTTTTGCTTACTCTTAATATAATTTTGCTTCTTAATGGGAAGACCTTTCCCACCCATTAATGGGCCTGCCCATTAAGGGGAATTTGATTAGGGAAGATTTTAGGAAGGCTCACTAATTTTTGTGAGTTAATTTTCTAATGAGGCACTGGTTCTCAAGGGTTGTGATGCCCTCTGGCTATAAAAAAATATATAAATACTCTCAAGTCAGGCTTTACTTTGGGGCTTAGTTTTGGAAGAAAGTTTGTGTGCCAGATGAGACTCTGGGAAGCCGCTAAGCAGCCCCCCAGCTTTGAAAACCCAGGTGTTGGTGCTTCCCTCTCTAGTAACTATGTATGTATGGCCAGGCAATTGCATCTGTCTGTTGATCTGTGATATATGTATTGCTTACTGTCAAACAGTTTGGAAGCACTCTTGGTTGATTTAGAATTCTCTGTATTTTCTCTGAAGTTCAGGGTGCTGACTTTTTTTCCCTGAACTAAGTGAAAGACACATGGGCTTGATTAAAGTGATTGTTGACCCCCTTGAAAAGTTGCCTTTCCTTTTAGAAATGCAAATCTAAGAACCTGTGATAGCAGGCCCCCCTGTGTAGGTTGGGGTGCTTATTGATACAGAGGTGCATGATGAGACATACATTTTTGGATTATGGCCAATGTGAAAATTATTTTTGCCTGAATATACTAACTTGTTACAATGTTAAAAGAGGGAGGGACGGTGGGGAGAATCACAGAAGAGAGCTAATAGCAATGGCAAAAAAAATTTTAATTGAAAGTATATTAATGAAAGATTTTTAAATGAACAAAGAAGAACAGAAGGAGATTCAAAAGGAAACATAAACAAGCAGAAGAGTTTTGGCACTACCATGCTGAAAATTTGTTACATACTTTTAAAAACAAGCTATAAATAATGGAGATGCATGTTCCCAAATACAATCCTATTTTTCTGTTCTGTGCATATAAAAATGTTCATGTTTGAGCTCAGAATAAAATTATTATAAAAAATCATTTCAAATCCTTTCACCCCAAATTACTGCCTACTTATTCTAACTTTAGACAATATTCTAAAAAGACTGGTTATCTGTTGTTCTGTCCAACTCTTCAGGACCCAATTTTGGGGTTTTCTTGTCAAGAATATTGGAGTAGTTTGCCATTTCCTTCTCCTGCTCATTTGACAGATGAGGAAACTGAAGCAAACTAAGTTAAGTGACTTGCCCAGGGTCTCACAAAAGAGATCCTCCTGACTCCACATCCAGTGCTCTATCCACTGTGCCACCTGGCTGCCTTAGTCATGTGATTTTCCATCTACAAAGGGATGGGAAAGCCATTAAAGGCAGGCCCACTGACAGCAGCTGCAAGAAATGAAGAAAGTCTAAAGATGAGAGAGAAAACACATCAGATGTAGACTCCCTAATTTGAAAAGCACAACAGTCGAGTCAATTAGCGGAGGTGCAAATAGTTCAAAACACTGCAATAGCCTCTAAGAACATTGTTCTGGCACAGCACAAGACAATAACTGAGCACCATGATGGTAACCCTGGTTCACCATAAGAACAATAAATTATGATCATTACCATCTGTTAAAAAAAAAGTGGGGGAATTTATAATATCATAAAGGAAGTTCTATATCAAAATTGCTATTTTTTTTAAAGTTTTGTCACTTAAGGGGTTAAGTCTCATTTATCTGGAAAATTCATTAGACTTGAAAAGTTCATTTCCTAGTGATGACAGATAAATGAGACAGTATAGTACGCTGGACATGGGGTCAGGCATTAAGTACATCCTGATTAATTTTCTAAATTTAATTGTAGCCTTAGGTCATATTTAATTTTTAATTAATGCTTAAGGTAAGAACCATGAATGGGACTTGTGTTTGTTATCAGGACTCTCTGCACAGATGTCAGAAAATTAGGCTCTGTTCATTAAATGAATAGTTTGATTTCATTGTAATCCTTGTTCTACCTCGAATCTTTTTGGGATCACACATTTATAATTAGCAGGAACCTCAGAGTCATTCGGTCCAATTTACATAAGAAAACTGAGTCCCAGAGAATTTAAAGGCAAGTGTTCATGGCTGCACAGAAACTGAGCAAGACAGCTGAGTTTCAAACCCTAGTTTTCAGATTCCAAACCAAGCGATATTTCCTCTATGTCACACTTACAGAGAGAAGACCTAGCAGAAAGAGGGCTCTTCCAAGTGTCTAATGATGTTGCCAATGATTGTCTCTAAACTGGAGTCATTCTTCTAAAGCCACTGATCTGGGCCAAAAAGCAAGGTGAAAGTTGGGCACACCTTATTATTAGTGCCAGGCATGTCACCAGTTTAGCTCCTTCTTCAGCTTAAACACAATTAACTCACATTTAAAGCTTCTTAGAATAAATATGTTGGCACAAACGACTTATAAGCCAGGTCTGTCCCTTTCAAATACCGCCACTAAAACCATTTACACAGGGAGGAATCCAGTGACACATAGACTTTGGCGTCCTTGACTTCCCTTTCCATGTTGTCGGTTTAGGCAATTACAGCTTACAGGGAGCATCATGTCAGCAGGGCAGAGGGACTCACCCTTCCCTCATTCCTCCCTCCCCTCAACCCCTTCCTGCTTTTCTCTCACTCCCTCTTCCTCCTGGTCAAACCTTCAGCCAATGAAAATACCACTTAATAAACACAAAGCTACAGAATGTGCCCTTTCTCTGGGCATCCCAAGCCATGGCTCCTCTTTCTGTGAAGGGGGAAAGCATGCAAAATTCAACACATAATGTCTGCCAAATTATTTTAGCTTTGTTCCCAATGGCATCCTCTAGGCTTGATAATAGTTGACATTCAAAAAGTGCTTTCATTCAAAAAGCAAAGTACTTTGAATCCACTATCTCTTTTGAGCCTCACAAGGACCCTAAGGGCTAGTATTATAAGGTTTCCTTCACCCCAGCTTATAGTTGAGTAAATGGAGTTTCACTGAAATGAAATGGGGCATCTAAGTGGTATAGTGGATAAAATATCCAGCCCAGAGTCAGAAAAGCTAATCTTCCTTACCCAGCCTCAGACACTTCCTAGCTACATGACCTGGGCAAGTCACTTAACCCTGTTGCCTCAGTTTTCTCATCTGTCAAATGAGCTGGAGAAGGAAATGGCAAACCACAACAGTACCTTTGCCAATAAAACCCCAAATGGAGCCACCAAGAGTTCCACAAGACTGAAACAACTCAACAGTAATAGCAACGGACTTCAGTGGGGTGAGTTCAAGTCCAGCACTCTATCAACTATTCCACCCCTCCCTTATATAATGGAGGGAGCATAGGACTTGTGGTACCGAGGACAAACTCTAACGTTGGCAATGTGAGGGATTCTGACATTCTGCTACTTACCAGCTGCATGACACAGGGTTTTCTGAGCCCCAGGTCGTTCACCTATAAAATGGAGATTAGTGACCACTTGCCCTGTTCATTGCACACCGTTGTTGTGAGAAACAAATTAGAACAGTGTATGCAGAACCATCTATAAAGAGTAGAGCAAATTGCAAATACAAGGTATTTTAAAAATTAACCATTTTATTTCTCCATCAAATCTGTTCAGGCATATAAAATATCTGTGAGTAAATACTTTCACCTGTAACATAACTAACAACTAACCCACAGAATTAGCAACAAATCACCTCTCCAATATGGTATATGACCGACTGTCTGTTAACGTACATGTCATTAATTCTTTAGCATCTCACCTCTGGTAATGACAATGACCTCTCTGAGCATCCAAATCACAGGACAGAAAAGATTTATTCACCTTAGGAAGTTAATTGGGTCAGTTTCACATGTGAAGGGCTTGACTGAGCCAAAAAAGCTGAGAAATTAATCTGGAGTCAAAACCAAAGCAGCCACAAAGGTCCAAAGCTTGATGCTAGCTCTTATCCTGACTTATTGTACCTCAGAGCTAAAAATGCCTGTATGCACAAACCTTCCCCCTTCCCCCTCCCATGCCCCCTCTCCCCAGGTGAACTGATAGAATACTTAACCACCTATCAGTGATTTTTAAATGTGTTTAATTTAAACCAACAAAAATACTGATTTCTGTCTTGGAAATAAAGACCTGCTTCTACTTTTTGGTATCTGAAGTAAAAAAAAGTGAGGATGAGGGAGAGTATTGAAATTTTTTAACTCTAGTTGATGGAAATTTTTTTCCATTTACAAAACAAAATCTATCAGTTTTCCAAATCCTTTCTATCTTGATGGCTACTGGGTTATATTCCTATTCTCTCCTGTTATTTTTAACCATAGAAATGATGGAATAGTTATTATAAATGGGAAAAATTTCAATCCAATTCAACAAGTATTTATGAAGAATCTATTATATACTAGGCTCCGAGGTTTTACAAAGAAATCATCCAGAAATGAATGATTCCTGCCCTCAAGGAGCCTACTTCTACTGGGGGGAAAGTATGTACAGAGAAATGTAAATCAGTGTAGGGAAACCTTGGCAAAGAAACACCTTCTACCAGTGTAAATCAGCATTTACATTGCAAGTTATCATCTTAGAGAGATGCTAAATAAACATAAAGAAGTATGATATGGGACATTAGTTCTAGAATACACTATCTTGGGTTCAAATCTCGAACAACCATTTAACACTTGTGTCACTTAACCTCCCTGGACCTCAGCTGCCTCATTTGTAAAATGAGGAGGTTGAACTGGAAGACATCTAAGATCCTTCTCAATTCAAACAAAGAAATTTGAGGGAACTAGAGACATGTTAATAATTATAGAGATTATGAAAGGCTTCCACTCCACCATGATGCCTACTGGTCTGGTGGTTGCCTCTGGCAGGATTCTAGTAGGATCCAGTGACCATCTATTGGGAAAACGACCTGTCTGGGAAAGGCATGTCCTGGTTATATTTCATTCTTGCTGTGCAGTATGTTAAACATCACTTAGTTCAGTGTTTCCAGTCCCTGGTTGGGTTCCCTATAACCTACAGAGCCATTGCAAGGGGGTCAAGAAGTCAGTCAAGAAATATTTATTAAGTGCCTACCTTCTATATAGGTGGGCAGTTAGGTGGCACAGTGGAGACAGTGCTGGTCCTGGAGTCAGGAAGACTCATCTTCCTGAGTTCAACTCTGACCTCACACTACTAGCTGTGTGACCCTGGGACAAGTCACTTAATCCTATCTGCCTCAGTTTCCTCATCTGTAAAATGAGTTGAAGAAGGAAATGACAAATTCCTTTCATGTCATTGCCAAGAAAACCCCAGGTGGGATCACAAAGAATCAGACTGGCCAACACAACTGGCCAACAAAAGAGTACCTACTATGTGCCAGGAACTCTGATAAGTGGAGGAATTTTGTCATCAACACTTTGGTGACAAAGTCACCCAGCAGGACTTTGGAATGAGGACTCACAAAATTTTAAGCATATACACAAATCTTGCTAAGAATTTGTGATTCTCAGACAGAACTTTCTATTAACAATATTTCACTTCACCAAAGTGAAAGGGGAAAGGGCTCAGACTTAGTGGCTCTGGAAGGATTAACTCTAGTCTGGATAAGGACCAAACCAAAATATCAAGCAAAGAGAAACTCAGAAATCAACAGGAAAGAGGAATTTTTCAAAGCCAACAGAAAACAAGGTCAGGGATATTCATGTAATTAGAATACAATATACCCTAAGTAATGATGAAAGGAAGGGTTTTGGAGAAACCTGGGAAAACGGAACTAATGCTGAGTGAAAGGAGCAGAACTAGGAAAATAATTATGTTATAATAAGTATTATAATAACATCATTGTAAACAACTTTGGAATGCTTATAAACTCTAGTCCCTGCAAGGATCAGCCATGAGGTATGATGATGAAAAACATTACTTTGACCTCCTGACAGAGGAATGATGGATTAAATCATTTCCCTGTCAGGAGGTCAAAGTAGCATTTTTCATCATAGAATGAGACACACATTTTTGGACAAAGTCAACATGGGAATTTGTTTGACTATGCAGTTTATTATAAGGATTTTTTTTTTCCTTTCTCTTTTTAAGTTGGAAGTGTCAGGAGAGAGAGAAAACATATTTTTTTCTCATTAAAAAAATAATTAAAAGAAGAAAACAGGATCAGGAATACTGGGAACCAGACACAGGTGGCCAAAACAAAGCAAAACACAGGAGGAAAGAATTAGTTTTACTAAAATTGAGGTTAAGAACACTGGAGCTTAGGGTAAGGCACACCACAGAACTCTGTGGAGGGTAGGCTGGCCAGAAGAGTTTTGCCCCAGAGGGCCAAAATTCAGAGAATATCTAAAGCATCATTACATGGGAGTAGAGGGTAAAGGATAGCAGTAGAGGGGGACAGTATTCCCTCCACTGCCACTCTCATCTCCAGGAATGGCCATTCCTTCAACAAAGTAGAAACCTCAGGGTTCCCTGAGATACATTTTCTTCCTGATAGCTGCATGCTAAGTAAATACCCTTCTTTGGCCTTTCCCAACTCTCCTCCCCACCCTGCTTGCCTCAAGTACAAAAAGACATCATAGATGCAAAGCAGTAGAGGGAAGGGAAAGGGAGGTACATCATCATAAGGGAGAACAGTGCTTAGAAGTCATAAATCTCTTTATTGAGTGTTTCTCATAAATCTTCCTCCTGAACAGTATTGTCACACTAAGCATTACTCTTCTGTGATGGGGCAGGCCCCTAACCACACTGGAGGCATTACACATTTAGGAATCCTTGCACCCCCACAGGTGCTGCCACCACACACAGATGGTAACCAGCAAGGGAGATTTAGGAGCAGATGTCTGACATGTCTGATGCTCTTTCATTTCCAGAGCAACAATGGATACTCTCCAACCTCCAGTTCCCATTTGGGACCTTCTTCTTGTGTTGAATAAATTGTAAGTGAAGAAAATGAGAAGTGTCATTGGTATAATAACCAATACAGTTGTTGCCTTGCCTGATTAAGTTTTCCAAAGAGCAATACTTTGGTCCTACCTGCCCCTGAGGAGGTAATGCTATTCTGATCAGATTAACTTCTTGCCCTAGAGGAAGGAGGGCGAAGAGTAAGACAGAAATTACTAAAATGACTCATGAATCCATGAGTTTAACTCCAGACAACAAAGGAATCCTACCTATCTCTGTGTGCATCCTTATCTGACCTCCCTTGACTGGTACGTTCAAAAAATGTGGTCTGCTTACTCTAGACAGGAGCATTTGCAAAAGGTCTGAGATGGAAAACTTGTATGACCTGACACAAAGTGAAGTATAACAAGGAGGAATGTTTTATATTAACAACACTGTAGAAATAACTGGAGGCAGCTAGGTGATGCTGTGGGTAGAGTGTTGAGCCTGGAATCAGGAAGTCTCATCTTCAAATATGACCTCAGACACTTCCTAGCTGTGTGTCTCTGGGCAAGTCCCTTAACCCTGTTTGCCTCAGTTTCCTCATCTGTAAAATGTGCTGGAGAAGGAAATGGTCACCTGCTCCAGCATCATTGCCAAACAAACCTTAAATGGAGTCATGAAGAGTAGGTCATAACTGAAAAACACTCAACCTTAAACAAAAACAAATGATTTAGAAAAGTTTAAGAACTTTGATCAATGTAGAGACCAATCATGATTCCAGAGGACTCCCCACCTCCTAACAGAGAGTGTGTACACTGGGAGTATACAATGAGACATACACTTCATGGACATGGCTAAGGCTGGATTTTATTTTTTTTGCTTGATTTTGCCTATTTGTTACAAGACTTTTCTTATTCAATGGAGAGAAGATATGAGGGAGAGAAAATAGACTTTTATTCATTGAAAAAAGTAAAAATTCAATTAAATTTTTTTTTAAATCTCCGATCCCTTTACACTCCTGAATATAAAACAATGCTGTTGGCATTTGGATCCTAAGGCTATAGTTCAGAACAGGGCAGCTTTTAGTTTAGGGAGTGAGGCAACTATGTGTTTGGTAAAGCAAGGATAGAAAGATATCCTTGCAAAATACGTATGCCATTGGGGTTGTAAGTTATCCATAAATATTGTAGTTAGATTTAAGAAGTCTGGGGCTCTGTATCTGTCCCGGGAGATCTAGAACAGGCCTCACATAGAAAGAAAGAAAGCCCAGAATCAAAAGATGTTTATTTTCAGTGCCTGGTGGTTTGACACTTGCTTCTCATCCTTTGTGGTTGCTGCTTCTCACCACATTTGCTGCCTGATACCATCAGTCCCTCCCCTAAAAATGTCAGCCACTTTCCTTCCTTGGCTGGGACGAACAGTTTAGACAGAAACCAGACTAGGATATCATAGTATCCTAATCCCCAGGATCTAAAGCTGACTCTGAAAACATCCTACAAACAGGAAGAAAGAAAGATTGCTTTTTATCAAAGAAAATTCCCCCAACCATCACCAACTGTTCACCACATGCCATAGCAGGGCAAGCAAGCCAGCCTAGCTGAAGCAACAAGGTATCCTGAGATAGGTAGCATGTGCCATGCTTTCTCATAACCTCAAACACTACCTCCTCTCAGACTTGGGTGGAGACAACCCAAGATCCAAGGCCCAAGAACCCCAGGAAGAGCAGGGCCTCCAAGATACCAGCTTTGGTTCCAGGCCCAGCCCCCACAAACATCAAATCTTCAAGGGAAGCAATCCTAGTGAAAAAGGGACCTATGTCCCCTAATGGACAGGACCCAAGAATCTCAGGAATAGCAGGCCCCTCCTCACAGTGCTACCAGTTTGTTCCCCACCCCCAACCATCATTTAACCCCTACCTCCTAGGTAGCTACCACTAATGAGGACCTAGAAAAGGTAGTTCTCAACGCCAAAGCTCTTGGTACTGGAAAATAATTCAACATCACAAACGGATATGAATTCATCAATGGTAATTATATTAAGGAAGATGGATTACCATTTATTTTGCCACTACACTCATAGGACATCTTAGGTCTTTCCATCTGACTTCATCCCACTTAAAACCACCAATGTGTGTTTACTCCTGCATTAAAACTTGAGCTCAAACTGTCCTATTTCCTATTTTAATCCACAGAATTTAGCATAATATTTTCCATATAGTAGGTGCTTAACAAATGCTTTTTAATTCATTTGTTCACAACATCTGAGACCCACTGAAATCCAGGATAGCAAAGACATGAATTTGAAAAATGTGACCAGGGTAACATTGCATCCTAGATTTTTCAGGAGAGTCTCCATTTCAAGAAAGGTCTTCAAGAGTTAGTGTGGAATATTGGAAAGGGCACTGGACCTGGAGTCAGGAAGACCTATCTGGGTTCAAATTACCCTAGGCAGTTAGACAAAATACTTAACCTCTCTTGGCCTCAGTTTTCTTATCTGTAAAATAAGGATAATAATAGTGTCTGTCTCACAGGGTTGTTTTGTGGATCAAGTTGGATAATATATGTAAAGGACTCGGTGAATTTTCAAGCACTGTGTGTAAATGTGAGGGGCAGGTAGATGGTGCAGATAGAGTGCTAAGACTGGAGAGAAGACATGAGGTCAAATCTTACCCTGTCAGATTTGATTGTATGACCCTGGCCAAGTCCTTTAACCCTATTTCTTCATCTGTAAAATGAGTGGGAGAAGGAAATGGCAAACCACTCTAGTATCTCTGCCAAGAAAACCCAAAAAGGGGCCATGAAGAGTTGGACATGACTGAAATATGACTAAACAAATACAAATGTGAGCTAAATTTTCCTTGTAATTAGGATGCGCAAATGTGTAGAAATTCCTTGTAGAAATGAGGAGGGTGGCCCTTAAAGATACCCTAAAAAAGTAGTTTACAGCTGGACTGTAATATACCAGGAAGAGCTAGGAGGCTAGTTTGACTGGAATGTAGAGTTCATGAAACAGAGTAATGTTCAATAAGCTTAGAGAGAGATTGTGGTGGGTTTTAATTGCCAGACAGAGAAGTTTGTATTTTAAACTTCTTAAATTGTATTTCAGTTTACAGAATTTCCTGAACAAAGGAAGGGCATGGTCAGACCTATGCTTTAGACATATCGCTATGTGGAGGAAGAATTAAGGACTGGAAGCCCAGAGCTTTGATTAAGAGGTTAGGGCCATAGCCCAGGCAAGAAGTGTCAAGGATATGAACTAGGGTGGTGTCTTTGTGTGTACAACCAAGACAAAAGATGGCTTACTCCACTTTCATAAAAGAATCCATCTGGGAAGGGAAGACCCTCAGAATTTTGGGCCAGAACAGAAACAATGGCTATTTACATTCCCTCTGAGCCATCAAAATCCAAACTATGAGCAAGTGAAGGTTGGGGTGGGGCCTATCAGTGGGACCCAGAGTGACTTGGGTTTAAAGGCATAGTCAAGTAGCTCCATTTGAATCCCAATGGACTTTATCAAAGCCCAGGTTACCAGAGCTATATTTCAAGAAATCATAAATGAAAACTACATGAGGCTAGAGAGAAGGGACTGCTGTATGTTGTAGAGTCACTAAGACTTAGCAACTAACTGGATGTGAGCATTGAGAGAACAGAAAAATCAAGGATGATCCCAAGGTTGAAAAGCTAGATTTCTGAATGATAGAGGTATCCTTCAGGAAAGTAGGAATGTTCAGAAGAGAGGAGTTGGGGGAGGGGAGGAGAGAAAAGAGAATTCTTTTGAATCATAGTGTCAGTTGTTATCTCAGTGAGTGATTTACACAGAATAGGCACACAGAGATAGGGATTAGAGAATGAGGTGGTAGGAATTTGCTTTCTACAGGCAGGGAAATACTTATTGACCAGTTGACTTAAGAGTCCTATGATGGAGGAGATCAGAGACAGATCAGAGACAGTTTGCTCTTTCTCAAATACCAGGGAAAAATATAGATCAAGTTGGGCTTGCTGGTCAATAACTACAGACTGAATGAACTCATATACAGTGCCAATTCCTTCATGCCAAGATGCTAGGGGGTGATAGACAGAAGATGCCCTGAATATTAAACATGTACTTGACCCCAGGTCAGGTCTGGTATCTGAGATCCTACTTCCAGACAAATGGGGGCCATCTCCAGTTGTTCTGATTTATATCTTGCTACTGGACCCAGATGGCTGCAGAGGAGAAAGTGAGGTTGGTGACTTTGCACAGTTAAATCCAATTCATTTGCAAGTTATGTATTGCCTTCCTGATATCACTGTATTCTTTGAGAACAAAGGACAAACAATAATCTGTGAGTTGTCTGAGCTGCCCTACTGGGGACTCAACTGACTAATTCCAGTTGAGCAACGCAGCTCCTTTTCTTCCTTCCTTCCTTCCTTCCTTCCTTCCTTCCTTCCTTCCTTCCTTCCTTCCTTCCTTCCTTCCTTCCTTCCTTCCTTCCTTTCCTCCTTTCTCTCCCTCTGTCCACATAGGGTATTATACCGTTACCCGTGGGTGCTCTGCCCAAACATCTTGGGTTTTACAGGCAAGATTTCTTTCTTAAGACCATGCCTTAAATCCAATTCACTCTGTCTCTCATTGATTGACCAACAATAGGTCCCAGCCCAAGTCACACTTAGTAGTCATTTTTTGGGCCCTCATGGCCCAGAGTAAACGGAAATAGTAATTTTTTATGTTTTGGCCAGAAACCCTGAGGGTCTTCCCCTCCCAGATTGAGGTTTGTTTGTTTTTGTTTTTTTTAATTAAATAAAAGAGGCCATTTTTTTGTCTCATTCCTTACCTAGGAATCACTGAATGAGTGTTGCCTCAGTCAAAGTGAGAACTGGGACCAACCTCAGCTTAAAAAGGCCAAGGTGTCCCACTACATCCAGGACCATCCCCAGTCATCCTTATCTAAATCTTGCCACTGTACTCAAATGGCTCCAGAGGAAAAAACGAGGCTGGTGACCTTGCACAGCCCTGCCTCACTTAAATCCAATTCACTTGCAAGTCACAGCCTCAGCTTCCTGATGTCATAGTCCTCTGAGAATGGACAAATAACCACTACAAAAAACCTGGACAAATAGACTCTGAACTTGAGTGGGGTCTTAGCAGCTGTATCATCCTGTCACTGTGGATTAATCAATTCTTGCCCTTCCCCCAAGCTTCATATCACTTTAATTCTTTCTTAGCAGCACCTCAAATTTTAAGAGGCAGTATAATTTTAGTTCTATATGAGTAAAATCAGTAAATATTATCACAATTTGTGTCCTTCATACGAACAATTTTTTTTCATCAGACATGTGATTCCAGTGGGAATTCCTTCCAAAGGATGTAAATATAAAACTCACTCATAATTTGTAATCCTAGAGTTGTCTGGGACACTGATAAATGATTTTCTCAGGGTCACACAGCTAATATGTATAAAAGGTAACACTAGTACCTAGGTCCTAGGTCTTCCTAACTTGAGTTCAGCCCTCTATGTACACTACCTCCCCATAGTCATTACTGAACAGTGTCATCTACCTCTACTAAGCTGACAGCTTTATGAAGGCAGTTACCAAGTCTTTTAAAAACTTTATCTGCTACAGATACAGCTCACAGTAGGTAAGTAACATGTTCATTGAATGAAAAAATCATAACCAACCTCTTTTCTTAGAACCTAGAGTTAGAGATGAGCTTTTCCCCTTATGAAACAAAGCACGATCATGTAAAAGTCATGATTTCCACTTAGTGTCTAGCCAATCTTCCTTTCCAAGATTCATTTTTAATTGGATATCCAAACCTACTTCAGGCAAAAATTCCAGAGACACTTCAAAATTTCTTTTAAAATGTCTCTTCTGGTTAATAAAACTAGAAAAAAAAAATTCCATTTTTTCCTTAACCATACAAATCACTATTTGACCAGTCTGAATTGTGAAGGAATCACTTAATGAATCTGAAATCAGACTTGAAACTGAAAGGTCCTATTTGTTAGACTAACAAAATAAGTTATTGGATTTCTTTTCTTCTCTCTGCCCCCCACCCCCCTTTTTTGTTTTATTCCCTCTCAGATTCCTCCCATGTCTTCTTCTGTACTCTCTCCCCAGAGATCAGCAGCCTTGGCTGGAATGAATGGATAATCTATTCTTCTTTGATTTCCTATTGATTCCTTTGCATACCTTCCCAGTCTGCCTGTTGGCTAAATGATAGGAGTAAGAGTGCTTGGGATGTCTGGTTTCTGAGTCACACTCTCATGACAGGCTGTGAACGAACTTTAAGTCTTAGAAAAATAGCTCTCAGAGAAGAAGCCCTGCCTGCCTCACCTTTCCTTCTTCAAATCCCAATTTCCCCTTCCATTTTTGAACTTTACAAAATGGTCTCTCTTGCAGACATTCTCTTTAATACAGTTAACAAAAAAGGGGGGAGAAAGGGGAAAACTACATTGCTAAGCGACGGATTCCAAATGCTTTGGATTTGGAAGCATTCATAGGAGTTATTGAACCTTGCTCTGTCTCAGGGGGAAAATGGCCTTTTTTTTCTCCTTCAGTTGGGACGGGCAATATTGCGGTTCTTCAGCTTCTCTGCTGGCCTGTTTGCCCAGGGACCTCCTCTTTCTGACACTCCACACCACCATTAACTTGGGTAGTCTCTGTTTATTTGACAGAGCCCAGGGCATGAAATATATGACTAAGGGAACCAACCAACAGATTGTATGCTCTTTCAGGACAGAAGCTATTTTTTGTTTTAAAATCTCCAGGGCTTAGCATAGGGACCAGTATAAAGTAGGTATTGGCTACACATTTGCCAATTTGACTTAAATTGAAGGGAGTGAAGCCATTTAAAAAAATGTTTTTTAATTGGTACCTATTTTTTACATCATCTTTATTTCCAAATAAATCCTTCCTTCCTCCTTTCCTAATCCCTTGCCATGGCGCATGCAATATTCCATATTCCTCACTTCTACAAAGAAGAGAGAAAGGTGAATTTTTGTCAGGAGTTAAACCTTTTAACCTTAGGACTATATGGACTATGGACTATAAAGAGGAGTGTCACAATGAATGACACTTTAATTTTTCACTTTCAGTTTTATTGATGTTTTGTTTTAACATTATATCCGTTTACAGATATATCCCACTTTATAAGCAGTCTTCTATAACAAGGTAAAACAGTTAAATAAAACTAATGATACAATGACTTCTGAAATTTCATGCAACATTTCACATCGGTGTCACTCTCAGGGGGCAGCTGGGGACGCAGAGTGCCTGGGCTGAAGTCAGGAAGACTCATCTTCCTGAGTTCAAATCTGGCCTCAGATACTTGCCAGCTGTGTGACCCGGGGCAAGTCACTTAAACCTGTTTTCTCAGCTTCCTCATTTGGAGAAGGAAATAGCAAACTGCTGCAGTATCTTTGCTAAGAAAACCCAAAATGGGGTCACAAAGAGTCAGACATGACTGAACAACATCACTTTCAACTCTCTACTGAAAAAAAAAGCAACAACCCAGAAATCTATCTCTCCCTCTCACCCCTCCAACACATGAAAAAGAAAAGAAAAAGAATCTATTATGACAAATATGTGAAAAAAATCATAGTCAAGCCAACCAAGAAAGACTTCTTGCAGAAGGTGACATCTGAGCTGTCTTGTAGCAAACCAGGGAAAACAAGAGGTAGAGATGATTGGAAAGAACAGTTCAGGAATAGGAAACAGATACAGAGGTTCAGAAAGTCAGAAGGAGAGCTGTGAGAGAATAGAGCATGACTGTCCTGGACACTTCCTCAGATGGAGGCTCTAGGCAGGAATTCATGAATCAGGGAAGGAGTGGAGGCATCTTGAGAATGAAGTAGCTGCTGGAGCAGAGGTAGAGTGAGAAGCAGAGCCAGGAGAGAAAGACAAATGTAGGGGAGAAAGACAAAGGCAATAGATGTTGTAAAGGTGAAAATGATGAAGTCAGGCAATGGATTGGCCATATCTAATGAGAGTGAGGAGGGGAAGATGACACCAAAGTTAGAGTTGGGAAGATCGTGGTGCCTTCCATCGAGATAGAGAAGATAGAATGGAGAGACTTTAGGTGGGAAGGTACTGGGTTCTATTTTGGATATGTTGAGTTTGAGATGCCTACAGAACATTCAGTTTGAAATGTCTAGGAGACAACTAGAGATATCTGGAACTCAGTAGAGAGACTAGAGCTAGTTAGAGAGATCTGGGAACCATATGAATACAGATGATAACTGAATTTGTGAAAACTAATGAGATCATCAAGTGAATCAGTGAAGAGGACCCAGGACAGAGCCTTGAGGGCAATCCCTGGTCAGCAGGTACAATTTGGATGAAGATCCAGTCAAGGAGATTAGACTCAGAAGGAACTATCAGACAGGTAGGTGGAAACCAGGAGAGTAGTGTCATGAAAACCTACAGAGAAGAGAGTATCCAGGAGAAGAGGGTAATTGACAGTGTCCAACACTGCAAAGAAGTCAAGAAGGATGAAAAAAGAGAAAAGACAATTAGATTGGCAATTAAGATACTACATAACTTTGGAGAGAATAACATCAGTTGAATTGTGAGATTGGAAGCCAGACTAAAGAATTAACAGAGTAATCAGAAAGGAAGCAGAAGTATTCAATGTAGATGACTTTCTCAAAGAGTTTAGCCATTAAAGAGTAATAGTAGGGATGGAAAGATCAAGTGAGATATTTTGTTTATTTTTTGAGAATGAAAATGGTGGTTGAATTTGTCAGAAGCAGAGGAAGCATCAGTGGACAGGGAAAGACAAGATAAAAGAAAGAGAGTAGGGATGGTGGGGGATGGTGGGTAATTTGTTGAAGAAGGCAAGAGGGTATAGGATCGAGGGTGCTTGTAGAAGGATTTGCTTTGGCAAGAAGGAGGACTCCTTCATGTGAGACCAGAGTAAAAGACATATTGGTGGAAGATGTTTGAGTGATGTGAGATGAGGAGGAAGAAGATGAAAATGTTCAGAAAATGAACTTTATTAGGGAAATTATGAGAGATAGTCTTGTGCTAAGAGTATGTGGGGTTGAGAGAAAACCTGAAACAGCAGCTATGGAAAGTGAGTTCAATCCACTCACTTTATAACTGAGGAGACTGAAGTTCAGAGAGGTTTATGACATCCATTGAATCATAGAGCTAATGAGTGCCTGAGATGGATAGGTCTTCTAGACTTCAAGTCAAGTCAAGTAGCATTAATCAAATTCCTGCTATGAGTCAGCCACTGTGCTAACCCCTGGAGATAATAAAAGTTTCCTTGTTCTTATCCATGGCATATTAGAATAGTTCAAAGGAACCTATTAATATTTTTAATGGAATCTGAGTATTTCCTAGAATTCACTGAATTAACTATCTTAGAAATTTAGCCATGAACAGGCCCTTTTTACTGTTGCCTGGATTTAGCTAGAAGACAGAAATCAGAATGTAGGTGCCCCTAGAAGACTATTGTGACTGAACCATTAATAGATATGTGTACAATATCTTAAATTAGGATTTGACTGATAAACTTACCCTAGTTGGTATCATGGAAGATAAACTAAGGGAGAGATGATGGATCTCCAACATGCCAGCCTTTTATTCCAAAGACCATAGATTGTCTCTGACAAAGGTTAAAATGGTTTTTACTGAATTCTACTTTTTTCAATTATGAAGTTTTTTTTTTTCTTGTATGGGGTATTGAGGGAGGACTAGTACCTCTGGTATGAGGACTTGTGTAACGCTTTTCAGGGCTGCTCGTTCACCCTTGGTGTCCACCTTCACTCATATCGTACCTGTGTTTCTAAGGAGCTGTAGTCCATACCCTGGTAAAACCATCTCAGCAGATGGCTAAACCAGGTTGTGGGTTATTGACAGGTCTCAGATCCATCAGTGAGCATGGGGGATATCTACCTCAAGCATGTGAAGACTTCTGGTAGAATGGGCAGATATTCCAATGGCAATGAAAGAGGTTGAAGGAGACACTGTGGAAAGCTTAAAGCTTGTTCAGGTATCAAAGACACCAAGGCCATCCATTCCATCTGGGCCCTCACCAGTAGGGCTTGACTTTGGACTTTCCATTGGACTTCAGTGACTGAAAGTGAGAATGAGGCTGATGACTTTGTGCAGCTGTGCCTCACTTAAATCCAATTCCTCAGAAGTCAAGACATCAGCTCATGATGTCAGTGGTCCTCTATTAGAATAACAGCAACACTCTGAGGTTTCAGCTAGACACTGGTGGGGGCATAATCACATTAGTCTCTGCTCCAGCTGGTAATAAGAACCAGGACTAGGACCCAGGCTTCCTGCTTCCCAGTCTAAGCAGAATACTCAGGTTTCCTGGAAATATCGAAAGCAGATACCTTGTCTTCTAGTAGCAGAAGGAACAAGAGGGAACAAGGCCCCAGATCCCTTTCCTGACTTCTACATGTATGTTCATCCTTTGTTGCCGAAGAAGACCATACCAACAGAGAAATAATGACATGACTTGCACTTGACTTTGTTTTGAGTGAGGGAGGGCTGATGACTTCTACCTACAAAAGGCCAGAAAGCTGCTAGTTTTCCTGTTGGTATTCGGGTCAGAAGAAGTGGGAATGCTTCATGTTTGCCTTGTAGAACTCAAGAACTCTGGAGATATGAAAAATGTCCCTCCTCTCTAGATCAACTACCTGGTTTATCCACTCTTGGGGAGCACTGGACTCCTAGGTCAAGAACTGGCACTGCTCCACATGGCTCTGGCTCTAGACCCAGACCCCTATCCTGACCATGGAGAATAGTTGGGCCTCCCTTGGGCTTGCCCCTTAGAGGGAAGGGAAGAGGGTTCAACACTGTGTCCACCATACCTTACATAAAAGTTGATTAATTATTATTGCCACCACTTTTTATCCAGAAGATAATCCTCTTTGAAGAATTGTGCTAAAAGTATATTTCCTTTGATTACATAGCCTATGGCTACTCAAGTTAGGACGTTTGTCCAGCAGCTATTTTAACTTTGTCCCAGAGGCTGGAAAGATTTAACTCCAGATATTTAGGGGTGAGCCTGTCTCTGTGCTATTGGTCTCATCTATAAATTGAGAATGTCATTATCACTTTCTTCTTGAAAGTGTCGCAGAAGAAGATGAAAAGTGTTATATGGTTATATACTATGTTTATATTAATAACATTAGTTGGCCTTTAAATTGATCACCCTGGGCTTCAGTTTCCTCATTAATGAATGCATGAAACAGCACTAGTAAATGCATTCTATAGGTCTAGAACTGTGACCAGCTCATCTGTAAAATGTAAAAAAAAAAATGCTTTATGACCTCTCTTATAATCAGGGATTCTTAACCTGAGAGCTAGAGCCCTAGACTTCAGGCTGAGGGATGAACCTGCAGGGGAAAAAAATGTATCTTTATTTTCACTAAGCTCTAACTGAAATTTAATTCAATTATGAGTATAGGCAACAAGCATTCTGAGAGCCCCGGGCAGGGTGGGGGGATGGGGGTGTCCATAGGCTTCTTCAAATCAAAAGGGTCCATGATACACACGAAAAAAGTTAAGAACCCTTGATCCCAGAGAAAACAGTGCTATCAGTTCAACTCCTTCCTTTGTCAGGTAAGGAAACCGAAGCCTCCCCGAAACTAAGCAAGTTGTCCAAGGTCATACAACTAGTGACATTGCCAGAAGCCATCTTAAAGTATAGGAAAACACTCCGTAAAATGTAAGCACCAAACAGGTAAAGTAACTTGGTTATAACTACGAACTAATCCTGTGGGAGCACTTTGTAAATTGGCTAGTTAAAAAGATTCTTTGCATTAAAAAGGCTAGGCTAAAATTCCAGGTACCAAGTGTCTATTTGCAAGTGAATTGCTCTGTAGTGGTTTAGAAAGTCTGATCGTAAGAGCATTTAAATTCCCGCCCCCAGGAAGTTTTTTTTTTTTTTTTGTAAACCATTTTCCTTCAAAGTGTTCTTATAATTAATCTATTCTCAATTAAACTCACTGAAATTGTTCCATAACGTTTCTAGATCATCCTTTGATAGAACGTCATTTTGCCTAGTTATCTATAATTCATAGATTCGGAATTGCAATAAAGCGACCATCTAATATTCTAATCTAGATTCTGGCATTTAAAGCCTTGTAGAGTCTGATTCCCACCCATCTTTCCACTCAATTCAGATTGCAGTATTTCACTTTACACCTCGCTTATTCCAGTCTAATAGGCACATTAGTTTTTCCCTGTACAGGTTGTCCCTTCCTTGACTTCCCATAAGTAGCACCTCCCCCAACCCCAAATGTCCGGAATACACCCCCTTTTCACCTCCCACCGTGAATAATTCCGAGCTTCCTTCCCAGTACCAGAGGCTTTTCATGACCACACCCTCCCCCAAGTATTCACACACCTTCGTTCTTGAAATTATAATGCACAAATCGGATGTCAGGCGATAGGATGTATGCTCCTTGAGGGAAGGGATCCTTTGTCCTTTGGGTCTTTGTATCCCTGGAGTGACTGGTATAGTCGCCTTGAACGGAGTTGGTAATTAATAAATGTTCATATATGAAATTACCAACAAAGGTAGATTTAGGCTTTTTTCATTTGTTTCTGCAAGCACTTTAGAAGTACCTGTTTATGTAAAGGGTACCAGTCTAGAAGCTGGGAATAAAACCAAGACTGAAACAAAGCAGTCCCTATGGTCAAGTTTATATTCTATTTGGGAAATCAACATGCAAAAGTTAATTAAATACAAAATATACTCAAAATTGGGGGCAGCTAGTTCAAATCTGGCCTGACATTGGTAGTGTGACCCTGGGCAAGTCACTTAACCCTGTTTGTAAAATGAGCTGGAGAGACATGGCAAACCATTCCAGCATCTTTGCTAAGAAAATCCCCAGTGGGGTCACAGAGTCAGACTGAACAATGTAACTCATAATTCCTCGATATTTCTTCCAATTTATTCTGTATGCTCTTTGAATATAGTTATTCTTACACTATTAAGGTGTGAGTTCTCTGAGGGTAATGGCTGTAAAAACAATCTTTTCTTCCCACACTTAGCCCAGTGCCTAGAACACAAAAAGCCCAAATGGAGGAGTGATTTCCTTTGCATATGTAAGTGGTGTCACTCACGGACAGCGCCTCCAGACTGATATTTGTGCGTATTCATATATGTATGCATATATAGTTATGCATATGTATATGCATACACATGTATATACACATACTCAAGTGACTTACAGACATACACACAAAATACAAAGTAAATGCTAAGTGCGAGGGGAAGTACTGCAGTTTATCCGGCATCATATATTGAGACTGGAGTAAATGGAAATGGTGAGTTTTGCTTCAGCAGAATTAGACCTAGG
Organism: Bettongia penicillata ogilbyi; assembly: GCA_023548195.1. NCBI lineage: Eukaryota > Metazoa > Chordata > Mammalia > Diprotodontia > Potoroidae > Bettongia > Bettongia penicillata. The sequence goes on along the minus strand of JAJHZJ010000314.1, from coordinate 20,228,269 downwards.
AAGTGATAACAGTTCACATTTCTACAGTCTTAAATTTTGTAAGTCACTTGGCATAGATTACCAACTTGGTGGCGCGGTTTCACCGCACCTCAAGTGATGAGCTTTTCCCAGAGATAGGGTTGCCTGTCTTCGCTCCCATGCACTTTCTACAGCTCACCCAAGTAAAGGGAGACGAACAATGGGCAGAGGAAACCCGCACGGACCACAGCGCTTTTAAACGCCCTCTGTCCTAGCACACCCCTCCGGAGCTCCACACTACGGGTTCAGCCAACCCCCAATCGCAGGAAGGAGCGAGACCCTCACGCTCCACCCGCCGGGGCCAATCGCTAGCGGCTGGATTGAGTCACTCTCCCAGGAATTACTAGGAGCCGGACCCGCCTCTCCACGTGGTTCCATTGAAAAGGCAACAAAGCCCCATTCGCTGTGTGTTTACAACAATCGCCGGGGGTGGGAGAGTCCAAGCAGCCTGCGGGCGGTGAGGGGAAGATGCTTAGGAGTTCCCTCCTCCGACGGGACTGCCAACCAGCCGGCTCCTGTGGTCGTTTTCTCTGCAGACCCCCCACCTACAGGAACACTTGGGGAAGGACCCGGGCGGCTCTGCTGTAGAGGTGAGTAGGTTTCTTCTTCTGAACTTTCTTCTGGAGAGCCGCGGCCCAGCCCCCGCCTCTCCTTCTCCTCCCTCCCCTCGCCGCGGGGAGGGCCCGGTAACTTTTTCGCTTGAGTGATTGACTTGCTGGTGAGCCGCCCAGGTGAGCCTAAGCTAGGAGAGAATAGCTAACCTAGCAGCCACGATCTCGCGAACGTCCGGCTGCTCCGGTACCGGCCCCGCTCGGGTCCCGGCCCCGCTCGGGTTCCCAGCTCCTCAGCTGGAGCTGTGAGAATCGAGACGGAGTTCCAGCCTCGCGTTCCGGGGGGAACTACCAGGTGTAAGTATTAAAGGGGGGGGGCACTACCAGGTGTAAGTATTAAAGGGCTAGCCGTGGCCACCAGCAGCGGGCCGGCGATGCAGTAAGTTCTCCCTCCTGAGACGTTTGTGCCTTGGCGGCCGATGCCTCTGTTTGTGTGTCTCTGGCATGGAGCTTCTCTGGCATGTCATCTTTGAGGCTGGTCGTTGGCATTTGGTGGGACTTGCACTCAGCTGTTGGCACTGGGTACCTGTCTCCCGCAGTCTCCACCTGGCCCGGAGTAAGGGGAGCGAGTTGAAGGCGTTGTCCCTAAAGCCCTCGCCTTCAGTGGAAGAGTTAGCTCACAAAAGTTCTTATGTTGTATTGTCTCCCACTGGTAATTTATTATTTAGAGTCAAGATATAGATTACTAGGGTGTTCGTGAGAGGTGAGGTTGCTGTATTCCTTTGGGATCACTACGTTTCTTCTCTTTGGCCTATGCCTCTAAGGGTTTGCTTAGAAACCCCCACTTTAGCGTCTAGGGAGAACTCACTACCTACACTTGATTTGCTTTACCTTGCGCAGATGATGGGAGGCAGCTGGTTAGCTGATGGTGCAAATTGTGCTTGGATTGGAATTGCAAGCGATAGTAGGATATTTCTATCTTCAGTATTTTTTATAAGTGATACCACACTTCCACTGCTCTTCTCAGGAGTGAAAGCTGCGCCTGGAAGAGTGTTAGCCCTTGGAAAAACGCCGGGATTTTAACTTTTAAGGTTAATCTCATTCTCAGGAAGAGACTCATCCGCACTAGTTGGAATTTGCTCTTGACTAAATTTTGGTGTGGATCATTGTCCGTTGCAGACGTGGGGGAAATCTTTCTGGATCCCACTTCCCTGCAGTCTATCTTGAAGTATCTCCGCCTCATCCCCTCAAGGCAATTCTTATTGAATTGATCCATAGATGATCTTGAATAAGGCCCTCTTTACAAACTAAAAGTTAACTCTTTTTAACATCTTAGTGAATTACTAAGACTGGTACACAGAAACATAAGATACTTGTATGCCTGTTATGGATTTTTCTGAAATTGGGAATGAGAAGAAACTGCTTTAAATAATTCTCCAACTAAGATCTTGGTATAGTCTTTTAAGAATTCTCTCTTTCTTTGAAAAATATTAAGTTAAAAGGAGGGAGGTTGAATCAGAGGGTGAGTAAAAAAAGTAAACTGTAGGAATTTTTGATGAGTAGGATTAAAAATTACTAAAGTGGAAAAGTCTTCAAAGGATTTAGTCAAGTAACTGATAACTTTGGTGAACTACCTGAAGTCCCTTTAAAATCGGCAGGGCTATTGTTTGGCATTAAATTAAAGCTTCCAACTCTTCCTCTTGACCCTTCGGGATTATTTAGTCTACTCCCTCCAAACCCCTTAATCCCTGGTATGAAAAATTAACACAGGTGCCTGGAAACAAAAGGGGAATTGACCTGAGCCTAACCTCATTCAGCAGAATCTAATTTGGATGGGAATTGGGACAGTAAGGAAAATCAAGAAAAACTTAAAAAAAAAATAGAGATGGAGAGCTATTGATGAGTCATCCCAGATCGCCCAATCACCAATCTTTCTCATTTAAATGCTGTAAAAGTCAATCGGAGGCCATTCTGACTTTGCCTGTGCATGTAGGTAGGTGATCTTGAGGCTTTGTGTTTGAGAGGTGGGTCCGTGCCTGCTGTGCACACAGATAAGGAGACTTGCCTGTTTGTGGGAATACACACAATTTGGGTTGTTTCATTTCGTGGAATGTTTTGAATGTATCCTGCTTATCTTGGGAATGCTTCTTGGGGTCATTTTTATGGAGGACAATGATAAGAGCTAATGTATGCCTTTTTACAAAGATTTTCATTTGATCCTCACAATTTTCTAAATAAGGAAACCAGTGTCTAGTTAAGTGATTTAATAGCCATTGAGTCTTGAGCTGGGTTTCAACCTACACATCTGGCTTGGTTCCAGAGTTTTCCCCCTATTCTTTGCTACCTCTTAGAAGTTAAGTGATTCATCCAGGGTCATACTGCAAGCTAAGAGCTCCATCATCTAGCCCTGTGGACACAGAGTCCAGAGCGGTTTATATTAGGCATTCTGTCGGTCTTCCATTGTTGCTGTGGTGGACAGCGCACTGAATTCGAAACTAGAGGACTTTAGTTCTAATGTTGATGACTCTACTAGTTCCTACTATTACTACCACCAATCAGTCTGCAAGAATTTATTGTTTACTATATGCTAAATGCTGGGATTACAAAGAAGGGAAACAATAATCCCTGCCCTGAAAAAAGCTTATGTTCTAATGGGGGAGATACATTCAGAGTAGATGGAAGGTAACCTTAGAGTGGAAGCTCAGGAAGAGCATCCTATGGAAAGATTCAAAGAGGTGAAAGTGATGAAGGAAAGTTTTCCAGAGATGAGAGACAGGTGGTGCATCTTGTCTACAGGAGAGTAAGTAAGTAGGCCAGTATGGCTGGATCTTAGGAATCAAATGTAAGAAGATGAGAAAGGTAGGGAGAGATCTGGCTGTGAATAACTTTAAATGCTGGAGAGTCAGGAGAGACTTTATTTATGGAGACTATTCATAAAACTATTGCAGTAGTGCAGGTGAGAGATCATGAGGACCTGATGTAGGGTGGAGGCTCTATGAGGGGAGAAAAGGGGACATGTATTGATGGTTATGTGAAGGTAGAAACGAGTTGGCCAATGATTGGTGGTATCTGGTGAGTGAGAATAAGGAGTAGAGAATGACGTTAAGGTTTCTGGTCTGGTAAATGGGAACATGTTGGTGTCCCTATTAATAACAGAAGTTTGGAAGAAGATAGAATTTCGGGGCTTCAGTTTACCCATCTGTAAAGTGACTTTTGTCCTAAATGATTTGGTGGGTCCTCCTCCTTCAACTTAAGAGACCTTTTGACTTGCTCTATCCTTGTCGTTGGATACACAGAATTAGAGCTTGAATGAGGGGGAAAATAAACAAGAAAAGAAAATTCCCCCAGTACCTGGCATGATTTAGCTCTAAGAATGTTGAAGGAGTGAAATGAATGGAAAAGACTTGTGACTCACTGAATTTCTGAGGCTCAGAGGCAGCCCAATGGTGATGTTGAAACTTGTCCAGTCAGTCCTGAGACACAGTCAGTTTGGGGACACAGCCCGAGATTCCCAACTCCCCAGATCTTTTGAAAACCTTCATTTTTACTCAGAAATTAAGACTAATTTCTTAATTCTCACTCATCCTACCCGTCTAGTCAAATTGTCAAATCTTGTCTTTTATCTCTACAAAAACTCTGGCATATGTCTCTTTCCCTCCACTCACACAGACCCCTCCCTAGTTTCAGCTCTTCTCACCTCTACTGGCGTTTAATAGCAATAGCCTCCTGTTTGGTCTTCTGCCTCAAGTTTTTCCTTCATACAGCCAATCCTCCATGTTGTCACCCAGGTGATTTTCTTAAAGCATTTCCCCAGCCCCCAACATACTGCTGTTGCTCCCTATTGCCTCAAGGCCTAAATATAAATTCTGTTTTGACATTTGAAGGCCTTCTCCACCTTTCTACGTTCCTGCCATTCTAGCCTTCTAGCACTTCCTTAGACTCAGTGTTTCAGCCACCCTGGCATATGAGTCTTGCCGTATCCTCCATGGTTGAAATAGATTTTCTCCTCCCTTCTGTCTCTTAGAACCCCTGCCTTCAAGACTCAGTTCAAGCACCACAGTCTTCATCAAGTTTTTCTGGTCTCCCAAGCTGCTACCTTGTATTTATTTTATTAATAATAGTAATAATTATAGCTAGCATTTATATAGCAGTTTAAAATTTGCAGTTCATCAGATCCTCACAGCAGCCCTATGACAGACAACTGCTATTATTATCTCCATTTTTTAATGATCAGGAAATTAAGGCAGAGGAAGGTCAAGTGATTTTCTCAGGGTTTACAAAGCTAATGTCTGATACAGGATTTGAACTCGTATGTTTCTAACTCCAAATTCTGTGCTGTATCCACTGTGCAATACAGCTGCCTAGATGGTATATTTTGCACATATTCTGTATATACTCATATCTCTCACTAGAATGTACTCTTTGAGGGAAGGGACTTTTTATTTTTTTCCCTTTGCATTCCCAGTAGAAAGCTCTTTCTTCATCACAAGCCTGTAAAGTAGGTAGTGCAATTAGGATTATCCCCATTTTACAGATGAGAAGACTGAGGCTCAGTCTATGGACACTGGGCTAGTAAGAGTCAGAAAAGGGTCTTGGAGGTCAATCTGATTCCAAAGCTTCAGCTATACAAATGCAAGCTATTGGTAGAATCATCTCACATAGCATTGAAAGTCTGATAGTTCCACAGAGATTAAGGTCAGGGTGAATAGCACTTAACCTTTCTCTATCTGCTCCTTCCAAAAAACAAACCAAAATGACTCCTACCAAGCCCAGCTCAGTTCTTGTCATGGTGACACTGACCCAAGTTCTTCTCAGCTCACTGGATCATGGTGGAGTGAGGCTAGATCAGGCCTGGGTTGAACCCACCCTAAGGTGGCTTAATGAGTCAGTGACAGCAGCAATCAGAGATCAGCCCTGGATTCCTCAGGTTGCTTTATAGCCCCTTTGAGTCATGCTGTACTTCCTGATGGCATATTATTACTGGCTCCTATTTGCTGGAGTGCTTTAGGATGGCGGAACACTTAGTAATCCATCATCTTCTTTGGTTCTGACAGAACCGTCTCTCACACCTGATCAGCTGTCAAGCCTTGTCCCTTTGACCTCTTCAGTAGTTCTCTTTTCTTACTGCCACCACCCTAGTATAAAACAAAATAAAAATTCACATGATCCCGTTACAGTTTCATTCTCTCTCCCCTCCACAATCCTTCATACAAACTTTGCCAGCTTATTTTCTCTTGTATACAACTCCTGTCTTTTATAGGTAATTTCAGTACTCCTTAACTGGGCATTCATTTTGGAATTTCCGGATTTATCAGGGACTTTTCCACTTAAATGGGACCATTTGCTTCCCAGTTTTCCTGTATTACTCATGCAGTTGCCTATACCTGAAATATCCTCTTAGCTTATTGTCTTAGTTCAGTGAAATTCTTTTTATCTTCTGTTATTTTGGAATCTCAGTTAAAATACTATTTGTCCTCTAATCACCCCTCACTCCTCAAAAAGCCTGTTTTGTATCTCATGGCCATCTACATGTGTCCTAACACCTTACTAGATTCAATCCATGGGGGCAGGGGCCACAAGATGTATTTAATCTTTGCATCCTTTGTATGCAGTAGACAATAAATATTTCTTAAAGATTAGCAAGTTTAAAGTCTTGGAAGTTTTTATTTGTCTGTGTTGAAGTGGATAGTGACAGGCCTGGAGTCAGGAAGAATCCTCCCTGAGTTCAAATCTGGCGACACTGACTAGGTGGGTGACCCTGGACAAGTCATTTCTTCCTGTTTGCCTCAGTTTCCTCATTTGTTTAAAAAAAAAAAGCTGGAGAGGAAAATGACAAGCCACTCTAGAATCTTTACCAGGAAAACCCCAAATGGAGTCATAAAGAGTCAGACTTGAATGCATTGCAACTTTAGATCATTTCCCTTGGGTCACACAGTTAATGTTTCTTGAATTGTTGGTAAGTGGTAGATCGAGTCTTTTTTTTCTTTCCAAAGTATTCATTGATGTCTTTTATTTTCTGTCACCTTCATTATTCTGACTCCCCCTCCCCCATTCAACAAGCAGTCCTTTGTAATGCTATGTTTTGTTTTTTTTAAAAAGGAGAATAAAAGCCGTTTAGTTTAACCACCACATTAATCAAGTGTCGAATGGGCAGTGTTCCACACCCCAAATCTCCCCACCTCTGCAAAATGGGAGGGGAGGTGCTTCCCTCAGTTCTTCTGCTAGCATGGAGTGATAAATTCTTTTCTACCTGGAATTCTATGCTGTGATGCCAGGGTCAAGCTTCTTGGCCATTGTAAATACAGAGCAGAACGCATGGCTTCAGGATGCCACTGCTACACCACATGCTACCTCATTAAAGATTCTGTCACGGAAATGTCCTGGGACAGCAGAAAACTATGTGAGGTGCCCAGAATTATCTTTTATACTGACTGGTTGCTATTAAAATGATCAGGAGTCATGTTAAAATCCCACGGGAAACTTAGGAATGTTGTATGTAACATCAGTTCCTTTGATTTCCCCAGTAATAGAGTAATAGAAAAAGCACTTGGGTGTGGAATTAGAGGACCTAGCTTTAAATTCTGAACCTTTTTTGACCTTGGTCTTAACCTCTCCTGGGCCTCAGTTTCTTCACCTGCAAAATGAGGGGTTGGATTAAATGACTGCTAAAATCCCCTCCAGCTCTGAATATGATTTATAATCCTATAATCATAAGTCCTGTGATTTGAGAGCAGCAGGGCATGGCACCTTTTTGTCTAGGACTTTCCTTTACCCTTTTCTTTCCCAAGAATCCCACATTTATTCTTGGTTCAAGACTAATTGCCTGTAACTCACTTTGATCATGTCTGGTGTCCTAAATTCTACCTTGATTACTCTGACCCTTACTTATAGTTAGAAGCAGATCTTATTTCTTCTCTCAGGACTCTTGGTCCTTTCCCCAAGGCGCCAGCCTGACCTTCCCCACTCACCCATCCAACCAAGATGGCCCCTTCCCAATAGAGTTGAGTCCCAGTAGTACCCTCCAGATCTGTGACTGCCAGGCAGATGAACCACTCATTTTTCGGTTTTGAACCTCCAGGTGCACAGTCCTCCCCATAGTAGTGACTGAATGAACGAGAACTACTTACTCACCAGCCCAGAGTACTGGTAATAGGGCCAGAATCTGTCCCATGAAAGTGTTTCTTAGGAAGTGATTTTTCTTGACTTTTGTCCCCAAGATCCTTACAACTAGAGTTTTTGTTTTTCCTACTTCTAACTTAAGAAGCTTTTGGTTACTGGTCTCATGGAGCCTCTTTTAAGAGAATACTCTCAGGATTAATCCTCTCTTTATCCACTGAACCTTCTGGATGAGGGAGGACAGGTCTGTGCAAGGATTCATTGAAGAAACTGGAGCTATGTCATGTAGCCTGGAGCAGAAAAGCCTGCTGGGGGGAGGGGGGTGGGGCAGGGGAAGGGAGCTTTGACAGCATTCTCCAGTATCTTAAAGGCTGTTCTGTGTTACCAGTGGGTAGAAACAACAGAGAGGCAGATAGAGGCTCAATTGATGGGAAAATGAAAACACCTTCCTGAGAATTAGATGGAACGTTTTATCTTGGGAGCTAGGGAGCTATCAGATGGAACGTGTTATATTGGGAGCTACAGAGCTATCAGGGTAAGTCACAGGCTGTGAGTGGTGGGATGACTGTCACTTGTACATGCTTCTAGCTAGGAGGCCCTTCTCAATTGGAGATTTTTCTGTTTTCATAAGTTACTTGGAGTCTTTCCCCACATCTTCTATGTGTTAAAAAAAGTAATTTAAGGTCTCTTTCTCCCTGGGGTTTTTGTAAGGAATAATTAGTAAATGTTAAATGTGTCCAAGCAATTTAAAGCATTGGATTTAAGTTCCGCTAGCATTTTAAATTTTCATCATTATTAATTTAACAGGCATCAACAAAAACAATTATTTCCACATTCTGAGAACAAAAAAGAAACATTTTCTATGAAACCCTGACTCTTGATCACGTACAGCTTTTCACCAACCTTGTTATTTGGACACCCATCTGATTTTCCTTTTACTGTCTTGTCTATTCTTTTAATGTTTCATTGACATTTTTTGGGTCACTACCATTAATTGAGTTACTGCCCCAAATAAAAGCTTTCCCTTGTAGCAAAAGTATTTTTAACATTTTTATAATGAGAAATAGTGCATTGGTTTTATTAAGAGTTCCTAGTACTGAACTAGGTAGAGAGTATTAAACTATCTCTGTTAGGCACCAAACTAAGTGCTCTGACTTCATTCCCCACAGTTCTGAAACCTAACTTTTATCTTTGCTATCCTCTAAACTGAGATAATTGGAGGGAACCCAGGCTCTCAGAACTACTTTCCAACCTTGGCCTCTCTCCAGGATACCTCCAGTCTTATAAATCCAAATGCTTGTTAGACGTCTCAAACTGGGTGCCTCATAGAAATCTTAAACTCATGTCCAAAACCTGAACTCAGTATCTTTTTCCCTCTCCCATCCCTTTCCTGTTATTACTAATGACACTGCTATCCTCTTTGGGGCAGGTAGGAGGCATATCTTTGAGAGTTCAAATGTGGGCTCAGATACGTACTAGCCATATAAACCTGGGCATGTTACTTAATGCTATTTGCCTCTCAATTTCTTCATCTGCCAAATGAGCTGAAGAAGGAGATGGCAAACCACCCCAGTATCTTTATCAGCAAAACCCCAAAGAAGGTCATGAAGAGTCAGACTTGGCTGAACAACAGTAATCATCCTCCTAGTCCTCCAGGCCAACAATCTAGATAGCTTCCTCAACTTCTCACTTTCTCTTAGCAATTTATACAATCTAATAGCTGGTCCTGTAGTTTCTACCTTGGGAACATCTCTCATGGACATCCCTTCCCCTCCTCTGATGCTGCCACCACCTGGACCAGGCCCTCCTCACCTATCCCTGGACTGTTGCGGTAATTCCTCGTTGTTCCTCTTTGCCTCGTGTTTCCCTACTTCAGTTTATCATCAGTCAGTTGTCAAATGGATCTTACTATAGCACAGATCTGACTGGTTCACATCCCAATTTAGTTACATCCGGTGGCTCATTATTGTTTCTAGGATCAAATATAAAAATTCTCTTTTTTGTTTTTTAAAGCCCTTCTTACACCTTACAACACTCCTCCCCATTACTTGGTGATCCAGTAACATTGGCCTTGATTTTCCTTGAACCATTCATTCAATTTCTAGACTCTCCGCATTCCCACTGTCCCCCAAGCCTGGAATTCTCTCCCTCCTCATCTCCAACGATTGACTTCCCCTGACTTCTTCAAATCTCAACTAAATTCCCACCTTCTATGAGAAGTCTTTATTGATTTCCCCTTAGTACATATTATGACTTCTACCTGAGATTAGCTTCAATTACACCGGATATATCTTGAGTATACATTGGTTGCCCGTTTTCTCCCGTTAGACTGTGAGTTCCTTGAGAACAAGATTGTCTTTTGTCATTGTTTGTGTCTTTAGGGCTTAACACAGTGCCTGGCACAAAGTGGATGGTTCATTAATGTTTATTGAAAAACTGAGAGTAAAGGGAATCATACTACATTAAAGAAGGGATTCCTCCTCTAACCTACCATGAGCCTCATTTCTGGTTTCATAACTTTGTGACAGAATAGGATCTCCAGGGGGAGTTGGCAGTTAGAGGCTGGGAAAACTAAACCATCGTGAAACAGGTAAGTAAATTACATCCCTCTTTGTGTCATTGATTTAATTTTTTTTATTCTGAAGTTTTCATATGCCAAGTAAGACTAGCAGTTCCATATACAGAGAACAAAAAATTTATACATGAAACTGCAAATATTTATTACATTGTTTGCTTTTTATGTAATAAATTCAGTGTGTTACTATCAAAGCCTCTTGGCTTGGCTTTCTTCTGCACATTTTGAAAAATGTTTTCAGTGACCTCCTCATTCTTATTTTCCCTCCCCTCCCCTCTCCTCCTTTCCTTCTCCTCCTTTTCCTCTCCTTTTTCTCTCTCCTCTCTGGGTCTTCCTTCTCTCTCTCTCTCTCTCTCTCTCTCTCTCTCTCTCTCTCTCTCTCTCTCTCTCTCTCTCTCTCTCTCCTTCTCTCCCTCTTTTCCTCCTTCCCTCCCTCCTTCTCTGTCCCTTTCCATCTCTTCCCTCCTTGTCTCTCTGCCCCTCCTTTTTTCCCTTCCCCTCTCTCCCCCTTCCTCCTCTTTCCTGTCTCTTTCTTCTCTCCCTCCCTCTTTATCTCTCTCCTCTCCCAGTCTGCCCTTCTTTTATCTCTCCTCTCTCTTTTCTTTCTCTCTCCATTTGATGATCCTGTATCCCTCTCTCCCCATGTTCCACCCCACCCATTGAAAGGGAAAAAAAACCTCACCTTGTAGCAAATATACATTTTCGAGCAAAGTGAATCCCAACATTGCTCATGTCCCAAAATGTATGCCTCTTCAGCACCTTGAGTTTATCACCTGTCTGTGGAGCGTGTAGCCTGTTTCCTTTGGAATTGTGGCTGGTCATTGAGTTGAGAAGACTTCTTAAGTTCTCAGTTTCTGTTTTACAGTGTTATTTTCTGTGTCATTGTTGCAGGCTCATTGTTACATTCTTTCAGTCGTTCGCAGAGAGCTACTGTGGTGTTTTAGAAAGAGTACTGGCCTTGGGAGTGAGAGAAGGCTGGATTTCAATCCACTCCTTGACAGCTGTAGACTGGTGACTACAGCTAGGTGGTGTGTTGGATAGAGTACCAGACCTGGATCCAGGAAGATTAGTTCAAATCCTGCCTCAGACACTTGCTGTGTCACCCTGGGCAAAGCACTCAACCCATTTGCCTCAGTTTCCCATGTATCAAATGAGGATGAACTGTAGAAGGAAATGGCAAACACTCCAAAATCTTTGCCAAGAAAACCCCATAGATCAGACACAATGGAATGACTGGCTGAAAAACAAGGCCTTGTGACCCTGGACAAAGTCATCCAATTTGACTGAACCTGTTTCTCCAACTGTAAAATAGATATAATCCTTGTAGTGTCTACCTTACCACGTTGTTTCAGAGATCAAATGAGGTGCATTTGTTAAACTGTTAGAGAGATGCCTAGGGACTAAAGATGACAAAGACAAAATATTCTAAATAACCCCTTTCTGTCAGGAAACCTTGAAGGAGGCTAAGGATGCTGTGAGGCAGAGAGACGGAGGGAATTAACTGGCTTGGGGGGAAAGCCTGGGCAGAGGTGAAGGGGAGGTAGGAGAAAGAATGTTGTACGCAGGGAGTAGACAGCAAGCAGACTGTATGGAGAAAGGAGCCTTCTCTGAGGTTTCAACTTCGTATGTATCTTGGGTATATATTTATATCTGTGTCTATATATCAGTCTGTATCTATACTTTCTCAGAAAGAACCAACTTTCCCTTTCTGTGTGTATTTATGAATTTGTGTGTACATACATGTACGTATGTATGTGTATATAGATGATTTGTATGTGTTATGTCAGCTTCTCAAGGGCAAGGGCTGCTGCTGCTTTTACTTTCTGTCTCCAGCACAGAACACAGTGCCTGGCACATAGTAAGCATTTAATAAAGTCTTGTGGATAAGGTAATGTGTATAATAAACCCGGAAAGCTGGTTGGAGCTAGATTGTGAGGAGTTTGTTATTTTATCCCAGGAGGAAGAGGAGACCAGGAAGTTCTTGAACAGGCAACTGACATGGATAGGATTTTCAATATGGCAGATATGTAAGGAATGGGGTGGAGATCTGAGAGACTGCAGAGCAGAGAGACCAGTGGGGAGGTTATTGATTATTGTATCCTGAGGAGAGGTGATTTAGAGCTAAGTTAAGAGGGCAGCTCCCCTTAAGGCATGGAAATATCAGTTCTGCTATTTGTCATTTTTGAATAAATACTGATCAATACAAGTACACCATCCTGGGAGAGTCATTCTGCTAAGTGCCTATCATGTTGTGCCATATTTCTGAAACTAGGTGCTAGAGATTTCTATCTTATTTGCTTCAGCATGAGTAGATTCTAGCTGTGTTCCTTTTGGGATCTGAGAGGCGCTGCAATCTTCCTATATTTAGCTATTTTAGTTTAGTCACTAGCTTGCTGTCTGACCTTTAATCTCCCTGGGCCTCAGTTTTCTTATCTGGAAAATGAAGGTATCAGACCTTCCAGGTCTCATTACAATTCTCAGGTCCTATGTTCTAGGGGATATGCAAAATGTTTCTTGTGACTATGGAGAAGGGTTCCCTAGTACTTTGTCAGAGGGAACTAAACCTCCCCAAATTCTCTTGGTGGCAGCAGCAGCATTGTAAGCCCCATGACCTCCAGTAGTGTTCCCTACCTGCTGGGACCTTATGGAGGAGGAGGATAGGAAAAACATAAACATATTACTGAACCTGATTCAGAAGAGGTTGGTAAGGGCTGGGTAAACACGACTAAAACCTTCATCTAATAATAATGGAAGGACCTGGAGAGATAGAGGTCTTGCAAGAGCTGTAAGCTATTCGGGTGATTCTTAAGAAATAGCTTATTTCCTAATCGCTTAATGGAGGAAAAAAATAATACTGTATTTGATGTTATAGGCAAAAACCTGGCAGATACAATTTTTATTAATTTATTATCCCTCTAAATTCAAGCATTGTTGGACATGAAAGAGAAATGTCAAATTTCACGAGTCCCTTAATGCCCTTGAACGTATATCTCCAGCAGGAGACATTTTGCAAATAGCAATGAGAAGATTCTTGATCATGAAACCTCACAATATGACAAAGCAGTTATGCAGTGCAAGGTAAGGTGAAAGTTAACATTTTGCTTCATCAACCCACAACAAGAGTCACTTAATCTTAGAGAATTTTTTTCCATAAAACCAATCAACATCTCTTTGACAAGAGTTCTTATTTAACCTTTTTTGAATCTGGGAACTTTTTCAATCTGGTGAAACGTATGACCAACCTCTTTTTGGGATAATGTTTTTCAGTGTATAAAATCAAATACATAGAATTACAAAGGAAACCGATTATATTGAAACACAGTTATCAAGATATTAAAAACAAAACAACCAAACACATTCAGGGATCTCAAGTTAAGAACTCCTGCTGTATGATGACTGGGGCACTGGGAATTCTCTCACACCCTAATCCCACCACATCACAGAGATTTCCCTCTGATCCATCCCCTAATCCAACAGTTCTCTCAGTCCCCCAAAAGACTCTGTGGACCCTGGACACACTGAAAATCACAGCCATGCTCTCTCTTCAGAGCATTGGGGAAAAAGACTTCCCCCCCTCAGTAGATCAGCTAAGGATTCTTGGCTCTTATGCTTGACCCTCCTGGACTGATCTGAGAGAGGGGAAAGGGACATTGTTTTGGAATTCATAAAGAAAGATTTGATAAGGGTTTCTCTTTCAGATATGTCCAGATTAGTATACTTTAAAAATGCTTTCTAAATATTTCTAAAAGAGAAGGAGGAAGCTGGGGAGAGGGAGAAGACTGCTTTCCTAATTTGATAAGCAACTGAAGTCTGGTCTTAGGTCATCCTGGAATTTTAAAAACTCAGCTATACTGATATGGTCTGGCATTTAAAAATTAATGTGCTTTGTGATGGTAGGGAGGATGAGGGGAGTGTATCAGCCCTCAGCAAAATTGTGAAGTAGACCCCTCCCTTTCACTGCTTTGAACTTTTTTCTTTTCTCTACTTCTTTCTCGAAAAACTCATCTCTCTTAAAGTCTTTTTATAGAATGTGTAGTCTAACTAATCAGGCAAATTCAGGATTTGCTAAACTTTCCCCAAAGAGAATAATGTTGGAATTTCAAATACAGGTCATGTCCACTAAGTGAGCTTTTAAAAAATTCTTTTCAGTCCGCTCATATTTGTGTTCTCTCCTCAAATTCTGCCTCAAGAAAAGAGAAGGAAAACAAAGCTCCTGTCACAAATGCAAATTTCCGTAGTGGCAATGTCCAGAAATGTGTATCTATCTTCCTAAAGCAGGGGTAGCAGATTCATCCATGGTTGATTATTGTATTCATCAGAGTTCTTGTCTTTCAGAATCATTTATCTTTACAGTGTTGCCGTTATATTATCAATTATCCTCCTGTTTCTTCTCATTTGACTCTGTAAAAGTTTGTACAAGTCTTCTCAGGTTTCTCTGAAACTTTTTCCTTCATTGTAGTATTACACCATATTCATATGTCAGTATCATTGTTCAGCCGTTTGAGTAAGCTTTTTGTGGGGTTGCGTCTTTCTTTGTACACCTGATTTCACCTGAAATCATATGGTGCTTAAGGCTGGGTCTGTCCTCAGTAAGGTGCTCGACATTTATACGAAGTCCTTTAATGGCAAACCATTCTATAATAGTTTATACAAAAGCCATTGTGTTATTGGAGGTTAAAAAATGACTTTGGAATTGGAAGGGTTAGACATTGACCCCAAAACTAATCTTGGGGGCAATGACTATAGTTCACGGGTGGTTCTGATTTCATTTTATATGGTGGGTTGCTTGGTTATTAAAATCTTTGATGACCTCTACCAGCTACAAGTATGAAGTTCTGGCTATATTCTTCATCATCCAGATTTGCTATGAAAAAAATGAATGTTGCATACTCTATCAGATGTGTTATTTTGTTTTCCCCTCTCTCATTCTTTATTGTGAAGGCAGGCTTCCTGGCTAGAGGAAGGGAAGGGAGGAAAGATATGTCGAAAAATGAAGATAGTGTAGAATCAAAAGATCTCAATGAAATTTTTTCAGAGTAGAATCTTGCTTTTAAGCACAAAATTCCAAGGATACAGATTATTATAGTTTCTAACAAGTAAAAACCTGAGATTATTCTAGGAACCTGACATTTCTGTTTGGTCTTGGCCATGCCAGTGTAAATAAGGAAGTGATTGGCCCAGTGCAGAGAACAGAAGCATCTCTGTTTTGATCGCTTGATTTAGGTGGGGTGAGGGATGGTCCTGGAGAGTACTGGGGCACTACTCTGTATCATTTCCAGGTCCTTCTGGTCTTTTCCATAGAGTTCTTTCTGCATGTGTCCTGCTTTTTCTACAACAAAGTTATAAGATGCATGAGAGAAAGTATTGTATTTAATTCCATTTTTTTTGTATCCTGGCACAGAGCTCTGTACATACATAATAGGTATTAATAAAATGTTGATTGATTTGCTGTATGGTATGGCAACCACTCTCTCTATTTTACATGGTATTGTATACTCCTGAAGACTCAAGATGGTTCTCAGCCCTCACACTATATTCCTCACGGAAATCTGGTTTTTAGGCCATTAAATTCTTAGAAGTGGTTTTAATTGACTATAATGTAACCTAAATCATATGAGGAGGTGAGAGTGGGGAGAGTCAGCATTAACCGCCCCCTTAGTCACCCACCTTGATTATATGATTACACAGCTGATGTGGTACCATTACAGGGTAACCAAGGAGACGAAGGGATTTCTATGTACCAGCACACTCCTAGGATTGAGAGATGATGTCGGTAGAGTGGGTTAATAATTTGGGAGTGCAAAAGTAGGTGTGCTGGCATTCCGATTCTTACTCAGCTTTCTTAAATTTTAATTTATTTAAATTGCCTTTGTCTCCGGGACTCTCCCAATCACTCTTATCTAGTATCCCTGCCTTCCTCTCTATTCCTCTGTATTGTGAGGATTTTCTAAATCCTTAACATAAACATTTCACTAACAATCACGGGCTGTTTGTGCAGTGGGAAGAGTTCTGGATTTACAGTTTGACCTTGGTTCAAAATCCTAGTCCTGCTTACCCTGCTGAACGTGGGCAAAATATTTAATCCCTCTGTGCCTCAATTTCCTTGCCTGTAAAGTGAGGGGATTTGAACTAATTGTCTTCTAAGGTCTCCCAGCTTTAAATCTAGTATCCTTTATGATAATGATCCCTAATGTTTTTGTTCTTTGAACCCCTTTCAACAAAAAAGAAAATGATGCAAATGTCTAGTCATTTAGTATACTACATATAATGTTCTTTTAAATTTATTTAGTAAATGCTTTACAATAACTACAGTGACAACTTTTATCATAAAACCTTCAAATTAAAATTTATATTGTTCTACAAGTATAAAATATAATATTTTTTCTACCTATAATTATGAAAATTGTAAATATAATTATAAAGTACAAATTATAGAATAGTGAATATATTATATGGCACATTAAAAATTCAAAGATGTAATATAACAAGATCTCATTCTTGTTAATTTCTAAGACTTCATGTTAAATTTCTTATTTTAAAAATTTTATAAATTATGAATAAGATTTTAATGAAGTAAGCTGCAACTCAAAAGATCTATAACATAATCACATAAACTTAATTTTGATGTTGGACATTTTTATATGAACAGAGATTTTACATATTGGGCTCAACATCAAACACACACAGAATTAAATCTGGTTCCTTTTTGTTTGTTTTTGAATTTCAGTTTCAAACAAGAATAAAGTGAAATTGCTCATAGAAAATAGGACAGAAAATGATAGGGGAAATTTATAAGCTCTCTTGCTGAAAGATGGAACTATATTTTAAAAAATTGCTACAATTAATAGCTAGTTACAGTTGAAAATATTTGCCTTTCTGCTGGCTATGAACAAGTACTGTTAAGTGATCAGTGTACTTGAAGTTCAGTTGCATATATTGCTTCATGTTTTACAGTTTTTATGTATAAACCTTTGTAAGTTGTTAGAAGTGACGTTGTTCTCTTTCAACTTTAGCACACTAACTGCATTCTCATAGAAACTTTATTGAATGAGTGGGCAGTGTTGCCAACTGCTTCATTTGGAAATTCCACAGATATGAGAATAATAATATAGGTAGAGAAAGGATAAGTTAAAAAGCAGCCTTAATATTGCAACCAAAGGAAAACCAAAGAACAAATTATGTTCTGCAGAAGGAAGTGGTTTGTTTCTGCAGATCTGTGATGGTTTCAATATGTTTGATGGCTGGGCACACCCAGCAATCATGTTTCTCCAACAGCCTAACATTTGTGTGTAACATCTTGATTATATGAATACACAGCTGATATGGTACCATTACAGGGTAAAGAGAGGGGAAAGACAAGAGAACTACTCTGGGGCCATGCATAAAATACAAAGGAGGCTATGGGAGTATAACTGACCATCTGTTGGGTTTTGTGCTGGGATGTCACCCCTTGTGGTGGTTTGGAAACAGTTTGATAGGTTTAGAAACTTCAAGAACACATTGCATTCAGAATTTGATGAAATCACTGCACAAACACCAAAATTTCTGCCTTGATCATTTGAATAACTGCGGAAACCAGCCTGTATTGCTTCAGATATGCATGTTGTCAAAGAGAAAATCGTTTTTATCTTAAGTGGGCAATTATTTACTGCTTAAGATGCCATTAAAGAATTACTAGCTTAGACATCATCATAAATCCCAGCTATACCCTAAGCATGGTAGGAATTCAGCATAACATGAATTGAGAGAATTTGAAGGGTTTATGAATGAGATAGGATTTAGGCTGGGTCCTGATAGGTAGTCCTTGGGGGAAATGTGGCTGTTGGAAGAAGGTATTCCAGACAAGGGGGCATTATCACATAATCCCAAGCTCAAATGGAGACATGGATCCTAGGTTGTTGAGAAGACAAGATACATGCTTGGTTGGAACAGAGGTTTCATGTTAGGGTGCAGTATGGTGATAAGCTTGGTTGGTTAGGGTAAGGCCAGACGGTGGATGAGCTTGAAAGTCAGGCTAAGAAATTGAGCCTTGAACCTATGGGAAATGGAACTTGTTGGAGGCTTTCAGAGATGGAGGTGGGCATGAAGAAAGTAATATTTACATTGATAATAATTTAGACTTTTCTATTAAGGATCCTCCTGTTGAGAACTGGGAACAGGACTTGTTTTTAATCTATTAAAGTACTTTTGAAATGAAATATTCAAGGTAATAATATATTTATTTGTGGAACATCTTTCTTGAAACCTAAGGAGATCAAAGACTGTTGAAACTCTCATTCATCCTCAGACATACCTGAGAGAGATGTCAGGCTTCTTCAAAGGGAAGAAACTTCTGCTGCTAATGGGAATTTGCCCAGGCTGGCCAATGAGGTCTGTCTTCCTAGCAGAAAGTATTTGGGATCCAGAGGCAGAATTTTATAGGGAGAAAGACGATTGAACTAGAAATTAGGAGGTGTGAATTTACCACAAAGGAACTGTGACTTTGGCTGAGTTACTTACTCAAATTCTTCATCAGAGCATAAGGTGGTTAGCTACAAATATGGCATCTTGTGTTGAACACAGTACTCAGATGTGTCCTGAGAAGGCGCAATGGCTCTCCAAACATAGTGGGTACTATTAGAAAAAAGAGCCATATGTATAGCAGTTCATTTTGTAGTTGGCCCAAACTGGAAACTAAGTCAAGGTGCCTGTCTATTGGGGAATAGTTACAGAAAATGATGAAAGGGATGGTTTCAGAGGAAGTTGGAAAGGACAGGTAATTGATGAAGAGTTAAATCAGCATGACTGGGAGAACAATTTATGTAACAATGATACAAAGAAAAATAACTTTGAAAGACTTTACTTTCTGATCAATGCAATGGATAGACTCCAATTTCAGAGAAACAAAGCATCCTACCCACCTCTTGCCAGAGAGGTGATGGACTTAAAATGCAGAAGGAGATAAGCATTTTTGGGTTTGGGCATTGTGGGAGTTTGTTTTATTGGCCTATATATAATTTTCTTTTTTGTTCAGCTGGGGATGAGGGTGGGAGGCAGAAATACTAAGTACTTGTTAAAAAAAAAATAAGGCACCGCACAGATGTATGTAAATGTACAGTGTCAAAAAGGAAACTAGAAGGAACATGATACCTGGCATGACAGGAACTGAGAAATGATCTGAGAGCTCATGTCTATAGTCTCCTCATCCCTTGAGGTGTTCCTCACCAGATTGGGGAAGAGGGAAGGGGCAGGAGATTCCATTTAAAAGCCAGAGACAGAAGCAAATAAAGGAGGCTGCAAGCCCAGAAATGCATCCTAAAAGAATAATTGGGGCAAAACTAAGCCTTTTCACTAGAATCTGATCTCAGAATGGGTCGTGTGGGAACACCCAATATGTGGCGTTTGGGCCAGACTCTGTCATTGGACTTACGCACCAGTCTTCATTTTCTCCCTGACTTAAATAGCACTTAAATAAAACCGGGAAGGCTTCTGCATCTTCCGCGTAGATTACTTCGGTCTTAGGCATCCTGTATAGTAACATAAACCACACTGTGTGGTATTGCTGGTCTGTATTTGCTGAGGAAAATGACACTAATCAGCTTTATGGGAATAAGCATGCTTATTATAGTAGTTTCCAGTCAGGCAGTTACTTCATTCAGTAGGGCAGAGCAGCCCTGTAGACTGCAATGCCATGGAAGTTAGGGAGTTGGCTCATGTTGGTTTTATTTTTTTTTAGAACACCATCCCCTCCCCAGAGAAGGGTATCTTGATGCAGCAGAAGCCACATGCTGAGCATTTGAGGGTGAAACTTAAACCTGTACTCAATGTGTTATCTGTGCTTCGGTCTTTCTTTTTAGAGCAAACTTACTAGCTTGAATCTCTTTAAATTTTTTACAATTTGTCCAACCAGTCCATAGAGTAGAGACTTAACCATTAATTTGTTGTTTTTTCAATTGAAAAGGTACATTTATTTATAATAAAGTTGAATCAATTCCTGCAGAATCCTAAATTTCTGATCATTTGGATAGGGTCTGAATTGAAGTTTGCTTCCTTTGTAAACTACTCCTTTATCAAATTACTGGTATGTATTAGGTTGCATGGGGAAGTTTAAAATGAAATAACAGGCATACTTCATATAAATGTTGCATCATTAAAGTAATTTCAGAATTATATATCCTAGATGTAAATTTTCCTTTCACGTCCAATCCCCAATAAAACATCTTTTTTATAACCAAAACATCCTTTTTATATTCTCTTTATAACATTGGCCTGTCTGAGGGATATAGCTAAATATAAATCAAATCATCTTCCAATAATAAGTCTTTAAGAACTACCAGTTTGGACATTCATATGACCAAAATGACATCACCACGATAAAGTGAAGTTTCTGTGTTTTCGACTGTGGCTGATCAGACCAATATGAGCACCGAATCCTCTACCACAGGTTGGGCACAGATAGTCCGTATGAATTTTGGGGGTGGATACTCCAAATCTGCACATCCTATGTTTACTTTGTGCTGTCTCAATTCTGCTTTGCTTGTAGAGCACAGCTCCCTTTCTAATGTGGGCACACCATGCTGAGCGTTTCTGTGTCAGTGTCTTCCATGTTGCACAGTCAAATCCAGAGTTCTTGAGAGAGACCATGAGAGTGTCCTTGTATCGCGTCTTCTGGCCATCATGTGATCCCCTGCCCCATGCAAGTTCTCCATAAAATAGTCATTTTGGAAAGTGTACATTTTGCATTCTAACAACGTGGCCAGCCCATTGGAGTTGCGCTCTCTGAAGCATAGTTTGAATTCTTGGCAGTTCAGTTCGAGCAAGGACTTCAGTGTCTTATCCTGCCAGGTGATCCTCAGAATCTTCCTAACACAGTTCAAATGGAAGTGATTCAGTTTCCTGGCATGGCACTGGTTGACTGTCCATGTTTCACAAGCATATAACAATGAGGTCAGCACAATGGCTCTGTAGACCTCAGTTTGGTAGTCAGTCTAATACCTCTTCTCTCCCAAACTTCTCTTTGGAGCCTCCCAAATACTGAGCAAGCTCTGGCAATGTGTGTATCAACCTCATTGTCAATGCTAATGCTAATTACACATCATACTTAGCTATTCATTAAAGCTGGTTCTCTGCAGGACTCCATTAAACATCATTAAGTTAACCTAGTTACATGCATGTATCATTTTGGTTTGGGTCAGGAATTGTGATCATATGTGGGGAAATCAGTGAAAAGCTCTCCTTTTACAGTGGAGGTATCAGATGCTTCCCATAGGCCTCTTCTGACCAGCAAAACTCCAAATGTAGGCCTGAACCAGATTAAAATGTAATTGGGAAATGTTTAACAAAATAAACAAAAATACGATGCAACATAGGTAACAGTAATTCATGGTTTTCCAAGTCAGTAGGAGGCCCACAGGAATACATTTCTACTTAAGTTTGATGCCACTGTGCAACAGGAAGCCCATCCATCTGGATCATTTTAGTCATAGACGAAACAGGCAGCAACTATGTGCAAATGTATATACAGGATAAATTTGAATAACAGAGGGACAGTCCTAGAATGAAGAGGAGTGAAGCTTTGGAGGACAGTTATGTTCAGTAGGGCCTGAGACTTGGGAAAAGCTTCGTCCAGCAAAGGAGACTGTGGTTCAGACAGGTAGGAAAAGAAGCAAGAGAGGTTAGTGTCACAAAAACCTAGAGAAAAGAGAGTCTTCAGAAGAGGAGAGAGGTCAGCAGTCTCAGAATCTGCGGAGACATCGAGAAGGATGAGACTGCAGAGAGAAGTCCCTGAGATCTGGCAGTTAAGCAATCATTTAACGTTGAAGAGAGCCATTTCAGTTGAATGATTAAGGTTGCAAGCCAGAGCATAGAGACTTTTAGAAGAGAGGAAATGAAGTCACTACATGGACTGCTTTCTTGAGGAATTTATCCAGGAAAGGGAGAGAGATCTTAGGGGAGAGAATATCTCCATCAATGAGACTGCATAGAAGAATTGGCATGTGGAAAAGATCCGATAGAGAATGTGAGGAGGTAGTCTCCACCTTTCACAGAATTTGAGAATTAGAAGGTTCCTCAGAAGCCAGCTAATCCAACCCGTTCATGAAAGAAATTCCTCCCATAACATAACCTGACAACCTCTGCTTGAAGACCTGCAAAAGGGGGAGCTCATCTCGTAAAGCAGTCCCTTCTCTTTGGGGGGCAGCTCCAATATCAAGACAGTTTTTCCTGATATCAAGCCTGATTTGGCCCCTTTGATACTCATTGTTCCTCTGTCTTCCCCCTGGGGCCAGAAGGAACAAGTTGAATCTGTCTACATGCCAACCATTTGTATCTTTAAAGACAACTGTCATGTCTCCCTTGAGTTTTTTTTTTTCTCCGGGATAAACCCCCAGCTCATCCTTATGGCATCAGTTCAAGGCCTTCCCTGTACCATCATGGTTGCTTTCTGAAATATTCTTCAGTTTATCAGGGTCCTCTTTAAGCCATGGTACAATACTCCAAGTGAGATTTGATGGCCTAAGACAGTGAAACAATCACTTCCCTATACTCCCTACTTCTTAATGCTTCAGACCAAGGTCACACAAGCTTTTTGGGTGCCATTTCTCATTACTGACTTATTCAAAATCCACTACAATCCCCAGATACTTATTTTCCATATAATTGGTGTCTAATTGTGCCTGTCCCATCTTATACTTACGAAGTTGATTTTTAGGAACCAGGTGTAAGATTTTACATTGTTCCTATTGAATTTCATCTTACTCATTTTGACCCAGTGACTTGAGCCTATCAAAATCCTTTTAGATGCTGATTCTGTTTTCTACTCTGCCAGTTTTAGAACTCCCTTCATCTGATCTCTGCCTTTATTCAAGTCACTGATGCAAATGTAAATCTGATTTTAAAATTGTCTGATTCATCCCCTTCCATCTTCTGTACAAGAGATGTATCAGGTCATACTACATATCAAATCTTAACTAAGAGTTCTTTCTGGAGCATGATCTGCTTGGGGAGAGGAGATTTAGTATGTTAAATAGTAACTAACAAGATGACTTAATTCTACACAAAATGTGCTGTACGAGGAAAAAATGCTAGAGAAGTACGGAATAGGAAAGAATCACGATGAGCAGGAGTTGTCTGAGAAGATAACATGATGGAACAAGCAAGGACTTGGAAAATGGGTAGGCTTAGGATAATTTGAGAAAAAGGAAGTGGGAAGAGGAAGGAATCAGGTAAGCACTTTATAAATATCTCATTTGATCCTTAACACAACCGTGCTAGGTAAGTGTTATTATTATCCGCATTTTACATATGAAAGAACTGAGGCAAATAGAGGATAAGTGACTTGCCTAGGATAAAACCACTAGTAAGTGTTGGAGGTCCTATTTGGCCTTAGATCTTTCCTGACTCCAGGCATGGCACTGCCAACCTCAAAAGGCTGGGGAATGTAGTCGAACCAGTATCAAACATGGGTTCAGATCTCACTTCTGATATTTCCATGTGAACCTGGTTAAGTCTCTCTCTTCTTTGGGTCTCAATTTCTTCAACTCTAAAATGAAGGAATTGAACTAGGGCAGGGGTGGGGAACATGTTCATGGAACATATTTTGATTTAGTCAAAGGGCTGCACTTAAGGACCTAGAGTGCCATATGTGGCCTTGAGGCCATAGGTTCCGCACCCCAAACTTAGAGGAACTAACGTCCTTCTACCTTTTAAGTCCCACGAGAGGGTAATACTGCTCCCTTAGAGGGTAGAATAAGTCTAGGGAACTTTAGAAGCAAAAGCATTAAGAAGGAATGGCTAGGTTATGTCTTGGGGGAAGATTATTTGAGTCTGACTTAGAGTGGAAGATTTGTTGGGTGGGGAGAGTGAAGTACCTGTCAAGCTGCAGGAATTTGGTTATCATTTTAGAGGCAAAAACAAACCATTGAGGGGTTCTGTGAAGGAGAATCCTAGAAGAAGATGGTCCACTGAGGCAGCTCAAGTAGTAACAACAGCTATGGGCCTGGAGTCAGAAGACTTGGGATCAATTCCTTGTTTTTAACCCTTACTAATGTTTGTGATTTTGCAGCAGCTCAACTCCTGTGCTCTTCAGTGCCTCAGTTTTCTCATCTGCAAAAAATATGCATAATAATCTTTACCACTACATAATCTTCTTTATACAAGTGTTGTGAAGAATGTGCCTTGTAAAGGGTATAAAATGCTATAAAAAGGGAGCTACTGTTATACTCTCCTAGCCTTTTCTAGGACGTTGTGCTCTTAATTATCACCTTGCCACCTCACTGTGCCCCATGAAAAACCTCTGTGCTCATTAACTTATGTGCAAAATGTGCCCGGGTTTCTGTCTTTAAAAACCAAACCCTTTCCCTTGGTTCTGCCAACTACTTGACCTATATGCTTTTCTTTTTATTGCCAATCTTCTCAAGTAGTTTACACTTATTGCTTCACTGCCCTCTTAATCTCTACCTACAAAATCTCAGAGGCACCTCGTCCAAACTGGATCTGAACAAGAACCTCCAGTGCTTCAAACCCAAGTGATCAGCCAACCCTTGCTTGAAGACCTCCAGAGAAGGACAAGCTTGCTGCCTTCTAGGGCAGCCCATTCCAGTTTTGGAGAACTAATTTTCAGAAAGATTTTCCTTCTGTCACACCTAAATCTCCTCTTTACAACTTTTCATTACTCCTGGTTCTGCTCACCAAGGTCTAGGAAAACCAGGAGTACTTCCTCTTACATGTGACACCCCCTTGTTGTGTGGACCTTGGAGGTGGTCACCATTAATCTCCTAGTCAGCAAATCCAGCTGATCTTTTCTCAGCCTTGGTCTTTGACGTCCTGCATCTGATGCTGTCGACCACACCCTTTCCTTGAAACTGTACTTCTTTGGCTTAAGTTGCAAGCTTCTTGAAGATGAGGGATTGGTTCCTTTTCCCCCCTTTGGGTTTGCAGTGCCTGACATAGTAAGTGCTATGTACTGATTAGTTCCACAAAACTTTCTTGATTTCTCATCCAGTTTCAGTCATCCCCTTACTTTCTCTTTATCTTTTAAGTGATGTCCTTATTATTTAAATGTGGATGTTCTACAAGGTTCTGGACCCTTTGGGTATCTCCTTTCAATAGTGTCAGTGATCATTTCCCATTTTTAGAAAATTGTCTCTTCTGTATGCCTGGTCTTGCTCAGTCTCCAGAGCTCCACTTCAGAATTCTAATGACTGGTCATTTCTTTCCTCCAACAACTAAAGAAAATAAACCAGCCCTTCTTCCTTCTGACTTAGTTATGCATTTATTCTAATTTTAATGTTCTTCCAAGCATTTGGGTTCAGAACCTTGTGGTCAGTTTTTAATTCTTCTTTCTCCTGCTTTTATTCGTGTCCAGATGATTTCTCTCCATGTCTTTGGCATTCATCTCTTTCCATCCCCTACCATTCTCATTCACTGCAGGTCTTTACCTCCTTCAATAGTATTAAAGGCATAATGAGAAGGTGGTGTGCTAAAAATCCCCAAACCTGACATAAGTATATTAAGCTTGAGTGACTTGTACAAAGCAGCTAGGTGCTGTAGTGGATGAAGTGCTAGGCCTGAAATCAGGAAGATTCATCTTCCTGAATTCAAATCTGGATTCAGATACTTATGTGCCCGGGCAAGCCAATTTAACCCTATTGATCTCATCTGTTCTTCATCTGTAAAATGAGTTGGAGAAGGAAGTGGCAAAAGCATTGTAGTATGTTTGCCAAGAAAACCCCAAATGGGCTCACTGAAATGACTGAACATCAAAAACCTCATATAAGGTCTTTGAACCTCAATTTTCTTATTTTCCTAATGAACCAACTGGACTAGATCAATCTCTAAGGTTCCTTCTTGCTTTTAGAATATGGAAATTGAGGGGATGCCCACCAGTTGGGGAATGGCTGAACAAGTTATGGTATATGAATGTAATGGAATGCTGTTGTGCCATAAAATGATGAACAGGTGGGTTTCAGAAAACCTGGAAGACTTGCATGAACTGATGCTGAGTGAAGTGAACAGAACCAGGAGAAATTGTACACAGTAACAGGAACATTGTGTGATGACCAACTTGGGTTAGACTTAACTCTCTGAGCAATTCAGTGATCTAAGACAATTCCAAAAGGCTCATGATGGAAAATGCTGTCCATATCCAGAGGAAAAGACCATAGGAATCTGAATTCAGATCGAAGCATACTATTTTCTCTTTTTGTTTTGGTTTGTTTTTTCTTTCTTATTTTTTTTCCCCTTCTCTGATTCTTCTTTGACAACATGACTAATGTGGAAATTTGTTTAACATGATCATACATGTATAGTCTATTAGATTGCTGTTTTGGGGAAGGAGAGAGTGGTGAAAATTTAGAACTCAGAATCTTTTAAAATGAATGCTGAAAACTAAAAATAAATATTTAGAAAATCCAATTCTGTCCCTTATAACTCATATCCTTCTTTTCAAATCTCTCCCCTATTGCAATCTATTCTGAATCCAGATAACAGATAAATCTTCCTCAAATATTACTTCTGAAAGACCTTGACTTGATGTTCTAGACCCTCCAAAGGTAGGCCTACCTCCAAGAAACTGAAATTCACCGACAAAAACCCTTTGTTGAAACTGATTTGGATTTCTTTCATGCTGTTTTTTTTCTTGCCTTTCTGACCCACGGTCTTCACCTATTGAAATTTTTTCCTTTGTCGTAAGGTTCAGTTCTTATCCATCTTTTATCATCCCAGGGGCAATAATTGATTTCCTCTCTCTATTTCTGCTTTTCTTTGTTTCTTCATCTCTTATGGAGCTTTAACCTGGTTGTCTTATGGAGAGATATTTGTAAAGGACTGACTGATCTCCTTGGGGCAGATTAAACTTTCTATTTCGACTGAGTGCAAGAGACCCTATTGAATATTTATGTCACCAAAAGAAAATTAGTCTCCCTGTATTGATAGCCTCATCAATATTTTACCTTTTCCTTCCCACTTTTCTTTCCTCATGGAAGGAAAAGGCAGGTTTGTGTATGAACAGCCTTGCTTTCTGGAGTGCACTTTAATTTAAGCCGATTGAAGACCTGTAAGAGGAAACTCTCTGCCTCCCTGGTGGAGGCAAGACATAGATGCACAGTTCCCTCCAACTCCCTCTGCACTTTGCCTAGAATTCCAACATTAATCCTGAGACCTGAAATGAAACACTAACCCTCCTGTACCTTTAACCTTCCCTATCTACCCTGGTCTCATTGCAAGCCTTGTCACATAGTCCCAGCAAATGAAGATGGCTCTCAGCTGTCTTCCCAGATGCTTCCTTGTTTCCAAATGTTAGGAAGCGACTATAGTCTGTCTGTCTGTGCTTTAATAAGGTTCTTAGCATCTGATTGTGAAGATATCCCACTGCTGGGTTTTAATCTGAGTGAACAGGGAGCCTTGAGGCCTTCTCTCTCCTGATAATAATAGTAGTAGTAATAAGTAATGATAGAGTATTTCTTACTTTGAAAGTGCCTTTCATCTAAAGATCTCAAAGCACTTTATAGGCATGAGCTCATTTGTTCTCACAACACCCTGATGATAGGGGAAGATGTTATTATTTTTCTTATTCTCCCTGGAAAAAACATGTATAGAAGTGAGGAAAGAGTGTCTGATGCCCTAGTACATATGACCTCACTCCCCAGCCAGCTTCATACTCATGACACTGTGCAATATTGTTAACTGTGCAATATTGTCCTTACATCTGGCCATTTTCTTGTTCTAAGGAGCAGTGAGCTAACAGATCTAAAGAGTCTGTCATTGACTTCTTGTAAGACCTAGAGTAAAGTTCCCTCTCCTGTAATGTCCACGCATGTACCTCACAGAATCATATCATCTCGTCCAACCTAGACTTGAACAAGAATCCCCTCATACATAACATACCTGAGAAGTGGTCACCCAACTTTACTTGAAGACCTCTAAGGAAGTCTTCTAAGCACCTCTAAGGAGGGAACCTACTCTCCCAAGGCAGCTCCATTCTGCTCTAATGGCAAGGACGTTTTTCCTTATATAATGCCTAGCATTTACATAGTGCTTTTAAGGTTTGCAAAACACTTTACAAATATTATCTCAGTTGATCCTCAGAACAATTTTGGGAGGTATAGGTACTAATCTTGTCCATATTCTACAGATGGGGAAACTGAGACAAGACTCAGCTTAAGTGACTTTCCCAGAGCCACACAGCTGGAAAGTATCTGAGGCTGGATTTGAACTTAGGTCTTCCTGACTCCAGATCCAGCATTCTAGTTTCTGAACCACTACGCTGGCTTCCTGTCAAGTCCCTTTTTGCAGATTCCACTTGTTGCCCCTGCTTCTGGTTTCTGAATCCAAGAACAATTTAATCTCTGTTTTCACAGAATAGTGCTTCAAAGACTGAAGGTAGTTACGCTGTTCTCTAAGTCTCGTCTTTGAGCTAAGGAAGAAACTACATTTTTTCCAGTTTATCCCCACATGGCATAAGCTTTGCTATCCTGATAGCTGACCAGCATTCTTCCTAAAGTATGGTGCCCAGGATTCAGCAAGGTGCTTGTCATATGAAACCTGACTAGGTCACAGTGCTGTGTCCATCTCCCTAGCTCTGGACATGACCTCTCAAAGCCCCCGAATTAGCTTTCTTGAATACAGTGTTGTCCACTTTTCATATTGAGTTTATGGTCTGCAAAAACTCCCTCTGCAAACCCATACAGGTGCAAGAAGCACCGTTTTGTTTCTGTGTTAATAGTACCCGTAGTGTACAAGTTTAATAAGTTCTTCTTAAATTGAGTTATCTGTCTCTTATGGTTTGGTCTTGGAAGAAAAAAGGAGTGAATAGTTGTGTAGGTAAAATTTTCTGTAGAAGAAAAGACATTTAAAATCAAAATCAGGGCTTTGAGTGAATTAATTCTGAAAGGGATTTTTTTTTTTAACTGGGCAGTCCAAGGCCTGGTTCTGTTTTGGAGATGAAACTGTGAACCTTCATGGAATATCAATGGGCATTTGTTTTGGGGTGGCTCAGGCAACCAAGGGGACAGCTGGCTATTGTAGATGAAAAAACCAAAGCTCTTTTAGAAATTGTGTCACCAAATCATCCACTTGAACCAGAGAAGGTCTTTGCTGTGGGAATACTCTTGGATAGAAGGTTGGTTGATTTTTTTTGTTTTTAATTTATATTTCCTTTTGCATTTAAATTAATACCAGCTCAGATGTGCAACGAACCTTGGTCCTGAGTGGCATTCTCCTTTTTGGGTAATACTATCTTCCCTCTCCACCCAATATGTATCAGTATATTGCCAGCAGTGTGTGATTGGTGTCCTGACTTCCTCACCCAACAAATTTCTTTAAAGCTCATCTCCAAATGCTACCTTGTCTTCTGCCCGTGATCTTTCCTTCCCTAACATCACAGAGTCCTTGTTTTGCATTTCTCTGATGCATTTATCTATTATGAATGATAGTTATTGCTATGTGCCAGATCTCTATACTACGAGACTGTAAGTACTAAGGGGAGGGTATCTAGTTGCCTAGCCAATTTTTATGTTTATTTCAGTATCCACTGCAGCTTTGTAGACTTTTAATATTTGTTAAATTGATTTTGATTTCTATAAACATGTTATTTAAGCCCATGGTGTTAGGTGTGGGTTGGGGTGATAGATTTGCAAGATTAGTTAAAACAGTCAGCCCTCTCAGGGGGTAGCTAGGAGGTGCAGTGGATAGAACACTGGGGCCTGGAGTCATGGAGACTCATCTTCCTGAGTTCAAATCTGGCCTCAGATACTTACTATCTGTGTGGCTCTGGGCAAGTCACTTAACCCTTATATGCTTCAGTTTCCTCCTCTGTAAAATGAGCTGGAGAAGGAAATGGCAAACCACTCCAGTATCTTTGCCAAGAAAACCTCAAATGGAGTCATGAAGAGTCAGATACAACTGAATCAACTCAGCAACAGTCCTCTCATGGAGCTTAACATCTGGTTGATGTTCACTGTCCAGTAGGTGATGAGTGGATTTAACTGTAAAGAAAGCCAGCACTTTCTTTATATCCAAAGAAGCCTTCCTTTTCCAAGTCCACTGGGGAGAGGGCCATTGGAGGTCAGGGCTCTTGTAAGCAAAGCAGGCATGATTTAGAATAGGAATGTAACAGTAATGTTTATATAGTACTTGAGTGCTTTTATAGGTGTTTGTTTCCCTTTTTCTTTGAAAATCTAATCTTCAGAAAATCCTGTGTGTTAACTACTGGGTGGGTGATTTAGCTGCATATGGGGATGGAGGATTTCTTTTAGGGTGAAGAATTTGAGAGACCAGAGGTTTAAGAGATTTGCCTCAGGACATATGACAAATAGGTAAACCTGGGCAATTAAAAAACAAAAAAACCTAACATGTATCCTGTTCTGAAGTTCTCATGGGCTTTTGGAAATTTGTCATCCAGGTCCTGTACACTTCTTGGTTCCCAATCTTATACCACTTTTAAAAACAGTTTTACTGGGACCATTTGCTTTTACATTACAGTAATTTTTGGATATAACCCTGGTCCTTCTCTTACAATAAAGGAAAAACATAGTTAGACAAAAACAACACCTACCCACAAGTGACAGTGGGTAATAATAATTGACACCCTTAGGACCTCATCTCTCCAACAAAAGAAGAGAGGTACTCTGAGGTGCTTTTCCTCATTTTAGTCTCAAGGACCAAGACTGGTCAAAAACAATATGTAGCTTCAGGTTTCGTTTTTTTTGTTGTCTTTTTTTTTGTTGTTGTTCTTTTCTTTTGAGCCATTATTTTCCTAACAACTTTACGTCATTTAGACTCTTCTCTTTCTCCACTTCTTAGTGTATGCGTGCCCTGGAAATTATTTTATGAACTTAGTAATCACTTATGTACATGCAGTACTTAGGTGTATGCCTCTTGCAGAATGTAAGTTTCTCAGCTTACATTTATTAAGCACATTATGCTTTATGCACAATAGGTACTTAATAAAGATTTGAACTGAGGTTGTCAGTATCTGGTCCCACACACATTCTCCCTCTACCAGTTTCTTACCCAGATCCTTTAAATCTCTGCTATGTGTAGAGCACTTTGGAGTCTCAGGAAGACAGATGTATAAGGATAGGTAAGACAGTTCTTGCCTTATTGAAAGTACATTCTAGTTGTTGTTTCGTCATTTCAATGATGGCATGCTTTTCTGGACCCCATTTGGAGTTTTCTTGGCAAAGATACTGCAGTGGGTTGCCCTTTCCTTCTCCAGCTCATTTTGCAGATGAAGGAATTGAGGCAAACAGGATTAAGTGACTTGCCCAGGGTCATGCAGCTAGCAAGTGTCTGAAGCCAGAGTAGAACTCCAGAAGATGAGTGTGCTTCAGGCCCAGCGTTCTAATATACTGCCCCTTCCCCCACCTTAGCTGCCCTACCCTTTAGTAGAAAGATATAGATTCATTCTCTCTCTCTCTCTATTCTCTCTCTGTCTCTGTCTCTGTCTCTGTCTCTCTCTGTCTCTGTCTCTCTCTCTCTCTCTCATATTTCAGAAGTATGAAATAGCTTCAGAAGGGTTGATATTGGACTCAGAGGAAGGAAGACTTGGATTCATATCCTGCCTCTGATGCTTAGCAACTTGTATGACCTTATTATTTTTAAGTTATTTAAACTAAGTTTCAATTCCCTCAACTCTATTTTATTTATTTATTTTGGTGTGGATATCATCTCTTCTGATTCAATACACCCTGTACTCTGTCTGTATGTGTGTGTACATTTGTGTATGTGTATATGTACAATCTCTCCATCTATCCAAATACTGAGAAAAGATTCAAGAGTTATAAATATTTTCTTTCCATGTAGTAATGTAAACAGTTCAGCTTTAGAGAGTCTTTTATGGTTTTTCTTTCCTGTTTACCTTTTCATGCTTCTCTTGAGTCTTGTATTGTAAAGTCAAATTTTCTATACAGATCTGGTCTTTTCCTCAATATGAATGATTGAAAGTCCTCTGTATCATTGAATGACCATTTATTCCCTTGAAGTATTATACTCAGTTTTGCTGGGTAGGTGATTCTTGGTTTCAATCCCAGTTCCTTTGACTTCTGGAATATCCATTCCAAGTGTTTCGATTCCTTAGTGTTTGAAGCTGCCAGATCCTGTGTTATCCTAATTGTATTTCCACAATACTAAAATTGTTTCTTTCTAGCTGCTTGCAGTATTTTCTCCTTGACCTGGGAACTCTGAAATTTGGGCACAATATTTCTAGGAGTTTCTCTTTTTGGATCTCTTTCAGGTGGTGATCGATGGATTCTTTCAATACTTATTTTGCCCTCTGGTTCTAGAATGTCAGGGCAGTTTTCCTTGATAATTTCATGGAAGATGATGTCTAGGCTCTTGTTTTGATCATGAGTTTCAGGTAGTCCCATAATTTTTAAATTGTCTCTCCTGGACCTATTTTCCAGGTCAGTTGTTTTTCCAATGAGATGTTTCACATTATCTTCTGTTTACTAACAGCTTGGTTCATCTCATAGTCGTTCATTTCCCTGAACTCAAATCTCTCTTTCAATGAATCATTTTGTTGAGTGAGCTTTTGAACCTTCTCCATTTGGCTAATTCTGCTTCTTAAAGCCTCTTTCTCCTCATTGGCTTTTTGGACCTCTTTTTCCAGTTGAGTTAGGCTCTTTTTAAAGGTGTTGTTTTCCTCAGCATCTTTTGGTTCTCCTTTAGTAAGCTGCTAACTTGTTTTTTAAGCTCTTCTATTGCCTGAGCCTAGTTTAAGTTCCCTTTGAAAGCCCTGGATGCAGAGGCCTTGACTTTCCCTGACAGTATGCTTTGTTCTTCCTCATCTGAAAGGATGGGGGAGATACCTGTTACCCAAGAAAGTAATCTTCTATGGTCTTATTTTTTTTTCCACTTTTTTGGGCATTTTCCCAGCCAGTTACTTGACTTCTGAGTTTCCTCTCCACAACTACCTCCCCTCCAGTTCCACCAAACCAGCACTGGGGGCTGAGATTCAGATGAGCTGCTCCAGTCCCTCAGGGCCTTTAGTCAGGGGCAGGGCTGCTATTCAGTGTGAGATTCAGATCAGCTGCTCAGGTGGGAGCAGGGTGGCCACACAGAGCTCAGTTCCCTCAGGGGGTTTACAGTGAGACCTTCAACAATGGATGCAGGCTACTGCCTGCTTTGGGAACCCCCTTTGGCTGCTGCCTCCACTCCAGCCACCTGAGGAGGCCTGAGTTATGGGGACACCCTGCTCCCTTTTCGGCCAGCCGAAAAGTCCCTTTCACTGACCTTTGGTGCTTGTGGGTTGAGGGATCTGTGCTGCCGCTGGAGATTCTGTCCCTGAAGCCTGCTCAGTTCTGCTCCTCTTGGTGCCAAGTGGCTGAGGCTAGGCTGGGCTCTGCTCTGTGTCCAGTGCGCAACAGACCTTTACCATCCATCTTTCTGGGCTAGAAATCTCCTCCACTCTGTTGTTCTGTGGCTTCTGCTGCTCTAGAATTTCTTGAGAGTTCTCCTTTACAGGTATTTTATGGGCTGTGGAATAAGAGCTAGTGTATATGCATCTTTCTTCTCCGCCATCTTGGCTGCGCCCTCCAATTCCCTCAACTCTGAAATGAGGACATCGAACTGGTCATTTCTAATACCCTCTCCACCTCTAAATGAATGATTCTAAGCTATGAGAAATTAAACGTATTGTGTAAGATGTGTAAATAAAACATAATCTGGTTACAGATAAGTCCATTTTTGCCACAAGGTATATAATCACAGCACAGAGGGTGACTATGAATATGCCAGCATAGTTCTGAATTGCAAAGTATAACAGACTCTCCCCATAGAAGGTAGAAGAGAAACATTTATTCAGATACCAAAAAGCCAAATCCATTATAGTAACCATGTCAATACACGTTAGCATTGCTGGGGACCAAGGCATTCCCAAGCCCTTCCTCTCTCTCCTTCCCACAAACACAAGACTAGCTGCGTGTGCTCTCCTCCACCCCTACGCACTCCCACCAGTTTCCTCCCAGTTCTGCTTCACCTTTCCTGTTCCACTCATTCAGCAAGCTCCTCCCACCATATGTGACTTAGGCTTCCATGTGATTTAAGCAGATCATATAGACATGTTAATGAATGGGAAAGATCTTCCCATTTAAATTACCTTTACACAAGGTCAGCAAGGAAAAAAAATGGATTTTTCCAGGCTTCTTTCAAATCCAATTGAGCCACCTGGTAGAGAAGCTAGGAGAATGCTTTCAAGAAGTATCTTATTGCTCTCTCCAATTTGTTTTTTAAGGTATGATGTTTTCAGATTTTTTATTAATTATACTTTAGTATATAGTTTTTAAAAGAAACATGAAATTTTAAATCTAATTTTCCTTCTTGATGATTTAATTTACCCTTAAGTATCCATAGGCCTCTCCTATTCTCTCCTATCACCCCCATTTCTTCTGCCCTCATCCCTCCACGTGTTTTTGAATCAGTCTTTCAACCCTGGAAGTTACCTTAAAAAATTATTTACAGCATACCCCTTACAGATGAGAAAAACCAGCTCCCAAATGAAGCAACTTATCCAAGGTCACCTTCTTAGAGAAGAATAGGATCTAGAATTAGGCTTCTGATTCTGGGTACCATATTCTCTCTACTACAGAGTTCGTTCTTACCTTGGGACTTGCCTTCCCCCCCAATCCCTATTCCATAACCTCCCACATCTCATTATACTTGCCCCTTTTCATGGGATAGATTTAGAGCTTAAAGTCAAGACTTCATGGGTCATCTACTCCAACTCCCCCATTTTACAGATAAAAAAATTGTAGTGACTTAACCCCATGCTCACTCAGCTGATATACAACTGGGATTTAAATCCAAGTTTTCTTGATGCACAAGCCTAGCTCATTGGGTACTAAGCCATATTACTGGATCTAAACCTGGATTCTTCTCCTACAAAGTAATCAGTATTTTTTCCACTGCCTGCCAAACACAAAGTGATATCCTCAGCACCTCCTTACATTGCTCAGCTTTCCCTTTTGTTGCCTGAGACAATCCAAAACAGATGCATATTTGTATAATGAGAAGTTACACAGCTGTATCTTCAAAACAGACCCAGTCCATTCAGTATAACATACTACCTTGGGCTTTTTTTTCTTTCTTCCTTATTTATTCTATTATTGTTCTTTGTTTTCTTTGAAAACTGGAACAATTAACTCTTTTGTCTTATGTCCTTTTCATTCATGATTTCTTGAAATATAGCTCTGGTAAACCAGGCTTTGGCAAAGCCCATGGGGATTCAAGTGGAGCTACTTGTCTATGCCTTGAAACCTAAATCACTCAGGCTCTCACTGATTGGCCAATAATAGGTCCCGGCCCAAGCCTCACTTGCTCCTTGTTTGGGTTTTGATGTCTCTGAGTGAATGTAAATAGCAGATGTTCTGCTATGGCCAGAAACCCTTGAAGGTCTTCTTTTCTCAGATTGATTCTTTTGAGAAGGCAAACTAAGTCATGTTTTGCCTCAGTTCTTACCTACTCGCTCAATGGGTGTTGCCTCAAACAAACTGAGGTCTAAGAAAGATCTTAGCATAAAAAAGCTACCGTCTCCCCTTGCATCCAGGGCCATTGCCAGTCGCCCTGACATATGTCTTTCTAGTGGACTCCTATGACTCTGGAAGAAAGAGTGAGGCTAACATCTTCACAGCTCTGCCACTTTGTAATCCAGTTCGCTCACAAGTCAAGGCATCACTCTCCTGATGTCACTGATCCTCTTCAAGAATGAGGGATAAACAGCAACTTTGGGCAACCACATTAAAAGAATCGTCTAGAAAATGTTTAGAAAAAAGAGGATTAACTGAAAGGATACTTAAGAATTGTCTCCTTAATTATTTTTAATATTTCATGCTTTGAGGATATCATAGAATCAAAAGTTGATTTAGGCTCTCAATCTGGATATTTAGTTTTGAAGATTCCCCTCCACCTTCCCCCATGACATCTGGTATGTGTTTGGGACACTTTGCCACTTGTCTTCATTTATTATTTTTTGGATTAAATGAGTAGTCCAGAAATTGCATAAAATGAATTATTCCACTAGAATACATAAGAATGTATTTAGACTTCAGGGTATATTTTAAATAGAGAAATTAGAAAAAAGTGCCTAAATTATATCCTACCCCTTTTCTAGAGGACAATTCTAATTCGTAGATGGATGAGCCTTTTTTATTTTGAGAGAGAGAATTTTTATTTGAGCCTTTAACTTGGAAAATTTGTCATAATCACTCATTCCCAGAATAGTCATTATATAAAACCAGTCTCTGGACTTGAAGAGTAAAAGGCTCTCACTTTCATTAAGGTCACTGACCTTGTATCTCCCACCAGCTCTAGTCATCAAATCAGTTTGGTGTGACTAAAGTTCAAAGTCTCGGATAGTGAGAAGAATGTGTCTCCTGGGTTGCTCTGGGAGCAGAAGTCCACCCAGGGGTTATTTAAACAGATACATAGCTGCAGCATCATATTTTTTTACGTTTTTTTCCCCCAAGGAGAAGGTTTTTGTCTCTTTATAGGAGCAACCCAGATATTTGTGTATGTAAGTCTCTGCTTTTTTAAAGCTCTTATGATGTCTTTGTGTCTGTGCTTTTAATAGCATGAAATTTAGATGACCTAAGTTACCTACCATCCTCAGGACCTTGTCCCAGTTTAGTGATGATCATAGGTTGGTTTTGTTTTTAAATAAGGAATACATGAGGTTTCTGACTTTGCTTTATTAAGACAAAGCAATTACTCTGGAAGCTAAAACCTCTCTTGCAGAGGACAAAAAGTCAGCAGCAACCCTGAAGACTGATGATTGACTGTGGCTTTTATTAAGCCTCCGTGCTCTGTTTGTTGGACACTTAGGGCTTTAATTGAGGCTAAAAGGCCTGAATCGATGGTAAACAAAAGCATGGCATTTGGACTGTGGGGCTGTGTGTATGTAAGCTTGCAGAAGAGCATTCCTCCTGGCTGTTTGGTTTTCTTGGCAGGCTGTCCAGGGTGCCAAATGTAAACAGGCAACTGGATGCTTGGAGCCTAATGATTTCTGGAACTTTCTTTTAGGCTCAATATCATTTGGAGTATGGGATTGTATTTCTCCGCTTTTCTGCTGCTCAATGCCTGTCTATCAAACATGGATTTTGCAAATTTTAGTGAGCACTCTGAGGGTTTTAAATACTAACGGACCTTCCTCTCCTCTGTATAGAACTACTTAACCTTATGAGTAGCTCAAGTGGAATCCTTGCTTCATGCCATTGCGGGTATCAGAGGATCAAAAGTTGATGTAGGCACGCAGTCAGATCGCTTAGACATTGAAGAGTCTACCCTGCCACCGTCCTAAATCATCTGGTATGTGTTTGAGGTACTTTTTGCCACCTGCCTTTATTTTTTATTTTTTTAAAATTATATTAGTAATCTAGAAATCGAATAAAACAAATCATTCTGTTACATAAAAGCATACTTAGACATTTAGGGCATACTAAAAATAGAGCAATTATAATTGCTTTTTTCCTCCCAAATAGAACTGTAACTAATATGGAGCAATAAGGACTTTGTCCCAGGGCCCTAGCATGGAGGGTGCTTCTCCATACACCATTGTTGAGAGTCCCAGGGGGGACTCTCTTATACTCTCCTTCCCCCTCTGTTGTGCCCCGTGCCTGCCGCCTCCTCCTCCAAGGGTGGTTGCAGGGCTTCTGGCACCTTTTTCCCAGTATTCCTGACCGGTGACTATTATGTGGTCACACCCTTACACTTTGCAAAATGAATTTGTCCTGGTGGCAGAGTTCTGGTGCACCTTCTAAAGCATAACTTTTAAGACATGGAAATCAAAATTAGAGAAAAGGTGCTTGTTAAACACATTGGTCATTTTCATTATTAAAGAAAGAGTGGTGTAGCGATAGATTGCACTGGGGGTAGATTTTGTGCTCCAGTTACCCCTCAGTAATTAACTGTGAGTATAAATTTCCCAGTGCCTCAGTGTTTTTGCCTATAATATGTATTCTTGTTCTCTGTGTGAAGCACTTTGAGAAAAGACATTAAATAACTTAAACGGGGATTGTTATCCTTTTTTGTATCATGGATCCTCTTAGTAGTTTAGTGAAACCTGTGCGCCTCTTAGAGTAGTTTTTTCAGTATTCATTATAAAATCCATAGAGTTACAAAGGAAATCAATTATATTGAAGCATAGTTAGCAAAATAGAGGAAATGGTATTAATTTTTTATGGAATAAAATTGGAATAATTTTATGAAGTAAAACAAGCATTTCCATAACATACTATAATAAAGATGACTGCACATGAAACTGCAATTTGCACAGCTTGCCATTCTTTTTAAATATGTAATAAAGCATGTACAATATAATATAGTATAACATACAATGTATAATAAAACATATAACAAAGAACATAAAATATATACAATACAAATATAACAAAGTATATAAAATATATATAATAAAGTTATCATGTACATTTTTCCTTTTCCTTCCCTACTCTTCCTGCCCTAGAAATGGCTACCATTAGACACAAGTATACATATATAAAATTATTCTATACATACTTTTATTTATCAATAATACATTTTTCTGAGAAGAGACTAAAGGCTTCACGTAACCACAGAGGACTTGATGGTGAAAACAGTTAGGAACTCCTGGATTAGACATAAATGAGAGAAATTGTGGAAAGAAGAAGCCTAGATTTTTGCATTTAAACCGTATTTTAATCTGAGCTCTGTTCTTTTACTGCCGGTGTGACTCTGGTGAGTCACTTAACTTCACTTAAGTGGATGCTTCGATTTTCTCCCCAACAAGTAAAATGGTTTTAGATTAAATGATCTCTAATGCCCCTTTGAAAAAGCATTTATTAAGTGCCTGCTATGTACCAGAGCCTGGGAATGTAAAGAAAGGCAGAAAGTATGGTCCCAGTTCTCAAGGAACTCACAGCTCAGAATCTTAAAATGGAGACAAATTCCAAAAGAAGTGATAACTGGATAGAAAAAAAATATATGCTACAAGGTTGGCTACCCCCCAAAATGTCATTTAAGCTCATTTTCTTTGGCATGAAAAGTGCTCTGCCCCACCTCACCCCTTGAGCTTACTGTCCCACCTTACCTGTCATCTCGAGTCAGTCAACAGTTTCACATAAACATACCAGAGGAGGGGCACAGATATGGCCACACCCCTTTTAAAAGGCAGCCAACACTTGATATGGATCATCTTATTTTACTAAATGCCTGCCTATATTTAAACAAAGAGGGATGGAGGGAGAGGAGAAGAAAGGGAGACAGTGATGGATCCATTGAGCATTCACTGTGCTGGAATAGAGTACAGAATTGTCCTGGTAGGAGCATTACATGTGAGAAAAGTGTTCATCCTAAACTGTTTTTCTTACCAAGAGAATATAGGAAAAATAGGAGGTGAATTATATTTCCTGCATAAGAGAATTCTGTGAATGCATTTGTGGAGGTGTTCAATTCAGCAGACATACTAAAAACTGCTATTTCAGTGTGTTAGCTGTGTACAGAGATGAAAAATGACAGTTTCTGGCCTCAAGGGGCTTAAATTCTCAGAGAGGATTGGCATTCCATATGTTCAAAAGTAATAGCGTGAGATAGAGTGGGATAGGGGCAAAGGTTGGTAGGAATATTTGAGAAGGGAGATTATATGTTTAAGTAACAAAGCAATAAAGGAATTGGAGAAAGCGTCCTAGAAGGGGTGATAAAGAGCTTGCATTGAAGCTTGAAGAAAAAGAAGAATTTTATATATTTTAAATTTTAGGTTTTGTTTTTTTGGTTTTGCTTAACTCAACACTAAATATGAATATTGCCATATACAAAGATCACGTATACAAAGTTGTGAATCTCTGTACAGCTTTGTTTTGGCAGTATGTAATAAATTTAATAGTTGTAAAAACTTTGCTGCTTGTCAGTTTTCCTCTGCATGTCCTTCTCTACATTTTTAAAAATAAGTTTCAATGCTTCTCTTCATGTCCCTCCCCCACATCATAACTAAACCTCTCTCTCCCCCCTAATTATCTCCCCATTTAAAAATTCCTCAACTCTTAGGAGCTTTTTCCTGACATGAAGAAACCAATGGGATAATGGGGAGCTGTCCACCTTTTCTTCCTTATTTTGCCAAATAACCACCTAGACATATATTTCTCTAATGGCAACCTTTACTCAGTTCGTCTTTGAAGATTTCTTTTTTTTTCTTTTTTTGTTATTCATTGTAACATGATTTTTTTTTTTTTTTGGTTATTCATTGTAGCCCAGTCATGCCTACTGCGGACATGTTCATTGCTCTTGGTGTAGTGTTCATTTCAGGGTCTGTAGGGTTCCATAATTCACAGCCATAATGCAACACTGATGGAACAGTTTTGTTAAAAAGATTGGCCTTTGTTTCTGGGACCATTTCTAGGTCATTAAAGGAATTTTTCAGTTTCCTGAAGGCAACTCGTCTCACTGACTGACTGCCTCTTGTTTAATTCTGGTTCCATTCTCTGTGCCAAATGCATATAGCAACAGACAAACTCTAAGTTCTTCTAACAGTATTTCATATTATTTGGGAAGTAGACTTTCTTCAATAATTTGGTTTTTTCAGTGTGTCTAGCTATATGTTACTTTTTGGGAGGATTTACAGGGTTCTGGGGCTTGATAGGATCAATATTAATGTCATGCACACGCTGGAGGTCCTTACCATTCTCTCCAATTTGGGCTCTTCAGCACCTCTCAACTATGACAGTGGGGGCCACCTTTGTCAATCATACATCTCCCTGCCATATATGCCCAACTTGAATTTGTGATCACAAGGTCATTTTTAAAAATTCATTTTAAATAAATAAAAATATAATTTTAAGTCCTTGAAAGACTTTTTTATGTTTGGAATAGGATACATCTTGGTGAAAGAGAGTTATGAAGGGAGTGTTTGGTTCTAATGAAGCAAATGTTTTTTAATAATCAAGACATAGTGATATCTTTTATCTTCCATATCTTTCATTCAAATGAACGATGGAAACTAGATGTAGTCTATCATGTAATTTAATTTGTTAGAACCTGTCTTTTCCGTAGAGATACTTTCATGAAGCGTGCCCTCAGTGCCTAGATCATTCCTGTAAAAACTCAATGTAAATGGAAGATCAGGAAGTTTGGTGAGGGTTCTTAATCACCTCCCGCTCCCCAGTTTTATTAAAGGGAACATATGAAGGATTCACACCAGTTGGCGTCTGGATCCCCAGGGAGAGCCATGTTGAAGTTTATAGACACTCTGGAAACTGTTACTCTTAGCATCCTCTGATCAGTTTTTTGCCATTTAATTCCCCTCAATGAGAACCTTTTAGGCTGGACCTTGGAAAGGGGACCTTGTCTGTCTGCTGAATGTTATGTGAAAATCTTATGTCTTTGTGGTAGAAGCAGCTTTTGAAAACCCAAGATCACCTCCATGCTATGGTGAAGCACTGAAATAGGATTTGATGGTGTATCTAGTATCTTTTAAATCAATTCAGACTAGAATTAACAGGTTATCGTTAGACCCTGTAGGAGTCCTTGTTTTTTAAGAAGGGATTTATACAGATGATACTGAGTCTTTGTAATGATAGGCATCTGAAGTTTCTCGGTAAACTTTACATTTGCCAAATGACCCCTAATGTAACCATTTTTATTATGGCCTTAATGAGCAAATAATTCACCATCTTGATCTCAGCTTAAAAGATGAGACATTTCTGGTACAAAGTGGAAAAGGGACTGACTCATCCTTATCAACAGATGAATTTTCAATTTTTGAATTTCTTTGAAAAATTTTGAAGTGTTATTTTTCACTTTCTCTAACTTTTAATTAAAAAGTGGCTCTCTAAACTGTCTACTAATTTACTTTTTTTCAATGAACAAAAATCGATTTTTCTTCCTTTCCAATCTTGTGCACAAAATTGGGAGGGGGGAGTGGCTACAAAACCTTTGTGACAAAATAGCAGTCTAGCAAAATAAATTCTTGATATTGATCACTTCCAAAAGATGTATTTTATTCTGCACTCCAAGTCCATCTGGAATGGCTAGTATGCTTCATCATTAATGCTTTGGAATTGTTACTAGTCATTGTGTGGATCAAAGATTTTAAGTTTTTCCAAATCTAGATTTTAATTTTTATCATAATGCTTGGCAAAAATCTCTACAGTGTTCACTTTTTTTTTTCCAGGCAGATTTGCTTTAGAATAGTCACAACTGTTTCTGTGTGATACTAAATGTTTAATTAACAATTACATAGCATCAGGTATTGTGGGTCTTTTGCCTTCCCAGAAAAGGGAACTTTTGGGGGCTGAGTCTCTGGATGCACCCAGTCAGTGCTTTATAGTCTGGGATCCATTGTGGTGGGAGGGAGATTACTGTCCTTTATTTTCTTCCTTGCTGACCTGGTTCAGTCTTAAGAAAGGGCTCAAAACTATTTAAATATAGAAGGAAGAAAAGAGAAAATGAGTAAAGGATGAGCTAGGAAAGGTAAAGTCTAACTTGGCCACCGTTCAGAAAGGAGATGGCTTTGTCTACATTTACATTCTAGCTGTTCTAAAGCAAAATTTGTCAGATTTTGAAAGGAAAGCTGGGAAGTGAATTTCATAAGAATTGGTGAACGAGAGAAGATCCCTTCCCTTTAAGGAAAAAAAGAGAAAAGTTTCCTTGAAATGGATGGGAAACCATATTTAGGAAATCATTATTACTTGCAAGAATTTCTTTAAAGTTTCAAAGTACTTTCCTTACAAAAAGCCCTTTGAGGTTAATAAGCAGACATTATTATCCCTGTGTTACTGATGAGGGCTCTGAGGCTCTGAATGAAATGGATCACCTCTCACACCACCAAGCGTTTATTTAAAAGCTTGGTCTCAAGTCTCCTGATGCTGTGTGGGTTATACCGTTATTACCCCTGCTTCTTCTTGCTGAGGGCAAAATTAGGAACCATTTTCTACTTATTATAGGATCTTGAAAAACCTAATAATCCTAAACCACTTTTTGTTTGTGTCTCCGAGGTTATTATTTGTCTCATTCCCCTTTTATAGACATCTGTAAAGGACTATCTTCCAAATGTCCCATCTGTTAAGTCTCAAATGTGGAACCAACTGATTCTTCACAGAGGGAATCAAAGTTCAGGGATGAAGTCCTAAGCGGAGTGATCATCCGAGGTTAGAGGGCACCAGGAATGCGGCCACAGGTCTGGAGTGTTTGTGCATTCTGCTCTTTGCTAAATGGCCTGCCTTCCCAGGTGCTTCCTCTGAGGATGCTTCTTCTCATTACCCCTTTGGAGCAGCCAAATTAATAGGATTGTCATCATCATTAATTTCATTGCTGTTGGTGTGTTGGATGCTGCATGCCCCATCTCTTTCCCTTCTTTCTTCAGTTTTCAAGGTTCAAGTAAAGGGAGAGGTCTCTTCTTTGTATTACATTTTGTATACATTCTTTGTATTACGTTTTGTATCTATCTGGGCCCCTACTGAAGATTTTTCTCAAGAGTTTAATGTATTCTTTTTTTCATATATTTTACTTTTCAT
Source organism: Bettongia penicillata ogilbyi (assembly GCA_023548195.1). Classification (NCBI taxonomy): domain Eukaryota; kingdom Metazoa; phylum Chordata; class Mammalia; order Diprotodontia; family Potoroidae; genus Bettongia; species Bettongia penicillata. The sequence continues at coordinate 20,184,557 of JAJHZJ010000314.1, read as the reverse complement.
GTCTCAGTCTGTTTCCCATACAGGATCATCTTTTATAAGAAAGGAAAGAAGGAGGGGATGGGAGGGTGGGAAACGAGCAGCTCAGCAACACTCAACAACGCGTTCACTGAATCCAACGGTATAAAGTGTCCTAAAAGTCTCAGTGCTTAAAGGAGTGAAACGTTAAACTGCACTGAGATTTTTTGGGACACTTGCATATTTCACATTCGTAGTCCCTCTGCTTCTGCAAAGAAGGGAGAGAAAGATAACTTCTAAAATTCCTTTCTTGAGGCCACGATTAATCATTGTAATTACATAACTTTGGGTTTCTTTTTGCTGTTTTCTGCATTTTCAATTTTTTTTAACTTAAATTTCATTTTACATTTGAATTCATACTCAACTTTCAGGAGATCTGCTTTAGTTTTCACTATCCTTTTTACCTTTCAGTGGCCCCCTTTCTCTTAAAATCTCCCTTTCTCCAAGGAATAGAAGAGAGAGTTGACAAATACGTGAATTCTAAACCCTGTATGACTAGAAAGGAAAGCTAAGATTAGGGGGGAAAACAAGGTGGGGGGCAGGGTGCCTTTGTGGTTTCCTATTGTTAGGTGCCTTAACTGGGTAATTCAGTGGTTCCCTGCTTCTGTAGAGCAAGTGCAGTCAGCTGCTACTTGCTGCTTCTCACTCTTGGGAGCACTAAAGGGCATTGTGTCACTGGGAGTGTGATAGGTTTGTTGCATATTGATCTAGGTTTGACATTATGAAAACTATTTATACACTTGAACCTTGCCCCTGGGGAAAGGGCCTACAGTTCAGAACTTCTGCATTTCCATAGTCTGACAAAGCCAGGAGCAAAAAATAAAATAAAATAAAGTCCTGATTTGCAAATGAATTTTCTAGTCTTGCATGAATTTTTGAGAGGTTTCATTTGCCCTCTCACGTGTAGTTGGTCTAATGTACCATTTCTGCTAATCAAGGAAAGGGCTGACTAATGCTAGAATAATGTAACGATGTTTTCAGTGAATGCAACCTTTGAAAGGATAGGGTTTATCTCTCCTGTTGGAATGAGGCAAAAAACATCCTGTGTTACATACAGGCTATCCAGCTGCTCTGCCGTCCCACCCACCCCTTTCCCATTCCCATGAACTTGACACTGAAGTATTTTATCTCCTGGCAAGCAGGTGACATGGAGGCAGCCTGGCTTCACTCCTGAAGAGTTTCCCAGTGGCAGAAGCGAGTTTGAAATGCTTACCCTGGCTCTACCATGAACAAACAGTTACCTGAAGGCAAGATGACCCTGGAGTATAGGAATGTGTGCGTCCTGCTGCCCAACCGAGATCAACTCAGGTTAAGCATTGGGGTGAGTCTTTCCAGTTTTCTCCAACTGGTTTGGGGCAGGGACTGAAGTAATGTGTATATAGACACCCGTCTGAATTCTGGCGAGCAGAAGGGAATGAGACAAAAGGGCAGAAAATGTTAATTCCCTTTGTAATGTTGCTAGAAAAATTAAGCTCCTTAGTTAATTGACTGTTGGCTTCTTTGGCAATGTCTTGGGTTTCCCTCTTGCTGGCCACTCCTGGGAGGTGCACAGGATTAAAATTCTCCAATGTGTCCTCAGCACTGATCGACTTTGGAGCAATTTTTAAATTCCTCTCTTGTCTTCAAAATGGTTCCCAATTAAAATTGGGAAGGTGGTCACTAGACCCAACTCTGAAATGGGGCGATTGGGAGAAAAAGAGTTATCCAGAAGCACCTGGTCATCCGTGAGTACCTGTGCTCCCTGGGGAAGGCAACATGCCTTGTGTTGTACCTGACATACTTGCTTAGTTTTTGGAACTATGGTTATTCTCAGAATCTTAGCATTGGAAGCAAGTTAAGAGGCCATGGCTTCAAGCCCTCTAGGGAGAAGCAGTCCCTTCTGCTTTGGCATGACTGTAATTGGTAGTTAGTGTTGGTACTGCCCCATCTATGGCCATGCAGGACATCACAGCCTCTCAGACACCATGATGGTTCCTTGTCCTCCTATAGCCCCTCATGTCTTCTGCTAGTCATGCTATAAACATCTCCTGATCCTTCAGCTCATCCTCATGGCATGTGTAGGTGACTCACCACACTTCTGACTAACTCTAGATAAGAAATTCTTAACCTGAAGTTCATGAACTTTCATGGGGGAAAAAAATTACAATTTTTTTCCATTAAAAATATTATTCTGAGGTGTTCAAAAGCTTTACTAGACTACCAAAAGGGTCTGTAACTCCAGATGTTTTTCCCCTCTCTTTGACTTTTTCCTTTCTTCCTCCTTTTGTACGTTATGAGTGGAATTACTTCTTTGTGTTTGTTTTGTCTGTCTTTATGGGAGTAGCATACCATTTGGTCCCTAGCATTCCAGAAGTGGTCTTAAAACCGTAAGATCCAGCTGCCAAAACTTGGCATTTCTTTTTCCTCCTCATTCTTCCTGATCCTCAAGCACCATCAGATTTCATTTCCTATACTTCCAATCAAGTAATCTCTGAGTAACAAAATCTCATTAATAGCATCTATTTATAGCTTTCTAGAAGTTTGGGTTTTTTTTGAATCTCTGTTTTTACATCATCTTCTATGACTGTGGCCCTGAATGTACAAATTCATGGTATTGTTTTCAATCCCTTTTTGTCCATTGCATCTTGAAGTGGTCGTGTTGATGTTTAAGTTCATAATAAAAATAAGAATTTTTAAAAATTATGTGAAATATTGCTACATTCCTTATTATCATTTACACAGCAATGCTGGATAGTATATAAGAGAACTGACTTCAAAACCAGCCACATCTGAGATCCACACCCCTCGTCCAGCATGCACTTGATGAGTGACCCTGAGCAGATCATGTAACCCCTCAAGTCTCTAGACAACTCTGTAAAGACAGCACTACAAAGTGTGCTCCAAGGACTTTTGGGGGGTTCCCAAGGTCAAAATCATTTTTATAATTATACTAAGATGTTATTTGTCCTTTAAGGTACTCCTCATTTTTTGAGCTACCTATTTGGTAGCCAGATTTTCTTAATATACTTCAACCAAAATAATATATTGCAGCAGATGGAATGCAGATGCAGACAGGGGAATCCAGCTGTCTTTCATTAAACCTGACATTAAAGAGATTTGTAAAAACATAAAACAATGCTGCTCTTTTTACCATTGTTTTTGTTTTGGGAAATTCAGTTATTCATAAAAATATTCTTTATGTTAACATGTGATGAGTTTATTCTTAATTTCTGGTATGGTAAATATCTCTATCTCTAGATACAGCCTATATTAATAAAAGCTCTTTGGGGTATGATTGTAAAAATTTTAAGGGGTCCTGAGACTAAAAAAATTTAGGATTGGTGCTCAAAATAATTTTCAGAGAAGATGCTGACCTGCATTCGTAGAGGGAGTTTCCTCACTTGGAAATCACAGTTCCAGTTCCTGCTGCTATAAACAAAGGTATATTTTAGATTAAAGGAGTTTTCATAGATTCACCTTGGATGTTTTTAATCATGTATGAAATTGTTCTTCTGGGAAAATATGTTTCAAGGTCCAATCGACAGACAAAGAATTTTTTGGTAAGCAGCATTGTGCCAATGGATAGAAAACTGTCTTCAGAGTCAAGGAGACCTTTGACACATACTGGCTTGGCTTTTGTGACCCTAGTCTATCAAGACTCAAGACTGGTGGTTGGTCTACGCGGGTGTAGAGGTTGTAGGTTCAGTACTGAGAATTTCCTATTGATGAAATCACAAATCTGTTCCCTCCCTCCAAAGTAACTTTTTGACCTTAAGCTAAAATTGATGATTCCCTGTATTTCTTTTCTTGCTGGCTATTGAAATATTAGTTGAGTGATTGAGTTATGTTTTTTGGTGTTTTTCCTTTCATGTTCTTAGTACCTTTTCTCTATCTTCTGCTACTTCTTTGCCACTATTCCTTTTTTTTTTCTTTATGCCCCACAATCCTCTCTCAAAAGATCTAGTTAGTTCTTTGGATGAAGAGTTTCTTGATTAGTGACAGGAGAAATAAGTTCCTCTAACCACATTTTGTTGAATCCCAGAGTAGGATTATAAGTATCCACATCAGTGAGATGTATTCCTGTCCCTTTTGCTGAATGGTACAGCAACCACCGAGAATGTGAGAGTCTTAGAGATACCAGTTAGCAGTTGTTGAGATGATTGACACAGGAAAGGCCACTAGAATTAAGAAGGTGGAATTTTACCTGGGAGTTAAAGGAAGCCAGGAGATAGGGATAAAGAGGGAGATTATAGGTATGGGAGATAGCCAGTGAAAGTGTTCAGAGTTGGGAAATGGAGTGTCTTATTCAGAGGATAGCAAAGAAGCCAGTGTCACCAGATCACAGATACATAGTGGGTGGGGTGAGGCCTGGAGTTAGGGTCTAAGAAGATTGGAAAGGTACAATGAGACCAGGTTGTGAAGAACTTTGAATGTCAAATAAAGAGTTTGATATTTCATCATGTATGTAACACATGATGAATGGGACCGAGGGGAGACATTATGTGACATGGTCAGATCTTCACTCTAGGGAGATTCATTTGACAGTGGAGTGGTATGAGGGGTGTCATAGAGGTGACAACAAAAGCAGGCAGCTAGGTTTGCAGACTCAGACAGTAGAGCATTCCTATCTACCGTGACACCCCCCTGACCCCCACTCAGTTGGAAGGATGTCAGAGGAGAAAGACAAGCGACATACATTTACCATCTGCACACCACACATCCAGGTTTCCTCATGTTTACCAGGATTGTTGAGGGGGCAGGTTGCACAATGCAGATTCCTAGCATAATTGACCTTTAACATTTTAGCTGCCCAACCTCATGTTCTTTACCTAATGATTAAAAGCCAATGCCTAACATGGCTTCAACATTATAGAGCCAGTTAAGAGCAAAAGGGAAAAAAATGTTCATATTAAAACATTCCTCTCACAGGTTTGTACCGGTTTCAGAAACCTCTTTGAAATAGTCCAATTGTTGGGGGAAAAGTTTGAGTTGCTTTTCAAGTAAGAACTTCTTAATTGTCATAGAAGGAACCCTCAGTATTTACCTCGACTCTGAACAATTCCCTTTCTAAGAGTAATAACATACCGGACTAGCTTTCCATCTGTAATCCTGCTATATGAGTGTCCCTGACCTAGGTGAAGTTTGCCTTTTAAACTTTGCTTTTTCCATGTATATCAAGAAGAGAAGTTTTCCCATTGAATTCCTTACAATGTCATTTAGGTGAGGAAATAATATCCCACCTGAATCTAGACCAATTTCAGATTCACTCCTCACCTTTACAACAGTTTTGGCCAAGAAACTGCTCTTGCCTTTAGAAAATTGGGTCCGGCCAGCCCCAAGACAAGCTAAGCAAGATAGAAAGGTAAAGAAAAATGGATTCAACCAGATTTAGGGCGATGAAGAGGAGTGACTAGCTTCCTCAGATGTAAGCTTCAGGGAGGTATCAGAAGGGACATTTTCTAATATTCCTTTAAGGAATGTTCCTGCTTGAATGCCTGAGACTATTTATTTCGTGAGTTGAGCTAATTCAGACATTATAGCAAAGATTTAAAATTTCCATCAGAAGGTATCACTGAGAGCACAACTTTCAAACCTTGCCTAGGGCACAGGAATGCCTTGTTCTGTCTCCTGGCCTAGTGGAAGGTTTACTTTGGAGAAGAAAAGCATGTGTTGGGCAATTGTAGGGGAGCAATCCTAATCCCCAACCAAAAAAGAGGCTTCCTTATCCATGCTGGCTTTATTTAGAAGGTTGGAGTGGGCAAAGGAGTCTGTAAAATTATTTGGTGTAAGAGGAAATAAATGGGGAAGAACACCTAACTGAGGGAGCACAAGGTCCTGTAACTGGATCAGCCATCCCAAAAGAAACAAATAGTAAAGTTTCCTCTATATGGTCTTGAGATCTTTCTAAACAAATAGCCAAAGGGTAATAGCTTTCAAAGGGGGAGTAATTTCAAAAGATTCAGAGCAGCTCTCCAGAGATGAGTGTTGGCATAAAGGTAAGTCTGAGTAAACTGGAGAGAATTTGGGAGCAGCTTCTTCATTCCTTATCATTCTTTAGAGCTGTCAGTCTCCATGAGTTTTAACAAGTGGGACTGGTTTTCCTTTGCCAGTGTGGTGTAGTAGAAACAGTGTAGAACTGGAGTAGGAACAGACAGGAATCCAGATCCTTTCTCTGATACTTACTGGTTATGCTACCATGGGCAAATAAATCCCTTGATGCCTCTGAACCTCAATTTCCCTATCTGTAAAATTGGGGGTATCATTATCATGGTACTTAACTCACAAAACTGTTAGACTCAAATGGCATAGTGTTGTAAAACTGTAAAATCCAATCTAAAAGTGAGCCGTTGTTCTTCCTGGGTCTGCTCATTTGAGGAGTAAGGGGTAGATAGCTGATGGTCAGGGAGATTAGGTTCAAATCCTTCTTTTGACACAGACACACTGAGTTATGTGCCATATGTTATATGGTAGAATTAATAAAAGGGCATTTCTTCTTCATTATTTCCCTGTAAGAGTAAAATCACAAGTCGAGATCAAAAATAAAATAGGTTGCTTGGTGCCATATCTGAACTGCCCTAATGAGGAGTAAATAACCCTTCTTACCTTTTAGGATATCCAGGGACACATTCCTAAGGTTAAGTGAGTGCCTGGAGGACAGAGCTCCTTTAAAATAAAGCTGATGGTTCCATACAAACCCTAGAGAGACTTTAAAAAAATGTGGTTTGTTGTTGTGAACTTGACACATACCAGTATGAATGCTACCCTTTCCTTTGGGCAGAGCACTTTTAGGTATATAAATTTTGATCACTGAAACCTCACAAGATATCTGGGGTTGACCAGCTAGATTTCTTTCTTAAGGACCTTCTCTTAAACCCAGTTTACTCTGACTCTCATTGATTGGCCAGCAATAGATCCCAGCCCAAGCCCCATTTAATGGTCATTTTTTGGGCCCTGATTGGCCCAGACTAAATGTAAATAGAAGTTGTTTCTGTTTGGGCCAAACCCCTGAAGGTTTTCCCCTCTGAGATGGATTTTTTTTTTAAGTAAGTAAAAGAGGCCACATTTTTTGTCTTATTTCTTACCTAGCCTTCATCACTTAATGGTCTTTGCTTCAGTCAAAATGAGAACTGGGGAGATCTTCACTTTGGAAGGCCAAAGTCTCCCACTGCATCCTGGGCCATCTCTAGTCCTCCTGACCTAAATCTTGCCACCGGACCCAGATGACTCTGGAGGAGAGAGTAAGAGTGGTGATTTCAAGCACTTCTGCCTTATGTAATCGTGGCATCACCTTCGGGATGCCATGATCCTCTAGAAGGGTGAAGGACAAACACCAGTAACAGGTACCAACGTGTACGAGTATTCCCATGTACAAAGAACAGGAAAAAGGGGATGCTTTGTGAAGTCATAAACACCCATGATTTTCGTGTATTATAAACTCAGCAGATTATTTCCAATTGAACCATCTTCAAGTTTCTCTCTTTTATCACCATTACTAACTTTTCTTCCTCCTCCACTCCCAGTCCCCCCCAATATCACCAACAGCCAGTCGTCCCTTGTAATAAATAAGCATAGCCAGCAAAACAAATGCACCCATTGGCCGAGGCTGAAGGTGCATGTTGCTCTCGAATTAGACTGAGCTCTTTGAGAGCAGGGATCAAGTCTCCCCACTCCCTTTTTGGGGGAGGCGGATTTCTAGCGCTTTGCATAGTGCTCCACACCCGGTAAGCACTTCAATGCTTGTTGACCGTTAATTGACGAATGAGGTTTCTACTTGCTTCCCCAGTATATTGCCAAATCTTAGTAGTGGGTAAGTGGCTTCAGAAGAAGCCAACACCAAGAGTTTAATTGATCCGTAGGAATCCAGCAGATGCTGAAGGTTTAAGTCAGCCAACAGTAACTTGTTTCACGGTACTTAGACTATGGAAGAACAAGAAATATTGTTGATCCTGGTACGAAAGCCTGGGTGCAAAGTCTTGGGAGTCCTTTTTTGGTGGAGAGGATGGAGTAAGTAGCAAAGTCCATTGTCTTGGAAGGAGTGAGCATGCTCTCAGTGGAATTAAGACATTCCGTTCCAGGTTAGTTCCTCTTCTTGGAGAGGTTGGCAAGAGTTTCTACATAGATAATTGGAACTATAGAGAGGATAAGCCCTAAAGGGGGCCGGTAGATACTGATTAACAATAACTCAGCAGCGTTTTGGGTGTTGTCATGAATATGAATTAGCTTTGCTGATTAGGGAGAGGTAGGTGAAACTGTCCCATTTCAGTCACCGGAGACTAAACCATTAGATAAGTTTTGTACACTTAAAAAATTTGTTTTTGATGATTTATTAAATACACTTCAATGTGTTATACCCTTTTTCCCCATTGCCATTCCAAAGGGATCCCAAGACAGCCCATTTTATTTTATTTTTTTGTATTTATCTGGAAGTTTTGATTACATCAAGTCTCACTTGCTTCTTTGTAACTTCTACCAATCTCCTAGTTCTGCCCCCTACCCCAGTGAAGCAAGTCTTCCGTTGGTCACCCCCTTCAAATACCCAAACACCACTATCCTGTTAGAAATAGGAGATCAAAGATTTTTTATCCAGTGTTCTATCAGCTCTTTTAGGTGGAGCTAAAACTGTTCTAGAAGAGTTCTGCCCCCAGGGGTGTGAGGCAAAATAAGTCTCTTCCTTCTACCTGACAGATCTTTAGATATTTGAAGACAGCTGTCATCCCCTACCCTGGGTCTTCATTTTTTCAGAATATATGGTCTCATTGCCTTTAACCAATCTGCACATGGCATGGACTCCAGTTGCATCACCATCCTTGGTTCTTTGTTCCTCCGACACAGCACTCCATGTCTCTTTTGTGAACATTCTCACTGGCTGTTCCTGTGTCTGAAATGCTCTCCTTTTTCCTATCTGCCCTTTAATTTCCCTGGCTTCTTTCATGTGTCAGCTAAAGTCCCTCCTTCTGCAGAAGCCTTTCCCAGTCCCCTTACTCTTAGTGCCTTCCCTCAGACAGTACCCCTGCGCACACACACACACACACACACACACACCTTTTCTGTGTCTTATTTGTACACAACTGTTTCCATGTTGTCACCTCCATCAGACTAAGCTTCTTGACAACTGTTTTTTGACATTTTTTGTATCCCCAGAGCTCAGCACAAGGCCTGCGTATAACAGGTGCTTAATAAATGACTGGGCATCTCCTCTACTATGAGTAGGTTTTAATGTGAATGTTGCTCACTGAGTTCAGGTCCCCATTGTTTAAACTCAAGGTCAGCCCCTGTTCTCAGGTCCCAGATCTTGGCATACAAACTTTTTTTTTCTTCTAAGGTGACAGAATACCTAGTTTGTAATAAAGGATTAATTAAGATGGAAATGGCACAATATCAATAAAACAAACAAAAGCACATGGCATATTTCCAGGGGGAACAGTGCATCCTGAGAAAACATCTCTCACCTTTTCAGAGGATTCTTTTAGCAGAGGGACTATGTTCTATGTTGTAATAATGGAATTAACAGTCTGGTTAATAATTAAGGAGCTGAGGAGGATGAGAGAGGGCTGCACACTAGGCTCTAGAGGGATATAATCCGTACCCTCTAAAGGCTTATGTATACTCCCTGCCTTTCAGAGAGAGGCTGGTGCCCTTTATCAGATATTATCTTTTCTTTGCTGAGAGGATAAATTCTATCTCATTATTATTAAAGAGACAGAAGGGGAGGGAACAGATCAACAGTGAGAATCCATGTAGGATGTCTGTCTTTGGCTTTTCTCTGTCCTTGACTTTTCTTCCAATTATTTACCAAATCCAGTTTGCTCCCACAAAGTCACTTCATCACCTTGTTACCTCTTCTAGCTTTCTGCTGCCAGGTACAGGCCTCTTTTAAGAACCCTTCCTGATGCCAGTTTTCTTTCTTCCTGCAGCAATCTACCTGTTAGGGGCAGCAGAGAGAGCACCAGTGCAGGAGTCAGGAGAACCTGAGTTCAAATCTCACCTCCGTCACTTGACACTCACTAGCTGTGTGACCTTGGGCAAGTCACTTAACCCAAATTGCCTCACCCTGGGTCGTCATCTCCAGTCATCCTGATGAATATCTGGTCACTAGATTCAGATGGCTCTGGAGGAGAAGTGAGGCAGGTGACCTGCACAGCCCTCCCTCACTCAAAACAAAGTCTAATGCAAGTCATGTCATTATTTCTCTGATGGCATGGTCATCTTCGGCAACGAAGGACGAACACATCTGTTAGGGACATGCCTTACCTGACCTCAGACTATATCAGAAATTATTAAATTGTCACTGGTCAAAAAAATGGAAAAACAATTCAGTGGAACAGATTACATAATTAAGAAAATGGAAGCATTTGAAAATAGCAGCACTCTGTTGGATAAACTCAAGAATAGAAATTATTATTGGAAGGACTGACTACCCCTTTTCTCAAAAAGTGCTAGAAAAGCTGTGAAAAGGCAGAAATTAGGATCACACCAATACCTGGTAACACATAACACAAATGAAATGGATATATATACAACCTACATATAAAGGTCACATCATTAGAAAAAAAAAATAGTTTAGGAGAGGAGATTCCTTTTATAACTGTAGCTGGGGAAGAATTCCTGTCTATCCCTATCACTGCTGAGCTAAGCTTTTTGTTGCTTTGCTCCCGCTCACCAATCTTTATTGTTTTCTACTCGGTAACATTCATATTACTTGGTTGGGTATTTAAGGCCTCCAGGCTGGCAGCATTCTGCTTCTCCAGCCTTATCTCCTATTGTTTCCTTGGGTGTGGTGACCAGACTCCCTCCCAAATGAGCTTTGTTCATAATCCACTTTGCTCACATTATTATATTATGCCCTCTTCTGTCTGTTGAATTCCTCTCTTTTTTAAGGTCACCTCTTCTATGAAGCTTTCTACAATTGGCCTGTCATTCTTGGTAGTGATCTACATTTTCCTCCTCTTCCATTTTACTTAGTATTTTTTTTAACGTTTATATAAGATATATTCTAGTCAGTGGTATATTTGTCATAGCCTCTTAGCAGGCTCTGTGGCAGCAGAAAATACAGATAGTAGGGCTCTCCTAGTGCATCTGGTCCAATACATAACCTGAACGAGAACTGACCATCTAATATTACTGACAAGCAGTCATCAATAAAGAAGACCCCACAACCTCTCATGCTACCTTTTGACCATTTCAGGTGTCTAAGTGTGTCTCCCTGAAACTTTTACCACCTATTCTTAGCTCATCTGTCTGTGACCAAACGTAGCCAGTCTGATCTCTACTATCAAATCCTGAACATGATTATCATGCTTTCTCCAAATCTTCTCATTTCCTGACTAATCCTCCCCTAGTTGTGGTGTATTCTCCAGTTTTCTCACCTTTTGGATCACTCCCATCTGGATGTGCTCTAACTTGTCTATGTATTCCCTAAAATACAGTTTTTAGAAGTGAGTGCAGTAATCTAGTTAGAGTCTGACTTGGTTAGAGGACTGTAGAATTATTACTTCTTTCCTTCTGGACCCTGTATCTTTCCTATCCATTTTAGCCTACCATTATCTTTGTCTTCTGTGTCACTGTGTTGTTGATTCACTGAATCAGTCATCCACTAAGACTGCCCCCCCGCCCCCGTCTTTTTCATTCAAACTGTTGTCTTACCATACCTCCTGTATATTATGCTTGGGTTCCAAAAATTAATTTCACAATTTTACATTTATCCCCGAAGACCCGCTGATTTTATATTTGTCACATCTCTTGCATATATCATCTTCTCTCCAGTAACACTGCCGCCATCTTGGTATAGTCCCTCATAACCTCTCTCCTGGATTATTGCAATAGCCTTCTGGTTGGTCTGCCTGCCACAAGTTTCTTTCCACTCCATTCCGTCTTCCACTCAACTCTGTGAGTGATCTCCCTGAAGCACAGGTCTGGCCGTGTCACCCCCACATTTGGTCAATTCCAGGGCCTCCCCTTTTCTTCCAGGATCAAATTCTTTGTTTAGGGTTTGTTGTCTTTTATAACCTTTCCCCCCCATCCCCACACACTTTCCAGTCTTTGTACAGTGTACATTCCTTGCTCCTCCATTCGCTGTGATCCAGTGGCGCTGACCTCCTTGCTAGACCTCATACACAATCCTCCTTTTCCTTTTTATAATCCTCTGTCCACTAGGCCTGGGGTTTTCTTTTCTCTTCATCTCCACCTCCTGGCATCCTTGGCTTTTCTTCAAGTCCCAGTTAAACTCTTTCCACAGGAAATCTTTTGTGAGCGCCTTTAATTCTAGTTCCTTCCCTCTTTTGATTATTTCCCCCATATCCTGACTGTAGCCTGTTTGTGCATAGTTACTTATTTACATGTTGTCTCCCTCATTATTTGGAGATCTTGGAGACGTCTTTTACCTTTCCTTGTATCCCCCAGTACTTAACACAGTGCTAGGCACATAGTCGTCACTCAATACATATTTATCCACTGATTATTCAGTTTCATTTTTGACCCATTATTCTAGATGCTATCTTTTTGGATTCTGACTAATTCTATGTGAAGTATATCAGTTTCCTCTCCCATTTTTGTGTCAACTGCAACTTTGATAAATGTGCCTTCTATGTAGTGATCAAAGACATGGTTAAAAACGTTGAGTATTTTTATGTATAAGAACAGATCAAGCTTTACTTCCAGGTTGAAGATTAATCTTTAATACTTTTTTTTAAACTGGTCATTAAACTTATTTCTGAATCCAGCTAACTGTACTTTCGTAGTCTTATCCAAAGGGGCAGCTAAGAAACTTGTACAAATGCTTTACTGAAATCTAAGAATGCTGTCGCTCTCTTCTCCCAGTTTAAATGTCCTGTAAAAAAAAAAAAAAAAAAAGGTTGGCCTAACATGACCTGCACTTCTGAAGGCTTTAAGGATCACCGCTTCCCTTTTTAAATTCTCATATACATTTTTTAATAAGGGATGTTTCTTAACCAAGTTTTTGCCTCTTCTTTCCTCTCTCCCATTAACTAAAAGGGAGGTAACTTAAATGTTTGTTAAATTGAAATACTACTAGTAGAGTAATATAAAAGAAACAAAAAAATCCTAAGATGCATTGTTAATATTTTATCCTAACAATACCTTGTGAGGTAAATATTACCACCACCACCTTGGTTATTGTTTCGGTTGTATCCAGAGAGAGCATACCAGTGCAGGAGTCAGGAGGACCTGAGTTCAGATCTCACCTCACACACTTGACACTCACTAGCTCTGTGACCTTGGGCAAGTCACTTAATCCCAATTGCCTCATCCTGGGTCATCTCCAGTCATCTTGATGAATATCTGGTCACTGAATTCAGATGGTTCTAGAGGGGAAGTGAGGCTGGTGACCTGCACAGCCCTCCCTCAGTCAAAAACAAAGTCAAGTGCAAGTCATGTCATCATTTCTCTGATGGCATGGTCTTCTTCAGCAATGAAGGATGAGCATACACATCCAACTCTCCTGTGACCCTATTTGGGGATTTTCTTGGCAAAGATACTGGAGTGGTTTGCTATTTCCTTCTCTAGCTCATTTTTTATAGATGAGGAAACTGAGGCTAACAGGGTTAAATGACTTGCCCAGGTTCATACAACTAGTAAGTGTCTGAAGCTGGATTTGAACTCAGGTTCTTCTTACTCCAGAGCTGGTACTCTAACCACTGTGCCACTTAGCTGTATCCGCCTACCCCATTTTACCAATGAGTTGGGGTTAAGTGACTCTCTGGGTCACTCAATATAGCAAGTAAGACAGTACCAGAACAGAAACTAGATTTAACCCTGACTCTAATTCCAACACTTTTTCTATGAATCAGCACTATTTCTCTTCATATTGAGTGTGGCTGCCCCCAACTTTAAAAAAAATCTTTTTTATTGTTAACGTACTGATCAACAAATGCAAGCATTCCAAATTGCAAAAAAAGAACAAAACAATTAGATTCTGTAAAGAAACTGTGAACTTAGTAATTCTGGGCCCCTGCTTCTGTACAAACAAGTCTCTTTGTCTCATCAGCTTGTTTGTTAACGGAGACAAGGCTCTTCTGAAAATTTTCGCCATCACTCGTTCTAAGTGACCAAAGAGAGACCGGCTCTCTGTGGTTCACAAAAGGTATGGTCCATAACTGTGCTTTCCAAGGTTAGAGGGCTGTTTAGTTGAAATTACAAGTGTGAATAAGACCATTTACCTTAACTTGGTTTTTGGTGATGAAGAAGGCTGATAAACAGTATTTGTTAGATTTTTTTTCAACTTGTTTGACAGACGTAGTTCCTTTTTTTTTTTATTGTATTCTGTATCATCATAATTCTTTTTACTACAGATGGGGAGCTAGGGAGTGAGAACCTGGCTTGTGATTTCTTGTTGGGTGAAATTCCGGTGAAGCTGTTAATAACTGTGAGAAAGAAGTCTACTGTGTCAATAACACCTGTCTGCGTGTTTGGAAATGTTTGGTGGCAAGGGGGGAGGGGAGAATAGCTGTTGTTGGTTGGTCGGTTTTTAATGGAAATAGCAGTTGCTTGATGTTTTCAGACAGGAATGACCCTCCCTGAGTTGGGGTCTCATTCCAAGAACAATTCTGTTCTCCTCTCATTTTAATTCACTATCCTTTTCTCTTTCCCTCCATCCTAATGTGGTGAGGGAGTCTAAAAAATCCCTAAAAAGCAGAAAATGGCCTTAGAATGGTATTTTCATTTAAAGAGGAGAGCAAAAATTGGGGGAAAGTGATAATTAAAATAGCAAGTGGAGATTTGCTCAGCACAGTGGCTTTTGGAACAGATGATTTATCATGTTACTTTCTGGACAGGGTTGAGTAGCTACCTGACATCAAATACCACTTGTTTTGTTAGTCATTTCTTAGTTTAAATCCTTTGGGATTCCCCTATCTGGATAAGGATAAATTTCTGTGTTTAAAAGTCTGTATCTGTGTTAGCAACATGTGCTAGATGTCTCAGGTTTATCTTAGTTTTAAAATTCTTTGCATATAATTTTCTACCTGCCTCATCCCTAAAGTGACCAAGTGGACCAGACAAATCTCTACAAGTCTCTTCCAGCTTGGAGGGGCTGTCCAAGAGTGTTCGTTCTGTAAATTTAGTTTCTATCTTGCATCATGGTAGAGATGAATAGTTCCATATTGTAATCTTTAAGCACTCTGTTATCTAATTTGCAGCATAGGAACCAGTAGTTCTTAATCACTGCCTCTGGTTTTAATGGAGGCTGAGGAACCATATTGGGAACTTGATTTTGGACCTACCGTGGCTACTCACAATATAGTGGGAATAAATTTTCCTATTAAATAACCTAAATCCAGAGTGACATTGGGGTTCCTTGTATTTTCCTCCTGAAAATTCTGGCTTCTGGTACAGTGGCCCTTAGGCAGTAATAATGGAGTAGTTCAGAAACTTGTGTATATCTGTTGTTCTGATGAATAACCCCAGTGGAAATAATCCGGGGTGGAAAGAATATAAAGATTGATTTTCCAGATAGAGAATTGGTATAGTGTTCTACTAAGGACTGGCACCCAGTCAAAAATGTCTAGGGACTGACAATTGACAATAGCTGGTAGAAAAGGGAACTATTTAAAAAAAAAACACACACAAATTTGGAGTATGAGAGAGAAACAATAAACACATGGGCTTTTGGTCTAAGTGTTTCTTTAGTAGAGAAGGATAACCACATTTTTGGAAGTAAATAGGGTAGTCCCAGCTTGTGGGGAGGGAAGAGCAGGTCTATAGTCTATGTCTTAAGCGGATTTTGGCAGGGTTGATCACTAAATGTCAGTAGTTTTCAGAGACCCCTAAACAATTTGTCCTTAGCTCTCATTCCATTTTCCAAGCTGCTCATTGTGCATCCTATCCTACAGGGACCTTAGTGAGCCACCATCTCTCCCTTCTCTTGACCTGTGGAAGTCGCTGGAATGCAGTGATGGTGCACAGCTCTCTTGCTTTAGGAGTGGAGATGTCTTCCATCTCACTTGTCAGACAGGCACTCTGGGAAAGGGCAGCGGCAGCAGCACATTCTCACACTCAGTCAGTTAAGACTTCTCAACTTTGATCAGAGGGGAGGGCTCCTGTAAAGAAACATATTTCACCCTTATTTATTCATTCATTCATTCATTCATTTCATCCTAATTTATTTACTCATTCATTAATTCACCCATGTATTTATTTATATCGTTAAAAAACCTCTAAATTCTCTTCCTCCTTTCATCCTCTCTCCCACCCATTGAGGAGGCTAGCGACATGATCAGTTATTAATGTCATGCAAAAGATAATTCCGTATTAGCCATGTGGCCCCCAAAACAACAAGATGGAAAACAAGAAAAACGAAGTAGAAAAAAGATGTGGCATTTTATCCTTCAGCAGACTTCTTTCCTCTTTCCTCTTGCATCATCTCCTCAGGATTTTGTCTACCATGCCGTAGAAACCTCTTTACTTTGGAAGCTCACTCTTCCCCCTGGGCTGCTTCTCCCTTTGGAAGCATCCTCTGCTCCTTGTCCTTTCCCTCTCCTAGAACCTCCATCTTAAGGAAGAGACACTGGCTAGCCATGTCTTCATTCCTCTCCAGACTGTACTTCTGATTTATCTGTACAGGGCTGTCTGCCATTGACGTCCAGCTTCATTCCCCACCACAATTTTGGCTCGCATTTGTATACTATCTTTTCCCTGTGGAATGTGAGTTCCTTGAGGGCAGGGGCTATCTTTATTTTTGTTTGTGTTTCTCTTCTCAGCACTTCGCCCAGCGCCTGGCACATATTAATAAATGCCTCTTGACTTGAGCCGGCTCAGCTCTGCCAAACTAGTATGTGTTCAAACAGGGGTGGTGTTCAGGTTTTCCCCAGGAGTTTCGTGGGGGAACATGCTCTTAAGGAAGCTTGCTTCAGGTATCAGAAAGGGGTGTGTGTGTGTGTGTGTGTGTGTGTGTGTGTGTGTGTGTGTGTGTGTATGCATATGCATGCATGCATGCATGCACCAAGCTTACCTATAGCGCTACCATGTGCTGCAGAAGGCAGCATAGTCTAATGGCTAGGGTATGGATTTCAAGTCAGGAAAATCTGTGTTTAAAGTAAGTGAGTCAATCAGTGTCTGAGCCTCAGTTTCCTAATCCATAAAAGAATAGTATTATAATTATATATTATATATATTATATAATATAATTATAATTATAAAAGAATAGTATATATATGCACGCATGTGTGTGCATGTGTAAATACACACACCTCTCTCTCTATACACACACACACACACATATATGGTATAGTATTATATTTAAAACTCCACAGGTTAGTTGGGAGGATCAGAAAATGCATATAAAACAGTAACAGTTTGCAAAATGTTAGATCAAATTTATTATCCCACCTTGGAATAAAGGAAGAATCAGGTCCACAGAAGGACAACCTGGCAGACAAGGACACACTACTGACGTGGTTTATTTGCCTGTATTGACTTGAAAACTTGATCATGTTGGTTTTTTCCTTGGGATACACTTGGTAGCAAGGTCTGTGACCCACAGAGCTCTCATTCTGGCCTTTTTTCTTCTTTTCTTTCCACATGTAGGTAAAAGCCACGGGAAGAGAGCTTTTCCAGCAGGTGTGTGACTTGTTGAGCATTAAAGAACCCCACTTCTTTGGCCTGAGTGTTGTTCGAAGTAAGTATTGACACATGCGTGAAACGCATTTCCCCCTCCAGCATTTGTACAGCTGTGATCCCACCAGGCCCTTTACATGCCTGCCTTGTCAGTGGTGCCCCATGCTCACCGCCTGTAGGCAGGAAGGGTACATTCAGGGCAGTCCCTGAACTGCAGAACCAGTACAGTCAATGTGTTCTGGCCACCACCCTTGAATGGCTGTGTGCCTATAACTATGAAGGTACAATGTGATGACAACGTCTGTGCTGTCTGGGCGTATCCTCCAATTCTTATTACTTCTAAGTAAAATAAAAGAGCAGGAATTCCCATCTTAGCTGAGCTCTGATTCTGTAAGGCTGTCACAAAACTGTGCTAGACTAGTCTGATGAAGGATGGCTTTCCCCCTCAAGCATTTCACTCTCCATCCAGGCAGGCCCACTTACTGTTCCCCATCCAGCATTCTGATTCCCTCTTTGTGTCTTTGCATGGCAGCTGTCATGTCCAGGATGTTCTCCATCCTCACCTGCTACTTGGAAACTTCATTCATTAGTTGTCAGCGCCCCACCCTGTAAAATCACTTTTTATTGATTTTTGTGTCTAACCTGTCCTAACTTATCTGTTTGTATGTGACTCCCTCCATAAATCAAATATAAATTCTATGAGGGTCCGTACTGTCTCTATTTATATCCCAGCACCTAGTGTGGTAACTGGCACATAGTAAACACTTGATTGATACATGGCTGTTTATTCTACCATGGGAGGTCCCAGTCCATTTTAGGGTTACTGAACTAAAATTATACATCATTTGGCCATCAGCCTTCATGGCATGATCCTGTATTCTCATCTAGACTGGTCCTCCATTGACTCAACAAGCACATGCTTGTAGTTTTTCCTGCTTGGTAAGCCTTACTTGTCTTCCCCTGGCAGCAACTTTTAGAGCCCAGGATCAACTCTTACAGGCAAGATGAGTTGTTGGTCGCTTTTAGCAGAGATTAAAATACTTACATAGTTTATCATTTGAAGGAACCCTGTGCATCTAAAATAAAGTAGGTTCAGTTTTCCTCATGTTTATGAAAGAGTCAGAATCACAATTTGAGAGCTGAAGGGACCTCAGTGGAAGTCCAACCCTTATTAAAAGGTGTCCACCCACTATAACAGGACATGTGATCTTCGCATCTCTGCCTGAAGTCTCCCAGGGAAGGGAGCTCACTCTCTCAGCACAGCCACATTTAAGCATCTATAAATATTAGGGAGATAAGTTTGTTGACAGAGTGTGGCATTGTGAAGACAGTCTGGGACTTGAAGTCAGTAGACCAGGATTCAAATCCCACCTTAGATACAACATGCATTATGATCCTGGGCAAACCTTTTAACCTATCACAGCCTCTGTTCCTTTGTGTAGAATAGGCATAAAAAAATATTTACTCTATCTGTCTCAGTTATTGTGAGGAAAGATCTTTGCAAACATTAAAGCACTCACTTTATTACATACGTATTGTTAGTATTGGACCTACCTGTCTCTGATGTATTCCTGTGTTGTATGAGAAAGGCAGTAAGAAGAAAAATCTCAACATGCTATAATATTGAGAGCATGAGACAAGGAGTCTAAGCTTGTCTCTTTCATAAGCTAGCTAGGTGACCTTTACCCGTCTGGGCCTCAGGTTTCTTTCACTGTGATATGATCAAAATTAATTATTTGCTCTTGAGCCATATCTTCGGATGGATTTTCATTGGTTTTCAGGGTACCATTAGTGGTCATCTCTTCTACATGGACCATCTAAGGACATACCTGCTGGTTTGTCCAGTGGCATTTAACTTGTTAAAAAGAAAATCCATTCTAAAGTTTTGCTTTCATGTAAAAGAATTCAGTCCTTCTTAACCCAGTTTGGAAAATACAACTAAGTCCTCCCTTTTTTCCTTTGCTAAGTGATTCTTTTGGAAGCGGTTCTCTTGGTGGTAATTGTATTAGTTTCTCTCTTGAGTGTGAAAGGTATAATCTGTTTGAATGTGTGATGATAGGGAGGGGTCATTTTAAAAAAAACCTAAACAAAACCCCCCTAGAAATCTTGATAACTAACTTATTTAGGGAATCTTATTCTAGCATTACTCATATATGGCGTCACTCTTTCTGCATAGCTGGGTATTGAACCATGCAAGCTGAAACCTATACTGATTTTATGTAGAGTTAAGACTGATAAAGAGATATCTAGGATTGATTTGCCCTGTGGTCCCTTTTAAATTGATTATGCTAAGGGCAGAAATTCCCCCAACAAATCCCCACTCTCTCTCCACCCTTCCCTGTTTCCGTTCACTCACCTCTCCTTTATCTCATTGCCCATCAGTCTTCTGTGCCACCCACCATGTTCCCTTCACTTTATTGATTTGTGGCCTGACTTGACTACCTTGTACTTGTTAGAGATTACTGCAGTAGTGGCCCCCAAGGGTGTCCAAGACAGTGTGCTTTCTGAAAGGCCCAGGAAAGGGAATGACGAGAGTAGACTGCTCGCTGGAGACTGTGAGAGGCAGTGCCCATCAAAGATTAACCATGTGCATGTTTTTGTGCTGGTCTTTTCTTTATTTTATCCTAATCTCAGCCACAAAAAAATGAAGAAATACCTGAGAGTTTTTTCAAAGACACTAACTTTGCTGTAATGATTCCTTGCAGATGGCCCAAGGGTGTAATCCTCATTCTTCAAAACCATTTCTCTTCATGGAAATTGGAGTCACATTAGAAGGGCAGAATGCTTGTTGCATTCTTGTTTTACCTGTTCTCTAGATAAACAGAATTCTCCAGGGTCTTTATGCAGTTTGATTTTTTAATAAGTGTACAATTCACCAAAAGGGTGTTTGCCCTGAGGAGTTTGTTGCTGACCTTTTCAGTGATGACATTTACCACAAAGCCAGTGTGAGTGGTGAAAAATTGGGGAAACACGAGGAGAGGGGAGGAAAAAAGCGAATAAGCTGCATCATCTTCTGACAGGTCATGGAGTGCGAACTGGCGGCACCACTTTCTTTTGACATTTGATGACCTGAAAATAGACGTTTGCCTTAAAAAATAATTTTTGAAAAACAGGAATAGACTTTAAAAATCCTATATGCCTTTGTGTTTCTGGCCATAGAGTCTTAGTGAACACAGGCTGCGTGCATGAATGTAGCTATTTTGCCAAGAGATTTGCATTATGGAACAGCTGCATTAATTAATCAAATTTATTGAGCCCTTAATGCAGGTCACCATACTGGTTACTGAGGGGAATATTGAAAAATCCAAGATGTTGTTCTTGTTAATAGGATTTTTATTTAGAGCTGGAAGGGACCTTGGAGGTCTCATCTAGTCCAGCTTCTTTATCACATAGAAGAGGAAACCAAGGCACAGAGAAGTTAAGTAATTAGTCTGAGGTCATGTTAGGAGCCTACAATCATTGTTCAGATATGTATCCATACCTGTGTTGTGGAAGTGGCACTGTACTTAAAACATCTGAGTAGACATTTTCCGCGTGTATGACCACTACTGACAAATCATTGAACTTCTCTGAACCTCAGTTTCTTCATCTGTAAAATGGCGATAATGATAAACTATCTAGCTTAAAGAGTAGTTGTAAAGAAAGTGCTTAAAAAAAAAAAACCTTTCAGAAAGGGTTTCTAGAAGAAAGCCCAGCCTTAAAATGTTTTGAATCTTATAACAGGAGGCAGTAGATCCTAAATTCTTTTTTTAGGTACTTTTTTTTAATGTCTATTTATTTTTAGTTTTCAACATTCATTTCCACAAAATTTTGAGTTCCAAATTTTCTCCCTATCTCTTCCCTCCCCCCCACCCCATAATACCTTGCATTCTGATTACCCCTTCCCTCAATGTGCCTTTCCTTCTATCACACCCCTCCCTTCTCTTATCCCCATCTTCTCTCTTTTCTTGTAGGGCAAGATAAATTTCTATACCCCATTACTTGTATTTCTTATTTTCCAGTTGTACGCAAAAACAATTCTCAACATTCATTCCTGATACTTTGAGTTCCCATTTATCTTCCTCCCTCCCCACCCATCCCCACTGAGAAGGCAAGCAATTCATTGTAGGCTATATATGTGTTGTTTTGCACAAGACTTCCATAATAGTCATGTTGTATAAGACTAACTATATTTCCCTCCATCCTACCCTGTCCCCACTTTATTCTGTTCTCTCATTTGACCTTGTCCCTCCCCAAAAGTGTTTACTTCTCGTTACTCTCTCCTCCCATGGCCCTCCCTTCTATCATCCCCCTCACCCCAGTTGTCCCCTTCTCCCCTACTTTCCTGTAGTGTAAGGTAGATTTTCATACGAAACTGAGTGAGCATGTTATTCCCTCCTTAAGTCATATGTGAAGAGAGTAAGCTTTATTTTTCTCCCTTACCTCCTCCCTTTTCTCCTCCACTGAAAAGGCTTATTCTTGCTTCTTTTTGAGTGATAATTTGCCCCATTCCATTTCTCCCTTTCTCCTCCCAACATATTCCTCTCTCACCCCTTAATTTTATTTTATTAGATATCATCCCTTTTTATTCTACTCACCCTGTACACACCCTCCCCCATATATAAATATATATATATGTATGTACATATACACGTGTGTATATGTAATCCCTCCAACTACCCATGGAGGATCCTAAATTCTTTATGGGTTCTTGAGCACTTAGAATGGGGTTGAAGTACTAAGTGGGGGAAGAGAGTCATCTTTGAGCTCCATGGAAAGGAATCAGTCTGTTGGAAATGGACATGGAATTCAGGCTGAACCTCTCGGAAGGTCTACTCTGATTCCCCCAATTCATGATCTCTCCCTGATCAGTTGTCCTAGCTTTATACTTGTGTGAATATGGTATTCTACACCCACACCACATCCAGGGGCACAGGGACTAGTTTTGTTTTTGTATACTCAGTCCCTTGAACACGGTAATGGAGAACTTTTCATTATACAGATGCCCGGCAGACAGAGAGAGAGGAAAGCTGGTTCTAGTGGAGCAAGATTAAATCTGCCATTGTAGGTTAATTGAATTCTACTAGGCTTCAAGCCTGCATAGTCAGTCTTTCATTACTTGGCCTTGAACATGGCATAGCTGACTTTGCCAGGGCCATGATGCCTTTGTTGTTGAAGTCTGTCCCCTGTTCTTTCAGATGATCATTTCAGTCAATCAACAGGTATTTGTCATGCGCTGTCTGTGCCCCAGTGACTATGCTATACTCAAAGACAAAACTAAAATATTCCCTGCCTTCAAGAATGAGAACTTGTCTGCACTTAGTACAATTAGTTTTAAAAGAGCCATGAGACCAAAAAAATAAAAAGCGGCAAAAAACCCAACCAGATATGTCTGAATGAATAAACTCCAAACTCTACCAAGATCCAGCTTGAGTTTTAGCTTGCACGACTCCATACCCAGCTATGCAGAAAGGGGGCAGAAAACATACATATGTTGGCATATCCTGAATATAGGCAGAAATGAATACAGAATTAAGTTTTCAGGGGAGAGCAAAGTAGAAGCTGGGGAAATCAGGAAGGTTTTCACGTAGTAAATGGTGCTTTTGCTACTGCTTGAAGAAACCAGAACTTCCCAAGGAGGGAAGAGCTTTCCAGGGATGGGGCTCAGCCATTCCAAAGGTAACTTTGGTTGAGAAGGAGGGATGGATTAAAGGGATGGAGGGGGTGATCGCTTTGGACTGTGATGGCCTTTGTTAAAGGTAGCTGTTGACTTTGTTCAGTACTGAAAACAGGCAAACGTACCTGACAGCATTAGGAGGGGTGGGAGTTAGGCCAGAAGAGCACACAAAGGGGGATTGTTAGGTTTATCAGCAGCTGATATTTTCTTAAAGAAGGTGTGTTTGCTCTGCAAAGGAAGTTCCCAGGTGGGAGGATTTTCGTCTTAGTGCCAGCCAGTCAGTTAATGCCACCTCCTCCTACACCCAGGACATGTGAGATTCCATGTGGTGCTTCCCAGCCCCCTGAGCTCCCCTGAACAATGAGGGAAAAGTAGCCTGGTCATCCACCTCACTCTGTCCAGGACTACCTCTGTTCTTTAAAAGGAAGAGACAAGATCAGCCGGGAGTACCCATGGAAGGTGCTGGATTTCCTGGCTCCTAATACTTTTCCTATCACCACGGAAATTAAGGTACAGCAGGCCAAAAAACCAGCTTTAGCCTGTTGACTGTAATTTAGTAGGGAAAGGCATCATGCTCTTTTCTGGGATGAGTTAGGTAGAGGGCATTAAAAAAGGAAATTAGAGGCCTTGAACTCCCTGGCACTCATTAATGCTTTTTGATTGATTTGATTCAATGGTCTTTTAAAAAGAGAAAAATAAAATGTCAGAGCTAGAACAGAGCTTAGGCTTTATGCATTATAAACAGGAGGGCCATCTAGTCCTGCTCTCCCATTTTATGTATAAGGGATGTTAGACCTAGAAACATTACATCTTGTCCCCTATCACACTGATTAGTTTGTGGCTGAGCTGCTATCATATTTACATAATATTTTGGCATTATTTACCTAATACTTTTAACAAGGATTACACTGAAAACTCTTGTCTTCCCAAAGAGTAATAAAATGACAATTTTGTACAAGTTTTCAGGAATACTATCTGTTTCCAAAGGCCTCTGTACATTACTTTTGTATGACATGAGGTGTCTGGGATAGATAAAGTCAATCAAAGCAAACACAAGTTTTGAGACTTTCAGAAAGGTGGTTGTTATTAGGTTGGTTTTTTTTTTTTTAACTCTTTCAGTCTTTTTTTTCCAAAAGAAAGAAGAGCTGAATCAGATCAGTGTCACCACCACTTTCCCTTTTCTACCCCTGCCTTAAGTCTGTAGCCCTTCATGTATTCTTTTCCTTCTTCTTTATCAACCCTGATATGAGAATAAGCTGTCAGTTATTGCTGCAAATACCTTTGATATCTTTCTCAGAAGGAATATTTACATTTCAAGGAGGTACAAACCCTTAATTCTACCCCAAAAAAGGGAGGCATTTCTATACCATTTTTATGACTTACAAAGTCCTATTATCTCATTTTATCCTCCTTGCAATTCTGGGAAGTAGATGTTATTATTCCATTTTACAGATGAGGAAACTGAGGAAGATTGAAATTTAATGATTTGCCCATTTATCTAATAAGGAATGACTCCCTTTCCTTTTATTTTAGTCAACAGCAAGTTTTTGAGAAGAGAGGTAATGAGAGACGAGATAAGACCTTAGAACCCTGGAAATCATATCACTATACAGGATTTAAATACTTTCCTGCATTATATACTTGATTCTGCAAATCTCTTTTGAGTCATCTGTAAGATGGGGGGATTAGAATTGGATTAGCTAGTCCCTAGGTCATCTCTGGTTCTAAAATTCTACAATCCTGGACTCTGTGAACTGGCCTTCTGCAACCTAGAAAAGCAAACTATTGAGGCATCATATATAAGGCAGAGATCATATTTATGACAATAACTTTTCAGTAGTGCTTTATTGCTTTATAAAGTGCCTTTAAAAATAATAACAGTCCTATGAGAGAAGGGTGGAAAAAATTATCTCCATTTCACAAGGGAAACTGGAGGCATGGTGACGTGAAATAACTTCACTTCTGTAAGCGTCAAGACTAGTACTCAAACCCAGGTCATAGATCTGGTTTGATCCTCTCATTTTGTAGGTAAGGAAACTGTGTCACAGATTGGTTAAATGAGTTGTTTAAGATCATCCAGGTAAGTGGCATCTGACTCCAGATCCATCCATCTCACCGTTTTCTCTTATTTCTAAGTCCAAAGCTTTACCTATGCTGTTCCTCAGCTGTAGCAGAGGGTTCTTATCTTGGAGTCTGTGAACTTTAAACAAAAATTTTTTTTTCAAAGTATTAAAATATCATTGGTTTCCTTTGTAGTATTATGTGTTTTGTTTTATGCATCTGAAAATTTTTTGAGGAGGCCAAAGGCTTCACCAGACTGCCAGAGCAGTCGATGACCCACAGAAAGTTAAGAACACTTGAATATAAAAGATCTGCATCCACTTTCCATTTATCCTTTACTGTGAGTCTGTGGAATGGTTGTGAGGAGACAGGCTGAGAAACACAGTAAATGTCACTGCCAAGGTTGGATGAAGGTCTTTTAATTCCACTTAGCCTTTCAAGCTACCCACCTCTCCTCTCAGTTCCACCTTCCATCATAGCCGTTGTTGTCCACCCTTTCTCCTTCGTAGAGTCCACTCAACTCTCAGCATGCAATTGGCGACTAGGCCACAATGGCCACATGTGGTAATTGTTCCAGATTCCCCGGTGTCTGTGCCTTGGCATGTCAGCTGTTGACCCTGTTGGCTGCCCAGCAGCTGTAATCAACGATGGATGTATGCAGTATGAGATCATGATACTTGCCTGCCAGTGGGGGTGGACAGGGACATAGGCCAGAGTTCATTGACCTCTCTTTACCTCTTGAGCTTTGGAGAAACACAAGGTAGTTGACTCAGTTTATAGGTTATGTTGACTGATCTTTTTGACGGACACATTTTGCTTTTGAAGCAAGACACTCTTTCTAATTCTGGGAATAATAATAAGTCCACTTACCTTTGTACCTGATCCCTTTTGTTAAAATGAGTCCAGAATTCACCTCAGGTAAGATAACTACCTGAAATCCCTGAACTTCTCAGCAAAAAATTACCTGAGGGGGTGAAATGGGATTCTTTATTTTTATAGGCTTGAGGGATTTCACAGCAGGCTGGCATTCCAATAATATTAATTTCATTAAAGCTGGAATGTGGGGCTACATTCCTCCCCTGAGAGGCTTGAGGCGTGTATGTGGGTGGATGGATTGGTGTGGGGAAAGAAGGCTCCTTGCCCTGCAGCTGAACTGAAAATGGGAAGGCGTGTACTGTGAAAGAAGCATTTGGGCATTCTCTGGCCAGCTAAGTGAAGTTGGCCCTGCCTGGTTGTCCAGACTCCTTAAAACTGGAGAGAATCTTCCCACATGGCACCTACATGGGTTCTCCAGGTCTAATCTGTCAGTTTTGTTGTGTTTTTCCCAATTCTCCACTAAAGCGGAGAAAAAACATCAGCAGATAATGAGTTGAATTTGCATTTTTCCTCCTTCAAGGATGCCTTTGAGAGCCTGCTTTCTTAGGATGCCTCTTTCTGCTCCTCTCTTCAAGTCTTTTTTTTCCTCTAAGCCTTGTTACTGTACATGCCCTCTTTCACAAGGAAGGAGCAGATAGGAAAACACAGCTTGATTTTCCTGGGGCTAATTATTAGAATACAGACAATTTCTTCCTTCTGAGGCCTGAGACTGTTCTTGGCCATTCTTTCTGAAAAAGCTGAAAAACAAACTTCAAAACACTCATGACTGACTGAATTACAAGTTTTTTTCCTCTCCTGTGATTTAGAATCATAGACTTTTAGAGCTGTAAGAGATGTTAGAGACCATTATAGAAGAGAACTGGGCCTGCCTAAGGTCTTATAGATCTGATGCCTTGAGCTGACTCCTAGAAGTGATGGCATTTTATCGATAATTTTTACAAATTTTCTGTCTTCTGACTTTTTCATCCTTAAGCAGAAAAAAGTGGGAGGGGTATGGAGATTATAGGGGAAAACAATATGGAAACGGTAGAGTAGAGAAGAAATCATTCCTCATGTGCCTGCTTTTGTTGAAAGCCTAGGCCAAAAAAAAAAAAAGAAATGGGCATGTTAGCCATCAGACTTGCTACTGAGAGTTCTCACTAAATGGTCCCTTACTAATAGAAGAAATGTGTGTTATTAGGGCCTGGTTCACTTTGGTTTAGATAACATTTCTCTCTCTCTCTCTCTCTCTCTCTCTCTCTCTCTCTCTCTCTCTCTCTCTCTCTCTCTCTCTCTCTCTCTCTCTCTCTCAGTGAAGGATTTTGATGAATAAGCTTAGAAAGGTTGACTGCAACTACTAGATAATCGGGGACCTTTCAATACATCCCCAAAGGTTTGTATTTTTTCCTAGAAGTACCTGGAATCCCCCAATAGCTTTTGCTTCATAGACAATCAGGCTCTCTGTCTAACTATTTATTAACTATTACATTGATATCAGCATTTGCATGACCATTCATTATAGAGTCTGTGGCCTTTCCTTAGAACTAAGTTAACCAGCCCACTTACCAAACCTGTGGCGTTCTCTTCCATAAAGCTAGGGTTCTGCTGTCATACCTGGTCACACCTTTAGCTCAGAGTGCATTCTCCAGTTATTTAAATATTGGGCTCATTGATCTGAGACCAGGTATAAGTTTTGTGACCTGGATTTAGGAGACTTCCTTTCCTCATCTGCAAAGTTTATTAATAAATTTTATTATTAATAAACTACCGATCTTGCAAGGTGGTTGAGAAGGATACATTTTTATAAGAGTATTCATATCTATAAATATGAGAAAAAACTGTTATAATCATACAAGGACTTTTGTGTTCATATTATTTGGGTTAATTCACTTATGAATGGGCCATCTTTACATAGAATTTGTAGATATTTTAAACTGGGTCAGAATCAGAATTGCAAAACTGGATGGGAACTTTGAAGTGATCCAGCCCACTCCTTTTCTGTTACAAACCATTTTTTTAAAAAGTTTAAAAGCTGGAAATGGAATTAATATTACTTTCCCCACTTAAGGAATATTTTGGTAGGTCTTATGGTCATTACCACTGGCTGACTTAGGATCTGTGACATTTTCTCATTTGGGGTATTCCCTCTATTGACATAGATTTCTTTTGGGTTTTCTTGGCGGAGATGTTGGAGTAGTTTGCCGTTTCCTTCTTTAGTTCATTTTAGAGATAAGGAAACTGAGGCAAACAGGGTGAAGTGACTTTCCCAGGGTCACACAGCTAGTAAGGGTCTGAGGCCAGATTTGAACTTAGGAAATTGAGTCTTTCTGACTATTCACTGTGCTACCTAGTCTGAGCCCTCCATACCAGCCAGACCTTCCAGCTGTTGTCTCTCATTCTTGTTTCATGACCAGCTCACTTCCATTTCCCGTTATAATTTAATTACTCCTTCCCAAGGGCAAGTCTAATACTGCTTACACCCAGTAGGTGCCTTGTCATTCGATCCTGTTACTTCACTGATAATTTTGCTTTTACCAAAGTTGTGGCCTTCTCAAAAGTGGTAAGCCAGATGGCGCCAGATGGAGAATATTGGTGGAAAAAAAAAATGGGGTATTGAGCAATTTAAGATATTTGAAGGCATTGCTTGGTTTTCCCAAATGTCATCCATCCTGATCTCGTGAACTTAGCTCATTGTTTATCTGTAATGTCTCTTCAAGATATGTGTATATGTTTTAGGGATAGGGGAGCAGGCTACCCACTGGGCCACTTACCCAGCAGCATATCATAATTTGAGGAATACGTGTTTCCTATTCTTTTTGTTTTTCCAGTGTGGCTATTTAGACCTCTTTAACCAACTCTATAATAAACATTGTCTTACTCAACTCTACAATTAAAGTTCCCAACTAGCCACAGTGTACCAGGAGACACACTTTGATAGCACTGACAACTGTTTTTGTTAACTTTGCAGACAATGAATACATATTCATGGACCTAGAGCAAAAACTCAGCAAATACTTTCTGAAGGACTGGAAGAAAGAGATATATAAAGTAAGTTCAAGGTGACTGGAACTTGGAAACCAAAGGTTCAAGCTGAATGCAGGAACAGGCTGTTTGGCAGAAGGTTTGAGATCTAGGTCTTCTTAGGAGGATCATCTAATAAGCATTTACTAAGCACAAAGGAGCCACTAGGAACTGGGGAGCATTGAGAAAGTTTTCTCAGCAGGGTTTAAGTTTTGGCTAATATACACTCAGTGGCTAGAATGCTAGGCCTGGAGGTTGGGAATACTCATCTTCCTGACTTCAAATTTAGCTTCAGACGCTTCCTAGCTGTGTGACCCTGAGCAAGTCACCTAACCCTGTCTGCCTCCATTTCGTCATCTGTAAAATGAACTAGAGAAGGAAATGGCAAACCACTCCAGTATCTCTGCCAAGAAAACCCCAAAAGGAGTCACAAAGAGTCAGGATTGAAAAGGACTGAGCAGCAAAGAACATCACATTGTATCAACCCGAAAGACCTGACTACTTAAATTTCTACACTGCTTTCATAGTCACACCTGAAGTTCTGGCTTTATGTGCAGTCGGAAAGTATTCATTATGAGTTTGCTATGTGTGTAGGGTGTATCTGAGTTTAGACAGTTCTACATTTCATAATTATTTTTGTCATTCATTTTGTCATGGGTTTTAAATTTGTGTGTGTGGGGGGCATATCTGTTTAAGTAAAAAAAATTGGCTTAAATTTAGGTTTAGAAAGGAAGGAAACTAGTCGAGACAATAATTTAGGCAAAGTATAAGAGCACAAAATAGAAAATGGAAAGGGTGGGAGGAGGAGTGTGGTGTTGGGCTGCTGATAGCCATAGCATGAAAGCCATTCGAGATGATTCATTTTTTTTTTTTTGTAACCATTCTCACAGGGAAATGAGAAGTCCAACCCTCCTTTTGTTGCCTTTTTCAAAGTGCAATACTATGTGGAAAATGGGAGAATTATAAGGTACTTACTATTTATGTATTCATTACCTATTGGTTTATTTGAACATTCTTTTTTTAATTTTAAGAAAGAAAGTAACACTCATTTCTGTATTCATTTTTAAAGGCCTTTTCAGTAAGAGTGAGAGGCTAGGATTCTATAAAAGTGAAGTAGAAGCTGTTTATGTATCTTTAAAGTTGGAGCTTACTCTGAACAGAAGAAAATACTTCATTTGGTTACTGGGTTTTGGTGGCATTTAGTTTCATCAAACTAGCATTTGAAGGTGCTTCATTAGTACGTGACTAAACCTCAAGACCTGGGTAAACTTAATCTGTATTTCAGTTAAACACACAAACCCTCAGTGGCGTTGGGTGGAAATGATTTTCTCCTCCAACCAAACAGCACTGGTGTTCTCTGCATAGCTGCTCAGAGCCACAGACGTTTGCCTTTGGCTCCTCCTCTGTTAGCCTGAAGGGATTATACATTTGAGTGGTTTCCATTCACATGGAATAGGGGCTGCATTCCGACTGAACCTCCCTGTTTCTTCCTAGTGGAACAAAAGGGCTTTGTTAGTGCTATCATCCAGGGCATGGCGTGACTATTACTCAAGCTGGAAGCATTTTCGTGAGTTTAAGACTAGCTGGACCCTCCATCCCTGCCCACTCCCTTTCTCCTGTCCTGATGAAACTGCCCTTGGGTGGTGTCTCCTTCAGCTCTTGTCCCACCTAAAACATTTCTAACCAGGAAGGGGGCTATTAAACAGCTTCAGCGCCCAAGAAAGCCTTGGTTGGAAAACTTGTAAAAGCGACCTACTGTGCTTCTGCTCCTTCCGCCTCTGGTGTGATAAAATGAGGATGAGACAAAGGAAAAAAGAAAACTAGCAGTTTGGGGGGGTGCCCTCAATTCAGTGCAGCAAGTCTATCTCAGGGGTCTGCCATGAGCTAAGCCATTTTGCCAGGAATACAGAAATGGGCCAAAGTAAAGCTTCCCTCCTGAGGGAGCTTGTAATGGAATACAAGGAATGAGACATGTTCTCAAAGGGGATATAATTGGTAATGTGGTAGCTGGAGAGAAAAGGTACGAATTTAGGAGGAAATTGAAGAGGGAGAGACCACTTTCAGCCAGTGGAAAGGGGAAGGCCTTTTCTGGGGTAGACACTGAGAATGGACAGCGTAAGACCTAACTGTATGAATGCACCAACGTCAGAACAAGCTGAGGAATAACTCTTCTAATTTGTCTGGGACGTTAGACTTGGTTAATAAATTAGTGTGAAATAAGACAGGAAAGGTATTTTGGAGCGAGATGTCCTCCAGAACTTTGAGTTTGAATACACTGACTTCTGGCTTTCCAGAGTGGTTTGGGGAAGTAGAATGGCAACTCTGCCTACTTTAAAGTGGGCAATGACTCACAAGAGCTAAGAACAGAAGATAGGTGGCAGCTGCCCCTGAATGCTTGTTAAAGTCAGCCCACTTGCCACCTTTGGCGGTAAACCACTACCCTCAAAAGTGCCATGCATGACAGTGGTACTCAAGAGGCAAAAGTTGTGAAGCATATTCTGACCTATGTGGCCACCTCTTAGCTATGTAATATTAATTACAGGAGACTGAAGGTTAAACTAGTCAGTCAGTAATTTTATTAGGTTCCTGACGAGTGCTAGTGATATAATCAGAACACAAGGGATTGAGAAGTAGAGGTGATTTGCTTTGTTTTGTGTTTTCACGTAGATATTTGGAAGGAGAAACCTAGGAGACATGTGGGATAGTAGCTTGAGGGAAAAAGAAGGTCCAAAGGTTTTTGGATTTTTTTTTAAGGATAGGGAAGAGTTAAACCTATTTATTGTCAGCAAGTAAGTAGCTAGTAGATAGGGAAGAATTAGAGATTAGGGAGGGTAGAGTGGATGTTTGGTTAAAGGAAAACTTAAGACTTACCTGGGGGACAGGAAAGTAACTAGTCATGTGAACAAATTCCAAAGGGCATTAGAAAAGCCTCTGTATGCAGACTTCTCCCCAAAGCATGTTTTCTGCTGGCCTCTGCTGTGGGGGGGTAGGGGGGGCAGGGGGGGAAAAGGGCAGGAAAAGAAAAAAAACCTTTAGTCGAGTCAGAGTGATGTAGAAAGTGAACAGACCACTGGACTCGGAATCGAGAGGTTCAGATCTGAATCCCAGGTCCACTCCTTAGCTCGGTGACCTCAAATAAGAACCCTGCCATGGTATTTAAATATTTATGGTTAGTCTTAACAATATTGGCTGAGTCTCAGAATACACAAAATAAATACAAGGTAATCGGATCAGAGGGAGCATGGGCACATGTGGGACCAAGAGAGACTTCATGGAGGTAATATTTAAGGCAGATTCTGAAGGAAACTGCAAAAGTGGGGAGGGAAAGCATCCCTTGTGCCAGGGTCAATCATTGGAGAGGAAAGGAGACAGACTGTAAATGGCATGACGTGTGAGGGGGGCCTGGACTCAACAGTGTACAAAAGGCAGGGGGCATGGGTGAAAGAAAACTATATAAAGGTAGGTTGGAGCCAAGTTGCGAATAAGCTTTGAATGCTGAAATAAAAGTTTATCTTCTAGAGATAACGTAGAGCCAGGACCATGGCATGGTCAGTCAAACCAGGCTTAAGAAAAATCACTTGAGTAACCATTTGGAGGATAGATTAGAGAGAAAGGAGACTTGTATCAGGGAGATCAATTAGGAGGCCCTTGCAGGTGTCTAAATGACCAGTGGCAAGTCTCTGAATCCGTGTGTTGGCCCTGTGAATAGAGAGAAGGGGAAGGCTATCACGAGGTGAACTGAAGGCCAAATCCCCAAGAACCGGCAGCAGCGCCTGGAAGGATGGTGATAGGGAAGTTATAAACATGAGCTCTTCTAGTTGTTATAATTTTATGATGATGATTATGCAGTTTGTAATAATCCAAAGTAAATATTTCATTACAAGTACCTACAGTTGTAGAAATGACAACATGGCTGATGTTCTTGGGATCAAAGATCTAGAACCGAAAGGAGCCACATGGGCCATCAAGTCCACACTTATGTTCTGAAGAGGTGCAGGGTCCCAGAGGACCCAGTGTCACACTGTTAGTAAATGGCACAGTCAGGATTGAAACTTGGGCCTTCCCATTCTAAAAACCGACCCTGTTTCTTAATGTCTCCTGTGCTCATTGTACCAAACCAGTTTTGAATGAAGAAATAAATATGATCCAGATCCTGTGCCCAAAAAGATAATAGCCTCCAGTAACTCAGTAACTGAGATGATACAAACAGACGTGTGTGTGCACACACACATAGATGGCCTGGATTCCTGCTGTGCTGGTTCAGAGCAGAGCTCCCCTTTGGGGTACCCTCTGCCCACAATATGGTGGCCTATGGCCCAGGCTCAGCTATGGGGCTGCATTGGCACTTGGACATCATCACACTCAGCTGCTTGTATTTTCTCCTTTTGTGTTCTAGTGACAAGGTGGCAAGACGTCTATACTACCACCACCTCAAGGAACAGGTGCTGAGGTCCCAGTGTACCCACAAGGAGGAAGTCTACTTCCTGTTGGCTGCCTATGGACTGCAAGCAGACTTGGGCAACTATAGAGAGACTACCCATGTAGGGAAATACTTTGAACCTCATTCCTACTTCCCTCAGTGGGTAAGATTTTCCTCTCTATTTATAAGGTAGTTACCTTATAACTGGCCTGCTGCTCAGGGAGTGGTAAAATTTCCTTTCCACATTTCCTCATGATTCCACCTTTGTTAACCCTTTGCTCTTTGGATAATTACAGTAACATCCACTTGGAAGTGTAAAGGGGGGGTAAGGAGAAGAGGCTAAGGGCAAAGGCAAAATATTAGGAAACATAAAATATCTTGAGCTTAAAAATGAGCACAAAATTTTAAGTTGACCTCATTGTTATTCCTAATTTTTTTTAAATTGGGTGCTCTGTCCATTTATAAAAGAGCAATGTTGTCAGAGGACCTGAGTTCAAATCTTACACAACACTAACTTTAGGCAAGTCACAACCTTCATCTAACTGTTCATCTAACAGTTTCAGATGAAGAAATAAATATGTTCCAGATCCTGTGCCCAAAAAGTTAATAGCCTAAGTGGTCTCTGAGCTCTCTTCCATCTGTCATAAGGGGAAGATGATGCTTCTTTTCAAAGAATTCATGATGTATAGGTATGAGGTTTCTGTGGACTCCGTGTAACTTATTCCTATATTTTTCAACATCTAACCTCATGCCATATTTCCTTCCTCTTCTTTCATGTAAATAAATGGAGGACATTGTACAGGGTTTAATGGAAAGACTTCCAGGTTTGTAGTCAGGAGACCCAGATTCACATCCCTACTCTGCCACTTGCAAACAGTACCCATGGATGTGTCATCATGTAGTCAGTCAACAGTCATTATGTAGTCCAGTCAGCTCTCATAGTTGACTGGAAACTGAGTAAAGCTGATGCAAACTTATTTTATAAGATCCTGTCTCGTCCTCAAGTGACTGTCTTATTTTAGTTTAGGGAATGCACAGAAGAGACAGACAGATAGTAGAAAGTAGCATATTTGAGTCTCAGTAACAAATAAGTGATGTGGATGAGAAATCAAATGGGGGCTTCCTGGAGGTGATGGGACAGGAATCATCTTCATTAGTGCTAGAAAGGACTTTAGATCGTTTAATCCATTCTCCCTATTTTACAAATCTGAAAACTGAAACTCACAAAGGTAATAGCCATATTCAGATGCCACATAGCTGCTTAAAAATAAATAATAAAAATTTAAAATGGAAAAAAAAAAGTCAGGCTAGCAAGTAATAGGCTAGAGAGATTACTGGATTTTGACTAAGACCTCAATTCAGATTCCAGCTTTGCTTTTTAGTACCTATTCATTTTTGGTTAAGTCACCTCACTAACTTGGGCATCAGATTTCTTATCAATAAATGTCAGAATTGGCTGAGGTAATGTCAAAGGTCCTTTTCAGTGCTAAATTCTGTGATCCTGGGCCTTAAAGGAAAGGATAGAATTAGGCAAGTCAAGTGGGGTGGGCCAGGAAGAGAAGACAGCTGCTGACCTGGCATTCTTTCTGTAGATTATCACAAAAAGAGGGAGGGATTACATCCTAAAACACGCTCCAGAGATTCATCGAGAGCAGCAGGGGATGACCACCAAAGAGGCTGTGTTGAAGTTCATCAAGGAGTCCTGTCTGCTGGAGGATGTGCCTGTTCATTTTTTCAAGTTACAAAAGGTTGGGCAGAACATGGGACATCTTTAATCTGTCATCTGCAAGTGAATCAGGGCTCAGCCCTGAGAAGCTATGCTCCTTTTGGATGTCTTTCATGTACCAGGAAGCAACAGTGTTTATACAAAGGATAGGGCTGTTAGCTCATGTCTGTTGTTGTGAAGTCTTCTCATTTCTTAGGGATGGGTTCTGAAATGCTGTGTGGGTACTCTTGGGTGGGAGGGTGGGAGCATACCTTTGGTTTCCATTAAAATTCTGTTCTCAAATTCAATCAGATGTTGATGAAATGAGATTATTCAATTGAACAAGGTACTTTCTCAATCTTAAAAGGTGCTTTCCACATCTTAAAGAGTTCTCTATAGAAATTAACTGATCCAGTCTCCGTATTTTCAGGTGAGAAAAATAAGACTCAGAATGTGACGGGACTTATTAATTATTGTCTGTCATGAGCAAGGTTACCTAGGATTTGGTTGAGTTATCCTGGAAGAATCTTAAAAGATGATGGCACAATTCCATTGTGATTCTTTAAAAGTTTTGTAACAAAAGAACTCCAAAGATTTCCATCCTACTGTAGACTTAAATGGAGGTAAAGTTTTACGGGGGGACATACATAGGGTTCCAGGACAGATTAAGCATGAAGACGAAAGGACTAAGTGAAAATGTATGAGAGGGGACTCATTTCTTGCCAGTAAGGGAGGAACCTACCCAGGACAATCTTGACCTGTACACCTGTAAGGGCTTTGGATCTAGGGCAGACTCAGAATCTTACTGAGTTTTTATTGATTCTGTAGACAGCCCCAAGCACTTTTCTTCTATTCCACCAATCCCAGGGGAGACAAGAGCTTTCTGTCTAGTAATGACCAGAAGGTACCCATGGCTTGTTTCTTCATTTTCCAGAATCCCCACTCGTATCTCATTTTACTCTGATAACATTCATGAAGGGAGGGTATCAAGTTCTCTGAGGGTTGGTTGGGGGAAATAAATTTCAGGTCTGGCTTCAAGCCTAATGTTAGTTTAACCTCTCATCTGTCAAACCTCTCCTCCCTCCCACCTCTGTGCTTTCTCTCCACCAATATCTTTTCCTCTTCATTTGACTCTAGGAGTTTTTTCAGGAGGTCCATGGCTCATGAGGAAGGAATGCCTAGGATCTGTTTTCAAGGCTATAGTATAGTGTCTGTCCAGGGAGCCCAGAGGCAAGCGCAGGGTGACTTTGGGGTGATCTAATCACAGCCTGCATTTGCCCTGTTGGTACACTTCAATTTCCTGGGTAGTCCTGTCTGCCAAGGTCCTTCCCATCAGCATTGCCTGTGATAAAAGCAGATTGGGGGGTGGGGGTGGTATTTATGCTCCTTAAATTAGGCTGGGTGATGTAATCAGTTCTAAGAGGCTAGAGCCTTGGCAATTATTGTTTGGAAGAGCTGGGCATGTTGGTTGGGTGAATAGCCACAGGCATTTGACAGACTTACGAAAGAGGCTCCAGATCAGCTTGTTGCGTCTTGCTTTTCCTGTGGGTGGATTTGTGGAGCTGGCCTGGTTCTTAGGAAGGCTGCCCAGATGGATCACTTTGTGATGTTTCACAGTCCTGGCCTATTCCCGGGCCAGGTGGTGGCCGTTGTGTTAGTGAGTATTGAAATGGCTGTGTTCTTATGTGAAGGCATGAGCAAGGTGTATCCGCTAGATTATCCTGTTAGGATAAACTTCTGAACATCTATCCATGTGGACTATATCCGGGTTGAATAGGTTGAGTGAAGCCTGGCCTGGTTTTCCTTAGGACAAGTAGAGTTCAGGAAGTTCAGCTTAGCCTAGAATTTAAGGTCAAAGGACCTTTCTTTGTTGTACAGACTAGAAACATAACCTTCGTACCATAGCAATCAATGTTATGCCTTAGGAAGAGAAACCCATTTGTTTTCCTCACAGTAACACAAGTAGCAGGGGTCAGTAAGAATTAAGCTGGAGGCCATGAGCACCTGTACTTGAGCTCATCTCAGGCTCTGGGTACAATTTTCCCTGAAAGGGAGGAAATAGGCATAGAGGAGCTACCCAAGAGAAGAGACACAAAAACTGTTAGTGGACTGAATGGTTCAGCAGGTAGTACAATCCTACAGCAAATCAAAAGAATGCCAGAGATTGTCTGACATTTGAAAGTAGCGGATGCCTTTCACTGAAAGATGGTGGTGTGTGTGGGTGTGTATGTGCATGCATGCACACACCTGTGTCTGTGTATGGGGAGAGGCAGTGTTGTTTCTCACTTCTGAATATAGTACATTTATTTCCCCTGCAAAAAATACCCTGTCCTATAAAAGAGCAGTTAGGCAGTGGGATTCTGGACCTCCCCACCACCAACCTCATAGATTCCCAGTTTCAAATATATAAAGAGTAAATGATTAAGAAAGACTGTGCTATTCCCCTCTGTGGGAGTCCTGCTCTCTGATAGGATTGGGAGTGGAAGGAGAAAAGACGGGGTGCTGATGAGTTTAAGGCATTGTTCTATAGACACTCCACTAAATCAATTTGAAAGATGTGTTGTTGACATGGCACCATGCTTCAGCTGTGTTCTGAATTAAATGGGCATTTGTGGTGTAGCCTGAGGACCTAACTGTCATGTATGCAGTGGTTTCAGTTAAAATCATGTCGAGGTTTCCAAATAATGTTTCTCAAATGGATACATGGCAGGGGCTCATTTTCCAACTGAAAAATGCTTTCGATTTCTTTAAGGAGTTTGTAACCTTTATCTTTAGACCATCCAGTTGCTGACCTCCAAGTGTAGCCATGCCTCATCAGATATGGCCATAGCTAGTGATACAGTGATGCTTTATTTAGTTTTTTTTAAGGAGAGCTTCCTAAGTGAATCTCCCTGCCTGAGGAATGTGGGAAATGATGTGTTCCTTCATAGGTCTGCCAGAGACCTGCATTTTGTCTAGCAAAAGGTAGTTAGGACCTTTTGTAATCACAGATAACACCATGTTAGTTGGTAAATGACCTCAAGCAGTCACAAATAAGAAACAACATCACCTCCCCCCCCATACACAAGACACAGGCGCACACACACACACACACACACACACACGCACGCACGCATGCACGCACCCACCCACCCACCCACCATCTTTCAGTGATAGGCATCCACCACTTTCAAGTGTCAGATAACCCTCCAGCATCCTTTTGATTTGTTGTAGGAATATAGCTTGTGTATGCACACCTAGGCACACACACAAATTTTGACCCTATTGACTTTTTGTGTCCTTATAGGATAAGAAGGAAGATCGCCCAACAATTGTCCTGGGTCTGACCCTAAAAGGCATGCACATTTATCAGGTAATGGGAGACACTTTAGCTCTTCATCTTTGCAAACAGACCTTTCTCCCTCACCCTCCCAACCCTATAAAAGTATGTTCACCTCCCTGAAGGCAAAACGGCTAGGTTGTGTGCATTGTTAACATTCTTTCTCCTGCAGAAGGCAATCCAGGCCCCATCCCCCACTTCTGGGCTCATCCTGGTTTCTGGCCAACCCCAAACCAGGTTATGTTTGTTATTTTACAGGAGGTAAACCATTCTCGGCAGCTTCTCTATGACTTCCCCTGGTCACATGTTGGAAAGCTGGCATTTCTTGTGAGTATAAAGGAACACCAGTGACGTGATCTAAATGCAGAACTTTGGTCCAGAAGACGGTGCAAATACACATGATCATGAAAAACATTCAGACATTTATTAAGCATATACACCATGTGTCTAGACACTATGCAGAACATTGTGATCTCTGGCCTCTAGACGCACTATGTATCTAGATATAGATATCTATCTACATGTGTGTGCACATACATAATATGTGTGTGCATATATGTATCTATACATATAAATATGCATATATACATCTGTGCGTGTGCGTGTGTATGTGTGTGTGTATGTGTGTGTGTGGAAAGAGGGAGAAAGAAAGACAGACACACACGCACACACCTTAATAATGTGAAGAGGGGTATGTAGTGTGGAGAGGGCTAGGATAGTGGATCCCCAGAGAGGTAAGGGAAGTATGTACTTCTATCCTCATAGACTTGGAGCTGGAGTAGACCTCAGAACTTATGCAGTTCAGCCCTCTTTTTTTATAGGTCAGGAAAATGAGGTCCAGAGAAGCTAAAGTGATTTGCCTAGCCTCTCCTAGGCAGAAAATAGCCAAGCTGAGATTCACACTCGGGTTCTCTGCCTTCAAATTCAGTGCTCTTAACACCATTCCATCTGGCTGCTCACTTTTGCCCCATGAGTGGAGCCTGGAACTTTCAGTTTCTTTTAAGGGTCCTCTGTATCTGGAGTCTATTCCAGATTCTAATCCTGACCTGGCATGTTATTACACCTAGTGTGAAAATTGCCACTTACATATGTGCTACATCCCCTTCCCCCTTGCCCCTTGTCATAGGATCTATAGTGGCATGTGCTGTATACTGAGAACTCATCATCCATCCTGAGTTCTTGTCCCTTCCAGCGACTGTCCGGATGACCATGCTCTAGATTGGAAAGAAAAGAGTAGTTCCCAAGCCTAGCAGCCTTTTAGAGCATCATGTCCCTTTGATTCCAAGAAGGCCAACTTTGTGTTTTACTCAGGGGAAAAAATTTGAGATCCAGCCAGATGGTTTGCCTTCTGCTCGGAAACTGGTCTACTACACTGGCTGTCCGTTCCGTTCCCGCCATTTACTCCTGTTACTCAGTAACAGCCATCGGCTCTACCTACATGTCCAGCCAGTGCTGAAACAGATCCGGCAGCTGGAGGAAGCAGAAGGTAGGCTGTGGACAAGGGGAAAGAGAGAGAGCATCTGGGCTCTTGTGAAGTGTCTCTTTGGCTCGGTGGCCTGTATAAGTTTGTGAATTAAGTAAGGAAAATGGCCAGGAGATATGTGTGCAAAAGTTCTATTCCAAATATTTGGATTAAAGAATTATCCCACATGGAACCTGTGACCAGATGATAGAAATATATTTCTTTCAATAATGTACTATTTTTCCTCTTTCCTGAGTGTGCTTTTTAGTTTGAGAGAGGGATGAGGAGTTCATCCTTATCGTTGCTTCCATTTTTAATTATAGCGGTTTCCAGAGGACGGGTTTGGTTTGCATTCCTGTCTTTGGATATAAAGTTATTGAAAAAAATAACTGGAGACTACACAGCCCATCTTCTCCATGTCTTGTTCCTGGGCTGCTCCACCCCTGCCTCAAATTCTACCAACTATTTTAAAGGAGACTGCTATTTAGTCATTTTGAGTCGTGTTTGACTCTTTGTAGAACCCGTTTTAGGGTTTTCTTGGCAAAGATACTAGAGTGGTTTGCTTGTTTTCTTCTCTAGCTCATTTTACAGAAGAGGAAACTGAGGAAAACAGGGTTAGGTGACTTGCTCAAGGTCACATAGGTAGTAAGTGTCAGAGGCAAAATTTGAATTCAGGTCTTCCTGCCTCTAGGTCCAACACCCTATCTACTGTGCCGCCTCACTCTCTAACACATAGAGAAACCGAAATTCTCAATCGGCTCCCTTTCCAAATACACCTGTTGGATTCACTTACATTCCCTTTTGTCTCAAGAGTGTTTCAAGGTCTTCACCTGACTGCCAGACTTAACATTTAGGCCTCTTCCATTAACCTGAATGTTACAGTCATACTGAGCCCAAATGACTCTCAGTTTGTGAAGGCCAGCATTACTGAGCTAGAGCTTTTGTCTCTATGGGGAGGAGCCAGGAACAAGGGAGATGGCTTCAGAGTGATGGATGGGCAAAGCCTACACATTCCTTTGATCTGTAATGAATCCATTTAGC
Source organism: Bettongia penicillata ogilbyi (assembly GCA_023548195.1). Lineage (NCBI taxonomy): Eukaryota > Metazoa > Chordata > Mammalia > Diprotodontia > Potoroidae > Bettongia > Bettongia penicillata. The sequence continues at coordinate 20,143,455 of JAJHZJ010000314.1, read as the reverse complement.
TGAGCTCTGCAATACCTCAGACAGGGTTGCCAAGAATTCCACATGCTTCCATCTGTACTGGTCTTCCCAGCCAGCCCTTGGCACTTTTGCTATTACAGACAGAAAATTGTGTGTTATAGACATCTATCCTTAATTTCTCCTTTGGTAAACTCAATTAGAGAAAAAAATTTTTTATCAAGGTTTGTCCTGTGCTTCTCTAGAGAGTAGGCTTCCAAAAGGCAACTGATAATGATGGTAATTAATTGGAATCAGCATTTTATGATTGGACTCACGCTGAGCAGAAGAGGAGGAAGATTGGACTTAGAACCTTGTTTTGCTTCTCTCCAAGATATGAGCTGCACGTGGGAGTGTTTGTTGAGTGACATTTCTTCCCTTCCTGACAGAGTGGGTGTGATGAAGGGGAGGAGGGATTTTCCTCTTTGGCAGCCTAGTAATAAGCAATGATAGCAAGTTGATCATTTCTCTAGAAAAGATGAGTGTATATTCTTGTAGAGTCACCATCTTGGATGCCGTGTGTTCTGTCTTTTTAGTCCCCAAGAAATGACAACAGTTTTATTGTGGTGGGGTTTTTTCCCCCATCCTTTTACCTCCACTAAGGATAGAGATATGGTCTAAACCCATGGTGGAGGTTTAGGGTATTTCCAGGTGAGGAAACTCCTTCCACCAATGCAGGCTAGCACCTCTGTTTTTTTTCTCCCATTTTTTTTTTTTAATGATTTCTGAATGTAATCAGTACCCAGTAAGCAAGCACTTCTACATACAAAGCAGAACAGAAAAAGAACACATAAATAAAACTTGGATCTGTATAATGAACTGCTTACTTTTCTCTTAAAGCACATAATATTTCACCATGATATTTCCAAGCCTGTCCTGCTTGTCAGAATTTCCTTTTGACTTTCTTTTTTTAGTTAACCCCATCACTATCATTCCTTCTTTTTCCCCTAACTTCCTCTTCCAAAATTGAAGGAAAAAATAAAACTCTTGCATCAGAGAGAAATAATCAAGCCAAAGAAACCCCACATTGGCCCCATCCAAAAATGCGTTCCTCATTCTGCACTATAGCAAGCTTTTTCACAGGTTCCATGGAATCCTGGCTACCCTTGCATTGATCAGAGTTTGTAAGTTCTCAAGTCTTTCAAGGTTTTTTATTTTTATAATATTGAAGTTGTTGTATAAATTGTTCTGGTTGTGCTTGCTCTACTCCGTCATTGATTTTTATGTTTTGTATTGGCACAGCAATATTACCTTGACATTCAAATACCATAATTAATGAAGTTATTCCTTATTTGATAGACACCTTCCTAGTTGCCAGCTTTTTGCCACTACCAAATGCATATAGGTCCTTTTCCTCTTTCTCTGATGCTTAGTGTTGGTGTCACTGGGTCAACAGGTGGACACAATTTAGTGACTTGATTGGTTCCACTACAATAGTATATTAATGTGCCTGTCTTTCCATAGTCTTTTGACCAGCTATGCTTTTCCCTTTCTGTCATCTTGGGCTGTGGGTGTAGATCTTGTCACCTTGTAGGTGTGAGGTAAGCAGCCTCAGAGTTTAATTTGCATTTCTCTCATTAGTAGTGATTTGAACCATTTTTTTTTTCCGTATGGCTGCTGGTTTTCTCCCAACTTGCTCATATGTATTAGGGAATGGTCTTTGTTCTTAACTTTGAATTAACTCTGTATATATCGTGGATATCTGTCGAAACTTTTTGGAAAGATTTTTTCCCTCCAGTTAACTCCCTTATATTTATAACTATTAATTTTATTTGTGCAAAAGCTTTTCAGTTTTATGAAATTAAAATTATCTGGTTTATATTGTGCGATCCTTTCTGTCCTCTCTGAAATTTGGAGTCTTAGAGTAGTCTAGAGAGTTTCAAAGTTAATCATTTCTCCAGGTCGTACAGCCAGTAGACACCAGAAGTGGAGCCCAAGCCTAGAAGTTTTTGATCCTACATTGTCTCTTTGGGGATCCTTACGTATTCCTTTGTTCCTCTGTCATTTACCTTTCATTTTTGTTTACTTTAGAGAAGAAGCGTTACCGGGAGTCGTACATCAGTGACACCCTGGAGATGGACCTTGACCAGTCAGACAAGCACTCTCATGGGAGTGGAAGCAGCAGAGGCAGTGGTCGGAACCACCACCACCGGCTCTCCCGTCATTCAACGGATAGCCATGGCAGCTCCCACACCTCTGGCATCGAGGCTGACTCCAGACACCGCGTGTCCGTGGAGATGTCTGTGGACGAGCCCTTTGGCATGGAGCTGGGCCATGGTAAAGACAAGTCCTACAGCTTCACCACCAGCCACAGCAGCTCTGGCATAGATAGCAGCAGTAAAGGGAGAACTGAGGATGGTGAGTGGGTGGGGGGCCAGAGCACCAGAAATGGGGAGGTTCTGGCCTCCTTTGAAGACAGAGCATCTTTGGTCTGTCTGGGGAGAGCTAAGTCAGTTTTCTAGTCCTGAGATACAGGTATCTTAAATACCATTTTTTTGTTTCTTTTTTGTTTCTTGTTGCTGCAGAGGTGGAGGTGATGGTAGATGGGCCAGAGGAGGTGATGATAGATGATCCATTGGAGAATAACCAAGTGGACAAGGCAACTGAAGGGGCATCAGTGACTCCACTTGCTGTTGGGCTGCATGGCTATAAAGGTGAGGACAGCTGAATTTTTCAGTGTCATCATGGAAAAAAGACTGAACTTGTTGGCACACACCTTGAGTCAAAGCATCCCTCTCTTCTTCTAGCCTGTTTATGAGACATTAAGTCAGTCATCTGACTTCTCAGGGCCTCCATTTCCTTGTATTATTAAAACAAGAGGATTAGATTTATTTCTAAATCATAGCTTTATCTTCTGGGGGAATAAAAGTCACTAGGAAGCAGCACCGTGGTTGAGCTTTGGTGTATCTTCTTTCCTGAGGGGAAATATATTCTTTTTGTTCAGAATCCACACAATGAAAAGTCTCTTGTAACTGAATTAGTGTGTGTGTGTGTATGTCCGTGTGTGTCCTCCTGAGAGAAAAGAACAACAAAAATACATTAGTTGATATCAGTAGAATGTATACAGATCTAAGCTATGGAAACAAGAAGACCTGAGCTCGGATTTGACCCCAGACACAGCTGGGTGATCTTTGGCACGTCACCTAACCTCTGTTCATCTCAGTTCCTCAACTGTAAAATGGAGATGATGATAATAGCATCTACCTTCAAGAGTTGTGGCGAGGTTCCAACGAGATACTTGTAAAGTGATTAGCACAGGGCCTGGCACGTAATAAATACTGTGTGAATGCCAGTGACAGTTGCATCTCTAGATTCAATAATTCAGCTCCTTTACCTCCACAGTATCAGAGTGGCCACTGGAATGAGCCTGAGATGCATAACAAAGCGATACCTCCTTGTATTTCTGTTACTTTAAATGTTACAAAACAAGTTTTGTGATTTAAGGAGGAAATGCTTGATTTGGAGGCTGAGGACTGGGGCTCAGGTGTTGGCTCTTCCACCTACCGTCCTGTGTGACTTTGGACACTTAATTTCTTCAGGCCCCAATTTTCTCATCTGTAAAATGAGGGTATGGTACTAATGAACATTGAAGGTACTCTCCAGTTCTAAATCTTAGGATCCCATGAACCTTAAATTTCCCTGTTCTGGTGCAAGAACTATTATCACCACTTTGTAGATGAGAAAAATGAAGCTCATGGAAGGTTGGTGACATTGCCAAGCTAACAAATATATCTGAGCTAGGATTCTGATCCACATTACCCAACTTGAAGACTAGTTCTCTTACCACTAAACCATTGCCAGCCTTAACAGATCTTCTGAAGCATTTAAAAACTATAGATTTGAGGTGGTTTTAGAAAAAAAATTCTTGAAATGTTGATAAATATGATAATTCTTAGAATATTAAAGATATGTAAGCCATTTTGTGAGCAGCCTTCCTTATATTTGCTTTGGCCTCTTTGACAAGGTAGAAATTAATGGATATCCCTAAAGAAATTCCAAGTAACTTCAGTCACCTAATGCATGCATTAAGGTGAGTAAAGGTTGCAGTAGAATGTCATCCTCGAGGGGGTTGATCGGTAGCACTTGATGAAAGGTTTATCTGCAGGTTTCGGAACCTTAGGTTTGTTCCCTCGAGCCTGTTGACCAGGGCAAATGGGCACGGAAGGTTAAGAGTTCTGAGCTGGAACAAAAGTGGAAGGCAGTTAAGTTGGGAAATGAGGAGCTGTGCCTAGAAACCTATGGTCAAGGGTCCCTGCTGACCTTTCTTCTTTTCCTGTAGCCTCTCACCAGGAACCAGAACCCTTTGCTGTGGTGCAGATCACACTGGTCAAGATGAGGAGTCAGAGTGTCGAAGCCCTTAACCAGGTACGAGAGGGTGGCTTGTATGACAGTTGCATGTCCTTGTTCTTTTTTTCTTTTTTTTCCCCACTTTTTAAGAATCTCCTCACATGCTGTCTATGTATCCTTCATCGCCAATAGACGTGTAGGTATCGTGTTCCATCTTTTCCACCAACGAGGCAGATTGTTGGCATCTGGGCATCCCTGTGCCCCCATAAGGAGGGTTGGCACATTATTCAGCAGCCTGACCTTCTCCTCTCCACCTTACCCCCAAATGCTTCAAAAGCAACATCATAGGCAATAGCAATAACTTAAACTTACGTAGTACCTACTGTGTGCCAGGCGCTGTGCTAAGCACTTTATAAATATCATTTCATTTGGTCCTCACAACAACGCTGGGAAGTAGCTACTCTTATTAATCCCCATTTCACAGGTGAGGAAATTGAGGTAAACTGAGGTTAAGTGCATGTCTAGGATCACACAGCTATTTAAATGTCTGAGGCTAGATTTGAACCAGTCTTCCTGACTCCAGGCACAGTGCTCCGTCCACTGCACCACCTAACTGCCCCTGATGCCAAGCCTAACTTCAAGGAAGCTGGTATTCATATCTAGTCAGTTCTCTTCACACTAGCCCCTAAATACACACACACAGGCATGTACACAGAATTGTAGATTTACTTGTTATTGCTCAGTTTCTTTACGACCCCATTTGGTGTTTTTTGGAGGGCCAAGAATCCTGGAGTGGTTTGCCATTTCCTTGTTCAGCTCATTTTACAGATGCGGAAACGGGCAAACAGATGTAGGTAACTAGGAAATATCTGAAGCAGGATTAAAACTCAGGTCTTCCCAACTCCTGTGTTCTCTCCAATTCGATGTGTAGGTCTCTATTGACCATAGCACTAACTTCTTTTGTCCCCCATGCAGCTTGATTAGGACTTACCTTGTTCTGATACTTTTCAGATTGGTAAACCCCGTTCTTTGTTTTGGCCATATGTCCTCAGCATATGTGTGTTAGGGATTTGAGGGGCTGAATACTAGGGACGTGGAAAGAAAATCCATTTTCAAAAAAAAATTGTGAAATCTTTTAAATCTAGTTTCAACCCACTGCCTGTAATCCAGAAGTTTTCCTCATTGTCATCCCCACAAAGAATTCATGAAGCATCTAATTGTATGTGGCATTGAGGGAGGGACCTCTGAAGTAGAAGCCCTCTAGATATTGCCCCTGTCTTCCAGAAACTCAGGAATGTATTAGCTGGTGTGGCACCCCATCTGTTAGGGCTCTGCAAACATTCATCAGACACAGGAAGGAGTCAGATACAAGTTAATGGTGTTGGAATTTTAGGGGTGGGCATGTCAGGCAGGGGCATTTGGGCCAAGCCCAAGAGGGAGGGCTGTGCCAGACTTGGGGAAAGCACATGATTCTGAATGTTTTTGTTTGTTCTTTAAAGCTGGATTATACCTTCGCCTGGTGCCAGTGATAGCTCCCACATAGCTTGGGGAGAGAGTGACTTTCAGAGGCTTTCCACTACCCAAAGGGGCAGTGTGGTAGTAATGGGTTTTTTGAAGCTACAAACCTCCCACTCCTTCCCGTGCCCCTCACTTACGGCTGGTTCCTGCTACATTCTATGCTTACTCTGAGGATTATAGGAAGAAATCCTCAACCGCTGACCGCATCTCTGATGTTTTGGGGACTGTGAGTGTTGGCAGGTTTTTTGGTTTTTGTTTTTTCATTTTGTTTTGTTTTGTTTTTTGCTTTTGTAAGTCCATTGCTTAGATTCCCATGGGCAGGGAACATATCTTATTTGAACTATATTTTCCTCAGCCCCAAATGTAGTGCTTGCACAAAGTAGGTGTGCTTTGAATTTGGAGAAGCAGCTGCTTTGCAGACCAAGATCACAGGGTCACTGGCTGAAATGAGATCCGAGGGCCCATTTAATCTATGTTTGGACAGTGGATCTTCTCCCCTGTGCTACCATACAGGTCAAAACAGTCAGCAAGTCTAAGAAGGGGAGACAGTAAGCAAACAGCTATGTACAGACAAGCTATAGATGGCATGCATGGAGGTAATCAACAGAGGGAAGGCACTAGCAGTAAGGGGGAGCAGAAAAGGCTTCTCAAACAAGGAGACAATTTTTCTGAGACTTGAAGATAACCTACAGACTTTTCTCTTGAAGACGCCACTGCAGGGAGCCCCCTACTTCTCAAGGCATGCCGTGATGTTTTGGACCAGCTCTTATTGCAGAGAAGGTTTTCCTTCACAGGAAGCCTAAATCTACTTCTAAAACTTTTAACTAGTTGCTTCTAGTTTTGAGTTCTGACCAGATAGAAGAAATCAGATAATTCATATAGACCAGAAAACTGTCTTCTATTATTAGAAACTTTCCTCTGCTCCATAGAGAGTGACAGGTCACATCTTTTCAGTCTCCAGACATATACTTAGTCTTCTGAGGCCCTGTAGGTAACTCAGAAGGAGGAGGTCTTTTTAAGTTTTTGGGGGGTTTTTTAAGAGTCCCCAAAGAGTCCCAGGGTACAAAGTCCTGATTTCTAGCACATGCCTTATTCAACCAAATGTGGCCCCTTGGACCCTGGAACATACATCCCTCACCTTTGACATTTAGCAAAACTTACCTGCCTAAGTAGCTAGCACATTACAGGAGTAAGAAGCAGTATAGCACTGTGGATAGGGCATCTGTTTCTGAGTCAGAAAGACATGGGTTTATGTCACCTATCTGCTGCTTATTAGTTTGTGACCTTGATAAGTCATTTCGTCTCTGTGCCTCACTTTCCTCATCTGTAGAATGAGAGGGGATTAGACAGCCAGATGCCCTTACTATCAAAGATCCCAAGGGGAGACCTTTTCAGAGTCATCAGTCTTATCATTTACAAGCCTTTTGTTGAAAAATTCTCTTTACAGGATTAAGTGCTAAGAGACATACATGAAGCATGTTGGCAAAGTGAGTAGAATATTGGATTTGGAGTCAGGAGATCTGAGTTCAGATCCTTCCTCAGAAATGTCTGGGGAAATCATTTGATTTCCTATGTCTCAGTTTCCTTATCTGGAAAATAGGGATACTGCTAACATCCACCTGCCAGGGTTATTGTGAAAACCAAATGAGGAAGCACTTTGCACATTTTAAAGTGCTTTATAAAGCTTAACCATCATTATCATTATTTTTCTTCCTTGCCCTCAAGAATCTAGTTGAGAAAATGGGAGATGTAGTGTCTGGGAAAATGATAGTATTTCTTAGTCAAATAATCCCAGGCCTAAGATGATATCAGAGGTAGCTGGCTTAGCAAATACTACATGACTATGTCCATTATTCTCTAGGTTCTGGTCACCTCTTCAAATCTGCCTACTGGGGTTTCCAAACCCAGGTTTTTGAGATCTCTCTGTTGAACATATAGCCACCAGCTCCCAGGATGTACATGCCAAATGGAGGACATTTTAGGGCTGGCAGCCTTTGGATAAGGCTGGATTTGGGAGATCATTACCAGTCTTCTATTTTTTAGATGAGATGAAACACACAAAGTTGAATTAAATTATACACAAATAAACATAATCATTTCTTAAGAATAGAGTTGTAGCTTTCTGATGAAAATATTTGGAGTGAATTGGTGGAAAGAGAGCATCTATACTTGTCATGATAACCCCTTTTCATCTTTATTATTAAGTGATTTTTGAATCTGAAGAACCAACTCATATTTGGGACTTCTCTTCCCCCTGCCCTGTTTCTTTCTAATCCTTCAGCTCAGAGAGATCAAAGCCAGGGAGTACTCAGACCAGCACAGCCAGAGCTTGGATGACGTCCGACTCTACCAGCTGCGGCATCCACCCCTGAGCGCCAATCTTTCTTCTCCCACATCTCACAGCTATACTTTTGGCTGTGCCCTAGAGGACAAGTTGGCTACTTATGGCTGTGTGTACTCTACCGCTGATTGTAAGACCAAGTCTGCCCTCTATGGGAAGAGATCTATGAACTGCCTCTCCCTGGATCTTCTGGGGGAAGACCAAGTCCCAGAAGAATTTGTAGTCTGAGCTAAGTTGTCACTGCATGGAGGTAGTTTGTGGCATGGTAGCCTATGAGAGAAAAGAGAAGAGGTCACTTCAGGTCTTGTGGATTAAAAACAAGTCATCTTCCTCACTGAGGGAGAGCGTGACATGGTACTCACCTTTGCCAAGACAACTCGAGTGCACGTGCAAATTTCTGGCACCAGTCCCTCCCTGACCTAGACACTGCCCCAATGGCTTATTCCAGTTCCTTGGGCAGCCTCCAGACTGCCAGGCAGAAGGAGCCAGGCATACAGAAACCTTCCATCTGGTGTCAGCATTCATCAGTATCTTCTACAAGGTTCCAGGAAAAGAGCAAATCTCCAGCTGAACTTTAAATGCCCTTGTATGTGGTATATTAATGTTTTCCAGACAGGTCTGGGAGGTAACCAGGCAGTTCAAATCAATAATCATTAAGCACCTGTAACATGCAAGACATTGTACTAGGCATTAAGGCGAAAGACAAAAACTGAAACATCCTCACCCATTAGGAGCTTACATTCTCCTGGACCACAATTGGTGCTTTGGATTCAGTTGCAGTGCTGTTCTGATCCTTCCACATATATTATGAAACCAAACTCTAGGTTCCCACTGGCAACAAAGCCTGAGTGGCTTCTTTCTTAATTCTCTTCTTGCCTCATGACCAACCAAGGGGAGATAAAGGTTTCTTAGGAAAATCAAGAACTTTCCTCATTGAGGATACCTTTGAATTTAGTCTTTGAAAAGTGAGGGGGAATGGAAAGGAATGGCCAAACGCAAGAGATGTGTGAGCAGTGATGAGTATTAGACTCATAGTGCAAAGCCCTTGGGATCTCAGAGCTTCAGCTCTGTGCCCCTGACTCATTGAGGCCCGCCAGCTGGGTAGCTTCTGTACCATTATTTTCTTATCTACAAAATGGTAAGATTTTCCATTAATGATTCTGGAATATTGTCTGTGCTTGAATGGTACGAGTGCTGTGATTATACATTTAAAGCATAACACAAGTTTAACTTCAGGAATGTACCTTTATTTTGTATGGCTCTTATCCAACTCAACAGAGTGGGAAGGTTGGTTATTCTCCCAGGAGAGGCCCCAAATCCAATTTCACTGTTGCTTGATAGCATGTATTGTAGTACTTGTTGCAGGGGGTCACTTAGGCTTGATGATTCCTTTTCAAATGACTTCTTTGAAACTCTAGCTGATCATAAATCTCTTAGTTTTCTAACAGTCTAGCATGCATTACGACATCTAAAAGTTTCTTTGACCATGTATGTCAATGCATGGTCACAGGCAGGCTGAGTCCGGCATCCAATGGGCACTTTCTGTTCCACTAACGTCTATCAGATGACATCGGTTGCACCCAAATCTGGTTTTTCATGTTTGAAGATCTTGAGATATTATTGGACAAGAAACCAGTGTAGCTTTTTACTATAAAGTTAACCTTCTAGGGTTTTCTGAGTCTTGGTCCCTTTTAAAGTGGTAACAAGTAAATGAGATCAAGCTAACCATTCTATTGAGCCTTCTAAAACAGAATAGTTCTTAAATAGAGAAGTCTATGTGACTTTGTTAGCAAGTAGGCCATTCTGTGCATCCATCACTAATTACTGACTTCCTTCCTTTTCTCCCTCCTTTCTTTTCTCCATTCCTTCTTTAGTTTCTTCCTCCTTTTTTCCCTTTCTCCTTGCCTCCCTCTCTTTCTCCCTTCCTTCCAACAAACTTCTCATGTGTTAAAATCATATAAAGTTACTTGGAAAGCTATAATACAACATTCTGTGAAATGGGACGCAAGCCTGTGGAATTTTCAGCTTTGTAGTCAGTGGCCAATGTCTCAATAAGAAGTTAATAGGGCACTCTTGAGAAATTCTAGCTGCCATTCACCTTACCATAGCCCTTGCCTTGCGGTAGAACACTGAATGAGTTTGGAGTCTGAACTTGGACTCCTCAAACTGGGGAAGCTGGCCTTTCTACAGCCACCGTTGCTGGCTCCATAAATATATAAAGTGAATGATTTCCTGTCTTCCCACTGCCTTCTTTTTCCCTCCAAGACTTACTTACTCATAATTCAGCAAGGACACCTTTTCCCCTTAATTTAAAAGAGTTTATCTCTAGGTCAAGTAGCTTGTTGACAGCTGTCTTTCTGGCTCTGTTGGAGCTTACAGATTATTCATGTGAAAGAATTTCTTGGAAAACTTCAGTGGTCAGATGTGACTACGTGAATGATGAATTTGCTTTCTACAGACACTATCAAGCAGTTAGCTAACTAGGCAGCAACACGCAGTTCATCTTATACATGGGCAGGAATGGGGTGAGGAAGGTAGCCATTCTGCTTTGGGGTTCAATATGGCACCATCAATCATGAGGCATTATGGCTATGCATGTATGCATGCAGGGTCCGGGGATTCTCCTCCTATTAATTACTGTATTCCCTCAACTTCCCAGTAGCTGCAAAGGAATGTACCCTTTCTCCTTCCCCAGTTCATGATAAGAAAACATTCTCTCTCCAACTCCCCTACAGACTCTCCACTGAGATTGAGTCAGACTTGGTTACAGGTGGCCTTGCTCCCCATGCCATCCATCACCTTGTCGTCATTTGGGTATTTGCTGTGTAGGCTGTTAAAAGGCATGGATCATTTTAATAGACAGGCCTGTCTGTATCACCTGATGGGAAAGTGGAGTCTTACATTGGTTTGTGTTCATTCCTAAAAGGACACCATGAAAGAAGGTGGTTTTCTGTGTACTTATTCAGCTCCTTCCAAGGGCAGCAGCAGCAGGAATTGTACAGCCCCTCCTGCTTGCTTCTAAATTGAGCTCTGATGAGGGAATGTTATACTTTGAGTTATATAGCAGGGATTTCATACTGGTGGTCTGTGTATATTTTTTATTTATTTGTGATTCCCCATGGGTTGCTGTCCCCTCCCTCCACATCACCACAGAAATACTTTCACCCCGCCTATGCCTTGAACAAAGAAGATAGTACTCATTTTTGTTTAGACAGAATTGATCTATATTTTATTATTTTATATTCCTAAAGTATCAATATTGAATCACTGTGAAACCATTCTTATGAGAGATTTTTGTAACCATGGGACATTATTATCTGTAATAGTACTATGTTTTGTATCTTGATTATACCTGGTTCACATTGTTCATATTAAAGCTTTTTTTGGGTGGGGAGAGGGGGTGGGCAGGGCACAGACATTTAATACACAGTATCCTGGATGGCTTCTACTGCTGTGCTGTCTTCACAGAGTTCTCTGTACTGGAAAGTGTTGCTTCTCCTTTCTGTGAAAGGAATCTGTATATATACCATGCACATGTAATAAAGAAGTGAAAAGTGTGTGCTTGATTCTTTTTGTCAGAAAGCAAGCAGGGAAGGGAGGAGCTTGATGTTAAAGCATGAGGTGGGGCTCCAGATGCCATGTAAAGACTTTTTGAAGAAAACCTTGTATTTGGCTTTTAAGTGCTTCAAAAGATGGGTGAAGTGGGCCATTTCTTTGAAGCCAAGACTCATTAGGGCAGAGTAAGATAGTAGACCAGGGAGACTTATACTCAGATCCCACCCCAGACACACAGGGCCTCTGTGATGGGGCATATTACTTAGCCTCCCCTAACTAGGCAATTTTCTGAAGAGAAAGAAGGTGTTCATCTGCATTGGTAAAGGAAGTTTCTATCAGTGAACTCACATACCACACCAGTCCATTTCCAAATCTTTTCTAAAACTTTGGGCCAAAAGATGGGTGGAAGGAAAATCAGTTTGACTGGTTTTGATTGGTTGATGCATGTAAGGTTAATTTCACCAGACACGGACAAGCTGTTGAGTTGCCATGAAAATACAGAAGAGCTGTAAGTTTTCTAGGAAGCAAGGGCAGAATTTGAATTAGAGGATGACGGTAGAATTCAGAGAGGACTGAAACGCAGTCAAGTTTTTTCAAATGCCCCTCTTAGCCATCCCCCATGTGACTAAATAGACAGGCATTAGAACAGTGAGACTGGTCAGAGCTTTTATGAATGTCCTTGCTCTGGAGCCACCAGTTCATTTTGGGTCATGTGCCCAGGTTCTTGCCTAGTTCCTGAATTATTTTGTGAGCCAAGACAGCCCAGTAAAGTAGAGGAATTTACAAGTTTTTAAAGAAGAAAGACTTTTAAAATGAAGACTCCTTTTGGGGAAATTGTATTATACGGTGGTAGTAGAACCGATATTATGGAGTGGCTGGTTAGCTACCCTAAGAATTAGACCTGTATTTCTGTCCTGTCTTTGACACATACTGGCAGTGTGACCCTGGCACATCACTGTGGAGGCATAGAATCTAAGACTGCACTTTGCAAAGTAGGTGCTATCACCTGAAAAACATTACAACAAAATCATGGGTCCAGGTCTCTTCCCCACGCCCAAAATTTATTTGGATGAAACTGATTTTATTGGTACAAGGTTGATAGTGAGAACTTTTTATTGTGTATGGGTAAGTATCTTTCATTTTGTATTTACATGTTCATCAGAGATATCCTGGTGTAGTGAATAGAAAGCTAGACTTGGAGTTTGGAAGATAATAGCTGGTTGAAACACTTAACCTACCACTAGATCCTCTTCTCCTGATGGAGAGAGTTCCAACTCATAAAATCACAGATTCTTCTATATGATTTTAATTCAACAAGCCTTTATTAAATACCCAGGCATATGTTTTGCACTGGGGGAAAATCTGTACAATAAGCTTTTCTGATAAAGGTCTTTTTTCCAAGATAGTTAAGAAATTGATTCAAATTTGCAAGAATAATTGCCTTTAACCAATTGATAAATTACATTGTCAGCTCCTTTAGGACAGGGACTATCTTTTGACCTTTTTGTATCCCCAACACTTAGTTTAGTGCCAGGCATATAAAAAAAGTTTATAAATCTTTATGGATTAAATGGTCAGAATATGAACAAATAAATTTCAAAGAAAGAAACTTATCTATAATGAGAAAATGCTACAAAACACTAACAGAGAAAAATTCTGAGGTTCCATCTCACTCATCAGATTGGCAAAAGATGACCAAAAAGAAAATGGCAAATGTTGGAGAGGCTATGAAGAAATGAACGCATTGATGTCCTATTAATGAACCTGTAAGCAGATACAACCATACTAGGAAGCAGTTTGGGATTAGACACCGAAAAAGCTGTTGCATAGTGCTTGGGTTTTGACTTAATACCCCTGCTTAGGACTGTACTCCAAAGAGTTCAAAGAAAGAGGGAAAGGTGCTATAAGTATAGGAGTGTTGGAGATTTTTTTGAGATGGCAAAAACAGAACAAAAATGGAAACTAAAGATGTTTGTTGAGGAATGACATAACAAATTGTGGTATGTAAAAATGAAATAATTTTTTAAAAAATGAAATCATTTCAGAGAGTCATGAAAAGACGTATGAAATGTTACAAAATGAAGTGAGCAGAACTAGGAGAATAGTTTACACTATGACATCAGTATCATAAAAATAAACAGCTTTGATGAAACCTGAAATGAGAAAAAAGTTTATACAATAATAAAGCCATAGAAATGAAGAATGTTAAAAGCTGTAAGTATTCTGATAAACACGAGACCATGCCTGATGCCAGAGGACTGATAATAAAGCATGCCCCAGTTAGGATAAGGGTTGAAAGGGAGAGAAAATAGATTTCTGTTAATTAAAAGAGTAACATTTAATTTAAAGAAATGAGAAAGACAAACTGAAATCATCTTTTCCTTCACGTAACCTATATTTTACTGGAGAAATGCAATGTTTACACAGAAAAAAGTATATATGTAATTTTAGAAGTTAGAGTACAAGCCCTGAGTGTGACCAAAAAAGATTTCTCATAAGAGGTGGAAACAGGGTTAAACCTTGAAAAAAGCTACAGGTTCTTTTTAAGTTTTTAGTTATTTTGTACTTGATAAACACCATAAACATTCACTTATGCCTCCCTCTCTGAATTATTATAATTATTTTAATAATTACTATATATTATTTTAATTATTAGTATAATTTGATAATTTATGATAATTATAATTAATAAATCCATGACAAACATTCAAACAAAACATTCACACATCTCCAAAAAAGTGAATTTCATTCTGCACAGTGACATTGCCTCTGTCAAATAATTTTCAATGAACGATTCTAAGAGGCAGAAACAAGAATGAGAGCATTTCATATATGCAGAGAAACCAGCTCTATAATGGGCAGCAGGGATAAAGGGGTTGGGTCAGGAGATGGATTGCAAAGTTTGGAGAATAGCAAATAATATACTTTGGCCAGAATGGAGAAAGGTCAATCTGTTGATTTCATTTTGGTGAAAAGAGACTCATGTGTGAAGTAAGGTAAGCTAAAGTCAGACTATGAGGAGCTTTAAATGCCAAGCCAATTGTGCTTTGTATCCTAGAGAAAACAGGGTGTCATTGAAGAATCTTGAACTGTGTATGAGAATGATTTTGGCAGTTGTATGGAGCATGGAATGGAGAGGTAGAGACATGAGGCAGGGAATTCAAGTAGGAGACCATCTTAGTAACCCCTCTACAAGAAGATGAGTTCTTGAAATAGGGTACTTGTCATATGAGCAGAGAGAAGAAATGGAGAGATGTTAAACATTTATTAAGCACCTACTATGTGCCATATATTTTAATAAGAACTGGCAAACACTGGGCTGTGGAGGTAGAATCTTCAGTACATGGCAACTGATTGAATAGTTATGGCAAAGGAAAGGGAAAATCTGAGTCCTCCTAGGTTTTGTATCTAAGTGACTTCGGAGAAGGGGCAAATTTAATGGGAGAAGATAATGAGTTCAGATTTGGACATAATGAATTTGAGATGTGGGGCATCTAATTCCAAATTTAGCAGGCCCCTGTAGATGTGGATCTGGAGCTCAGGAGAGACAAAGCTGGATATGTAGATTTGGGAGCCATCTGTATAGAAATGATAACAATCCATGGGAACTGATGAAATCACCAAGAGAAAGAACTTGAGAAATTAGCACCACTTGTCTACTAAGATCCCGCAAAGGAGAATGAGGGTGATTGGAGAGAGGGAGTACAGAGGGAATCCAGGGAAAGGAGGTGGTCAATGGTGTCAAAAGTTGTAGAGAATTTGGGATATGTGTAGACTGAGAAAAGGCCAGCACACTAAGCAAACGTTCATCTTGGAGAAACAGCCTGGCCTAGTGGATAGGGGTAAACCTTCCAGTTAGAAAGACCTGCCTCTGACGTACACTGTGTGTTTGACTCCGGATATCGAACTCCTCAGTGTCTTTAATCAGTTCTAAGATTTTAAATTACAGATGAATTACAGATGTAGGGAATGTATGCTTGACTAATCTTCCACCTTTCATCCCTTTGCTCCCCTTACATGACAAGTACACTATTTCAAGTATTTGCTTCACTGCTACCCTCATGAAATTACAAATCCAGACCAAACAAACCAACCCACAAAACCTTGGAGAGAGGAATTTCAATAACTGGTGGGGGTGGGTGGGAAACTAAACCTGGCCCTGAGGAAGTGAAGACCAAAGAGGTAGGAATCATGGCAGCTGTTGAGAGTGGGAAAGGCAATGACTAAGGAGAGGAGGCCCAGTTAGGGCACCCAGCTGAGGGCTGAGTAGTCTGATTGGGAGAGGGGGTGGCATGAGAACTTTAGGCCTGAGCTCCTCTTGCCTCCAAGGCCCATGATTCACTCTTAGAGAGCCATGCACAACTTCTTGTAAATGAGATGAGTCAGTGCACAGGTACAGACTCATTAGCTTATCTTGGCAAAAAAGAGAATCATTAGATCTATGCTCACAGAACAATGTGGATGCTTGTCCCCAATCACTGGCCTGGTGGAAACAACTAAGTGGTCTATTCTGTGTCAAAGCAGGACATCTAAATTCTATCTAAATTGCCTTATATGTATGTGGTAGAACAAGTCACTGGTGTTCAGTTTTCTTATCTGCAAAATAAGAAGAATGAGCCAAATGATCTAGACTGTGATCCATTCCAGCCAGCTCTGAAATATTGGGAATCTGATTTCTTTGACTCACTCTTTTCATGCAGAGCAGGGCAGAAGGTGCATTCCTCAAATGTGCCGTCAGAGGGCAGTGGTGGTGCATTACACTGGTCACTTGCTGGTTCCACATTTGAGTTTAATATTTGCCTGCAGGGAACTATTTTTTAATTTTTATTTTTTTAGAATTGTATTGTAAAACTAGGACTGGAAGGGACTTTCAGGGCCATCAGGTGCATCCCTTCACTTTTAAGATGAGGAATCTGAGCCCATGGAGATTTAGGGACTTACCCAAGAGCACAGGGGTTTAAGTGTTAACTCAGAGACTAGAACTTTCTAGTGCAATCTCCTCCTCTCTTCCCACCTCCCACACCCCCCTTCTGTCCCCTACACATACTAAATAAACTCCAGTACTTCCCATAACCTTCAGGATCAAATGTAAAGGGCTCTGTTTGGTGTTCAAAAACCTCCATGATCTGCCCCTCCCTCATTTTACCCCTTACACCCCAACACAAACTCTTATCTTTTGACCCTCACACAAGATATACCATTTCTTCACTGGCTGCTTTCACTGCCATTCCTGGAATTCTTTCCCTCCTCATTTCTGCCTTCTGGCTTCCTTCAAGTCCCACCTAAAATTCTGCCTTCTGCACAGACCTTTCCAGTCCTACTCCATCTTAGTGACTTCCCTCTGAGACTCTCTCTGATTTATTCTGTCCATACCTCATTTGTCCATAGTTGTTTACAGGTTTCTCCCTCAGCAGATTGTAAGTCTTGAGGGCAAGGCCTTTCTTTTGCTTTTCTTTATATCCCTAACATTTAGCACAGTACCTGGCACATAGTATCTTAATAAATAGTAATTGACTAACCAACTGATAAGGAAACTGAGTCCCAGAAATCTTAACTGATTTGCCCACCGAGGCTGAGGCATAGTAGAACTTGAATTCTCTCCCTTCCCTACCCTACCCACAAATAAACTAAAAAAGCAGGGAACTTTAATGGAAACACATTCTCAAGTTAAAATACCTTCATAAAAATGACGAGACTATATGCAAAATTTCAGAGCTGCTTAGGAGACAGTGATAAGGAATTATTGTTTGGACGTATTTTATTCAGTGGCACAAAATATCTCATTTTGTAAAGAAACAACCAGAGACAAAAAAATCAAATGAAGCCGAACAACAAGTAATAGATTTGGAACAAGAGATCTAAAAACTTGAGATTGAAAAGCAGCCTTTTAAAGAGAGAAATCATGGTCCGTTAAGGGAAAACCAAGAGATTTTAGATCTGCTGGAGGTTAGGGGGTGGGGTGCTAGAAAATGGATATGAATACAGGTCCCAAATAAATCTGTCCATTAGTGACACTTAGCTAGCAGCCCCTCAGACTGAGATTCCTCAGAAAGACATAGCAGTGTCCACGTAGGCTTTTTTTTTTTGGCTTGTCCTCCAGGGCACCCAGGGCCAGGCGTCCGGTACTGGGGCTTCCAGGAAAAGCCAAATGATAGTGCCAAATTGTCCCACATGTGAACCATGCTGGTTCAGAGAAGGCTAGCAGCCAAGTGGTATGGATGTGGTCAAGAAAAGCTCCCTGTGTGCTTAAGAGACAGAAGACAGCCAGTGACCGCCAGCTGACCCAGAAAAAAACCACTCTGTCCTAAAGGATGATTCAGATTTTTGACCTTCTTTGAGCTGAAGGCCCATTGGCAGACATGGAGAATTATGCCAAATGATTCTCAGTGACTTAATTGAAACTGAGCTGCTGACCCTCATCTCTGTTGTGATTGGGGGAATACAGTTAGCCACTGAGGCTTCGCCATTGCCCTAGAGGGACAAAACCACAAGTCCCTCAAGACTAAGGAGACCTAGAAATGATGTTTGCCTAATAATCTTCCTTCTGTTCTTGGATGAGCCAGGGTCTTGGCTATGACACTGAAACATCCCTCCCCATCTGTTGCCAAGAGCTCCGGTTGATGAGGCGATGAGTTCCTCATCACTGGAAGTCTTCAAATGTTGGCTATATAATCACTTTTGGGGAGTGGGGAATTCATGATTTATTCAGGAATTGAACTAGATTCTGCTCAAATCTCATCTTCAAGAAGTTTTCCTCCTCCCTATTCCTCTCATGCCTTCCCTCTGAGATTACCTATCACTTACACTGCATCTATTTCGTATGTAAATAGTTACTCAAGTATTGTCTGCTCCATTAGAAATTGAGGTCCTTAAGTTTCATGATAGGGAGACTTGATTTGTAAATTCCAGCGCCTTGTTTTTGCCTTCCTTTGGTAACCCCAGGTACACTGCCTGGCATACGATTGTTCAGTTATGTCTAACTCTTCATAAAGATACTAGAGTGGTTGGCCATTTCCTTCTCCAGCTCATTCATTTTACAGATGAGGAACTGAGGCAGACAGGGTTAAATGATTTACCCAGGGTCACACAGCTGGAAAGTGTCAGGTCTTCCTGACTCCAGACCCAGAGCTCTACCCGCTGTACTACATAGCTGCCCCGATAAGTACTTACTAAATGCTTGTTGATTAACTGAAAAGACCTCTGAGATTTAACTAAAACAGTGTGGCACAGTTGAAATCATATGGGCTGTAGAGTGAGGGGTGTCTGAGTTCAAATTCTGACACTTATTGCTTGTATTATCAACTTCCCTGTGACCTAGTTTCCTCATTTGTAAAATAGGGGGATTAGAATTAGAAGAAAAGTAGATTGAGTCCTTCCTACCTCTAAATATTTGATCTCTTGAACCTCTTTTTTAGATTTTAAAGTTCAGTTTGGTTAAAGCAAAGGGTATTTGAAGAGTAGTGGGGTAAAATATGACCTGGGACAAGTCACTTAATCCTAATGGGCTCAGTTTGCTTATCTGTAAAATGAGGAGATTAGATTGGATGAATGAACAAGCTCTTATGTACCAGGCACTGTCCTAGATGCTGGGGATACAAATACAAAGTGGCACATTTAGGGACAGTCTCTGCACTCTAGTAGATCACATTCTCATGGGGGATACAATACACAGGGGAGGTGGAAGCCAAGGAAAGAAGTTTTGGTCTGAAGCATCAGGGACTGTGAGGGAAACCATTGGGAAATTCACTGTCCAATCCTTTCTGGTAGCAGTGGTAGCCTTTCTTATTTTCAGAGTAAGAATAAAAGTAGGAGACAGTGAGTAATGGTTATGGCAAGGGTGGAAGGGACAGTCAGGTCCACAGGTGGCAAGATGTTCCTGCTAGGTAGGCCTTAATTTCATGGTGCATTAGATAGGATGTATAGGATGTATGATCTAAGGCCAGTTAGGTAATTGTGGATAACATGAGTCTTTCCCATTTACCTACCAGTCAAGATAACTCAGATGTTTCTAAAGTTACCTTGCATCCCTAGACCTATGATGCCTCAGAAAGGTTTCACAGACTTTCAGACTTGGGACCTCAGGATCTATCTACTGCAAATCAGAGCCTGATTGTGGGAGGGCTTGAATGTTAGGCTGAGTCTGGACTTTATTCAGCAGACAATAGTAAGCTATTGATGGTGTATGATAGGGATATGCACTACCGTTTATAAAGGAGAGTGGGTGAAAGAATGCGGACAGATAGGAAAACGCCTAAAATCTATGTCACTTGAAGAGCAAGAATGGGGATGTTTATCTTAGAGAAGAAAAGATTTGGGGGAGAGGAGGGAAGAGATGAAATAACTGAATTCAAGTATCTGAAGGGCTTATTATAAACGTGTTCTGTTTGGCCTCTGAGGGAAGAATCAGAAGTAATGAGTGGAACCTACAAAGGAATAAATTAAGGCTTGATGTAAGGAAAAACTTTGTAACAATAAGAGCTGTCCAAAAATGGAGTGGGTTGCCTGGGCAGGTAGTGGGTTCCATCTACTTTGAGGACTTTAGGGCAAGGCTGGATGGCCACTTGTCCAGTGTGTTCATTGTGGCGGATGCCTTTTCCAGTATGGCTGCTGAGATCCTTTCCAACTCTCATATTCTGTGATTCTTGGACAGCCCCCGTGGAAAGGAGTGAACCTTCCGTTGTGTGGGTTGTCTCCCCCTCTCACCGCTTTGTTTTGTTCTTTTCTAACCCACACATTAAAAAATGCAGATGGATGGTTGTGCAATGTGTAAAACCTGTGAGAGCTTGTGGATGTGTTAAGTAGGGTAGGGATTCTTACCCTCTGGGTCTCCAAATACAGACATGTGCAGATGTGCATGTGTGTCAACCAATCCTACCTCCACCCACTCACATTCCTTTTCTCAGCAACTCCTCTGCACAGAATCCCAGGATCCCAGAGCTTGAAAGGGATCTTGGAGACCATTCTAAAGCAACTCTAATCTGACCAAGCCTCTGATTGAATACATTGAAGGAGAGGACAGTGACCCTCCCTCCTTCCAACTCATCCATTTTTGGAGAGTTCTAATTATTAAGAAGGTTGATTTTTTGGTTTTGGTTTTTGTTTCCCTCTCACATCAAGTGCTGATCTGCCTCTGAAACTAGTTGCTCTTGCTCCTAGTCTTGGCTTCTGGGGCCAAGTAGGACAGATTTAATCCTTCTTCCACATGACAATTCTTAAAATATTTGAAGATAGCTATTCTGAATACCGTGAAGTCAGGAGGAGACTGTACCACCCAGAGGCAAAGCCAAGTCACCTCGAGGCAGGGAGCATTCCAATCTCGGAGATTCTCATCCCCTACAGCCAGCAAACTACTGCTACTTCCAACTCTCCCAATCCCTGGGACACTGGATCTGGAGCTGCTTAATAGTGAACCACCCCTCTACCCAACTCTCATCCCAGTCCTGTTCCCTCAACCCTAATCCTCCCACTTCTTGACTCCGATTCTGCCTGATCCTTTCATGATGCCCTATGAAATTCCTGTTACATAATTAACTTCCCTTCACTTTAGACTTTTCATGCTCTTACCATTTTCTGGTACTGATGGAGATCTGACTCCCTCCTGAAGAGACTCCTATCACTTCTAGAACTGAGTGGAACTTCTCTCTAACCCCAATACACTAGTCCCACAAGACAGAGAGTTAGATTATGCCTTCCTTTCACTCCCATTTCTAGACTCTTGCTCTGCCGCCATCACTCAGTAATCTACTCCTCTGAAGTTCACTCTCTCTAAACTTCTCAACTCATCAGCCAATCCAGACCCTTGTGGCAGTTATCCATTACTTCTTAGGGCATTCTTCCTTTCTCAAGGAATTCATTGCCTGGTTCACAGTCTCCTTCCCCATGCCAATCTTCCATTTTAATGCCAAGGGACTTCAATATACATGCTCCCTGAAACACCCAGACTTTCCAGGTCTTAGTATCCACAATTCTCATGACCTCTTCCACTCCATCTTAGTCGCCTAAGGGTTATTCCCTTGACCTCACTGATAACTACAAGTTTTCTACTTCCATTATCAAGTATTCTGATATTTCTTTTCTTATCATAACCTCATATCACTCTATCTCTCCCTGTGCCTCCCTCCTAAACCTTTTCTTCATCCTCAACATGACCTCCAATTCTCTGTGCTTTCCCAGGCGATCCACCCCTCCTCTGGCCTCTCTTTACCTGTTTCACAATCCTGGCCACCATAGTTAACGAGTTCAATGCTATGCTATTCTTTATACAAGTCCTTTGGCTCTTTGTGCTACTGCTACTCCTGCATTGGGGGCAGCTAAGTGGTGCAGTGGGTAGAGCACCAGTACAGGAGCCAAGAGGACCTGAGTTCAAATCTCACCTCAGACACTTGACACTCACTAGCTGTGTGACCTTGGGCAAGTCACTTAACCCCGATTGCCTCATCCTGGGTCATCTCCAGTAATCCTGATGACTATCTTGTCACTGGATTCAGGTGGCTCAGGAGGAGAAGTGAAGCTGGTGACCTGCATAGCCCTCCCTCACTCAAAGTCAAGTGCAAGTCATGTCATCATTTCTCTGGTGGCAAGGTCTTCTTCGGCAACTAAGGGCAAACACATACACATTCCTGCATTACTAAACCCCACCCCTGGATTACTCCTACTATTTGCCTCCTCTGTTCACTCTGTTCCTACTCACCTTTTGCTGAATGGAATTGGAGGAATTCACTTTGGGGAACTGGAATGAATACAGATTTGTGTATGTGATCTCATCTAAACCCTCACTGAAGAAAGGCAATCCTTTTACTCCCATGTAATTGCATTCCCCATAGCAGCTGTTTCAAACCTTCTTATGTTCCTCAACCTTCCTCATACTTAACCGCAAAAATAAAAGCCATTCACTATAAGTTCTCTCTCACTATAAGAGTCTTCTTATATTGTCTTCTTGTATATTTCAAAATTCCTTGATATCTCCTGTTCTCTCTTTGCCAAAGTTAACACCTCTACGCAGGCCCTTGACCCCATACTTTCCCATCTCCTTAGATAGATTGCTCCCTAATCATATTCTCTCTCCCTGACTTACTTCTCTCATCTCTGTCTCTCTCCCAAATTCCTTCCTATCTGTTGGTTCCTTCCTTGCTGCGTATAAACACACCAAGATCTCTCCCATCCTTAAAAAGTCCGCTTCACTTGACCACCTATCACCCCTTCAAGCTACTCTACCTAAGCACTTTTTGAGATTGGTGAATTGGTGATCCTCTATCCTTTTCCTGCCCTCTTGCTTTGGTCTGGGCTTATTTCTTTGGGATTGTATGTCTTTTAAAGAAGACAACTAGGATCCCAATGCTGTAATTATACCCCTATCGAAGATTCCTGATGGCTCTAGTTTGAAGAGGTTCTCCTCTCCCCAGTAAGGGAGACAGTACAATACAAAACCTATGCCCACTAGAAACATAAATTAGCAATGGAACAAGTAGTTCTCTTTCAGCAAAGGTAGGAAACTACTAAGAAATAGAGAATCATAGAATAATTTCAATTAGTTGAGAGGCTACTGTCAACCCTTTATGGGACTTTTGCAACAGGGCTGCTCATTAACTAGTTTACATTTAGCTTCCAATGAGTATAGCTCAAACAATTTCAGATGGACTCTTCTTTCCACGGTTCTCTCTGTCGGTGACTCTTTCCCTCTCCCTCCTTTTGCTTCCTCTGAGTCCCCAAGGACCCATACTGAGAATTATTGTTTCCCTTGAAGGGCAACAGTAAGGAGAGACTTGAGGAGTAGTGATTGCCCCTTTAGGAACTTATCCATGGAGTTCTGGCTCAGCAGCCAATTGTATGAGTCCTCGTGGTGGAGAGGAAGGCCCCCTCCATCAGGTATCCCAAAGGGAGTGCTATGTTATCGCTAGATTATCTCACCTCCTTTTCACAGCCAAACTCCCACAGAAGAAGAAAACCCAACCATATTGCTGTCGTCTCTAATTCCTTTCCTTTCACTCATTTCTGAACCTTTTGCAAGATGCCTTCTGACCTCATCACTCAATTGAAACTCTTCTCTCCAAAGTTACAAATTAATCCAAATTGCTAAACTGATGACCTTTGCTCACTCCTTATTCTTCCTGCCCTCCATGTAGCATGTGACACCATTGATTTTCCCTTCTTTCTGTTCATTTCTTTCTATCTAGGTTTTTATGACACTGATTTTCCTCCTACCCACTTGAGAACTTATCATTCACCTTTGCTGGATTATCGTCCATATCACCATCTCCTAACTATGGGTGCACCCCCGAACTCTGTCCTGCTTCCTCTTATCTCTCTATACGCTCTCTTGGTGACCTCATCAACTCCAAAGTTTTTAATTTTCTTCTTTATGATGATGATTCCCAGCTCTGTATCATCTCCTGACATCTCCCACCCTGTATCACATTGCTTGTTAGATATTTTGAACTGGATGTCTTAGTCATTTCAACCTCAATGTGTCCAAAATAGATCTTGCCCTTTTTCCATCTACATCTTTCTTTTCCATACCTTTTCCACCCTCCAAATTTCACTATTTCTGTAGAGGGCACTACTCTCCATTTGGTTACCCAAGTGTATAGTCTCTGTGCCATCCATGACTCTTCCAAAAAGTTGCCAAACCTTTCCATTTCTACCTCTACAAAATCTCAGATCTATCCCCTTCTTGTACTTACATATCCTCCCTAGTTCAAGACCTCATCATTTAGACTATTATAATAGCCTTCTGATTGGTCTCATTCCTCTCTAGTCCACACAACTACCAAAGTGATTTTTTTAAAAGCATAAGTTTGACTATCGCTCCTACACTCAGAAAACTCCAGTGGGTCCCTGTTACCTTTAAATTCAAATATAAACTCCTTTTTTGAGAGGGGACATTTAAAGACATTCACAACTTGGCTCAAACATTTCTAACCTTTTATATATCACTTCCCTTCAAGTACTCTTTGGTCCAGCAAGATTGGTCTACATGCTAGACAGCTCCTGCTGCCCATAAGGAACTAACATTCTAATGGTAGAAGTCAACAGGCAAATAGGGCTAACAAGGGCTGCACAGGGAGGTAAGCATACCAGGGCAGTGGTATGGCTGGAGATATCTGAGAATAATACAGAGGCCTATCCAAACTCAGAGAAGTTCTAGAAGTAGAGTTCACCCATTATCTCTAAGAGTGCTATCACCTCTATTCTCAATTGCTGGTCCTTCCTCCCTCCAAATAAATTGAAGTTATTTTGTATATATCTTATATTATATATAATATATATATTATATATATATATGGTACATATGGCTTTCTTTGATAGAATATAAGCTCACTGAGGGCAGGGATTTCATTTTTAACTTTATTTCAAAATGTTTGCCATGTAGTAGGCACTTAATAAGTGTTTATTGATAAACACCTAAACCTTTTCATCCATCTCATCTCATCCACCCATTCTTTTTTAAAGAATTCTCTAATTTTTCTTTTCCTAAAATAAGTCCAAAACTGATCACAGTACTCTCGATGTGGTCAGACATCGAGGTAAAATAGAGCCACAATGTCCTTAGTCACAGACACTATATTTCTCAATGCAAACTGGGATAGCATCAATTTTGGGGCTGCCATATCACAGTGTTGACATCTTTTTTCAGAGAACAACTTGTCATGCCTCTTCTATACTGTCTTTCTGAAGTTGATTTTTGAACCCAAGTATAGAATTTTATATTTATCCACATTAAATTTCATCTTGATCAAATTGATTCATCATTATATTCTGTTGTTATGGTTTTAGATTCGAATTCTGTCATGCATATTAACCATTCTTCATCCTTGGTCCATCCAGTTAGTGATAAATTCAACTGTGTTTCCTTTCCTTAGAATTTTTAGCTCATCCTACTATTTAGCCATATTTTTTGCATTTACATATAAATATCAGAAGTCACAAGTTTTATTACTGGCTTTCTTCTGGGATATCATCTTTCATTCATCTTCTGCCATTCACCAAGCTAAGTAAGGAGATCTAAGTTGTGGGTTTTCTCCCTCCTCATCCTCATTATCACTTGAAAGACTTCTTGATAAGATTCAAAAACCCCTAGGCAAGTATGCTTTCCTTGTCAGGTATTCCGTTCCTTGCTAAAATCCTCCAGTGTTTTAATTGGTGGTCTAGAAATTCAAATTCCCTTTCAAAGATAGCATTTTATTATTTAGCTCCTCATTTACCCAAACTGCCTTTCTCTCCTATATTTTCAATCTTCCATCAATGATAATGATTAAAACACCCCCTGTGCCCTCAAAGTTTTTAGTTTTTCATTGTTTTCGTTTTTCTTATGAAAATGATCATTAGCCATACTTTCTAGTTTCTTGTAATAATGTTATATCTTCTCACAGGAATCACCAGAAGTGGGTAGTGGTTATCAATCATTCTTGGGCATTGCATCCTGGATATATGCATCAGTAACCCTCAGTAAAGAGTCACCACCATAACCTATCTCTTCTTCCTTTGTGTGTTGTGAGAAGACCTCTTGCCTGATGGTAATATCATTCCTTGGAGCATGAGAAGCAACTTCCTCCAGAAATAGCCCAGCTTTTCCCTACACAGGAAGATCTTTATACTTATTACCAGGAGTATGCCACCAAATGTTTAACTTTCTTACATGTCAAATTTCTTAATGTTTAGCTTCTTAAAAGGCCCAACATGCTAGTAAGTTTAATTTGCATCATTAATACTTTCTCCATTATTTCCTTAAGTCTCGAAACCAATGAAATAATAAACAACTAAGAGGGGAGACTGTTATAAGATTCCCCCAATATAGGAATCCTTGGCTATATCATAGTTAATAACTGAAATGTTTAGGCTATTTGAATGGGGGTGGGGATGGTCTCAAATAATCTGCTCTTCTCTCGCTTGGCTCCAGCTAATACAAGAGTGTCCCCCAACAGGTCACCCATTTAAGGAGCAGTTTTCTATTCATTAATAGGAAAGGATCCCCTTGATTCAAAAATATAATCTCCGATGAATTATACAAAGTGCATTAAAGAGGAAGCTTTCCGTTCATTAATAGAATAGCATTAACTTAATTGAAAACTGACTTCTTCCCTGGAAAAGGGGCACTGCCTCCAAGAATCTAAATTTAGACGATAAAAGATATTGCCCTAAAGATGAACAAAAGATGAAAGTTGGAGAAACTGTAGGAAGTCAAGTCCACTAACATGCTGTTTGTCAAGTTAATAATTAGTCCTACCATTCTGGAAAGCAATTTGTAATTAAACTTTTTTAAAAAATGATGAAAATGTCCATATTTTTCATTTGTTGTTTTTGCAGCTTTAAATTTTCTCCCTCCCTGCAGCTCCTTCCCTACTTGAGAAAGCAAGCAGTATGATTCATATGAAGTCATGCGAAGAAAAATAAAGTGAAAAAATATGTTTCAATCTGCACATAGAGTTTATCAGTTCTCTCTCTGGAAGTGGATAGCATTTTTCATCATAAGTCCCTTGGAATTGTCATCAATCATTGTATTGCTCAGAGTAGCTAAGTTTTTCACAGTTAATTACCATTAAAATGCTGTTATTGCTGTGTACAATATTCTTCTGATTCTTTACTAATCTCACTTTGCATCAGTTCATATAAGTCTTCCTGGGTTTTTTTTTGAAACTATTCCCTTTATCATTTTATACAACACAAGAATGTTCTATTACAATTATATACTACAACTTGTTTAGCCATCACTTCATGGGAATCCCTTCAATTTCTAATTTTTTGCCACCACAAAAAGAGCTGCTATAAATATTTTTGTACAAATATGTCCTTTTCCCTTTTTTTTGATTTCTTTGGGATACAGACCTAATAGCAGTACTGCTAGAGACAGCTAGGTGGCTCAGTGGATAGAGCACTGGGCCAGGAACCAAGAGGATCTGAGTTCAAATGTGACTTCAGACACTAGCTGTGTGGCCCTGGGAAAGTCATTTGACCTCTGTTTACCTTAATGCCCTGGAGAAGGAAATGGCAAACCACTCCAGTATCTTTGCCAAGAAAACCTCATGGACAGCATACCATAATATTACAAAGGGTGGATTCTACTGAAGAATAAATGGCATTGCTAGGTCAAAGTAGTGGTATTGCTGGATCAGAGGGTATGCACAGTTTTACATCTTTTGAGCATAATTCCAAATTATTCTCCAGAATGGTTGGACCAGCTCACAACTCCTCTAATAGTTCATTAGTGTCTTATTTATCCATTCATTTGTCATTTTCCTTTTCTGTCATGTTAGCCAATTTATAGGTGTGAGGTGGTACCTCAGACTTAACTTAATTTGAATTTCTCTAATTATTAGTGATTTGGAACATTTTTTATATGATTAAAAAAATTTTTTTTTCTCCTGAAAACTGCTTGTTCATATCCCTCGACCATTTATCAATTTGTAAAAGCTCTTATTTTCATAAATTGGGCCCAGTTGCCTATATATTTGAGAAATGAAAGCTATATCAGAGAAACTTGCTGGAAAAACACCCCAGTTTCCTGCTTTCCTTCGAATTTTGGCTGCATTGGTTTTGTTTCTGTAAAATTTCTTATAATCAAAACTATCCTTTTTTACCTCCTGTGATCCTCTCTATCTTTTGTTTAGTCACAAAATTTTCCATTCTCCATAGATCTGACAGGTAGAAATTTCCATGCTCCTCTAATTTGCTTATATATCACTCTTTTATGTCTAAATCATGTACCTAATTTGAGCTTTCCTTGATATATAGAGTGAGATATTGTTCTATGTTTAGTTTTGCTAGACTGTTGTCCAGTTAGCCCAGCAGTTTTTGTCAAATACTAAGTTTGTGCCTCAATAGCTTTGAATTTTGGGTCTATCAAATACTAAGTTGCTATGGTCATTTACTACTATATTGTGTATCTCATTTATTCCCTTAATCAACCACAGATGTACATATTTTCTGACTCAGAGATCCCCCTGCTAGACATATGCTCCAAGGAGGCCAAAGACAGAAGAAACTTCCCACATACACCAAAATATTCATAGTAGCATTTTTTTGTGGTTCCAAAGAACCAGGGGCTAAATACCCATTGATTGCAAGATAAGTAAACATATTTTTAAAGAATAATTTTTATTTTTGCTATTCTATACTTGACAAATACCAGTTAGCACAAACATTTCCATATTCATGAAACAAAAAAGAGACTCCTACATGAAACCACTAATCTCCATTACAAATAGCTTGCCCTTGTTTTTTAAAGCATATAATAAATGCAGTATTTTTATTTTAAAGTTGTATGACTTATCTATGTCTGTCTCTAAATCTCCTTATGTTCTCATATGGCTTTAAAAAATACTTCAATGACCCTCTTAGTTTCTTTCTTTTTAAAAAACATTGTTAGTCATCTCTTTCTCCATACTAGCACCTGAAATCAAAACAAAAAATAGACCTTGTCTGGTGACAGGGAAGCATAATTAAGCACAACAAATTCACACATTGGATGACTAAACAAGCTGGAATGCATGAAGATAGTAGGAAATTATTGGATTTTAAGGGGAAAAATAATATAAAAAATTTAGAAAAATATGAGAAGAGTTATATGTCAATTGATGCAGAATGAAGAAAGCAGAAGCAGAAAAACAACATATACAATAACTGTAACAATAGAAATGGAAAAACCAAATACCTAAAATAGCATGCTGTATAATTACAATGACCAGAGAAGAGAGGAAAAATGTACCTATTGCTTTTCTTTGAAAAGGTAGAGACTTATAAGTGTTAATTCTGTATAGATTGTCAGATTTGATGTTGTATTCGTTTTTGCTGATTTCTCCTTTTTTAATTCTTTTTTTTTGCAAGGGATGACATTCTGGCTAGAGGAGAGGGAGGGATATATTTGAAAAGAAAGATATAAAAACAAAAGGCATCCATTTTTTAAAAAAGACATTACCTTGGACCCTAAGGAGGAACGTGAGTAGGATCATGCAGTTTTATCTGACCAGAAGTAGTAGTGGGTGGAGCTTCCAGACTCAGAATTTCTGTAGTTTTTCTCCTGATTTTGTTTTCCTGTCTTCCAGACAGTCAGGAGAGGAATAGCCCCCTGTTTCTGTTCTTTCTTAGCCTTTTTCTATCTTTTTTCCCCCTGAAAACGAATAGAGGAATAGAGGTTTGGCTCGATTCCTGTGTTCTTTCTCTTCTAAAATCCAAGCATTTTCACTGGTTGTCCAGGAATGTCCATGCTGGACCTCTCTCCAGCCTCATCTCCATCTTGTGGCTTCTCTGGCTTCCTTCAAGTCTCTGCTAACATCCTACCTTCTGCAAGAAACCTTTCCTAGTTCTCCTTAATCTTAGTCCCTTCCCTTTGATATTATCCCCAATTGATTTGTATGCATCTTCTTGGTACTTTTTTCATGAGACTATGAGCTCTTTGAGAGCAGGGACTGTCTTTTGCTTTTCTTTGTATTTCCAGTGTTTAGGTTGGTGGATAAAAGCTTGGTTGGCCCTGAGAGTGGCACTTTCTTTTTTTCTGTCATTAAACTCCTTTCTTTCCTGGAAGACAGCAGTAGTAAGCATAAGACTCCTTAAGTGTTTTTGTGGGCAGAGGAGCACTGAAGGGTTTTTTATATTCTTTTTTTCTTTTTTCTAGGAGTTAAGAACTCTGTATTTCCTGGTGTAAAGCCAGGTTAGGCTAGGCAAAGGACAGGAACTGATTGCCAATCTATTGTCATCCACCTTCTAGGAATGATTGTCTTTTTTTAGGATTTTTTTTCATAAATATGTCTCTAACAGAGGCAGCAGGGTGGATAAAAAGGTTGAAAATGAATCCAAGTGCTTCCCCTGACACATACTGGCTATAAGACCCTGGACAAATCACTTAATCTGTCAGTCTTCAGGGCAACTCTCTGAGTATAAATTGAAAAGAAGGTACCAACCTGTATTAGTAGAGGTAGCTTCCTCATTTGGGAATTCTATATACAAATGAAATCACAGATTTCATTTTCCTAGCCTTCTTTTCATCTTGGGAATGATTGTCTTTATTTTTGGGTGGGGAGGGGAGTAGTTCAGTTTCCACAGACCCTCAAGACCAGTGCCTAGAAGATCTGATATTACTGACTCTCGACATATTTGAGATGCAAAGAAACTCAACAGCAGGCTCCAGTAATGTTAATCTAAAGATAACAGTGTTTAATGATTTATCTCTAAAATACCATACAGTCTTTCTTTCCATTTTTGGTCTTCAAAGCAGAGCTGCAGCTCTCTGACCTCACAGGGTAAGCAAGGAGATGTGTATTAGCATCAGAAAAGTAAGCAGGGTTACTTAAGAAAAACAGCATATTTTTGGTTCTGTGTCATTTATTCCTTGAAGGATATTAAATGCACCAAACAGTCTGGGGTGTTTTGTGTCTTTCTCTATCCTCTTCTACTCAAAAGATTCTAGAATATTGTTTCCATTGTCAGGGAAGGGAAAGGCATCTCATATAGACAGATATCATTTCTTCTTTACTTCTCTCTTAAAACTTTGAGTACTAGACAGGAGAACAATGTTTTGTACATATTGTACTGGCCTCAATTAATACTTGTTTAATTACTATGCACATAGAGAAATCAGTTTTTATTATGGCCTGCCATGAATTGTTACTGGTCCCCAGGCCTATGGGAACATGAATTATGGAATGAATGAAAAAAGCATTTATTAAGTGCTTTCTATGTGGCAAAGGCCTAGGGAGGCAAATAGAAAAAAACAAGATAGTTTTTATTCTCAGAGCTCACACACTAATTGGGATAGATACCACTTACAAGCAAGTTCATTTGCAGGATGGATGGAAAGGCTTAGGGGTCCTTAGGTTGTGTCATTAGGTCAGATGGTGGAGAAGAGGGTCCTGAAGGTAAGGCTTGAAGGCTTTAAGAGGTAGAGGCAAGGATAATGGTAAAGCCTGCTGACCCTCTGTCTCCCTGAACAGAAAAGTGAGATGAAGAGACTCCCTTAACCAAAGCCATGTGAGGAGTTAAGTAACTCAGATTGAGTTCTGAGACTGCCAGGGGTGGGGGCAGGAACAGGGGAGGAAGAGGGGAACAGGAGGGCAGGATAGGGGTACCCCCCCCAATGGTGGCTGCTCCACGTGTCTTGAAGTAATGAGGAAATGCTTCATCTCCTTCTGGATCATTTTGCATATGGTGATTAAGGGGACATATCTCACAGACCTACCATTATGTGGCACAGCTGGGGATCCATAGGGAGTTTTGGCTTGGCACATAGGGCACCAACCAAATAGTTGTTTAGTCTGTGCTAACTAGGGACTTAAGAAAAAACTTTCCTCCCCCATCACATGAGAATGAGAGAAATCTGAGGATTTTTTTCCTCATACATACATAAACCATTCATGCTACCAAGTCACCACCACCTGACACATCTCTTCATTACCCCGTGACAGAACCTCTCATTTTCAGAGCCAACATAAAATTGCTGGTGAAAAATTAAGTGATGTTCCTGGCCTCTAGTGCAGATCCCTGTCTTTTCCACCATGGGCAATAGCATTTTGAGCCAGCCTGAGTTTTTAAGAGAGGATATGCCCCTCTGTGGAAATGAAATGGTATCTCAGAATGGCTATTTGGCTTCACTTCTCTCCTCCTCAAGGACTAAAGATGTGGACAACCTCACACTTTCTAAACCTAGCTCCATTGTGGAAGCCCAAGGTCAAATACAGTTAGCCACATCTGTTAGCAATCATGACATTTGCAAAGCCTGAGGAAGGTCAGTCTTTTTGGAGTTGTAACCCCTGCTGTTGAATTTGATTTGGTAACCAGCTTCTCTCTATAAACGTGTTAGATTTATGATTTTAATTTTTACGGAAATTAAAATGAATGTCGGGACACTATTTGACACAGCAGGAAACTCTTTGCTATACAAGCAGGACTGGTAATTCCTGGCACAGTGGTTCCCCATCCCCACTCCTACCTCTACCCCCTTCAGTTTGGTTGGATGCTATAGGTTTTATTTTCACAGTTGCAGTTACATTCCCATCCCGTTCTAACAATTGTTCCATGGTGTTCTAGAAAAAGATTGGTCTGATAAAATATTTCATTTACCCTCTCACCCCTACTCCCACCTCAAATCCTGAAACTTACGGCTTCTTTGATGATTTGTTATTGATACTGTTTAGGAGCTGTTGTGTTTACGATTCCTTTCTTAACCATATTTATGAAGTCCAAATGAAAAGAGTTTATTTTTTCTTCTGGCAGCTTACACTTTAAAGCATAGCTCTCAGACAAGAAGATTCATTTCAGGATGAGGAACTCATTAATATTTTTAATCCACTAGAATCTTCTCTCTCATTTGGATTTGCCTGACACAAGCAAATTTCTTCTCTTGGCTTAAACCCTCTGAACTTGCCGGGCTCGGCTTCCAAACCCCAGGGACTGCAGTGTTTCTGCCAAATACTTCTGGCAAGGGGACACACAGAGCATCACCAATAACTTTGCATCACCCCCTTTAAATAAAATGAAACAACAAATAAACATATACACACAGAGGGAGAAAATAATTGCTTATCTAAGTTAGAAAATACAGCACAGTGGAAGCTGTTGCCAGCTTTCTGATACTTCATTTTCTTCTACCCTCTGGATCAGCCACATAATGCATTCTACAGGAAACCCCTCCTATCTATTTCCCCACCCTCCATCCCTTGGGTGTCTAATAGGGGCTCCTAAGATTATGATGACTGATGGCCAGAAGGAAGCAGAATGAGACATCTGACTTCTTTCTCCATCCTTCTCTCCCTGTATCTTCCCTACTTCTGGTGAGTCTTGTCTATAAGCCCATGTTGAGCATTTGAAGAATATGACTACTAATAATGAGGATGAGAATGGCAGCACTCCCATCCCATTCCAAAGCACTTTCATGGGTCCTCTTTCATTTCTTGTGTTCTTTTTGCCTCATCCTGGAATATGAGTGTCTTTTGGTGGAAGCTAGCTTCTGGACCACTGGGGGACATGGGTATCTTCTTCCTCATGCCTCCCTCTCCTACTGGGGCTTGGGGGAGGGGCTATAAAGCAATTCCCCACATTATGCATACAACCCTTTAGGGCATGCCTAATGAATGCAGAGGCAGGCAAATACAAAAAGAGAAAAAGGGAAAAGGATATGTCAAAAGGAAGAAGGAAGGAGAAAAGAAGAGAGAGGAGAAAAACTCATGTAGGATGAGATTGGTAGAGTGGAGTCAACAATTGCTTGGGATGCCACAGATTGGTGTCCTATGCTCCCTAAGTAGGGAGGACTCAACCTTCTTACTTGCGGGTGAGTGATTCAATCAGTAACTGGTCATTAAGTTTCCACTATGTGCCTAGCACTATGGATAATACAGAAGACACATTCTGTCCTTAGGGTCCCTACAATCCATTTCGGGATAGAAGAAACTCACACATGAAACAATTAGTAAGCAGGACGTATGTGCCATGGGAACTGAAAGAAAATTAAAAGTATAGTGAGGGAAGGATTGCTGGAAGAGGTCAGTACTGAGCTATGAGAAGCAGCTAGGCGGTGAGGTGGGTAGAGCCTGGAGTCAGTTATATGTAGCCTCAGATATTTACCATCTGTGTGACTCTGGGTTAGTCACTTAATCCTATGTCTGCCTCAGTTTCCTCATGTGTAAAATGGGAATCATAACAGTACCTATCTCCCAGGAATGGTGTGAGAATTAAATAGGATTATATTTGTAAAGCATTTAGCACAGTAACTGGCACATAGTAAACATTTAATACATGCTCATTTCCTTTCCCCCTTTTTTGAAGGATAGGTAAAATTTTATTGGAAGGAAGGGTGGAGGGAGGGAGGCAGAGAAGGAGAGAGAGAGAGAGAAGAGAAGAGAGACTGATTGACTAGTATGGTAGCTAGAGTTGGGCTGGGACCCGAGGACCTGAGTACAAAGTCCAGCTCTACAGCTTACTTAGACTGGATGACCCCAAGATCTCCTTCCAGCTCTAAATCCATGATCCTGGTTGGTTGCTGTCCTTCATAGTGCAAGAGAACCAAAATGGCATCCCTATGTTGGGGTCAAGGTACAGTGTGTCTGACTGTGTCTGCTCAGACCAGTATGAGCTCTGAAGGTTCTACCACAGGTCAGGTACAAAAAGTCCATGTGAACATTTGGAAAGGAGATGTCTTTAAATTTGCACATCTCACATTTCTTTTGAGTTACTGCAATTCTGATGATCCTAATGGAATTGGGGAGAGCATTCCAGGAGGGATAAGTAGAACCAGGCTCACTGTGTCATCACTAAGCATGATGGAAATATGACTTTGTTCTTATGTGGTAAGCAGAGACTATACTGAGTACTTTCAAAATAGAATACTTCTGGTATAGAACAGGAAAACAGGAAAATGAGAGAAGGGAGACAGGAGAAGGGAAAGAGAGTTACCAATGGAATCTTGGAGTAAGTGGGTGAGTTTGCTGTTCCGGTAAGGAATGTGACCACGGTGCTCTGAAAGGGCTCCCAGAACATCAGCTAGGGCTGCTAAGCTTCGATTTATAAATGAGGTCTCCCTCAGGATTGTCCCTGTCACTCCAGACATACCTAAGGAAAACCAAAGCCATACTTGATTTGTACTTGCCTTTGGAATTTAATTTTGGATTTTGTTTTGTTTGTTTTTGCTAAATATCACAAAAAATATAACTGAATAACTATGTCAGGAAAAAAGCAGAGTAAAGATTTCACAGGAAGGATGTTTCTCCAGGTAGTTGTATTTAAACAAAGGGAGTATTTTAAAATATATTCCATTAACTTTGATCCTGTAACAAGCTAAACAGTCAGCAGCTAAAACTCTTGGTCCTTTATAATGTGACTTCTAGTTTTCAGAACATTATATGGGTCAGGAGACTACAATTGTAAAAAGAAAAGGAAAAGAAAAATAAGTTCACCCATTTGGATGTAAAGATTAAAAGGAAAACAAACTATGTGTAAAGGGTGTTAAGGTTCAGAGGCTCAAACCTTTATTGTGTCTTTCCCACATTTTTCAAAGCTCTCTATTCTGCAGACAGGTTCGAGTTAAGTGCTATCATGCCAAGGTTATCACATCTGGGAGGGTCCACTTACCAATACATTCACTGCCAGCCAAGTCCACAAGTTGTAACTTGGTTTGGACCTGTTTTTGTTGCTCTGTGGGGTTCAGGGGGATCGGTGCTGGAGAAAGACCATGGGGAGAGAAGCAAGATTTCTCACTTTTCATTACTTTCTGTGGAGTAGTGCACAGAATCTCTTTACACAGCTTTTGAATTGCTTGTTGATCTGCTATAAATGGGGAGAAAACCACCGGCATTTTGTGAGGTAAAAAGATGACAGGGAAAATACAAATTCATTTCACAAGAGCTGTTGATGATGAACTTTTAGTTAGAGGCCAATAGATTCAGCATATTCCTGGGTCTATAAAACTGTTGTCATTCACTTCAAGTCTCATATATGCACTGGAAAAACTGCAGCGATAATTAGTGGTTTCTTTTGGCAATAATGCCAAAAGCAAAAAGAGGAAGAGGGGATAGATAGATCATCATTTGTCTGTTGGATGTTAAACTAATCTCTAATTACCAATACTTGTCTCAAGACAAATTAACAGTGTTTTCCAGAGAGGTTAAGTTAACAGTATGAGCAAATGTTTCCATTTTCATTAACAGCAGAAAAAGTATGCTTGGCAGAAAACAAAATCTCTCCTAAGTTTGTAGGCCCCAAGAAAAAGAGATTCCACTGCCTGTCTTTGGTAACCTAATGCAACAAGTCTCAACTTTCTTTATGTCAAACTTAACTTCTTCGAGTTGCTATGGAAGTTCATTTCTTCTTGTCTGGGCTTGAAGGTAGTGACCATTCTAGGGCCCAACACTAGGTCCTGACCATGGTAGGTGCTTAATTGTTTGCTGAGTTGAATAACTATGATATTCAAGTTTTTCAAGGCTATACAATTAATTTTCCAGTATTGGTTTA
Source organism: Bettongia penicillata ogilbyi (assembly GCA_023548195.1). NCBI lineage: Eukaryota > Metazoa > Chordata > Mammalia > Diprotodontia > Potoroidae > Bettongia > Bettongia penicillata. The sequence continues at coordinate 20,106,830 of JAJHZJ010000314.1, read as the reverse complement.
GCTATCTCAGAATCTCTAAATGTGATATTTTTGGTGTTTATTAATGATAAATACATGAAGAGGGACAGATAAATAAAATCACACACACACACACACACACACACACACACACACACACACACACACACACACACCAGCAACAGCAGCACTTTTCACTTACCAGAAACATTTTTTTTAAAATGGAAAGACATAGTCCTTGGCAGTGATTTTGTCAGGCCTTCTTTCATTTGCTTAGTCATGGGTTTTTAGCCCTTCTGTAGGCCACCCATTTTCATTACCTGCTGGGTGTGTCCTGCTCTTCTATACAAACAACTCAATTAAATTTAATTTAACATTTATTAAGCACTTATCATGTGCAAGGCATGAAAGACACAAAAATAAGAACAGCCCCATTCACTCAACAGTATAAGTCTATATAAAATATACGCAAGGTAAATATAAAGTAATTTTGGTATGGGAGAAGGGAACTATTTGGGGAACTTCAGGTAAAGTCTTGTGTAAGAGGGGGAGCTTAAGCCTTTAAAGAAGCTAGAAATTCCAAAAGGTGGAAGTCAGGAGGGAGATTATTCCACGTGCGGGATGGGAAATGAGATGTTGTCCAGGGGGTCTGGCAAGTGGGTCAGTTTAACTAGAATGCAGAACTTTGGGAAGGGGATTCATGTGACATCAGTCTGTACAGAAAGGATGGCTCCAGCTTGTGAAAAGTGGTATATGCCAAACTAAAAAGACAGCGTTTTATCCTAGAGGTAATGGAAAGCCACTGAAGCCTTTTGAGATGGACTGTGACACATCAAGGTAGAATCTTGGAGAAATACGTACATTTAGTCAGTAAAGGGAACAGAGAAGCAGGGTGAGAAGCAGAAGAATAATCTTGTGGAAGCCAAGAGGGGAGTTAAAAAGAAGGCTGTGGCTAATGGCATGTGGAAGTGAAGGATTTGGACTGAGAAAAGACCACTGGATTTGGTGATTAAGAAGTCATTGTGGCCACTTTCCACAGAAGTTTCAGCGCTGTGTTTAAGGGAGGACAGGGGGTCAGCGCGCAAGACTGCTGTAGGAAAGACAGATTAGACTTGTGCTTGGCCTTCGAGGACAGAGCTAGGAATCATGGGTGGACGTTTCAGAGAGGCAGGTTTAGGTTTTGTTTCAGGAAAATCTAATATCCTATACAAAATGTGCAAAACTATTTATAGCATCTCTTTTGTGGTAGCAAAGAAAGAAAAACAAGGAGGTGCCAATCAACCGGGGAATTGCTCAACAAATGATGGTATATGAACATAATGGAATACTATGGTTCTGCAAGAAACGACAAAAGGTGTGATTTCAGAGAATCCTGAGAAGAGTTTTATAAAAGGATACAATCTAGAATGAGAAGAATGAGAATAATTTATATAATAACAGCACTGTAAAGACAAAAACCTTTGAAGGACTTAACTCTGATCAATGCAGTGATCACCCAAAATTCCATGAAGAAACATACTACCCGTCTACTAATTGGTAACGGACTTAGAGTGCAGAATGAAATATATACATACATACATATATACACACATACATTTATATAACTATATACATACATATACACATGCAGATACATTTATATAAATATGTACATATATACACATATATGTAGTGTACTTGTACATGTATATGTATTTGGATATGACCAATATGAGAACTGATTTTGACTATGAATATTTGTTATAAGAATTTTTTCATTAAAAATTGTTTTTGCATGTAAGCAGGGAAAAATAAAAATCAAATGCTAAAATTTAAAAGAAGAATTTTGTTTTTTTCTTTTTCAATAGGAGGTGATGGGATAAGAAGGAAAGAAAAAAGTCACTTGAAAATATAAAGTTTAAAAAATTGGATAAAACAAAATATTCCCAACAATTAGATTTGTTAAAAATTGGAATGGACTGCCTTGGGAGACTGTTGATTCTATTAGCAAAGGCTGGATGACTTCTTGCTGGCTACGGAAAAGTGTTCTTGTTCAAGGATAGGTTGCACTAGTTGGTCTCTGAGCTCCCTTCTACTCTGGAGATTCTGTGGGGGCAGTAAAGCAGATTATTCTTGAGAATCTTGGCAGCAAAAAGATATAGATCAAGTAGGTAAGAGAGTCAAAGACTTTTGTTTGTTTTTAACACTATCAGTGGTATATTTGTAGACAGAACATGAGCACTGGAGAAATTGTTGATGTTGGAGACCAAGGTGAAATAATGGAACAAGGCCCTAAGAGAAGTTGAAGGGAGATTAAAACAGTATATTTTTCCATTCCTCACAAAAACCCACTTATGTAGGTAGTGCAAGGATCAGTATGCTCATTCACTCAAAAAAGAAAAGAAAAAGGGAGAAGGAATTAGGAGAACTTTTTTTGAAGTGGCAAAAAATTGAAATCTGAGGGGTGCCCATAAATTCAGGAATGGCTGAATTAGTTGTATTATATACATGGAATACTATTATACAATAAGAAATTACAAGCATAATTATATATATATGTATATATGTACATATATATGTGTGTATATGTATGTATGTATGTACACACACCACATATTTCTTTTGGACATGACCAATATAAAAATTAATTTTTCTTGACTATATTTGTTTATTTGTAACAGGGGGTTTGTTTTTCTTCTGTTCTCAACTGGAAGAAGGGAGGGAAAGAAGGAAGATTTTTTGTTGATAGAAAAAATAGAGTTCAGAAAGGATACATGAATTATTTCCCCATGTTAGAAGGTAAGCAATTTTTCTGTGTTTAGTCCTTTAGGAGTGTTCATTTCTGTTTACCTTTTTTCTGTTTCTCAACTTTTGTGTTTGGGCTTCAAGGTTTTTATGGAGCTCAGGTCTTTTTTATCAGGAATGACTGAAAGCCCTCTATTTCATTAAAAGTTCATTTTTTTCCCACAGTAGGATTATACTTAGTTTTGCTAAGTTATTTATTTTTTCTTTTCTTCTTTCTTTGTTTCTTTTTACTATAATGCTATATATTTTGCCTTCTGGAACATTGTATTCCAAGCTCTCCATTCTTTTGCAGTTGTGGCTGTTAGATCATGTGAAATTCTGATGGGCTCCTTACTACTTGAATTTTTTCTTTCTGAATGCTTATGGTATTTTTTCTTTGACTTGGAAGTTATTGATTTTGACTATAATATTCATGAGAGTTTTCATGTGGGGGTTTCTTTCAGGGGGTAACTGGTGGATTGTTTCTATTTCTCCTTTGATCTCTGGTTCTAAGAGATTTAAACAGTTTTCTTTTATGACCCAGGCTTTGGTCACGGTTTTTAGGTAGTCCAGTGTTTCTTAATGATCTTTTTCTGCTCAATCTGCTTTCAGTGTTCGTCATTTTTGTTAAAAGATACCTTACATTTTCTTCTACTTTTTCAGTAGAATTTGATTCAGTAGAATTGATTTTGTTTTAATATTTCTTTTTGTCTCATGAAGTCATTATCTTCAGTTTGGTCCATTCTAATTTTCAAGGAGTTTTGCTGCTTGGACAAAGTTTTGCATTTCTTCTACTAAGCTGTTCATTCCCTTTCCAATTCTTTTTTTTCATAGTTATTTCTTTTTCCAAGTTTTTTTCCTCTAGCACTAATTTAATTTATAAAAACATTTTTAACTAAAAGGAAAACTCTAGTTTTACCTTTTTCAGGAATTCTTCTTAAATATATGTCCAAATTGTGTTTTTCTTTGAGACTTTGCTTGTAGATGTTCTGGAATTATTTTCTTCCAGGTTTATGTTCTGAGTGTTCCTGTCACCATAGTAGCATTTTATGGTAAATTGTTGTAAATTCTTTTAGCCTACTTTCAGATTTTAGGGGCTAGTTGCTGCACACTTTCAGAGGAAAGGTCTGGGCTAGTCCAATTACTGCTTTCTTAGGGCATTGTATATTGTGTTATTCCAGGTTCTCAGGGTCAACTCAGGCTGAGGAGCTATAAGCTTTCAGTGCTCTCATCATGATGTGATCCAGGGATAAGTTTGTTCACTGCCCTTCCCTGCACCTAGTTTGAGTTCTGTAAGTTTCTGACCTGGATTTGAGTGTGAGTCACAACGGACTGCTACAGGATCCCACCACAACCCTGGTGCTTCAGGGTAACAGAACTAAGGGCTTCACTGTGTCTGCTTCTTGCCCTGATTACTTCTTTGCAGGATTCATATTGGGTTGAACTTAAGCTTGCACTAACACCATACTCCACCCCTTGGGAGTCAAAGAGCTGCAGTTTGATTCTGAACTTGTTTTTCAGTCAGTACACATCCCAGGGCTCATGATAACACCTTTTGTACTGCTTTCATTCAGTCATTTTCAGTCATGTCTTACTCTTCATGGCTCCTTTGGGGTTTTCTTAGAAAAGTTACTAGAGTGATTTTCCATTTCCTTCTCTAGCTCATTTTACAGATGAGACAAACTGAGGCAAAGAGGGGTAAGGGATATGCCCAGGATAACACAGCCGGTAAATATCTGAGGCTGGATTTGAACTCAGGTCTTCCCAACTCCAGGTCCAGCGCTCTACCTACTACACCATGTAGCTGCACCTGGTAGCTCCTTTCCCTGGACTATTAATTTAGATGAAGGTCCCTTCATCTGTCCCTTCCTAGATCTGTCACCCAGAACTGGGTAGTGGGTGACAAAGCTGCCGGTTAGCAACTGTTCCTGGACCAGCAGCTCCTGGCTATACCCCTTACCCAAAGTCTATAGACTCCTCTATCTCCCTATGACAACCTGGGCTGGATAAATGATTCCCTGTGATTTGTTTTTTTCTTGTATTTCCCAATAAAGATTCAGTCTGGTTCATCATCTAGATCTGTCTGGAGGAGTTTGGAGGGGGGCACTCCACCTTCTTGGCTATGTCCAATATGCCTGTTCTGGTAGATAAGGAAATGGAGGCTCACAGAGTTTGAATTGCCCAAGATCACATGAACTGGTAAGTGGCAAAACCAGAACCGCATCCCAGCTAATCTGGCTCCAGGAAAGTGCTTAGCACTGTGCTAGTTGTGATTGGACCCATTGGACATGTGGCAATCTTCCTCTAGGATAGAAGGGATGGTATCAAGCATCAGGGAGATTCTGAATAAGTAAAGCAGTGCAAGATGTGATGAGAGGGGAAAACTGGGAATCAAGAGGATCTGGGTTTGATTTCTGGCTCTTCTATGGCCTCAGGAAAGTCACTTAACTCCATGTAGGCCTCAGTTCCTCACTTGTAAAAATGATGAGATTGGACTTAATGACCTCTAAAGTCTACCCTATACTCCTGTCTTATATTAGTGACTTCCATGTGAGGTCTATCCAGGTTTTCCTCAGACTTTCTCGAATACTGGTTTTCTGGGATGCTCTAACAGATCTGTGACTTCGCTGGTGAGGCTACTCCCTCCATCAATGGATACTGACTTGTACAACCTATTTGTACAACATAGTAGCAAGCTGGCCCATAACTTGTGAGATTCACAGTTCATTACTAGAAGAGTGGAAAGTAAATGTCCAGGTGAGATTCTAGGGAATCTGAAGAGGTTCAACTATGGCAGTCTGGTGCCCTTGTGAATAGGTTCAAATGCAAATGCCCTTGCATCCCAGTACATTGACCTTCCCCTTTACTTCACCTCCATAACACAGGTGAATGATGATAACCTTGATCTCACCACCAAACACAAGAATCTCTGAAATTTCTTTATCTGGTCATAACCGTCTATCATTCCATTTTTCCCTGTGCCTCATCCCTCTTAAACATAAAGTTCACCCCCGGCAATGTCTGATCATTCCTTCCTTTCCTGATTTTCTAGTACATTGTCCCGTCTTTGGTCTCACTTTCCTTCTTTCAAAGCCTTAATGCTCAAGTAAACCAGACTAGCTTTGTGCTCTCCTCTCTCTTATGAATCATTTTCCCCTTGGCCCACTGGGGCTCACCCCTTACTAAAGCCCTACCCCACCATCTCCCTTCTCTCCTGCTTTTATGCTGCTAGAGAAAGTCACACAACTGACTCAGGTAATGACAAATTTGATAATTAATCTCAGCTGAGTTCAACTTTACCCTTCATCCCAAATTATCATTTTCTTTGCTCCAATATTAGAAAAAGAAGTGGTCCTACTTGCTAAGGACAATTCTTTCCTTTTAATCTTCCCGTCCCATTTTCTTTCTTTTCACATTTATTTTATAAAACAAGCATTTCCATAAGATAGTATAATAAAAAGATGATTGCACATGAAACTGCAAATTTATTATGTATAACTTGGCTATTCCTTTAAAATATATAATAATCATGTAAGTTTCTTTTTTCTTTTTCTTCTGTCCCTCTTTCCCTCCCCCTCCTTGGAGATGGTTACCATTAGATACATTAGACATAATTAAGTATATGTATGTATGTATGCATGTATGTAAAATTGTTCTATACATATTTCTATTTATCAGTCCTTTCTCTGGATGCAGTGCAGAGATCAATTTCTTCATGTATCCTTTACAGTTAATTTGGATATTTATAATAGTCAAAATGACTTACTTGCTCAAAGTCATTCTTAAAACAACATTGCTGTTACTGTATACAATATTCTCTTGGTTCTACTTATTTTTTTTTATTTCATGCAGGTCTTTCTGTGTTTTTCTAAAATCTTTCTTCATTATTTCATGCAGGTCTTTCTGTGTTTTTCTAAAATCATTGAGCCCATTACTTCATATAGCACAATAATATGATGTCACAATCATATACCACAACTTTGTTCAGCCATTCCTTAATTGACGGGCATCCCTGAAATTTCTAGTTCTTTGCCACCACAGAGAGAGCTGTTACAAACATTTTAGAACACATAGGTTCTTTTCCTTTTTCTCTACTCGTCTTTGGAAATAGTCCTAGTAGTGGTTGTCCTATATCTCTCCCTTTGGTAGTTTACTTCTTAGAAAGTGCCAGCTACACCTATTGTACATTTTCACATTCTACTCACTTCTGAACTCCTAGTAACCCAGTTCCACCATTCAATAAACTCTTCCTTTCTTCTTTTAATTTATTTTTTCTCAGTTTTGTGCAAATTTTAAAAAAGTTTTTAAAATTTTTGAGTCCCAGATTCTCTCCTTCCCCTACTTCCTCCTTGAGAAAACAAACAATTTGATATAGATTATAATGCATAGTCAAGCAAAATATATTTCCACATTAGCCATGTTGCAAAAGAAAACAGAAACAAACAAATAAAAAAAACCCTAAGAAGAATGAAGAAAGTTAAAAAGTATGCTTTGATCTGCATAGACTCCATCAGTTCTTTCTCTGGAGATGTGTAGCATTTTTTGTTCACAATTCTTTTGGAATTGTCTTGGATTATTGTATTGCTGCAAATATCTAAGTCATTCACATTTAATCACTGTGTGATGTTGCTATTACTGGGTACAATGTTCACATTTCATTTTGCATCAGTTCGTGTAAATCTTGCCAGGTTTTTCTAAAAGTATCCTGCTTGTCATTTCTTATAGCACAGTAGTTTTCTATCCCAATCATATACCAGAACTTGTTCAGCCATTTCCCAGTGGATGGGCATCCCTTCAATTTCCATTTTTTTGCTGCCACACAAAGAGCTACTATTACTATTTTTGTACATTGAGGTCCTTGTCGTTTTTTCTTTGATCTCTTTGGGGTACAGACCTAGTAATGTTATTGCTAGGTCAAAGGGTAGGCACAGTTTTACAGCCCTTTGGGCATAGTTCCAAATTTCTGTCCAGAATGATTGGATCAGTTCATTGCTCTATTTCTTAGCCAGTACCAGGTTGTTTTGAAGATTAGCTCTTTGTAATACAGTTTGAGATATCCTACGGCTAGGCTAACTTCCTTCACTTTTTTTTTCATTGATTTCCTTGACACTCTTGACCTCTTGTTCTTCCAGATGAATTTTATTAGTATTTCTTCTAGCTCTATAAAATATGAAACTGTTTTCCCCAAAGGTTATCAATATAATCTCTCACTTACAAAATCTAATGCCTGTTACTCTTTCATGATCTCTCTGCAGCATTTGACATTGATGACCTTTTCCTCCCTTCCCCTTCTTTCCGAATGCTTTCCCCTCCATGGGTTTTCATAACGACTTTCTTCTAGTTTTCCTCATCCTTATCTGAATGTTCCTTCTCAGTGTCATTGCTGAGACTGGCCCCCTTTATGTGGGTTCTGCCCTGGGGCCTTGTGTCTTCTGTCTATATGCTTTCTTGGTGAACTTATAAACTCCAGTGGTTTAAATTATCACTCCTATGCAGATAAAAATCTATATGGTGAAAAACTCTAAGTTGGGATTCTTTTGATTTGGGAACTTTCTCCTCTCTCTTTCCCCTATCTATTTATTTAGTTAGATAGCTGACTATTTAGATTTATTTTTAATATAGATTTATTAAAAATAGCTTATATTAATTAAATTTATAACTTGATAGATATCTAAGTTTTGGTAAACATCCAGTGGCACAGGGGGAAAAATTATATTAATAATATTTTTCTGACCTAGATAGGAAATCTCCCCTCTCTGCTAGATCTGGGTCTCTATCATACAGGTTTTGACCTCCATCTCCTTACCTTCTGTTTCTGCCTAAAAAAGACTAAAGGACAGGCAGCACCAGTAATTTTTAATACTCTTTGCAATATATGAACTCCATGGGAACTTTCTGTCTAAAAGACGTATACCTGACATACTGACTTTACTTCTGTTAATAAGAAGGGATTCAAAACAGTGTGATGTAGTAGAGGATTGGACCTATAGTAAGAAGATCTGAGTCCACATCCTGCCTTTCATCCATCCTTGCTGTGTGACCCCAGGCAAGTCCCTTAACCTCTCAGTCCCACAGGCAACTCTCTAAGACTGCAAGTTGCGAAGGAGCTGCTGATGCTCATTAGGGGACATTTCCACAACAGGGGTTCTCTGTGCTAATAAAAATCACAAGTCTGTACCAGTCCAAAAATATTGTGGGATTAGTAATGGCACTGGAGGACAGACCTTGGAACAAAGACTTGAACTGGTAGAGGAGCAGATTTGGGCTCTATTCCACCCCAACCTAAAGTTTTCTAACAATTCTTACCAAAAGGAAGAAATAGCCTTGGTAGAAATGGTGGAAACTTGGAGGGAAGTAGAATGATAGAAATCAAATATTTTAAGATAGTAGAGTTTCAGAGTTCAGATAAAGTGGAAGAAGGAACCTTTCAGCTAAAATTCTATGGCCCAGACAGGGTGGGAATCTCCTAAGAATTAGGAGTGGGAGGAAAAAGAAGAGTTGTCTAAAGAGAACTTATTACCCAACTTCATTTTTCAAAAAGACATTGTAAAGATGGATGAGAGGAAGGGTAATGAAGAGTGATTACAAAAGTGTAGCACAGCCATACAAAAATAGCACCGAGAATCCTAAAGCTCAGAAAGAGCCACAGGTGGTGAGGAAAGCTAGATGACCAAAAAGTACTTTTTTTAAATGAAAACTACACTGGTAACTATGTTTATTTTTAGAGAAAAAAGGGGGGGGGTAGCAGAAAAAAAGATTAAAGAAGTTAGAGGACAACTACTTGGAATGATGGAATGGTGCTAATGGACAAGAGAAGGAACAGCCTGTTCAAGGACATATTAGAAGTGAACCTTTCTCATGAAAGTGGGTGGAGGAGGACGTGGGTTCAAACTCTACCTCTGCTCCCTACTCCCAGTGTGACCCTGGGCAACACAGCATCTCTGTGCCTCAGTTTCTCATCTATAAAAATATGAATTCAACTACATGGTCAACAAGTATCTTCCAGCTATGATCTTATAAACTTATTTTGCTTTGATAAAGCAATCTTTGGACTGGGGAGGGCAGAATAAAAATGGTTAATTAGAGAACCAATATCCCCTAATAGGGAAGGAAATTGTAAGACAGTTCTGAGGAGTGCAGACAAGATCATAAGACTTTGTGTTCATGTCATATAAGGATTGGTTAAAGGCACTGGGGAGTGTTTGCCTGGAGGAGACTTGAGGAGAGAGGGAAGCACAATAATTATATTCCAAGTATTTGAACTATTGTCTTATGGTAGAGGAATGAGACTCTTCATTTTCTCTGTCTCCATTGCATGGGATTTTCTCCCCCCTCATCTATACCTCTTTGCCTTCCTGGTTTCCTTCAAGTCTTAGGTGTAAAAAGCCTTTCTTGGTCTTGTAATGCTATTGGTTTTCCACTGCTGATTATCTCCACATTTAGTGTGTATGTGTGTTTGTGTGTGTGTGTGTATGTGTGTGTGTCTGTTGTTTGGGCACAGTTGTTTCATGTTATCTCCCCCACGGGATTATGAATCCCTTTAGAATATGGACTACTGGGGGCCTTTCTTTGTATCTCTTTGTATCTCTAGCTCTTAACACAGTGCCTGGCACATAGTAAGCAGTTAGTAAATCCTTATTGACTGTAGTAGTTACTCTCTGTACTTGCTGACCTCCAGCTATATAACCTCTTCTCATAACAGCTGAATGGGGACAGTCCTTCTGTGCACAGAGAAACCCATGGAACTATATCTCTTAAGATGTATCATCTTGACAAGGTATCATTGCCTCTCCTCCTCCCCACAGCAAGCCCTGGCTAGATCTCCTCCAATATTTTGCTTCCTCGTCTGATTTTGAAGCAAGATCAGAAAAAACTGGGTAAGCCCTGAGCACAGTCCCTTATACATCAGGAGATAGGGGACAGAGATACCACAGCAGGTCGCACAGTAAAGCCATTCTGGAATGGGTCAAAAGCCTTTAAGACTCTAGGATACCACTGTCACAGGGGATAAGAAGAAACCTTCTATCTTTCAATTCAATCTGATTTAATAAACATTTGTTAAGTGACCGCTATGTGCCAGAAGAAACAACGAAATAGGAATCATCTTAGAAATAGTTCATTCTACTTACTGAAGCTATCCAAAGGGACAGATACTGTGAGAGTAACCGTAACCACCCAATGAGAACGCGAAGAACCAGCATGAACCAGCGTGGGATGTTTCACTCTGAGCGGCAGAGTTTTATTGATTATCTTCATAAATTCATCAGGACTTTCTACAAGCCTGGAGAATGAATCATCATTAGGTAACAGCGCATTTAAGAAAAAAAGGAATGTACTGCAGTTAACCCACCCTTTGGGGCAAGGGAGGGAAATCATCTTGTGTACCCCAATTTCCAATTTCTCATATACAAACAATATGGATTGACAGAATTCCATTATGTAAACTTAGCTGAGATACTTACTTAGTTTGTTTGAAAAATAAGATTGAAAACCCAGACACAAAATACATCATGAATAAAGCCAAAAGGATTTCGCTTGCTCTGTGGTATACACTTAACAATCAGCTTGAGGCTATAGTCTGGATTTTCCTCAGTGGTTTGCACATAACTATAACTTCCATATGGGTCTTCTGGACTTTGTGTACTTCTTTAAAAGTGGTTTTCATTCAAATGAAAGATTAAAAGAAATTTATTGAAGGCCTACAGAGAATGATGGATACATAGCTTAGACTGGACCTATTGTCTCATCAGTCTTGTCTGCCTGTCAGTTCATATCTCATTGATCTTGGCTCACATTTTCTCTTCCTCTCTCTCTCTCTTCCTCTCTCTCTCTCTCTCTCTTTGTCTCTCTCTCTCTGTCTCTCTCTCTGTGTCTCTCTGTGTCTCTGTCTCTCTCATCTACTTCCTTTTTTTGGTAACACTGTTTTTCTAGCATTTATTATTGACTTTAATAGGTGGCAGTAGTAATCAGAGCTGCAAAGTGTAGTAACCCAGGAGGGATATACAACCAAACAAAGGAAGTCCTGAAAGAGGACTAGTGCCCCAAGTGTGAGCAGCATTATAGACAAAGTTAACAGTAGGAAATCTTTACTGCTCCTGCTCATCTGTTTGAGAAAATATGTAAAATAGAATTATGTATCTGTCTACATTTTAAAATTTCCTTCTCTTTCCGAATTTCAAATATTGGTATGCCCCTGTTTTAAGCAAATCTGTTAGGTGAAAATTTAGATTAATGAGACATGTAAATTATAACTTCATTTATTATTTTATTGAAAATAATAATAATAGCGAGCATTTCTATACCTTTTTAAAGTTTTCATTGTGGTTTATAAATATTATTCTCATTTTATCTTTACAGCAACTCTGAGAGATAAGTGGTATTATTATCCATATTTAACAAAAGAGGAAACTGAGGCAGACAGAGGCTATGATTTGCCAAAGTTACACAGCTAATAAGTATCAGAGCTGTATTTTAACCAAGATCTCCCCGATTCTAGATCCAGTGCTCTACCCCCTGAGCCACCTAAGAATTACCATAGAAATCTTTTCAAATAAAAAGCTTCTCTAAGTTCATTTAAAATAGGATTCTTTGTACAACTGTTCAATTGACAGAAATCTGTTTGTAAACATATTTATAAGATAAAGCCAACTACAACTTTGTTGTGTCATTTAAAGAAGTTATCATATATCAGGTGACTTATAAGACCAGAAAAGTTTATAACTTTCATAGTCACTTAAGAAAAACAAATACCTTCCACTGAAGGTATTGTGGGTTGTATCTTAAGTAACCCAAACATAGCTGGCTTTGGAAGCTAAGCACTTCAACCGTTTTTGACCACGATTACATGACAGTAGGTTAGACAGTGGATCGGGGAGCAATAATGACCTTGCTAGGGTACCTGTCACCCCACTGATGAAAACCTTGATATGACTGATCTGGATGTCTAGGATAGCACTGTTTTTTTCACCCTCACTGTGTCATATGTATCTTTCTTACCTGGTAGAAGAAGAAACATTTCCAATAAGAGGTACTCACTCATAGGTCAACATAGGTACATTACTCTTTCCTTCCTTGGTTGTGATTACATCACGCTTTACACCAAATATTCCAGAGCTGTCCTTAGCCAGAAGGTCAAAGACTTCATTATTATATATTTCAACTACAGAAACTTCAACCCTAGGGTCTTCTGTTGGATTTTCTGAAAGAAGTCTGGGATGGGGGAGGTAGAGGAGAAAAAAGGAGAGAGAAGGGAGAAAAAAAAAGACAAGATAATAAAATAGACCAAAAGGTACCCTTTCAATGTCAGCACACTGTCCTTAAAGTAGTAACTTTCACTACAAAATGATAACAAATCCAGAAATCATATAGATTCCTAAAGTCAGTGAGTTTATGATAATGTTTATGCTGTCGTCAAGATTATAAACCCGACAAGAACTCAAACATGGTCTTTAAATTATAGAGTAAATAACTCTATTAGGGACAAAGATTTTATCTGAGCTATGTAGACAAACCAACTCTTAACAATTGGTACTTTTAGAATGCTAAACACCACTCTTTCTTCATCTTTCATAAGACAGCTGAATCCTAATTCTATCTTGGACAATGATCCACATGCTCTTAAACGATAATTTTATTTTTCTGTGCCTTGAGACAATCTGCCAAAGGTTTTGAAAGTGGTCAGATCATGTCTAAACTGGCTGATAATGGAAACATTTTCAGAACAGATGGAACCACTTCATTTCTCTAGTTCTACAAAATGAGGGGGTTGGACTAGGGGTGATTAATAACGTCCTTTTTAACTGGGAAATACTTCAAATGTCTGATAATTATAAGTTCAATTTAAAAATGTAAAAAGCAACCTTTGGAAGAGTTTCTCAAAAATACAATGCATTTGTTAGTTTCTATTACTTTCTACAGTAGCAAATCATGTCACTTTTTACAGTAGTATTTTTTTACATTTTACCATGTATTTAGGGAAGGTCGGGAAAAAGATGACAACTTCTGAAATGAGCAGTATTAAATCTATCTTATTAATTTAATTAACTAAATACATGTAAATATGTATTTCAAACCAGTTTTGAACCAATTTCAAGCCAATTTTGCAGTTTTCCTTTTCACATTACAGGGGTTAGGGGTTCGGCATCCCCATGATCTGGAAAATTTGTGTAAAAGTTTTCACCCTTCCTTCATATCAGAGAAGTCTGATTTTTTTTTCTCTTTCTCTTATTTACAATACCTTATTGTAAAATTTGGGTTATGCATTTGGTCATAGGTTCTGTGTTGTCTGTTGGTCATCATGTGTCATATGTAGTTTCCATAAAACTCCCCCCAAAATCCCCATTTAATTTCTTATGCTGACTCATGATATATGGAAACCACAATGGGGAAGGTCATGATGTGGAAGGGATAACTGTATTTTTTTTTGTTATTGTGAATTTAATTATTAACACAAACATTTTAGCAATGTACTGAATGAATGAATGAAGGTAAAAAGAGGGCCCCTGCTGAAAGAGAAACCCATTTACTTTATATTTTCTAGTTAAGACATCTTATAAAGGATAGATATTTAGCGATTTCAAAGGTGAGAATAGCTAAAATTCTTCTTAGAAGACAGAAATGATATACTACCTTGTACCTTTCCCTCACTATACTAATTCATTTATCATACAAATTCATGGGCTTCTAGAGGAAGGCCAAATGAAATTGATCAAACTGTTTTCCTGAAATACAACTTTTCATATTCACTTTTGGATCTTTTTTCTGGGAGCTGCTGCTGGAGCTGAGTTATTTATTAGCTACTAAAACTACAATTAAAACAAGTATATTGTAATATAAAAAGAGAAAAATTGATATCTATATAAAAAGGATTTATGGGCAAAAGGAGCTCAGTAAGATGAAAGAAAGTGAACTTTGGAAAACAGGTTTTATGGACTTTACTTACTACCATATAAAAAGTTATCAGTAAAGATACAGTTATTACTTGTAAAAATTTTTCACGGTTTTTCCCCCATAAAGCTATAATTGTACTATGATTGACTGCAAATGGCATCACAAAAACTAGTTGAAGAAAGACAAAATTGGATCAATTAAATGAACATATTCCTCTTTACTAGAGATTCTCAAATTTCTTTGGCATTCTTTTTGGGAAACCACTGTGGTTGGTTTGATTTGATGATACTCTTTCTTCTATAATAATAAATAGAATATTTATTAAGAAAGTTAAAAGTAATTTAGAATCAATTTTGTTTTGATTTTATTAATTTATCATTAAAATCAAATTTATTATTTGATTTTATTAACATTTACTCTGTTCTTCCTGTTGTATACTAGCACTTACTAGGCAGTATA
This sequence comes from Bettongia penicillata ogilbyi, assembly GCA_023548195.1. Classification (NCBI taxonomy): domain Eukaryota; kingdom Metazoa; phylum Chordata; class Mammalia; order Diprotodontia; family Potoroidae; genus Bettongia; species Bettongia penicillata. The sequence goes on along the minus strand of JAJHZJ010000314.1, from coordinate 20,091,761 downwards.
CTAAACACTGGGAATACGAAAATGTGTGTGTGTGTGTGTGTGTGTGTGTGTTCATCATTCGTTGCCGAAAAAGACCATGCCATCAGAGAAATGATGACATGACTTGCACTTGACTTTGAGTGAGTGAGGGCTGTGCAGGTCACCAGCCTCACTTCTCTTCCAGAGCCATCTGAATCCAGTGACCAGATATTCATCAGGATGACTGGAGATGACCCAGGAGGGGGCAAATGGGGTTAAGTGACTTGCCCAAGGTCACATAACTAGTGAGTGCCAAGTATCTGAGGTGTGATTTGAACTCAGGTCCTCCTTACTCCCGCACTGGTGCTCTATCCACTGTACCACTTAGCTACCTCAAGAAAAGAATATTGTGATGGAACAACAGTCATTTGGTATGTATAGAGCATAGCATTTGATTTAATATGAGGTACTCCATATAGAAGAAATAGAAGACAAAGTCCTTGCCTTTATGGAGTTTATTTTGTACTTAGAATATATATATGTATATATATATATATATATATATATATATATATATATATATATATATATGTATACAGTTCTTGCCTTCAAGGAGCTTACACTGAAATGAGAGGAAATCATATAGATAAAGGAGATGAAAGCGGTGAGGGTTGGGGAGGAACCTTCTTTCTAAGCAGTTTTTGAGAATTTTCTGTCATTCCTTAAAATAACAAATGGCATCCTAAGTGTTGTAAAACCTAGAATAAGAATCTATTCTATGCAATACTAAACACTCAGTTTTTATTAATTAATGTTTGTTTTCCATTAATTCTACTTTATTTAATAAACACTTATTAAATGTTTGTGTAGTGAGAATAAGTTTGGTTATCTTGATAGTAGGAATACATTTGTCAACCTAACAAAACTGTCTCTTTTGTTTTGAACTTTCATTCTATTATGAGTTGTTTTGAATAAGTTATTTTCCCACAAGTTGTATTTCTATAATAAGAAAAGCAATAAGACAGTATGATCTAGTAAACAATATATGTCATAAACAACTGATTAGCATATATGCACCCATATATGCTATATGGGCCCAATGATAGGGCTGACCACCAATGAAAAAACTTTAGCAGTAGCTCATGTAATGAACTACCAGTCGAATGATTCTCAAAGTAGAAGAAATCCAACATGAAGCCCTCACTATTAGTTTGCTCCTGGATCATAACCAGGTCAGACTCCTGCACTTGAGATTCAAGAAGCCCATGTTCTCTTGAAGGTAACACTGATTGATGGAGACTTGCCCAACAACCAGTTGGAGAGGGAGATAAATGTTTTGGCAAATTTGGCACGAAGACCTGTATAAGACGTTCACTGGGCCCTCCAAGAAGCAGGGTAGTAGTTTGTTATTAGAACCAAATATTCCCCATTGCCATAAGGTATGAGATAAACTGTAAGTAATTCTCAGCTTGAACAAGGCAAATGGTGAAAGGTCTCACTGTATCATTCAAATGTTACTATTGCTTCTAGAAACAGGTTGATAGCTTGTTCTTAGAAGGGCTGATGTTTTATTGTTTGCACACTAATAAAATTATGATTAATAAAGTCTGAATACATTGAGAAGTATACCTCTAATTGGTTTTTCTGTCATATTGCTTGGCATATATAAATTGGCTATAAGCATACACCCTGTATTATAGATAGGCATTTGGCACATCAAGATGAAACAAGATGGTCTGCCCTGAAGAAGTTTCTAATCTAATGGAGGGATAAGACAAAAGATATGCAAGTCCAACACAAGGTGTAATGTCTTCAATGGAAAGCAGAGATTCAAACAAAGTTCTTTTATCAATACAGTCTAAGATTGTGCTAATTCCTCCCTACCCCCCACTAGTACAGACCTATTGCATTTGTAAACTCATCCTAAACATTTTTCTTTTAACATGACCTGCTATTTAGTCCTGGCTCTCCACTCAGTCAAGAGCATACTGCCTGGCTTTTTGAGAATCACAGGGTTACAAGATAAGAAGAGAACAGACATCAAAGAATGCAGAAGATAATAATTCCCCACAACTCCCAACCTGGATACTGTCTGGAGACTATCCAAGCTCCCTGCTATTTGCTCTCTCTGTTTTCTTATCCCCAAAAGCTCCAGTAGGAGAGAAGAAAACTCCACTTATGTTATCTAAGGGAACTGATTCTCTCCCTAAGTTTGATCATTGAGAATTTACTACATAAGAATGCATAAGGATATCAGTCAATAGTAAGAAGGACCTGAAATGTCCTCTATGACCCTCTTCTGAGGACCTAATCTAATACTCTCCTATCCCGTCTTGACTGTGCCCAGTGTCTCCTGGCCAAGTGTATTGAGCACACATACACTGATATGCCTCTGGCATATTTTCAATCAACAATGTTGTTTGGATTCTAAGTCAAAAAATAGAACACAGAGGACAAAATATGATAGATTTGAATGATACTCAGAGACCTTTCATCATTTGCCTCCTTGTTCAAACCGAGAAAGAATTACTTACACAATTGATCTACCAGGTCATCTCATACCTAATGACAATGGGGTATGTTTGGTTCCCACTATTTAGTTCCTTCAAGCAACAAAACAAGAGTGTGTGTGTGTGTGTGTGTGTGTGTGTGTGTGTGTGTGTGTTTCTCAGGAATACTCTGATGGAACAACAGTCAATTGGCATGTATAGAGCATAGCATTTGACTTAATATGAGGTGCTCCATATAGAAGAAATACAAGACAAAGTCCTTGCCTTCATGGAGTTTATAATGTAGTTAGAATACATATAGAATATATAGCAGATAGCCATGAAATAGCTTTAGGAAAATACACGAGGATGTAAATATATATAAACTAATATAATGCTGATAGAGTATGTGAGTGCTAAGGGAATAAAAACTGTGTACATATATGGGTTGGGTCAAAGGAATGGAATGTCCAAGGGTATAGGCTCTTTTGGGCTCTCCCAGTAACTCACTGATATTGAGGACAAGTTATGCATACAGGGGCTCAGATTCTTGATTTTAGTAAAATGAACGTCTTAAAAGATAAGAATTTCCTTTCAACATGTGGAATTGGGCTGCATCTCTGAAGGAGAAAAAGACAATACATTTCCTACTAAAAGAGAGGAAGACAAAGAAAAAGATACTTTATCCCCTGACCTTTGCCCTCCCTAAAAGGTATGGAAGTTGAGTAGAAATACCTGGTCCAACATGTTGGCTTGACCTCAGTCAGGAAAACTGACTAAGGAGGAGCCCTCCTGCATAAGATGTGACTAGTTTACAATGAACTGAAGTGTTACAAATGAAGTCCTGGAAAATACGGAGGTGACAACCTCCAGAAACATAGCTGCATAGCTTGTACATTGGGTTTGCAAGATATGTGCTGTAGATAGTCAAGCATATCATTTCTTTTTAAAAAAAGGAGGTTTCATCCTCATGTGCAGCGGTCATCACCCATCCACACTCTACTTTCCTTTTGGGTTCTGTGAATTCTTGCTGCTGATTCTCCATAACTTCCTCTACAGCAGTACCTGAAAAGCTCTCCGGCTGCTCTGGGAATGATTCCCATCTCCTGGTCAGCTTCTGACGGTGAAATAAGATCATTTTCTGAATGCGGTCCTAGCATTGTATGGCTCTTTCCACTCCCCGTCTGTCCGTAAGTCATAATACAAACATTATATCTACAAATAAAAAACATTGTTGAGTGGGTTTTTTTATTTGCCTTTTTTAAACCTTTTTCCATGGATATCCACATTTTTAGGCATGTCATCTGGGAAAGCGGAAACAAGGGTAATGGATAAATTGTCATTGATTCTCCCGCTACCGCCACCTCTCCTTAATGATTAGTTTTCACTGGAGTGGAAGAGTTCATTTTGGAGATTGATGCTACATGGAAATGCTAATGGTTTTTGAACACTTTCCCCATGTGCATCAGGGGTTTCAATTAATCCAGGGCACACTTTCACTGTCTTCATCTGGGTCATTCATCTCAAAACAATCAATCAATCAAGGAAACCTTTCCCCAGAGTAATAATGCTTAGCACTTTCCATTGCTATAATGAGTCTGCTAGGTTGAGCTGAAAAATTTGAGCTGGGGTCCAGTGCTGTTTTAGATTTTCATTTGGGCTGTGTACCAAGTAAACCTTAGTATTGATCACTAAACTTTTTTCAAGTTACAAACTTAGCTAATGTATGATATCAAATGAGCTAATGTCATGTTGTATTGGGCCATGTTACGCTCTATCATGTCATGTCATGTTACATCATGCGTGGGATGGTGTGCTATAGAGGCAGAAGAGTATAGTGAATAGAGAGCTGAACTTGAACCCAGGAACCTGAAGTCCTTCTTGTGACACAGGTTGGCTATGTGTTCTTGGGCAAAAATAACTTCTCTGTCCTCTAGGTACATTGCTAGGAGTGTAAGGTGCAGAAGTTGCTACAGGACAGAAGTGTCTAATTCCAATCAATCAACAGGATCCATTAAGTACCTAGCAGGTTCCAGGCACTGTGGGTTTGGAAGAACAAAGACAGATGTGAAACCAGTCCCTGTGCTCAAGGAATTTAAATACTATTTGGGGAAATCCTCCATACTATGAGGGGAAATTAGGGATCACAGAAAGTCCGTAACCACAATTAGCCTAATAGTGGATAGTAGGGAGAAATAAAATATAATCAGTTATTTAAAGGAGCTAGCCTCATCACTGTTGTAACAGCCCTTTGTTGCCTTTGGATAAGAGGACCTATGAGGATGAGGACGATGATGAAGAAGAAGAATGCTATTCACCTCCAAACAGAGAGATAATGGACACGAGCAATAGAAACATTCATTTCTGGGCAGGGTGCAAGGATTTCTTTTAACTTCGTTTATTTGTTCCAGAGTTGTTTTCTTCCCCTTTCTTTCTTTCTTCCTCTCCATTATCAATAGTAATGCCACAAAAAAGTCATTATAATATTTTTAAATGCACAAAGCATAAGGAAGACAATTTTGAAAACAATGCATAGAATTCATTGTCTGCTTTTACAAAGGAAGGAGTATGATGACATGGAGGGTTACAATTTCATAAAGAATCTTCTTTCTTTGTTCTGCTCTGTGTATAGGAATGCTCTCTTTTTTGTTGTTAAGTTCAGAATTTTTTTAAAAATTAAAAATAAAATGAGGGCATCGGTCTTTATGACCTCTGAGGTCTCTTCTGGCTCTAAATCTCGGATCTTATGACATGTTTTAGAGTTTTGCTAGAAAACCATTTGAGAAATCTCTTATTCTCTTGCATGTACACATATGCTTTATATATTTTATTAGTTCGTTTCCCCTTCCTGAGTTTTCTGGGGAGTTACTTGAATATATTAATACTACCCCTTCCCTTTTCTAGGGAACTGGTAGAAATCCCAGCAGAACCTTTTCAGTAGTAGTAATGTAAACAGCAATTCATGTTCATAGAATACTTTAGTGTTCACAAATCAATTTTCTCACAAGTATTCTATGAGATGGGTAGTTCCAAGTCTTGATTGATGTGAATAATGAATCCCTCTCTGGCGTGGTCACATTATTTGAATTCATGTTTGCATATTTCCATTGAGTTTGAACCAATGACTATATTTTAAATAATTTCATCTCTGAGTAGTGCGAATTTTATTAATGCAACCACTTCAGGGGATTCATTATACACTAACTGGGACCTAGCCATATTTTTTAGGAAGTAATTGAAATGAAGAGGTGGAGGAGCTTGAATAGGACCAGAAATCTAGTAACTGGAACCCGAATCCACTGGATTTAGAGTTATGAAGACTATGTCTAAAATAAGTCAACCAAATTGAGGATCTTCTGTAAGTACTAACTGAGTACTGGGTGGCAGAGCTAAGAAATCTGAAGAGCTAGCACATATCCTGCCTTGTGAATGTCTACAGATTTTTCAATTTAAAAATATTTTTAGAAATCCTTACCATTATACTGGCAGCCCAACAAGTACCAGGACTGACCAAGACCACAATTGCCAATGGTTCCTAGAATATTTAGATTTTTCTAACAATAATACACGTTTTCCATATCCATAGAAATTAGTATTCACCAACTGTTTTAAACAGTGCCTTTCTTTTCTAGTTCTGCCATTTACTAGCTCTGTGACTGTGAGTGTGTTGCTCTGAGACTTAGTTTCCTAATCTATAAATAGGAATAATGATTCTTGAACTGCATATCTAATAGGGAGATCCTGAGGTTCAAATGAGCTAATGTATTTAAAACATTCTTGAGACAAGATGTAAATGAAAGATAATATTATTATTGTAGTAAGCTGCATTAGAATCATAGACTTTTAGAATTAAGAGATACCATGGAGAACATCTCACCTGTTTCCTGTCATTTTACAGATGAGGAAACTGAGACTTCAAGAAATGAAGTATCATTGATCTGTAATGCCTTAAGACCTACATGCATTATTAGAGTCCCTTTTAATTATGTTATTCAGATTTCTCTGTTAAAGCATAGAGTATGTGCACCAACAATAGTGAGAAAAACTAGGAGATCCTTGACATTTGGGAGAAGTTTAGCATAGAAAATAATGCTTCTTTGTACCAGTAATTTTTCTAGAAATTTTAAATTCATAATTGGGTTTATAAATTGAAAAAAGTTTAGAGTTCAATGCTAAGGCTTGCTTGGTGCACAGCCCCTATGAAAATATAAAATATCGCTGGACCTCAGCTCAAATTTCTCTGTTCAACCTGGTAGACTCATCATAGCAATAAAAAGCTGTTATTCTGGGGTTTATTTGTTTGTTCTAAGATGGATGACACAGAGAGAGTAAAAGTGTAAATTTGAATTAATTGAAATCTCTGATTCACATAGGGAGAGGGTTCCAAAAGCCATTAGCAATTCCAGGCAGCATTGATTTCTAGGATAAACTCTAGCTCCAATGAAAACTAATTAGAAAAATCAATGACAATTCCTGTCACCCTTGATTTCCTTTTCCCAAATAACAGGTTTGCAGATGTAGATATCTGTGAAAAAAGGAAACACACACACACACACACACACACACACACACACACACACACGACCAAAAAAACCCCTCATTCCTCTTCCCTTTTCTATGCCCATCCATCTACATTCTTTTGGCTTTTAGAATAGCATCCACAGGACATCACTGGCACTCAAAATGTTATTTCTTATAGGGATGTTTCAGACTACTTTGGAGTTCATAATATAAAAAAAAGCAGTCCCACAGGGAGAAATAGAAGCTCAAAATAATGTCATCTGTTTCACATTTGTAATGAAAAAGCAACTCTGAGACAGATGGCTTTGACCCATGAGCCTTTCTTTATCTTTTCTGGAATCTGCTTCTGCTTAAATGATGGCTGACAATGACAAGTTTTCAATGGAAGAATATTTTCTAATGAATGTGGAAATCCCAGCATTCAAAAAGAAAAGGTCAAACAGAAGTTCCAAGACATCACGGAAAAGAATGCTGTGTGTGGGTCATCCATGTAGATTCTGCATGCTTGGTATGGCATGCCATTTTGTGCCATTCTGTGTGCTAGATCATGTCATGTCATATTAAAGAAGCAACATAGTATAGTGGATAGATAACTGGCCTTGAAGCCAGGCAGATCTGGTCTCAAGTCCTGCCCAACACAAAGATTGACTATGTGATCCTGGGCACATCACTTAACTTCTCTGTCATCTGTCTAGGCAAGTTGCTAAGAAAACTAAGAAATATCTGCATTGATAGAGGGAGTTTCCTCACTTGAGAGTTCCCTATAATGTGAAATCACAGGTCTGGCCTCTATCCCTATGTTATATTGTATTGTATTATGTTGTGTTGTGTTGTGTTATATTGTTATGTTGTGCTGCATTATGTGTTGTTATATATAGTGAAATACTCCAGAAGAGACAATAGTAGATAGAAAACCATCCTTAAAATCAGAAAGATTTGCGCTCGTCCTACCTTTGACCCATACTTATTGTGTGGGCCCCATTCAATTCTCCAAGGCTATCAGAACTATTCTCTCTGAATTGGTAGAGGAAATCTCTTCCCTGGGAGATACCCCTCCCTGGGAATACCAGTGAAATCACAGATGTGGTCTAAAATAATATTACAGTCTATTATCTGGTGACAGGTTATATGTTCATTCGGTGCTTACTATACTATAGGTATACACAGAGCCTTTACAAAAGCCTTTCATTTAGTCTGTTCTTTTGCTCCTGATTACAGATGAGTTATTGTTCTCTTTTGGAAAGTCGATGAAACCTGTAAAACTGAAATTTTTCTCTTTCTCTTTCTTTCGGAAAGTCAATGAAACCTGTAAAACTGAAATTTACATAGGCTTACAAAACCAATATGAGAAAGTCTATGCCTCCTCTGAGTCTATTAAGTGAATAAGGACAATCTATAAATTATCGTTCAATAAATTTCCTTTCCCTCATGACTGACGCATAACCTACTGGGCCAGGGGTGGGGAACCTACAGCCTCGAGGGCACATGTGGTCCTCCAGGTCCTCAAGAGCAGCCCCTGACTAAATCCAAACTTCACAGCACATATTCCCTTAATAAAACAATTTGCACTGTAAAATTTGGAGTCAGTCAAAATGCCACACCCAAGGACCTAGAAGGCCACTTGTGGCCTCAAGGCCTCAGGATTCCCACCCCTGAACTATGCCATAGCAGATCAAAATCAGGCCAGATTTTACTACTACATAGCCCCTTTAGAAGTGAACAGGAGCTCTGTGATGAACAGGTAACTGATTCCCAGAGGGAGACATTCCCTTTTTCAAGCTAATGTTACTGACAAATTGTTTCTATTACATTTTTTAATGTTCTGAAACATAAAATAAATATAGGAGAGAAGAGCAAATTACATCACAGAAACAGTCATAATCTTACTTATTGTGGTAAACAGCACAATTCTGAAGTGAAATCTAAACAACCCATTGCCATATTTATTCCTTAAGCCAGTTACAAGGCCCTTTGGTCAGCATATTCAACTGTGTTCCACATATGAGAAATGTTTCAGAGTTCATCTGCAACTTTTGTTTAAAAACAAACAAAAATTACTGTTACTATAGGTATAGCCCTGTGTAATCTATTGTGTTAATTGGTTCTTTGAAAACATGATGTCAGGTGAAACAATATTACAGGGGACAGTTCCATTAGAATGCTGTTCTAACAGGTGATTGGCTAAATCACATTACAGATTGGGTTTCACATTTTTTATGTGTGTGTGGGGGGGGGTTATAATGTGTTAATGACATTTTGGAGAATTGATATTGACCTGGGCAACCTTTTCTTCTGGGTATGCCTATACTAGTACATGATATAACTGTAATTGTATTTTCTTGTTTATATAGTATAAGCAGAAAAATATAAATTCTTCTAGAAATTTAATTACAAGTGTTAGTGTGGACAACAAAATTATTATTTTTTTCTTAACTTACCCATCTAAGAGAGATGTAAGCAAAGGGCACACATCTCCAAACACTATCTTCTGAGACTCCAAAGGACTATAAACTCTGACAGGAAAAGAAGAAATGGTATTTTAGTGTAAGAAAAAAAAGAGATAAATTTACTTTAACAACACAAACTTAAGATTGAAGGAAAAAAAAAATTACTGCCATATTTCCCATGACTAGTGCCATTTGGACTTCTCAACAAAATTAATGTTCAATGTTCTTTCAAAGTAAAAGAGAAATGAGGTTTGTGACTCTGTCAAGTTAACAGAAGCCAAAGGACAGAGAATGAGGGCATGACTATTTCTTCCTGTCCCCTTAAACCAAAATGCACAATAGAACATAAGGAGAAAGATACTGTTCACAAAGCTTAAAAAGCATTGTATTTATCTTACGATTAAATTAGTCTTTTTGTGGTTCAAATTAAGTCATATCAACAAGCAGCTTTAAAGGGCCTATTATGTGCCAGGCTCTGTGCTAAACTTGTTACAGCAACAATTCTTTTTTGCTAGAAAAATGTAAAAATTCTAGCTCAAGCAACAGTTCAATATAAGCATTTGTTCTTTTATGATTGAATAAATTAAAAGCTTTTTCCCACAGGCACAAAATCCAGTTAGCAGATCTTTAATTCATACTACAGATACCTAGTGTGTAAATGTGGCTCTTAAGTTTATAATCAACAGAGACATAGAAGGTTGCCAAAGAATAAAACTGACACAAAGGGATGGCTGCCAAAACCCGTGTACTTTCAAACCAGTGGATTCTCCTGTTAGACAAGTGCTGCTTTGATTTCAGGATTTCATACAGTTTCCTGAAATCTGAGTTTTTACTTTAGCTGGAACTAAACTTTCCCAAGATTTTCTTTTTTTCCAAAATGCACTATTTCCCACACCACCAGTGGGGTTAAATCTAAAGATTCCAAAGTCTTTAGGTGAAGCCATCCTACTAGGAAGGGTTTTACTTTCCCTGCCCTCAGTTTCCTCATCTGTAAAATGAGAAGGATGGATTAACTCGATCTCAGAGGGCCAGTCAACTTTAATATCCTGGGTTTAGAGGTACAAAATGAAGAAAGGACTGGGAAGACTTCTCTGTATTCCATTAATCTCTAGCAATACACAGACTAGCCTGTACCAGTAAGGAGGGAATCATGCCAAAGGCAGGAAGCCAACCTGTTAAAAGCAAATAAACAACCTCCTCACTACCTATAAAAACAAAGAAAATCCCAGTAAGCACATATAGCAAAAACTCCCAAACTAAATTTTGTTATTGAGTCGTTTTTCAGTCCTGTCTGCTTCTTCATGGTCCCTTTTGGGGGGGTTTTGGCAGAGATACTGGAGTGGTTTGCCATTTCCTTCTCCAGCTCATTTTACAGATGAAGAAACTGAGGAAAGCAGGGTTAAGTGACTTATCCAAGGTCACACAGCTAGTAAGTGTCTGAGGCCAGATTTGAACTCAGGAAGATGAACCTTCCTGACTATTCACTGTGCCACCTAGCTGCCCCATTGTCATTGCTATTGGACAAGTCTTCTACTCTTTGGAGAAGGAAATGGCAAACCACTCTAGTATCTCTGACAAGAAAACCCCAAATGGGGTCACAAAGAGTTGGATATGACTGAAACGACTGAAAAAAAAACCACTGTTCTACCCTTATCTAATCCTTAGAGCATTCCAAACCCTCTCTCATAATCAAGAGTATGGCCATCTCCCACCTTTCAACACACACACTTAAAGGAGGTCTGGCCTTCTTCTCTAAGAAATTGAGACCTTCTCAACTCCCCTTCTCCATTCACCAAAGCTCTGAACCATCTCTCCCTCAGAAGAAGAGATCCCTATGACTCACTATGGATAATCTCTTTTCCTGTATCTTTGATTCTCCCATTCCTTTGAGCTTTCCTTAAATCCTAAAAAAGAAAACTAAAACCCCCCAACCTCCTTCATCATCTCATCGCTGCTCTATGCCTTCTACCTCACCATGAAGTTTCTTGAAAAATCGCTCAGACACGATACTTCCTTTCTAACTACCTACTCTCTCCTCCATCTCTTGCAAGTAAGGCTTCTATCCTGACCCTCCACTAAAACTGTTCTTACAGCAAACCGCTTAGTGTTCTCTTAGGCATCAAATGCTCACGCTTCTCCCCTCCATTTCTTGGAATTCTTCAGTGCTTCAGTACCTTAAGATCAGACCTTTTCATTTTGGTCTTTGCATTCCCAGCACCCAACATTACAGTACCTGGCACACAGTAGGCACTTTTTAAACAAACTAATGCTTATTCAATTCCACTGAAACCCTATGATCTTTTTCCCTAGTCCTCATCCTCTGACTCCTCTTGGATTCTCCCCTTTCTTAGCTTGTAAGTCTCTATACTTTCCTCCAGGCTCTCTTATTTCTCTGAGATCACTGATGGCTCCTCATGCTCTTCCCAGGTCCATAATGGAGAGGGACCCCTGAGCCTTCTCCTTGCCCACCTTCTCTTTCTACATTCTTTCTTGATCATCTTATTGACTAGTATTGCTGCAATGATGACTTATGTGGATAACTTTCTCATCTTTGTTTTCAGTCTTAATCTCATTTCTTGGTTTCATTCTCATGGTGACTACTTAATGGATACGTCCCCTAGATGTGCTACAAGTACCTCCAACTAAAATGGAGCTCATTATGTGGAAGGAGGAAATTGTAGACATCATTGCCTGAAAAGATCTGAGAGCTTTATAGATTTCATGTTCAATAAGAGTCATTAGTATGATATGACAACCAAGTTAATCTGATCTGAGGTTGTTTTATTTTTTTGTTCATTGATTTTTTTTAAATTTATTATTGTATTTTGGGTGTGAATAAGGAGGTGAGAAACTGGCATTGGTTGGACCACATCTGGAGTCTTGTCTCCAGTGCTTGGCGCCACATTTTAGGAAGGACATTGCTAAACTGGAAAGCATCCAGAGAAAGACAACTAGGAAGATGAATGGCCTTTATGAAGATCAGGTGAATAATAATGATGTCATCATCTAATAATAATAGATAACCCATGATCTGTCTCCTAAAAAAAGAAACTACGTGTGACTTCTGACTCAAGGAGGGAATTGAACCAAAGTATCTTATATGTTGATTTATATCAATGTCATTAAATAATAAGGGTAAAGTAAAAACATTAAACAGCTCTTTTATCTCATTGAATCCTCCTCCAGTGAAAACCATGTATAATTATATTAAGAATAGGGATGGTGGGAGAAGCAATCTGCTGGAGAAGACAATGGAATGGGATGACATCTGCATGTAGAGGAGTTTGCCTTGGCAAGGAATAGGGCTATCTCATTATATGAGATGGCGTCAAGGAGGAGACAGTAGCAGTAGAAGGCATCTGGGTGATATGAAATGAAGAGGAGAAGAGGAAACTTGCCTCTTGTAATCCTTGTCATCTTTCAAAGCTTAAGTCAGATGCTCCCTCCTCCATGAAGTCTTCCCTGATTCCCCCAGCTATTAGTGTTTTATCTTTCCTCAAATTACTATGCTTGTCTGTGAACATGTTGTATCTTCCTAGTAGTATACTATCTCTTAGTAGTATCCAGCATGGACTCTTCATTTTTTTTTTCTCTCCAGTGTCTAGTACCCCAATTGGCACTTAATGTTGGAGCTGATCTGTTCTCCCCTATTGTTAATAATTTCCCCCTTGGATCTCACAGAGCACTTTGATTTACAAATTTCTGACTCATTTGTTACATTATCCATTCATTATCCATTTTTCCCTCTGTTATATTGTGAGTTCTATGAAGACAGGGATAATGTCATATGCAAATGTTACTCCTAGGTTTTGTACAGAGCAGGCTCTTCATTAATAGTCACTGTTTTTGTGGCTACCATATTTGGTTTAGATCACTGTCTCTGGAGTCATAGGAACTAGTTTCAAATCCTATTGTGGACACTCCCTACCTGTATGACTTTGTAACCTCCCTAGGCTAAGATTTCCTAATCAGTAAAATGAGAGTTGATTGTTCTCTGAGATCTCTTCCAGTTCTGAACTTATGACTTTATGTGCCAACTTTGCATTTCTGTCAATCAGTGACTTTATTTTTAAAATCAAGAGAAAAGGATAGCTGGTTTCTAGTGATGAACTTTGCTCTCTTAAAATATTTATCAAAAGAGTGGAGTAATACCTATGAAAATAATTTATGGCAAGGAGAAGAGTTGAAAAATAAAACTTAACATTCCTAGTCCTTCTCTCATTTGAATGTCAGGAAAAAAAGCCCAACACCCTTTGGAGTTGTTTCAGGACTAGAGACCCTATGGACCACAATCAGGAATGAGCATGGGGGTTGTTTGTGTATAAAGTTACAGGGACAAGGCATGAAAATCATTATCTGCACTCAGGAATTTGACATCTAAAGGTAGCAGCCTCAGTCCCTGAGGAGAGCTGCTTTCATGATGGTTCCCCCTCCTTTGGCTGATCTTTCCCCACAGTACGATTTCGTTTCACTCTCGGCTTTGACCTAAGTCGGCTCTCCTGAGCATCCAGGATGATCCAGGGAGTTCACCCTGGAGTAGAGAACTGAATTGGAGCAGACAAGGATGATGTGGTGTATCTGAGTGGTTCCCAGAAATCCAATTGGCTATCGACTGAAAATCTGGGAATTAGAGAACCAGAGAATGTTGGAGATGGAAGGGAATTTAGAGTTCAATTGACCCAAACCTCCTCATTTTCCAAGAAAGAAAACTGAAACACAGAGAGGTTCAGTTACTTACTTGAGGTCACAGAGTTAGGTTAGTAGAGAGATCAGAACTAGAAATAATAACCTAGACATGAGCAGGTGTTAATGGAGCCCTTTGCATACTCTTCTCAAAGAAAGTCATTCTTGACTGTGGAATTAATGAGAATGTCAGATACTTTGGACACATTTCTTCCTGTGCTTCATACTTGCTAGAAGTGAGAACCTTATCAGCGTGTGAATTCAAGATGTGATGTAAGAGAAGTGGTCCCAGTGAGAAATTATTTAATAACCACTAAATGTTTTATCTTCCTTATTAATGCTTTCTTAAGTCTAGATATTCAATAAATGGTTTAACAACTGGTAAATGTTTAACAAACATTTACCCGCAGGAGAGGCGGAGTACGCCTGATACACTTTTAAGTTAATCTGCGTGGATAAAATTTTCTCCATCACTTTCTTAAGTCTAGAAAATTAACAAAATAATTCAAATTCTGATTTGTAGAATTTGCCAATTTTTGAGGTACACACAATTTAATAATCAGCTTTCACAAGCAAGTTTGAGCTTTCTCCAGCATACCCTGGTATGTCCCATACTCCTACGTTAGTAATCATAATGAGTCCTGACTTATTTTTTTTTTTAAGTCAGTCAGGATGAAGTGACTTGCCCAGGGTCACACAGTAAGTGTGTAAGTATCTATAGTGTCTAGTAAGAGTCTGAGGCTACATTTGAACCCAGGTCCTCCTGGCTCCAGGCCTGGCCCTCTATCCACTGCACTATCAGCTGCCTTAAGTCCTAATTTATTTTAATTGAACCAAGCAATCAGAAGTAGGAACTAGATGTGAAGAGATCTTAGACATGCCTATTGAGTCATTCAATCAAAGGCATTTTGACTGAGTATTTTAAAAAGTTCTTGATCAATTTAGGAGTGAAGGATATTTTAGGAATTTTAGGAAGATTTTTAGCAATTCAGATAAGTGAAATGACACAAGGACCACGTTAGAATTGGTTGAAGAAATTTAGTCACATCCTGTAAGATTTGTAGAAAACAACTGATCAATTTGGAACCTGGGTATTTGAGTATCTGGAGGTGGAGAGGTGATAGCTTCTTCATCCAACCTCCTGAAAGGGAATCTTTTAGAGGATGGGGAGGAACAGATGAGCCACCCTCATCCCTCCAATCCTTTGGGCAAAGAAAGACCTTGTGGACTTCAGAGGGTTGGGGGACTTGGACATACAGCTGTCCTTGTAGAATCCCTGGGACAGTAGTAGCTGGAAACAGTCTCTACATCACAATCCAAGGCTACATTAGACACACTGAGGAAAGGCTGCTCCAAGACTCTTTAAGGAAGAGAAAGCTGCAGCAAACCTAATGGTTATTTCACTAATATTCTTTGGGGGCAGGGGAGAGAACTTTCAGCAGCTAGAAGCTGGGAGCTGGTCCTTTACCCCTTGTGCTTTCTAAGCTTGAGCCCACTTTCTCTTAGACTCTGTATGCACTGATAGGAGAATAGAATAGAATAGACCTTGAATGTTTTAGGGGTGGGGAACCTGTAGCCTTGAGGCCACATGTGGGTCATATTCTGCCTCAGACACTTACTAGCTATGTGATCCTGGGCAAGTCATTTAATCTCTGTCTACCTCAGTTTCCAAATCTGTAAAATGAGGATAAAAATAGCACTTATTTTGTAGGGTTGTTGTGAGAATAAATAATATTTGTAAAGCATATTGCAAACCTTAAGGTGCTATCTAGATGTCATTATTTTTAATGAAGATTCTTAAGACGTGTTCAGAACACTCACTTCAGCCTTCAGATATGGAAAGCACACAGAGTCAAATGGAATTCAGGATCACAAATAAAGAGCTAGAAGGTAGCTTAAATACTGTAGAGCCCAATTCCTTCATTTAACAGATAGGGAAACCGCGACTAAGTAGCCTAGAATTCAAGCTTAGGTCTTCATGACTCCATTTCCATCAGCTGCCTCTGACTTTTCTCATGTCTGGAGAATGGCTATCATCCACAAGTTTTACAACATTCTTTTGTCCACCTAAGAGTCAGCTTTATGTCTCTTATATTAACATTAATTGCATTCCAGAATATTAGGTATCATGCTTTCCCTCCTGATTCATTGATAAACTTTTTTTCTAAAGGAATAAAATGCTGAAAACTGGAATTTTCTTTCTGAAGAGAAATCAAATATTTTGACATTTATTAGATCTATAAAAAGTTGCTAAAAAAAATAAACAGTGTTTTGAGTTCATAAGAACCATATGCTCTAGTGTTTATAAAAATGAGTTGTGACTAAATGCTGAAAAAACATTGCCCCAAAGCAGTATTCTTATGCGGATTTTTGTTTTAACTCTTTGCCTCCTCCATGAGAAGCACCTTGAACACATGGGGTCATGGCATCGCTGGGGTACTTCAAGTAGGTGCTCCATGTAGACTGGCATTTCCTTTTTATTCAGTCACCATCCTGGTGTTTCTTCTGTGCCCTCCAACCTATGAGCCTCATTTATGTTTGAGATGGTATTGGGTAATACACAGAGCAAAGGTCTGTTTCCCCTAAGTTGATAGTAGTCTTGGCTCTGGTATTGATTATGGAGAATTTGATTTCTCTAGGTCTCATCTCCTTCACAAGTGAAAGGAGAATAATCGTGTGTCTGTGTGTGCGTATCTGTATGTGTGTGTTTCTGTGTTTGTGTGTGTGTGCACCAGAGCATACTCTCCAGTGATAGAAAGCTTAAATAGCTACGTCTTAGGAGCTTTCTCAGCATTTGGTAGAACCAGGAACCTTCTTACCTATCTAGGCCTATAGTTAGATTCTATGTTCGTCCTTCATTGCTGAAGAAGACTATGCCATCAGAAAAACGATGACATGACTTGCACTTGACCTTGTTTTGAGTGAGGGAGGGATGTGCAGGTCACCAGCCTCACTTCTCCAGAGACATCTGAATCCAGTGACCAGATATTCATCAGGATGACTGGAGATGACTCAGGATGAGGCAATTGGGGTTAAGTGACTTGCCCAAGGTCATACAGCTAGTGAGTGTCAAGTGTCTGAGGTGAGATAAGGATGGAAGAGGTCCTAGTGGCCTTTACAACACATATACAGTTAAGGCATTGCACTTACTACGCGGCATGTAACCATGTTTGTTTGTTTTTTTAATAGTTAGATATCAGCAATTTAAAGCACTAACTTGTAATAAACTTTGTTAAATAAAGCAACTTGAAAACAGCTAGATGTGCTAGGTCAGCAAACACAAAAGCAGCGGATTGAACTAAGTGTTGGGTCCAGAAATGTGGGAAACAAAGGAGTTCTGTTTCCACAGAACTTTAAGTGATGGCAGTTAATCAGAGTTGTGACCTAGTGTGGTCAGGTACGAGGTCAGAAACTAGTGTGAAGGCTTCAGGAGCTGGTTGAGGGGAAGCCTATCTGAGAGAAGAACATGAAGTGAGGTGTTCAGGAGGCTCCTTCTAGCCAATAGATGGTGAGGCAGGAGATTGAAATTTTGGAACAGTATAAAGAGGTTTGCATTGGTCTGAATAATCTGTAGTGTCCCCATGGCCTTAGGTGGGAGCTACCCATTCATTCAGGGGGTATGAATGTAAAGATAATGAAAGCTTTCCTGATTTCACAACAAATATTGTTCTTTAAGGGGAGCGCTTCTCTCATAGTAGGGAAAGTGCCCTCTTCTTGAAAGGACTGTAATTAAAGATTCTTCTTTTACTCCAGACATTCATTTGGGTGTGAGCCCTAGATGGGGAGGGTGATGGGGGGAGGAGCTATTTATAATAAAATATAAGGCATTTTTCTGGGAATTTCTATCTCTGTCAACCTCCTACATTAAAATATTATGGCAGCTTGGTAACTAGCACATATTAGGGTGCAGCTCCATGTCTGGAGCCTACTCCTAGCATGACTCAAGAAAAGAGGTTCCTTGACTATTTTTCTTTTGTGAGCCATAAACCCCTCTGGCAGACTGGTGAAGCCTATGTACTCCCTACTCAGAATTACTTCATGTGAAGAAAATAAAATATATTGTGATTGTGAAGGAAACCAAATTCAGTCATTTAATAAGTTAATTAAATATTTATCGAATTGTAGTGTTTATTAAATGCGTACTATTTCCCTGTGCTAAACACTGGGGATATAAAGAGAAGAAAAAAAAAACAGTCCTTTCCCTCAAGGAGCTCATAATCTAATGGGAAAGATTGAAATAAATATATTGAAACAAAAATCTTATCTTTTCCTATCTAAGTTCATGGGCCCCTTGAAATGCATCACAGGACCTCTGGACCAGAGGTTAAGAACTCTTGCTCAGCAACCTCTAGAGTTGTCCCCTGAGCAGAATGGGGAAAATCCAGGGAGACCAAAAATTGGCCTGCATACCTGAAAGTGGCCAGGAGTTGATTAGTATCCCAACAGAACCAATCACTAACTCTCGTGAGAATTTTTCTACATATTCCTCAAGGTTATCTAGAATTCTAAGACCAGACAAAGTAGAGAATTCTAAAGTAATTTGGGGTTAGATTGACTTCCTTCAAATTATCTAAGATCTCTGCACCCACCACCCCCCTGCTCTAGGCTCAAAATTAACTGATTAGGAAAATTAATATTAAGCTGTATAATTTAATAATAATCCATCCTATTCCCCATTTTGTCAAATCTCATTTCTCAGACTAATTCCAAAAACTTTCCCAGTCTGAACTAAAAGTGTGGTTGAATAATGTGATCACTTCTCCCCTCCCTTCCCCTCATCTGCTAGTCAAACTGTTTAAAGCGGGATCCTTGGCTTTGTTTACCTCTAAACAAAGAACCAGCTTGGACTGAGCCCATCTCCAGGGGAGGGCTCCTGGGTCCTTGCCTCTTCATGTCAAAGTTAGGAGTGATTTGTTTTTCAGAGATACTGGTTGAGGTAGTTCTGGTTTTCCAGTCAAGGTTACTAGAGCTAGCTGAGACCCACAAAGCAATTAGCATTTTTTAATTGTCAGAAAGTCTTAACTAGCCATACCTGAAGGCCAACCCATTTTCCCCAGCTGCAGCTAATTGTAAGGCTTTTCAGCTAACCCAACCTCTCCTTATAACCTTTCGGGTTTCAATAGGGTTTCAGTAAAGATGCGCTTTTCAGTCCCATTGTGATTGCTGACCCAACTGAGGGGGCACAGTCTGTATGTACAGTCAAGCAAAATAAATGGCTTATGTCCAAATATATCTGTCTCATTTTGTGACTTGAATCTATCACTTCTATATCAGAAAACGGGTAGCCTGCTTCTTCCCCGGTTCTCAGGAATTGTGGGTGGCCATTGCATTGTTCAGTCTTTCTAAGTAGTTTATTATTGTATAAATTATTCCCCTGCTTCTTTTCTCAGCATCAGTTCAGGTCCCAGGTTCATCATTTCTTATGATATAATAGTGTTTTAATAAGTCCATATGCCATAATTTGCTCAGCTGTTCCCCAGCTGATGGCTACCTCATTAGTTTCCAGTTCTTTGTCACAACAAAAGTAGCTTTCCTAAATATTTTTGCACATATAGGTCCTTTTCCTCTTTCTTTGATTCCTTTGGAGCTAGAGATCTAATTTGCTGAGTAAAAGTACATACAAAGTTTATTAACTTTGGATGCATACTGAATTGTGCTTCATAAAGTGGATGAAAAAGGAATATTGGTAGAGGATCCAAAGACTCCTTTTTACAACTGTTTTTTAGAAAAAAAAAAACATTATTTCTCTCCTGCCTCATTCCTGTAATATATAAAGTGTGAAAACAGTCACACCGCTAGGGACAAAGGATAGGCTATCCAATATCTGTATAGAAACAAGCGTTGGGAAAAAACCCCAAACTCTTGCATAAGCACTGAATCCTGGAAATGTCTGGAAAACATGGAGCTCCATTTGGGAAATTGGCAACATTCGAGTTTATGAATAGTAAAAGCTGTTCTGAAGGGCTGACTTGTTCTGTTTGCTGCCGCATGTAGTGTTAAGACTTTATGTGAGTATTTCTAAGCCACCTGGCTCGGAAAGGAATTGGCTAATAAGCCAAACAGTCGACAAAAGAGCATTGTTCAGGAGGCTGCACAAGTTGAAAAACATGGAGTGACTGAGTCAAGTCTCAAGATCTATGGACTACATTTCAAGATAGCAAGTTGGCACCATTAGCTGATTGAAAATGAGGAAGATTCATTTGCTTAAAGTGATTTTGGCTAATCAGTTTAACAGGATCAAATCTATTATGGATACATTGAGAAAAAAGCATGCTCTCATAAAGTTTAGTGAGATGAAACTAGATCTGGCTGGAACTCATTCATTCATTCTCTTTCCACTGGCTTCTAGAGTATGTAATGCACCTTACTCATCTTTGTAATCCTGCAATACCTACCACAATGACTTTCATAAAGTATTTGTTGAACTGAATTGTCTACAAGTTCAATTCTCCCTGTATTAAAAGTACTTTGAATTTATCAAGCCATTCCCTCTAGTGATGACTGTCTCTCTCTTTCCTTTCTGGGAATCAAACTTCTTCAAAGTGTATCTGCACTCATTCCTTAATTCCTCGCAGTCTCGATTCTGCTCCCACCGCTATAACAAAACTATTCTCTGTATACTGGAAAATCTAATGTTCTTTTCTCAATTAATACCACTTCCCAATTTCTATAGCATTTTGTTTTAATGGCAATCCTCTCCTTAAAACTCTCTAATCTTGGACTAGTGGCTACCAATAAGTATGCAGTAAACTCCAGAGAGGGAGTAGGGCACAAAATTTTTGCAAGGAGTTCATGAATCAATATATAAATCCACAAGTGAGGAATCACAAAATACAAAGAATGTCACAATATATGTATGGCTATTTTCCAAATTTTTTAAATATATGCTTCTAAGATTAATCAAGTTCATTTAAAATATTCTTGTTCACAGTAGATTTTTATCATTAGACTTTAATTCACTTAACAGGTGCTAACCTATGAATCAGTAAGCATTTATTAAGGACCAACTATATGCCAGACACAGGTGTGGGGGGAGAGATACAAACACAAAGAATGAAATGATCCTTATGCTTAAGAAACTTACAGGAGCAGCTTTCTGGAGTCAGGAAGACCTGAGTCAAAAACCCAGCCCCAGACACTTTCTAGCTGTGTGACTGTGAGCAAGTCACCTAACCTCAGTTTCCACATCTATAAAATGGGGATCATAACAGCACCTACCTCCCAGGATTTTTGTGAGGATCAAATGAGATAATTGTAAAGTGTCTGACTCATGCTAAGCTCTATGTAAATGTAAACTATTGTTGAACTGTATTGAGGCAGAAACAAATATACGTGTGTGTACGCACAGCATCAACATAAAGAGCATAAATACAAGATGGTTAGGAAAGAAACTAGCAGTTGGGAGGATCAGAAAAGGCTTCATTCATGTAGAAGGTCATGCCTAGGTCTTGAAGGAAAAGAGAGACTCTATGATGGAGATGAGGAGGAAGTACATTTCCAGCATGGAGGCAGCCAGTGCAAAGACATGGAGACTGGAGATGGAGTGTTGTGTGTGAGAAACAAAGAAAAGTCCAGTTTGACCTCCAATATTCAGGCATTCCCTAAGAGTTTTGTCCTTGGAATTCTTTCTGTTTTCTATACACTCTTCTCTGACAATCTCATCTAGCTGGTGACTTGAGACATAATTTTTATGAAAATCACTATAAATCTTTATTTCTAGCCTCATTTGTCTCCTGAGTACAACTAACACATTTCTATCTCACTTGAATGTTTCACTAGTAGCTCAAAGTTATGTCCAAAAATTGAAATTAAAAAAAATATTTTTAACTTATTTATTTGGTTGAAAGACCATAAACTGTTTGGGTCGATGGGCTCCCTGGCTATGGGCATCTAAGTACCCTCAACAACTGGCTGCATCACCTTGGGAGCAGAGGAGGGGATGATGACAATGGCATAGCCTTTCCTTTTCCATCATGTCCTCACTTCCCATACCTCATCCTATCTGCTCCTCCTGACTTCTCTATTTGGATAACCGACAGTCTCCCAGTCCCCCAGGGTCAAAACCTTGAAATCATCTGACTTCCTGAACCCGGTCAACCTGTTAGTCACCAAGACATTCTTCTGATAGTTCTACTGAATCTGCCCCCATTTTCTACATTCCCACAATGATCACACCTTCAGTTCCTCATGCCTGGAACGCATCCCCTCCTCACCTCTTCCTTACAGAATCCATTACTTTCTTTAAGAGATAACCAAGCATGACCTTCCTGATCTTTCCCGATTTCCTAGTGCCTTTCCTTCCAAACAAGCACTTTATTTGTACTCTGTACATACTTATATACAGACTTGTCTCACCAGATAGAATGTAAGTTCCCTTCTCCCTCCTTTCTCTTCCTTCCTTCCTTCCTTCCTTCCTTCCTTCCTTCCTTCCTTCCTTCCTTCCTTCCTTCCTTCCTTCCTTCCTTTCTCCGATTTCACTGATATGGGGAGCCCTGTTTAGAAAAGTACTTCTATAGATGTAAGTATTTTGCAACTTCAAGTCTTTGAAAGTTGCCTGGGACACCAAGAGGTTAAGTGACTTGCCCCAGGGTTACACAGCCAATAAGAGTCAGATACATTTGAACATTGAAGGGCATTCTTTTCCAAGTCCAGCTCTCAACTCTGTCACATTGCTTCAATTTGTCTTTTCTGCAACGTGTGCCCACAGTTATGTGTTCTACCCTCTGGGGCCACACAGAACAAGCCTAATCCATCTTCTATATAATGGTACTTCAGATAGAAGGAGACAGTTATCTACACTAACCTCATGAATCTTCTCTTATTCAGACTAATTGGAAACTGAGATTCCCAGGTTACTGCAATTGATTTTCATATGACTCTTTACCATTTTGGTTGACCTCTTCTAGACATTCCCCAGCTTGTTGATATCTTTCCTAAATATGGTACTCAGATATGGTCTGACCAAAGCAGAGTAACTACAGAACCATCATGTTCTCATTCCTGGTAACTGTGCCTTTAGCCCCAGAGCAAATTAGCTTTTTTGGCTTCCATATCATGTTATTGACTCACACTGGAGTCTGCAGTATGTCAAAACACTCAGATCTTCTTCAGATAAACTGCTATGTGACTATGACATCCTGTCTAAATATGCCTCCTCCATCACATGCTTGTGATGTTATGATAGTGAACCCAAGTCTAAGACTTTAAAGATTTCCTATTAAATTTCATCTTATTGGATACAGCCACATGTTCCATCCCATTAAGATCCTAATTCTATCATCTACTTTGCAAGTTATCCCTCTTAGATTTGGGTCAACTGCAAAATGACACAAGTTATTGGTTGCAATCTTAAAGAATACAGGGCTGAGAAAAGATCTCTGGGACTTTCCACTATGATATATTATATTATATTTTTATTTATTCTGTCAAACATTTGCCAGTTGAATTTTAATCTGGTTCAAGCTGTACCTGAGAACCCCACTTGCTGCTCTAGTTCATTTAAAGTGATTAGATTCATGAAACATTGATCTTTGTGCAACTTTTTTCTATTATGTAAATATACACCTATAAATATTCGGACTCACTGCATAATGTCCAACAATGCTGATAGCTGACATTTATGTATAGGAGTGTGATAGTAAACATTTAATAACCAAATCTCCCTCCAAAAAAGTACATGAAACATATTTTTAAGTTTGATCTTCATTATTAATATTTCTCCCATCATTTTCTTAAGTCTAGATAATCAATAAAATGATAAATCAAGCTCTGATTTGGAGCAATTGCCAATTGCCTCTTCTAAGCTTGGGGTGATTCCAGCATGCATATCCTTGCTTATCTGAAACTGTTAAAGTTTGCAAAGTTCTTTATATACATCATCTCCCTTGAACTTCATAGTCACTCTATAAGAAGTCTACTTCTGATATTATTGTTCCCATTTCACAGTTCAAAAAAACTAAAACTGAGACAAGCTAAGTGACATTCCCATGGCCACACAGCCAATAAACAGAAGAGGTAGAATTAGAACTCATGAATGAAAGAAATCATGATTAATAACTAATGATTTGGGGAGATTCAGAGTTCCCCCTTTTTCTATCCTCATTTCAAGACATGTCTATGAAGGTTGAGAGAACTTTCCCTTCTATCCAACTCCATCCAATCTTACAAAGAATCTTTAGTGAAAGCTGAATTCCATTCAGTCAAGCTTGGGTAGAAACAGAGCCTTTTATCTAAATTGAGTGGAGACAGACCCTTTTATCTAAATTGTCTAAGGCTGAAGGTGGTTTGAGTCTAGGGATAGACTCTATCCAACAATGACATGATGTCACCCTCAGCCCCTCATTGTAATATTCATTTACCCATTTATCCAATCAGAGTTGATTGACACCCTGGGGAACACACCCTTTCCAAAAGGACATAATAAACCGTGAGCCTATCATCATGATTGTCCTTGGTTTAAGAGAGAGTTGGCCAAAATCCTTTTTTTAAAATGCTGGCATTATTAATTCAATTATTAAAGTACCCAGAAATTACATCTCTCAATCTTTTTAATTACCACATGTCTTTCTAAGCCAAGTGTTCTCTCCACCATGCCTCTCTGACTCTGAGACAAAAGAGGTATGCAACCAATCAAAAGAAGTAATACCTCATTGTATTTGGTGGTTGGTTCTCTCTTACTGAAAGTCTTCAAACAGAAGCTAGATGACTGTTTGTTGGGGATGCTGTACAGGTGATTATTAGGTAGGCTTTGGACTAAATGGCTTTTAAATTTCCTTTTAGTTCTGAGACCTGTGATTCTGTTATTTGAATTTGCAAAGTTAACATTCCAGCACAATTTATTCTATGGACAGAATGCAGTCTGCTTTCCTGCTCTACAGTATTGCTTAAGTCATTTTGTATGCCACCTACCTTTCAAACTGAAATGTCTTGTTGAACAAAGGGTGACCAGGACGACTACATCTCACCAGGACTGTTTCCTAATGGAAAAATTAAAAACAAAAGGTAAGACCATCCTAGGAATATACTTGTGCCACAGTAGAAAAAAAAAAGAATATGTAACTAGTTTAAAATATATTAGGGGACCCATTAAAATGCAAGATAGAAATGGGTTGAATAGACCAAGATTTTAATGTAATAGTAATGTAATGTAAATGTAATTTTAATGTAAAATGTTTAATGACAGCTTCAAAGAAAAGAGTAAAGCTTCCTAAAGCTTAACTGAGGGATATGGTAGGATGAGAACCATCTCTTTAAAAAAAATTATTTATCTATAATTTTCAACATTCATTTTTATAAGATTTTGAGTTTTAAATTTTCTCCCCCGCTACTTCAGCCATTCCCAAGTTGGTGGGCATCCCCTCAATTTCCAATTCTTGGCCACCACAAAAAAAGCTGCTATAAAAATTTTTGTACACATAAGTTCCATTTTCCCCATTTTTAAAATTTTTTTTCATTTATTATTTTTAATGTTCTATAATCACTACCATAAAACTTAGATTCCCCCCTCAACCCTCCCTCCCTCCCCAAGATGGCACACAGTTCTATACAGGATCCACATATAGTTTCCTATTGAATACATTTTCACTATGCTGTGAGCTAAAATAAATGGAAGAAATCATATAACAAATCAAAACATAACACACACACACACACACACACACACACACACACACGATCTGCTACATTCTGCAAAGGAATTCCATAGTTTTTTCTCTGAGTGTGGAAGGCATTTTGCCTTAGAAATCCATTGGGAATTATTATTATTATTTTTAAGTTCTTGCATTGTTACCAAGTTCCAAGTCTACCAGAAAAAACTCGCACACTGTGGTTGTTGCTGTGTACAAAGTTCTCCTGGTTCTGCTCCTTTCGCTCAGCATCAGATCATATAAGTTCTTCCAGGCCTCCCTGAAGTCTTCTTGTTCATCATTTCTTATGGCGCAATAGTACTCCATTACATTTATATACCACAACTTATTCAGCCATTCCCCAATTGATGGGCATCCCCTTGATTTCCAGTTTTTGGCAACTACAAAGAGTGCTACTATAAATATTTTTGTACCTGTGGGAGCCTTTCCCATTTTTATGATCTCTTGGGGATACAGTCCTAGTAGAGATATTGCTGGGTTGAAGGGTATACACATTTTTGTAGCCCTTTGGCCATAGTTCCAAATTGTTCTCCAGAATGGTTGGATGAGCTCACAGCTCCACCAACAACGAATTAGTGTTCCAACTCTCCCACATCCTCTCCAGCATTTATCATTTTCTTGTTCTGTCATGTTTGCCAATCTTATAGGTGTGATGGGGTACCTCAGAGTTGTTTTGATTTGCATCTCTCTAATCAAAAATAATTTAAAGCATTTTCATATGATTATAGATATCTTTAATTTGTTACTCTGAAAATTGCCTGTTCATGTCCTTTGACCATTTATCAATTGGGGAATGACTTGTATTGTTGTACATTTGACTCAATTCGCTATATACTCTAGAAATGAGGCCTTTATCCCTGATATTAACTGTTGAAATTCTTTCCCAGTTTACTACATCCCTCTGAATTTTGGTTGCATTGGGCCCATTTTCTAATGATCTTTTTGGGATACAACCCTAGAAACAGTATTGCTGGATCATAGGGAATACACAGGTTTTTAGCCCTTTGGGCATAGTGAGGACCATTTTTTTAATCTGCATGTCATCTTGACTTAAGGATAACTGGTAGAATCTCAGGCACTATTTTTATGCAATGTTCCAAAAGTTTTCATGAAGTTTATAACCCATCACAGCTAAAACAACACTGAACTTTGGAACACTGTGTCAGTAGAGAAAGAAGTTTAAATCTCTTTCAAATTTTGTTCTTTCCAAAAGTGTTGTTCTTAGGGTGTGGTGGGTAGAGGCATAGGTAACATTCGATAAGAGAGGTGCTGTCGTTAACTTCCAATTAGACCAGGAGAAAGGAAACCTACTGGATGGAATGCTAAACAAAACCCACACCAAGAGAGAAACATATTTGGGAAGAGTCAAACCGTTTGAAGAAATTTTAAGATGGCAATAGCGATTAGTCCAAAAGTGAACATTTTTTTTTTATAAATAATAATTAGAAAATGCTGGAATACTGCCTTCAAATATCTCAACTCCTAAATGTCAAATAAATTGACCAGATGTTTTTGTAGAAAAAAAATAAATATTTGGGATTCACCATCTGCCCACATCCCAGTGTTTTTGCTTTCCGCCATTGTGAGAAGCTCCTCCCACTCTCACCACCAAAGTCCTCTGCAAAGCTCTCCTATTTGTCTCCTCACCACTCCTAGCCAGCATCCCAATTCAAGCTCGTCATCCCTCATCTGAACTATTGCAACAACTTCCTTCTTGGTCTCCCTGTCTCTAGTTTCTCTCCTCTCTCAAATCCATTCTTCCCATATCCAGAAAAGGATTTTCCCAAGGTACTGGTCTGACCAGGTCATTCTCTGCTCCAAAACTCCAGTGGTTCCCCTACTGCCTATGGTATCCCCTCAATCTAGCGCCAATCTAGCTCCATTCCAGCTTCCTCTCATTTACATATCCTTTGGTTCCAGTAAAACTAGGCCACTAATTGTTATCTGGTCTCATCCCTCTTGCTGGTCTTGTGATCATCCATCATGCCTAAAGAGCGTCGTTTCTTTATCTCTTCCTTTCAGAATCCTTCTCTTCCTTCAAGATTAAGCTCAGGCATTATCACTGACATAGCACCTTCTCTGACAATGTCAAAGAACACTTTGTCATCATCTCTCTTTTGCTCCCATCACACCTTATCTTGGATTATGCTCATCAGTATACATATATCCACAAGTACTGCAACCTTTGAAGGTCAGTGCTTCTCTAGGCTTTCAGAGTCCTTCTCTCCCTTCAAGATTAAGCTCAGGCATTATTACTGATATAGCACCTTCTCTGACAATGTCCCTTACCCCCTACAACCCTCACTCTCCCACTGCTCTCCTCAAAATTTCCAAAGAGCACTGTTACATATGACATAGGTATTTCTGTAGGGGAGAGGGCAAGGAAGCTAAGGCTGTGAAAAACAAATTTCTCAAGACTACAGTTTTGCCTAGGGTTGGCATGTTTACTTCTAGATGGCATGGGACAGACATAAATTGGGTTATGAAAGTACACTCATCATACAGGTTTAATACAGGTTACTCTTTTATTATATGCTTTAAGAGGATCCTTTTTTTAATTTAATTTAAAGAGTTAGTTTCCTATGGAGGAGTTTCATTCCTAAGGGATTCCATCATTGAGATTTCACTATACAATTTTAGCATGTTCCAGCATGGTACAGGGGTCACATTCTCTGAGATCATGGTATCCCCAAACACAACTATCTATGTGTAATGGCAAGTAAAATAGGATCTTTTGCTATTTTTGTTTTAGTATAATCAGGAAGTATAATGCTTCTATTTGAATGTGGCTGGGGAGGTTTTCCTCACCTTTCCCCCGGGATGGGCCTGCCCTTTGAGGAAAGAAGCTTGATTAGGGGAGTTGTTTTGTAGGAGAGTCCCAAGTACTTTTATTTTTTTCTATTGAGGCACTGGGTCAGAGGGTTATGCCCTCTGGCCCTAAAAAGTGTGTAAATACTCTAAGGGTGAGGTTTTACTTTGGGGCTTGGTTTTTGTAATAAGATTTGAGTGCCAGATGGGGACTCTGGGAAACTGCTAAGGAACCCCTCCTCTCTCCCCACTTTGAGAACCCAGATGTCAGTGCTTCCCTCTCTGACTGTACCTGTCTGTCGAATTCAGACAGAGGAAGCCATGTTTGTTGATTTTTTTGATTTCTCTGTACTTTCTTTGAAGTTCAGGGTGCTGCCTCCCCTGAACTAGGTGAATGATATATGTGCTTGATTAAATAGATTGTTAACCCCTCAAAAGTTGCTTTTCTTTTTATGAATGCAGATCTAAGAATGTATGATTGCAGGCACCCCTATGTATGTTGGGGTGAAAGAGTGAAAGCATAGAGTAATTTTTCAAAAAAAATCCTATCCTGATGTAGTTACAAGAATAGATCTCCAAATTTCTGGCTCCCAGGCTTGGACTCTTAACCACTAACCCTCTACTCCCTCCCTGTGGCATATTTTCATTTTAATGGTCTCCTGATTGTGGTAGTATTCCTTTAAAAAGATGCCAAAATGCAATCCCAGGGCTTTGGCATGAGTTACACAGGAATTCAAACCCTAAAGTGTCCAGCTCTTGTCATCAGATGCCTGGGTTTTAACAACAAAGAAAAACAAATTTAAAATGCTAAAATTCATAATGTCTTACCCCAAAACTCAAGAGACACCATATTCAGAACATTAAAAAAAAGTTTTAGAAAAATCCTTGATTCCAAAAAGTCCCCATGGCTATTTGGAATCTCATCCTATTTGTGACCATTTCTACAGAATTTTTAAAGAGTATCTGAAATGACTCAGGGAATGCAAGTACTTTTAAAAGCAGAACTCAAAAAAAAATTGTAAAAAAAAGCTGTATTTTTTTAATGAAATCTATATAAAGAGATCTAATTGTAAATGGAACAGCAAAAATGATATAGGAATCTTTTCCTTCCTTATAATATTAGCCTCTCTGCCTTAAACCAGGCTCCCATTCTTTCTCTATTCAAATTAGTGACTTCTTGTCTATAATATCCTATCTCTCCATACCAATTTCAAAATTCTCCTTATCCAGGGGATCCTTCTGATCAACCTATATCAATTCTCAAGAAATAAATCCCTTAACCTACAGAAAAGCAAAGAAAAGATGGATAGCTTTCAACACAATACATCATATTTAACATATAGGCTTTCTTGAAATGGAAATTTATTGCTATGTATTTTGAATCCCTTCTTTTTTGCTGTGTACATGGCATGTTTTTTTCTTATTTTTTATGTAAGTTTATAATGTGTTCCTTTTTCTTTATTATATATTTAAGTTTTAGTATTCAATTCTAAATTTTTTAAAGATTAAAAAACAAATAAGTGCTTTGCAGGGATAAAGCAAAGAACAATAATATAAAATGATTGTATTATATATGAATATGAAAATGAATATATATGAAACTTTTAAAATCTTAGCAAAAAAAAACCAACCCTGGAATCTGCCTATGTGTCTCTCAGTTTACCATGACCAAGTTGGATTTAGTCCAGCGATTCAACATAATGAAAACAATTAACATAATCATATTAAAACAAAAACAACCTAAACCACAAGTGTATCAATGAATGTAGGGAAAAAAAAACCCTTTCAACAAAATATAACACTCATTTGTGCTAAAAACCCTATAAATTATAGCATAGAAGGGCGATTTTAAACATGCTATGCTAATAACCAAAAGATAGCATTATTAGTAATAGGGAAACACTAGCTTTCCCAATAAAAACAGACATAAAACAAAGATTCTCACCATCAACCCTACATGCGATTATCTGACATAGGTCTAGAAATATTAGTGTATTATAGTTATAACATTGGTTAAAAGGAGGCAAAGTTATCTTTACTGTTGAAGACATGATGGTTTATCTAGACAACCCCAATGAAGCAGCAAAGATACTGAGGTGATTAGCTTCAGTAAAGTAGAAGAAGACAAAGTCAATATATACAAATAACTTTTGCTTCTATATACTTAAAAATTCAAGTGGATTTATGGTCTTATGGATTCCAAAGTTCTCTCTAATGATATTGATTGTGACTAATCCATGATTGCCTCTCCTGCATTACTCTTATCCACCTAAAGTGTTGGAACCTTTCTTACTTTCTCCCACTATCCCAAGAGTACCAGGAGAACTCTGGCTGTTCACCTGTCATTCTTCTCCTTTACTATGTAACCAGCCCATATTTTCTCCCCATCGTGCAGTTCCTTGATTTACTCCTGTTCTCCTTCAAAGTTCCTCATTGGTTACATATTGCAGCCTGTTCATATCAGCAATGTGTTCTTCCATCATCCTCTGTATGATATTTTTAATTGTTTGAGATCATTGTATTCCATGTCTTGATGCCATATATCAACACCAGTAGAATGTTAATACTAAAAACAATAGGCATTTGATTTCCTGTGAACCTTAGGACCATCAAAGGTACTCAGAAGTTCCTCAAAGGCAATTCAGTTCCTACTCTGTTCTCAGTGAAACTCTTTGTCCATGCAAACTCTGTGTACAAGACATACATAATGATGGACAAGCTCTGTAGGCTTTTCATTCAAATGCATGTTGTAATCTGGGCAATAAATATACTTTATCCACTTGGTATTTGCTATGTAGATATTCAATTCAATAAACATTTATTAAGCACCTGCAATATTCCAGGCTAAGTGCTGGGGATACAAAAAGAGACAAAAGATAGTTCCTGCTCTCAAGGAACTTGCACTCTAATGGGAGTCAAACTACTTTGGGTTATTATGATTACTTTCAGGAGGCTTTAAAATATTTCAATATTTTAAATTCAAATTTAAAAATTTTAAAAAGTAAAAAATAAAATTTTAAATTAAAATATTGCAGCTCGAAGCTCCTGTATGTGTTGGCTTCCCATTAGATTGTGAACTCCTTGGGATCAGGGATCTTTTTCTTGCTTCTCTATTTGTATCTCTGGGGGTGGCTAGGGGCACAGTGGATAGAATCAGGAAGACTTGATTTCCTAAATTCAAATCTGGCTTTAGACCCTTACTAGCTGTGTGATCCTGGAAAAGTCATTTTACCCTGTTTGCCTTGGTTTCCTCATCTATAAGATGAGCTGGAGAATGAAATGGCAAACCACTCCAATATCTTTGCCAACAAAAACCCAAGAGTCATCACAACTGAAAAATTACTGAAAACTTGTATCTCTAGCACTTAGTATAGCACTTAGCATACAGTAAAATGCTTTTTTTCATTCATTTATTATATCAAAGGTAAGTCAGCTTTTATAATACACTAAGTAAACCAGAGATTCTGAACAAATGGAAAGGTAGAGGCATCTTCTGACACAGGTAGAGTAGTCAGGGAGGGGAGGTGTTGTTGGAAGCACTTCACCTGGTTTTCCCAGATCTCATCTCCAGTCAGTCCCAGCCCCACTTTTCTCAGTGGTTGAAATAGGTGAAGACACAAAGCAGGAGGAGATTCCAAATTATCTTGGTTCCCCTGGTCTCTCTCCATCTCTGGACTTGCCTCTTGAAATGCCTGGTGAAGCTTTTCTCTGTCTCTGTCTCTCTGCAGGCACAAGACCACCGTTTGCCATTGTGTTCATGTTGCCATGCTCCTTCTCATCCTTGAAAGATTACGAAGTGTCCATCCTGTGCCACATATTATGCTAAACACTGATGCAAGTGGTAGCCAAAACCCGGAAGGGATATACCTCTAGATTGCAAGCCTGGACAACTGCATGCCGTGGTGGAGAGGGAGAATATAGCCTGAGAAGCTTAGGGCAGCTGGTTCCCTGTAAGGCCTAACCCAAGTAGGGAGGGAGAAAAAGCTTCTTTCACAAAGCTGGAGGATTCTATAGGCACCAGCTTTTAGCAAGATGGGCAATGATGGAAGCTGTCAGCATCTGGGTTACAGATCCCAGCCTCACTCACCAACTCCCTTCTGGTGGTTAGACATGTCTCTATGGTCTGATCCCCCCCAGCCAGATTGTAAGCTAACCCGTCTTCTTGGAACCATTCAACCCTTACTCTATAAATCCTTGTTGAATGAATGCAAGATTTAATGTTGGTGTTCTTAACATTTTTAGCTTAATTGAGGCATATTCATTTTAATCTCTTTTTCTATAGTCCCTTCTTTTTCTCTCTTTACTCTATCTTTCCCACTCTACCTGACCCCTCCTGCTCTCATTGTCCCACTATTGATTGTTTGAGCTACTTATTTCTGGATTCCAGTTTTTTTAGAGTCAATAAAACTTGAACAATGTGCTGTAATTAATGGGGAAGTTCAACTTGAGTTTCCCTTTGCCATGTAAGCAATATTACTGTACTACTCATTTAGTGTTGACTGAATGCCTTCTGGCAATAAGAAAACATTTCTTTTAAAATGTTTATTTAGATATTTTCTTAACTCAAGCTAGCAAGTCTCAGAAATGGGATTTGAACCCAGGCCTTCTTGACTCTGACTATGGCACTCTGCTATACTATCCCATTCCTTGACCCATAACTCCTCTGTTTATAATCTCCTTTTCTTCTACCTGTCCTTGACTTCCCAAATTTACTCTTTGTCCTCGTGATCACCTATAGCCCCTCAGGCCCATCTTGTCCCCCCACCCCCATCTATAGCCCTGCTCTAACCTCACTTTCCTGTCTTCACAATCTGCCCCAGGAGCGGGGAACCTGCAGCCTGTAGGCCATATGTGGTCCTTTAGGTCCTCATGTGCAGCCCCTTGGCTGAATCCAAACTTCACAGAACAAATTCTCTTAATGAAAGGATTTATTCTATAAAACTTGGACTCAGTCAAAAGGCTGCACCCAAACACCTAGAATGCCATGTGCAGCCACGAGGCCACAGGTTCCCCTGGTGTGGAACCTAAGAGTCAACTAAGCTCCTTTCCTTAGAAGTTGGGGTTAACATATTGCTTCTTTCCATCATCTCAAAGCTGTTCTTTACTTTTTAATGCACCACATTTTGTATTTAATTTTTAATTTTATTTTAATTTTATTCATTTAAATTTAATATATTTAATTTTCAAGTATGCTAGGCTTGTCATGCTATTTCCACCTTCTCCTTTCTAGCTTCTCTAAGTGTTTTGCCTCTTCTCTTTGTTCCACCCCTCCCTTCCCCCCATAACTCCTGGTTACCACCTTCAGACTCCGCTTTAGATGACCAGCTTGCCTCCACATTCTTCTCTGTCTTTCTCCGAAGGGTCAGAGGAGTGCTACCTAGTTTTTGCCTGACCCACATCTACCCATCTGCTCAGTTTCTTGTCTTAGATTATATGATATGAACCAGAGCCCATGTGTATAGAGCCAGACACTGTACCACATGTAGATCAGTTCTTCATAAATTTTTTACGATGATGAAAGAATGAAATAAGACACAGTGGTGTCACTTTAGTGAATGAGGAGAGTTGTGCAAAAAAAGCAAGTTTGTGAGTTTATTAGCAGCGCATCATTCCTACTGCCACCAGCTCTACTTATATGGAACGAATGAGGGGCACACATATCTTTACATATATGTATACATTCACACACATATACATATCTGTATATATACATATATGCATATACACATATACACCCATGTGCATACACATATACACATACATACCTACAAGTATAGTTATGACAAAAATATATTTCTAGAAATGTAATAGCACAATCTTAGGGGTACTATCTGGTGAAAGCAACCAGTGGATGTAATTTCTATGTTATGTTTTTGTTAGTTTTTCTTCTAGTATAAAATAGCCTTTCTGACATGTACAGTCACACTTGAATTGTCTTCCCAATTTCCAAGAATATATTAATAATAGCTAACTTTTATATAGCACTTACTAAGTGCCAAGTACTGTGCTAAGTGCTGCAATTATTATTAATTACACTAATTAATAATTACAATTATCCTCACAACAATCCTGAGAGAGAAGTACCATTGTTATCTCCATTTTACAGATGAGAAAATGGAGGCAAACAGAAGCTTGCCCAGGCTCACATATCCAGTAAGTATCTGAGACTGGATTTGAAGTCAGATCTTTCTGACTCTGGGCTCAGCCCTCTACCCACTTGGTCACCTAGCTACCTCCAATATTCAAATTTTGAAGACTGTTTGGGTCTTAGGAAAATTTCCCTTGGGAAAACAAATATTTCAGATGCTAGACTTGACCCCTGAGTTATCAGACAGGCAATTCCTCCTGAGCTGTGACGTGGGTACACCTCTGTGCAAGCAGTAAGTCAAGTCAAGTCAACAAACATTTATTAAATGCTTGCTATGCTGCCATC
This sequence comes from Bettongia penicillata ogilbyi, assembly GCA_023548195.1. Lineage (NCBI taxonomy): Eukaryota > Metazoa > Chordata > Mammalia > Diprotodontia > Potoroidae > Bettongia > Bettongia penicillata. The sequence continues at coordinate 20,056,777 of JAJHZJ010000314.1, read as the reverse complement.
TTGGCACTGTGCTACATGCTGGGAATACATGTAGATGCAGAAAGGACAATCCTTGCCCTCAAGAAACTTACATGCTAATTGGCAAAGATAACCCATAAAGCAAAGTTGGAAAGTCAGGAGGGAAGGAAGAAGGCACCTTCAAGGGAACATGGTGGAAAAAAAGTCAAGAAAGTCGAGAACAAGTCTGCAAAGTGAATGAAGCAGCTGTAAAAGTCTCCCTTTGTCAAAGGAATTCACAGAAGGTCACCATACTCTCAAATCTTTTACTCTATAGGCCAGCCAAAAATAAAGACGATTAGGTGATTTACCAAGCATTACCTGACAAATTGGTTGGCAGTACCTACGGTGACTAGTACCCACATCCCCAAGATCAAAATCTGGCGTGTCTAGAGGAAATGAGACTTTATTAGAAAGACCTCAAATCATGGGAAATGGCAGGTTATTTGACCTAATGGACTAAATCCTGGCACACATGCAGCTCAAAAGGCTGAGCTAAGCAAGATTCTGCCAACAGTTCTCACTAATATGAAATTCAGTAACTCTATTCAGCAACTGTCAAACTGAAGGATGTCGAAATCCAAATGTGCTCTCCCAAATCTATGCTACCAAACAGATTGGAAAGAGATGGAAAAATGAGACAAGAAACATCCAGAAACAGCAGACCCCTGAGCCCTTATCCTAATAGTAAGATTCTCCATCTGAGAATGTTTTTTATTTGTAGATGCAATCTCAGACTCTAAAAGTCTCAAATTAGCCCAAATAGCTTAGGAATTGAAATTAAATATTATCTTACACGTCCAACCCAAACTTAAACTCCTTTTGGGCATTTAGGATTAAAATCACAACAAAGTGGCCAAAAGTTACACAGCCAAAGAAAAGATCACTTGTCTTTTCAGTAGATTTAATAATTTGGAGGGTTTAAATAAGTATGTATTTGTATGGGACCAGAGTTGTATTTGCTATCATTTTAGAGAATTCATCTCTGCTCCACTCCCCCACATCAAAGGAATTTTAACTTATTTTGTTATGTGTAAACCTCAAAGCTCTGAAACTGAAGACAATGAAACTTCTGTAGGGTGTATGTGTGTGTGTGTGCACGCACGCACGCATGTACATGTACACTGAAGGTAGGTGATTGCTGTCAATGAACATATAGGCAACACCAGGTTATGCCTTAGTTTCATTTTCCTCATCCTATTCCACTTAGTTTGGATTCACCTTCATCCCTGGCCATCTTCTACTCAGCCATCTTGCCTCAACCTCCTCTTACATTCTAAAAGACTTAACCCTTTCAGGTCTGGAAACAGTTCTGTTGTACTCCTCCCCCATCCCCACTGATGATTGCCAAATGCCGTGCTCCCTTTTCTACCTGTGAGCAGCCTTTCCCTTCCCATCCCTAACTCCTTTGCTTGGCTTAATTGACATTTACAGCTCTTTGTTACCTGGCCACTTCCTATCTTCCCAGTTTTCTATTTTATTCCCCTTCTACACACTCTGAGCTTCAGTTACGTTGTTTTACTGGCTGATATTTGGATATGATATTCAATGTCCTATCTTCTTGGTACTGTACTGGCTGTCCCCATATCTGCAATATTCTACCTCCTCATCTCTGGCTTCCTTCAAGACTCAGTTCAAATCCCACTGCATCTGAATGTCTTTCCCCAGTGAAATCCTTCCCCTCTGATATAACCTTCCATCTACTCTGTTTATATCTGGTATGTAACTAATTATTAACATGTCTCTCCTATGATGCAGTGAGCTTCTTAGGGCTGGAATTGTTTTTATCTTTCTTTGTAATCCTGAAGATTTAGCACAGTGCCTGGAACATGGTAAGTGTTTAATACTTGTTGGCTGACTAAAGAATCAAGTCCTTCATGAGATCTTTATTCCTACAGCTGCTAGTGTCCACTTTGGAATTACCCTGCATGGATACACATCCACACATCCACATGCATACACATGTATATGTATATATCTCATTCTCCTTCCCCCTTACATGTTGTTATTGTTTGGTCAATTTTCAGTTGTGTTTGGTTCTTTGCGACGCCTTTTGGGGTTTTCTTTGCAAAGATACTAGAATAGTTTGCCTTTTCCTTTTCCCTCCTTCATATACCCTACTAAATGTAATCCCCCTTGAGGATGGGAACTATTTAACTTTTCATTCTGTATCACCAGCACCCAGCACAGTGCCATGCACATAGTAGGTATTTAATAAGTACAGCTAAATGTTACAGTGGATAGAGTGCTGAACTTGAAGTCAAGCAGACCTGAACTCAAATCTCACCATGACACTCACTAGTTCTATGATGACTAGGCATATCACTCAACCTCCCTGGGCCTCATTTCCCGCATTTGTAAAATGGAGATAATAATAGCACCTACATTCCTGGGTTGTGGGGACAATCAAGTGAGATTACATATGTAAAGCTCTTTGTAAACTCTAAAGCATTATATAGATACCAGATAGCATTAAGTATGTTTTGACTCTCACACATGTACCTTAGATTTTGGAAGGATGATAGGTTTACTCCATTCATCTTAGGATGATAGGTACCCTTTCTCTAGAAATTTTCAAGCAAAAACTGAACAACCCCTTGTTGGATATGTGTTGAAGGAGTTCTTGGTCAAGTACAGTTGTCATTCAATGGCCTATGAGATTTCAACCAATTCAGATTCTGTGACCAAGGAGCAGAAATATTATTAATTGTCTCTAGCCACAGAACTAGGAAGTGTTGGAACCCAAATCCAAAGCTAGGTCTCTAGACACCAAGTCTACTTCTCTTTTCACTATACCCTACTGCCTCCCAATCCGGAAAAAATGGAAGTTTACTATAATGGTGGAGGGAGAATTCATTTTAATGTCCTAAATGTACTAACATCCAGGCTGTTGTGTTTCACATGTTCATTTCTGAGCAACAAATACTAGGAATAATACAGATGAGCTGAAGTATTATTGTGAAAAGTGACATCAAGAAGTAGAAGCTACTTAAGACTATGAGGATCAGCTGAAGGAACTAAGGATGCTTAATTTAGAGAAAGGGAGGACAGATAAACTCTATTCAAGCATATTAAGGCCTTTTCTGCAGAAGAATTAGATTAAATTAATTTGATTAAACTTGTTCTGCTTAACCCCCAAGACCAGAAGTAGGAACAATGAGTTGAAGTTTCAGGTAAGTAAATTTCACTCTGTTATAAGGAAAAAACTTTAGAATAATTTTAAGTGGTTTTGACTTTGTACCCTCAGCACCTAGCATGGCGCTTGGTACATAGTGAGTGCCCAATAATGTTTGATAAATTGAATTGTCAAAAACCAAAAAAGAATAGGTTACTTCAGGAGACAGTGCCTCCTCCATAATGGAAAGCCTTCCACTGAAGGGTGGGTGGTCACTTTTGAGTCACCAGATAAGATGATTTTTAAGTCCTTCCTTACTCTGAAATACAATAATTTTATTGAGGTACATGCTTCAGACTGAGATCTGGGAAAGACATTAGCTCAAAAAAGCCAAGGAGTTTTGAGATGAAGAGTCTGAGAGAAGATGAATTGTGTTGAACGTCCTCAAATTTTTCAAAGAGGAGAGGTTTTCATCTGAAAGAAAGTTAATAGGAGTTGTGAGAAGGGAAGGAAAGGTTTGGAGAAGCTTCACTGAGAAGATAGGAAGTCAAGATCAGGGAGAAATATCAGGACTGTCTTGCTGAGATGAAGGCTCTGATGAAGGCTGGATTGCCCGAATTTCTAACGTACACGGTAAGTACTGTTGTGGGACTTCCTTCAGCTTTGTTGGACTGCTTGTAAATAGGCACAGATTAAGCCTATGGTGACGGATCCAGGGTTGTTTGGCAGAGGAGAGGAGCAGTTAGGTAAGGACAAGAGACTCCAGAAGCAGAAGACTATGGAGAGTGAAAATGGTTAAATACTGGGTCGATGTTGGAGGGGAAAGAATGTCAAGTGAGAGCCGAATCTTGTGCCTGAGAAAGTATCGAGGGCGGAAGGTGGTCCCGAGACAGCTCAAGTGACTGCTTGGGTCTAGCCTGGGTTCGAGTTCAGCCCAGCTTGCCTGACTCTAAACTACTTTAATGTTGTGATGGAAGGTTACGCTTTTGCTTAATTCTTAAATATCTTACTTTATTGATCTTTTGTTGTTTATTTATTATTTGTTTACTATTTTATTATTTATCGTTTTATTGGGGTTTTTTTGATTGATTAAAAATCATTGTTATGGGGAAGCCATGTTGGGTAACAGAAGGGGAAGGATTCACTCAGAAATGAATGTGATGGAAAACCAAAGCATCAATAAAATATCTTTATAAAACTTTTATTGATAAAAACACCATCCACATCCCTTGTCCCTCACCTCTGCTATGAAGGTAGGTGTTTTTTCTCAACTCTTCCCCAATCCAATCTTGGTGGCTAAATTACTGTGTTTGGTTTATTCTTTCTTTTTTTTATGTTTACATCGTTTAGTTATTGCAGATATTGTTTGTCCAGTTTTGCACACATCACCCTGTATCAGTTTATGCAAGTGTTTCTCTGATTCTTCATATTTGTCATTTCTTGTAGCAAAGCAACATTCTGCTATTACTCATGTACCACATCGATGGGCACCTACTTGGTTTCTAGTTCTTTGCTATCACAAAAAGGGCTGCTACGAATACTTAGATGTAAATGGAACCTTTCTTTTTGTCTCTGAACAATAGAAACTAGAAGTTAAAGAGTGCGGACATTTTAGTCACTTTTGGGTATAACTCTAAATTCAGAATTATTGTGTTCATCTTCCAGTAGCCCTTCTAACGTTGACCACTTCCATCTTTTGTCAACTTTGGAAATTTGCTGAGCATGAGATGAACCCACAAAGTTGTTTTGTTTTCCACTTTTCTTTCTAGTGCTTTGCTAGTTCATATGATTGTTAACAATTTATAATTCTTCTTTGAGAGTTGTTTGTTCATATCTTTTGACTACTTTTCCATTGTGGAATGGCTCACATATTTGTGTCAATTCCCTGTGTACCTTGAATATCAGACCAGCAAATATAATCTTAGAAGTCTCAAAATCTATCTAAATATCTCCTGAAAATATCCACTGCATTTATTTATTCTTCAACTCTTCCCATCCCTCAAACAACATAAACAACAAGGCAGCCTTTATTTGTCTACATAACTTATACAAACAATCATAAACTAAATATGAAAGGATTATGGGACTTAGGAGTCAGAAGACCAAGTTAAATTCCTTAAATCTTGCAAATAACTCCTAACCATGTGTTCATAGTCTTTGGGGCTAGAACAATAATAAACGTGAATTAACCTTTTCTGAACTAAAAACAGCCGCCAGAAAACTTCCCCACACTAAACTACAAAACAGGACCAGCATTAAATAGGCAAAGATTTTTTCTGACTTCATTTTCCAACAAGAATCAAAGGAAGGAAAATACTTTTTCTTTTTAATCATTTGAGAAAGGATAAAGTAAAGTAGTAATTTTACTTTCAAACTATGCCTGGGGTAATTGTACCAGGGAAAGTGGTGATGGAAGGCAGACGACCAGACCTTAAAGATTTGCCAACAAATCACTTACTGATTTGAAAATAATTTAATATCAGGGTCTCCAGAGTAACTGATTTCCATTTTCTATCATTAATTTGGGTTCCACTGATTTTAAATAACAATGTAAATATATTTCTTTAGTGGATCCTAAAATGATATTTTTGAAATTAGGTTGAACCCTAAAAGGCTGGACCCAAAGAGCACATGGAAAAAGAAAAGCTGACAGTGACAGTTAAAGAAAAAAATAGTTGTAGCCTGTTATTTATTGAGGAAAGAATGACATCCATTCAAGTTTTGTTTTGAATGTCTGTCATCCTGCCCAAAATGATTTCATTAGCAAAAATGGCAGAAAGAAAAAGCAAATAGGAGCTGGACCAGTTCATAGAAAAATTCTTAATCTTCTGTATCTTTCTCCCTCTGCAGAAGAACAAAATAGAAATTTTCCATACTGGTCAGTGGGAGGTTGTTCTGATCATTTTAGGTTTTTAGGAGTGAGCCAAACCAACTGTGTTATTGGTTCCAAAAGTAGCCTAAGACTTATCCAAATAACCAAGCCTATGGGCCATTTGGATATCAAATGTTATAGTTTCACATCGTTTTTATTACTTCTCTTCAATAATTAGCTAATTTATAAGCTATTCCTATCTTATTCCTACTTTTTTATAAAGCATTCCATAAATGTGAGTTGTTATTATTTCTGTGCTAGCAAATGAATCAATCAATCAATATTAAGTGTCTATTATGGTACTATGGTAACCATTGAGTACTGTGCTAAGGGTCGGTTTAGATGAGAATGGTAGAGGTAGACCAAGGCCTTAGTCTTGTTGAAAACCCAATTCTTAGTCGTCTTTCCCACATGCCAAGACCTCCATCCCTTATCATCACCTACCCCCCACCAAGTTCCCATCAACTTCATTATAAAACTTAACTTACATCATCAGTTGCATGTATCACCTTTTCAGAAAGTGATATGGACCTAGGAGGACAAAAATCACAAGTGTTATTAATGTATTTTGTTCCTACATTTATGTAATTTCTGAATATGTACCTCCAAAATTAAACCTCCCTTTTGCACAAAATCATGCAAAAACAGCTGACAATGACAGTACTGGGCAATAACATTTCGTCTGGGAGATCATCAGCTTTTCTGTAGAAAGGACAGAAGCTGTTCTCCAGGACCATAGCTGGTTTTTTAATTACCCAGTTTCATTTCCTTTTAGTGATCATCTCATTTAAGTGGTTTAGCCATTATGTGTAGACCTTGCTCAGTTTTTTTCCATTATGCATACATTCATACAAACTTTCCCAATATCTCCCAAATTCCTCATCTTCATAATTTCTTACTGATCAATAAATTTCATTACTTTTTTATATCGGTTTAACAATTCCCCAATCAATGGGAACTCAGTTTGTTTATCACTCTTTACAGCAACCAAAGTGCTGCTATGACTATTTTGACAGAGGCTACTCACATCAAAGGTTTTGGGGAAACTTCAAGTTTAACCCTCTCAGTTGACAGATGGGGAGACTAACACCCAGAAAGTTTGAGTAGCTTTAGGCAGATCCCACATGGAGTAAGTGGCAGAGTCAAGATTTCAAACATCTCTGAGAATATTTTCTCTGCATCATTCCCAAATCCTCACTTTACATCAGTGCCAGAGATCACAGGACCCTGAATGTTTAGAATGCAGGACTTATTTAGGTTCAGATGTTCACATACTTTAATAGGGAAAGAGGGAAAGGAGAGCCTCATCCAATAGCAGTTTGCCTGATTCCATCAGTAGGACCCTGGGAAGTGCTGACCAGTCCACTGAGCACAAGGGTGAGCTATGAGAGAATGGTCACAGACCAGGAAATTATGATAGGGTTCTAGACAATGTCAGGGCCATGGTCTAACAGTCATTCAATCACCAAAAGACTCACAAGTTCTGGAATGTATCTGAAGAACACGTGAGTCCCTAGCCGCCTTCTAAATATGTGGAAAAAGTGCTGTGCCTGGCACATTGTAGGCACTGTATAAATGTTTGAGCCATGTCTCTATGCAGGAATAGGTCTGCTTCTGAAGCTACAGAACCCAGCAGAAAGGTGTCCTCTACTCTTTTTTTTTAAACCAAAAGTACTTTGTGATTAGTTTGCTTCTGAAGGAGATAGTGTGAGATCAAGTCACACCAAGGGACTGCAACCATGCAGGACTCACCTGCCGGCTCTGTCCTTCCTTAGGGTTGTGAATATGTTTCCTTCAGTTCTACTACCTACAGACTGAACCAAGAGAGATGTGTTTCATCTTACATGTCCCTACGGAGCTGACAGGTGGTTGGTGTGCACCTGGGCTAGGGCAGGAGGTATCTAGGAGTGGGGCCAGAGCTGGTCAAGTTACCAGGAGGGAGCTGTTGGCAATGAAAATGAATCTCAGGTTAGTCTAGGACAGAATTGCACTTGAGAGTGTGGTTCTGAGGCTCTGCCTGTGTCTATCAAAGAGAAGAGGGAACTACTGGGAACAATAACCTCACAGGAAGGTTACTGACTCTCTATGTACCTCAGATATCAGCTACCTTTCTATATATAGTTAAAAAAGAAAAAGATTAGAGGGTTACCTAAATTACTATGAACTCTGTCAGCAACATTTCTTAGATATGTGTGTGTGTGTGTGTGTACATGTCAACATTTTCTAGATATATTCTCTATATATACATATATATACACACACACGCACAATATGTAGTTTTTATAAAGAATACTGTATTTCATCTTTATTACATACATACTTATACATCCTACTTATGTACATGTGCATTTGGGTCTCTGATTTTATGGGCCAGTGATAATCATGGTGCAAATATAAATTACCTGTTCTGAAGGGCTGGATCTCTGGATTCAGTATCAAAAGGTAACAAAGGGCGGATTCTGCAGTGTACTCTGATATTTCCTCTCAGCTCCTACGATGAAAGAAATACCTTCTAATAAACAAGGGAGGGGAGAGACTGAGCTAGTCCTTTGTTTTCTTTTCAAATGGATTATTTTTCTTCAAAGAGTAGGTTTCTTTTAGGGAATTTAGCATTAGTTATTTATTAGCATAGTTATTTAGCAAATAACTTTTCCTGATTGTCCATGCCTCCCAAACCCAACATTTCTTCCTTCCCTGAATGTGGGCATATACGTTTTGTCTTATTAAAGTTATAAACAATACAAAGTTAAGGATCACATCTTTTCAGCTAGTAAAATATTCAGATAGTGAAAATATTCAACAAGAAAAGAAACATTGTTTTCCACTGAAGTCCTAACTCTTATCATATTGTAGTAGGAATATTAAAAATTTATGCAGGCCATACCACGTTGTAAATGCACTTCAATGCATGTGGCATTTTCCATATAAGGGCCAGCCTAGCTAAGCCTGGAGAGGCTTATTAGCAGGTTGAACAAAGGATGATAGATTTTCTAGACATAACCATGCATGAAGACTCTCCACTGAGACAGAGAGGGGTCACAATCTGCCTTGGTGAAAGAAGTATGCTTCCTGGCTAAATAATGAACCTTGGTGTAGGTTCATAGGTAAGGAGTAGGACGTAAATTTCAAATTTTTCCTGAAAGATCAAACATTACATCTGTTTTAGACCTTATGGTATCTTATATTATGTGTCATATACTATAATAATAACAATATTTTAATATTTCAATGGATCTGTGTTCTAAAGAGTGTAAATTACTCTTCGTGCTTTGTCAGTTTCTCCCCAATATCTAGCTGTGGAATCCTTTTCCGTGACCACCTGTTCATGCTCCACAAGTGTATGCCCAATACTTTCCTCAAGAACTCTTGACATTACATATGAGATGAGCTTTGGCACATTAAAGGACAGATAGGAGGCAGCATGTGCCAGGCATGCCATTTCACCACCCCTACCTTGGAGAGGTGGTGCCCCCTTGGGCCCTGATGGAGGTAGCCAAGGACCTTGAACCTGAAATTCTTGGGAATGGCAATGCTTCTAGCCCAGTGCCCTTGGCCACCCTCCTGTGGAAATGCAGCCTGGCAACTGTTTCTATAGATGCTATAGCTACACTTACTGAAGAACAAGAAAAGAGAGTTCTTGCTACCAAAGTCCTTGACCCTGTCAAAGGATTCAGCATCAGAAAATTATACAATGTTTATCACTGGACATGACCATAAGGAAGAAACATTGCCAATAGGCTTTGCTGCTGCACCCTAAGAACTATGGGACTTTTTCATCTGAGTTGCACCTGAAACTTTCCATACCTCTTGGTTCCCCCAAAGAAGAACGTGAGCTCCTTGAGAATAGAAACTGATGTGCTTTTCTATTTGTATTCAAGTTTTAACACAATTCCTTGCACATGGCAAACACTCAATAAATGCTTCATTCATTCATACCCATGATCTTGCTACAATCCCATCCTTTCTCTTTTTCTGGTTATGACAATGTCTTTTATGCCATCCTCTGCTGTGGTACAATCTTATCTCACCACATGTATTTCACCATTATCTTTTGAGAGACCTCAACATTAATCCTTAGACTCTGGTCCTACAGATAGAATGAACCTCCTTTCCAAGGACCAGTCTAGCTTGGTTAGTGTGTGTTAGCTGGTTTAGTATGGAGAAGCTGAACACTAGCTGACTTGCCACTAGGTGATGACTCTGGATATCACAGACTGTGAAGCACATTAAAATATAAAGTCCTGTATGACCTCCTTTTTCTGCAGCGAGAATGTCAGAAAGGCAGAAAAACAGGCAAAAGATGAGGCAAAAATTTTTTTAGACCATTGATTAACATTTATAATTATTGGCATACTGTGAGATCCTTGTCTAATGACCAATAGACTGATGCACTACTAGAATATTTTCTAGAATGCTAATAGAATACTAATAGTGTACTTTCTTCAATCACACAAATGACCTTATTTAAATGAGAAAGATTTCTTTTAGGTGCTCTTTTTTGAAGAACAAAAGCCAGGGCAGTAAATCACCTTGGAATAAGGGACAAGAAAAATGACATCCTGACATAATGCTCTGTGGTATTTGGGAAGTTGTCTAGAAATAAAGTACTTTGATTCTCATATTCCCCTGTAATGGCATATGCTCATGCAGGAGAAAAAAGAGTGCAAAGAACTGTACTCTATATCACACAAGAACTTTAGAGTTTGCAAGCCAGAAGGGAACTGTCCTGGGCATCATCCATTTTTTCCAAACCTTGGACTTGGCCCAAGGGCATGACTGGACCCCTTGGTGTTAGTTGGTCAAGGTGCATGCATCGTCATTTTCCATGGAGACCCAGAGCAAGGCTATTGGTAGCATAATTCTTTAGCTGAATGGCTAAATGCACTAAGGCCAACTTCTGGTGAATTGCTGATGGGAGGAATCTCTCACAAGCCACCTGTGAGCGTGACGGGATAGTACTTCAGACTTTCCTTTGTAAACTGCTGCTGCTTTAAACCAAGGCAAGTCCCTAAGGCCTTGATGAGCTACCTGGAAAGCCATGCCCATCATTCTCATTAAATGGGTATAACTTTGATGCTGCTACCTAAAAGCAACTATTTTGTGGTTATTTTTTGCTGACTGGTTTTTTACTCATCAAATCTTGACTGTGCACTTAGTGGCCTGAATAAAATAGCAAATCAATCAACTTAAGAGTTAGTGGTATAGTTTAGAAAGTGTTCCTTTTGTAAATGAAATGCAAACAAGAGTGAGAAAAACTGTACTACTTCTAGATGTAAGTAGTTCTATATCCTGTCTTAGAGACTGACCCAGAATTCTCAGCAGAAGACCGGAAAAGGGTGTTTCCAGAAAAGGCAAGATGGTAGGACTTTAGAAAAAGGCAAATAGGAAACAAAGAGGCTAGCACAAGTACAGTGTACACAAATGAAATGTCGAAGGGACATTTCTTATCTAAGGCATAAAGGTGTTAAATCCATGCTGTGTGGCTGACTCAGTCATTAAATGAATCCCCAGATTTGGCAAAGAATAACAAACAATGGATGGCAAATAGAAACTTGAATCTTAAATAGTGCCAGATTTCAGAGAATTTTAGATGAAATAAATAAATACAGTATCTCATTGAAACTTTTAAAAAATAAATGTGAGGAAAAGCAGCTGGAAAAATCTAGCAAGAAAGGGGAAAGAGGACTAGAATTTCCAGATGTTTTTGTACCACTAATGTACTGTATTAACTGTCTATTATATTGGTAAAGCAGCTAAAGACTAAACATAGACGCTCACCACCAGATTGTTGTGAAGTGTTTTTCTCTTCTGTTTTTCAACTTGATAACGCTCACTTATTTCCTGTAAAGACTGTTCGAGATCAATTGCTCTTGCCTGAAACGCTGAAAATGTTTTTTTTAAATGAAACGAATAAAAATAAATGAAATAAAAAGCCAACCTGTAGAAATTCACATGCACAAACTAATTGGATCTTACATATCTAGCTGGGTTAAATTCCAACTCAACTCTACCTAACTCATCTGGTGGTGGATCTATACTTTTGTCACTTAGGATGTCTGGGTTATATGATTTGCTCTGAAATTTCTGGGTCAACTAGACCTAGGTGACCATTGTCTAGTTCGTCGAATGAATGGAGCAGTCAAGTCAGTCCAAATAGTAAAAGTAGGTAAGTCTTCTATTTAGGAGAAATGTTAGGTTTCTACAGAAATAGGGGTTGGACTGAGAGGGGTTCAAAGATGATGGTTATGGTGCGAGGAGGCAGACAGCAATATTTTGGGTCTGAAGAGTAGAACAGAAACTATCATTTGAAGTTTTATGAAAGCTATTTGTTCAGTTATTTCAGACTCTTTATGACCCCATCTGGGGTTTTCTTGGCAAAGATACTGGAGTGGTTTGCCATCTCCTTCTCCAGCTCATTTTACAAATGAAGAACTAAGGCAAACAGGGTGACTTGCCCAGGGTCATGCAGCTAATAGGAACTTGTCTTAGGCTGGATTTGAACTCAGGTCTTCCTGACTCCGGTCCCAGTGCTTTATCCACCATGCTACTTAAGTGCCCTTTAAATGAGTTATAATAAAATACAATGGGACAGCTAAGTGGTGCAGTTGATAGAGCCCCAGTGCAGGAGTCAGGAGGACCTGAGTTCAAATCTCACCTCAGACACTTGACATTCACTAGCTGTGTGACCTTGGGCAAGTCATTTATTCCCAATTGCCTCATCCTGGGTCATCTCCAGTCATCCTGATGAATATCTGGTCACTGGATTCAGATGACTCTGGAGGAGAAGTGAGACTGATGACCAGCACTCCCTCACGCAAAACAAAGTCAAGTGCAAGTCATGTCATTATTTCTCTGATGGCATGGTCTTCTTTGGGCAATGAAGGATGAATACACAATAAAATATAATAAGAAAACTGAAGATAATGCTCTACATTTCCTGGCACTGAGAAAGCCAAAGATTGCACAGACAGCCTAAAAAATGCTTCATGTTTTTCCAGAGCAGAAATACTTGGTGTTCTATATGCAATATGTTATTAAATTTCATACAGTTTAAGCCCTTCCTGTCAATATAAAAAATCACCATTAAATTATTTCTTTCCTTGACATTTTATATAAAATTCTATTTTAAAAATCTTAAATATATTTTTTTCGTAAATACAGCATTATTTTCTGTATTAACCTGTAGAAAACAGATAAAGAACAAAAAAAATTAGAATATAGTGACAGTTGTTTTCAGAGTTCATTATACTACCTAAATTCATACTAAGCCAAGGAGCTCAAACTGAAAACTTGCATCACTCTCAACTTGCTTAAAGTCAGCACAGCAAGAAAGGTAGTACATTTGAACTATAGGATCAGGAAGGTAGGAGTTGCAGCAATTCACTTCAAAAAGCAAAAAAACCTTGCCCACATTGGAGCTTCCTATGGCCTGCAAGATGGGGTACAGCAACATTGTGTGTGTGTGTGTGTGTGTGTGTGTCTACCATAAGAGCTCCTTTGGAGAGTGACAAATGCTCCATGGATCCAACTACTTCCTTTTACCTTAGAGGAAACCAAAGTCCAGAGAGAGGTCCAAGGTCAATCAAGTATATTAAGTGGCAGAGACAAAATTTGAAGGAAGGTCTTAAGACTCTAACTCTGATGCCCTTTTCCATGCCCTGTACCATACTGTCTCTCAAACAAGGTCAGTAAAACCTGACCTTGACAATAACTTCGGAACCATTGCCTCTTGCTCAGGGTACGCTAAGGTAAGAGGACTTGGCTCCTGACAGCAGTCTCAGGAATCAGAAATTTGCTAGACTAATTCCTAAAGCAGTACCATTTTCAAAATTTGTGCATGTATTTCATAATAGAAAACATAACAATCAATTTATCAGGCAAGTCATTATTATCTATCAAGAAGGATGGTAATGATGATGATTGATGTTGCTGAGGCCGACACCTTATATTTACTCAGCATCATTCATTTGAAAGACTCAAAGCATGGTGCAAATTTATAATCGTTCTCTTCTAAGTGAAAAGTAAAAGAATAGGTCTAGATTTTTAAAGTATGGACACAAATATAGACATAGAACTTTACCACAGGGACACACTCTTTCTCATTAGCTAAGAGGTTCCAAGAAGAGGTGTTCTTCACCAAAGAGGCTCAATCTCCTTTCTCCAAATATTATTTAGATGCATTGAACCAAATTCTATGAAAAAAATGTCTAACTGAAATAATAAGATGAGCGAATAAATCAATATACACTTATTAAGCCCTTTCTTACCCAAGGTGACATAGGTAGGTAAATAGTGGAAACAGAGTTCACATCCAAGTCTTCTGACTTTGAATTATATACTCCTTATGTTATACCACATGATACTAAGCTATAATTCTCTATTCCCCAGGCTCTAGGAGAGCAGTGTTCACTTAAGGAATGTGTGCTCAACTCAGATTTGACTTTAAATCAACTATATACTGAGAGGTTGAGTTTGGAGACTGTGTTGACACAAAGTGTGTTGATTGGCAAGTATAAAAAAATCTAAATAAAAGGAATTCAAACTTGAAAGTTTTGTCAGATTAGCTGAGAAAAAAATATGGTCTTCAAAGTCAATGTTACATGTAATCTTAGTTGCTGAATTTGTGGGGGTAAGGATGATTTTTTTCCAAGGGTAAAAAGGGAAATAAAATTAAACTGAAAGAATTTTATAAGCACAATTTAGACAGGAAATACAAAGTCAGTTTAGTTGAGTCTTTAAGGATCATAGATATACACATATAGATATATTATACTTAAAGACTTTAGCATTTCTCCCATTATCATTTGACCTTTACATTCTTAAATATCCTTGTATGTGGGCCAATATAATTTCTACTCTGATTAGAGGTTTTGACTATATATCAGAGGTCAGAATGCTTATTTTGGCAGGGGTAAAAAGTAAAACAATCTTTCCCAAGCCCTATGCTATAGGGTCATAAAACCATTACAACTAAGCAGTGATCTAGCTGTGACATTATAATTAATTAACTTTTTTTTTTTATCAAGTATTCTTCATGAATTCTTTTTGTGTTGTTGCGGTTTTTTGAATCATGTCCTTTTCTTTGCGACCCCATCTGGGGTTTTCTTGGCAAAGATACTGGAGTAGTTTGTCATTTCCTTCTCCAGCTCATTTTACAGGTGAGGAAACATTTACCCAGGGTCACATAGCATGAATTCTTTTACTTTTTGTTAAAAAAAATTTTTTTTTGTAAGTAGGCCAGGTCTAAGATACAGTTTTAGCCTTAGAAAATAGTTCTGGGAAGCATCATTGCAGTTAAAGGTAATGTGAATAGGAAAAAAAAAATTGAATCAGGTGAAATACAAAATAGAAAAGGATACAATAAATTATTTTTTGCCCCTCTCCCAGAACCTCAACCCCTGGAGGCCATTCAAGTCCTGGTTTTGCATAAGGAATGTCAATCCTGACTAGGACAGACCTAAAATGTTTACCAGTGAGAAGATTTTTGATTGATTTTTGTGCTGTAGTTGCTTTTGTGCTATGACCACTTAAGTCATGGTTCTTTGTCTTCTGAACTTAGTTGTAAATTCAGCTGGCCTGTAATGTAGTTTTAAAATCCAGCTTTCCTGCTAATCATTGATCTATTCTTGCCTCAAGGAATTTAATTGACCTTGAGGAATATGTGTGAACACAAGGAAATCAGCCCTAATATCTTTGTACCACCAAGATTTCTTTCAAGGATGTCTGGTTTTTATCTTATAGTTGCATTCTACTCTTCAGAGGGAAGGGGCGGGGAGCTGTTACTGGCCCCTATCAACAAACATCCAACCAATCATGTTGTTCCCTGCACCTCAGCTCTGCAACTAATCAAGTTGCTCTTAACCATATGATGTCACCTGTTCTATTCTGTGTTCTCTATTCCACCAAACCTAGACAAGGGGAACTGTCCTTTTGCTTCAGGTCTTTGGCATAAATGGAGGCTATCCACTGATGCTTTTATTGACAGGCAGCACACCCCTGCGAATAAATGTTAACTTATACGAAGAATTGCCTCAGTTTACCCTTTTGTTAAATTTCACTTGTAATGCCAGGCTTTATTTCTTTCTTTGTCTTTCATAAGACAACTGAATCCTAATTCTATCTTGGACAATGATCCACATGATCTTAAACTATAATTTTATTTTTCTGTGCCTTGAGAAAATCTGCCAAAGGTTCTGATTTTGGAAGTGGTCAGGTCATGTCTAAACTGGCTGATAATGGAAACATTTTTAGAACAGATGGAACCACTTCATTTCTCTAGTTCTACAAAATGAGGGGGTTGGACTAGGGGTGATTAATAATGTCCTTTTTAACTGGGAAATACTTCAAATGTCTGATAATTATAAGTTCAATTTAAAAATGTAAAAAGCAGCCTTTGGAAGAGATTTTCTCCAAAATACAATGCATTTGTTAGTTTCTATTACTTTCTACAGTAGCAAATCACGACACCTTTGACAACAGTATTTTTTTTTTTACATTTTTCCATGTATTTAGGGAAGATCAGGAAAAGGATGACAACTTCTGAAATGACCAGTATTAAATCTATCTTATTAATTAAATTAAACAAATACATCTAAAAATGTATATTTTAAAACTAAGTATCCTGTTCTCGGATGCCAGAAAACTGCTATTTTCCCTTACCAAAGTGGCCAAGTAGTACATTCCTATGAAATCCCATCAAATTAAGTTCCATCAACAATGGTAGGGTGGGGCAGGAGAGGGAAGGTGCCATACATAATTTGCACAAAGTTTAGAGACAAGTAATTTGGAAGTAAGGCATGAAAATATTCAATTACTCAGGTTCACGTGATTTTTGTACTACCTACTTATGCCTTTGAGATCAGCATGATCCAAAAGAAAAACAATCATGCTAATCAAGTTATATTCTCTTCAGAAATTTTTCTGAACCCAAGTGACCCAATTTGTATTTGCAGTTAATGAAGCTTACATTGCAGATTCTCATTTTCGAGCTGTGTTCCTTGAACAGCATCCACTATCTGAGAAAGATAGTCCTGGTACTGATGTTGGAAATTTCTTATGAGTAGATAAGAAAAAGACTGGAAATCCTTTAGGTCTTGTTTAAATTTCTATAAATGAGAAGAACACATTCCTAACAATTAATACCATTGCTAACGTCAACCATACTTTTAAAGAAAAATTTTATCTGTGCTTCTTTGTATAGTCATTTTCCTGATAAACAATGTCCTCCCTTTCAATAGAAAACAGTCCCTTAACTACAATTATTTAAAGTTCTGTGTCTTAGAACATGAAATACCAAATAAAAGTAGAAAGACAGTAACATATGGTATTTTTCTTCTGGCTCCATTGACTTCCTTATGAATTTGGCACCACTTCCAAACCTCTGTGTCACCCTGTCATTAAATGTGGAAAGAATTTCTTATCAATTACCCAGATCCACTTTTAAGAGGCATAATTATGATGGATGAATGAGAAAAAAATGGAATTTTCATAAAGTTAAAACTATTTGCCATGGACTAAAACATAATAAAACTCTGAGTACATTTTTTTTTTCAAATCCTAACAGAAATCTCTTAAGGACAAAGCATACCAAACAAAACTTCATTCATCATGGTTTCCTTTTGCCCTTGAGATTTGTTTTAGCAAAACAAATCTTTCTCTATCCACAACAAGTTCTCCACACAAAAACATCCAAAAAGAATTCTTCTCTTTACAAAGTCAAAAAAATTTCTACATACATAGAGAAGATAAGTAAGTAGTATGAAAGAATGCACTGCCATTCCATGGTACAGGCTAATGATGGTCTTTGATCCCACGAACCCAGTAAAACGGCACAATTATTTTGTCTGTTTCTTAATCTTTAATCTATAATATGAAGATCATAGCCTTAAAGGATCAGATTACTTGGGCATTTATCAACAGGAACATTTTTATGTATGTGTTGGAGTAAGGTAGCAGAAATGAAAGGTATGCTCTAAATGCAAATTTTTGTATTAAATTGAATAAGTACTTAAAATTGCCTCAATTTTTTTGAGCAAACAAGGAAATTAATAAAAGAAAATACTATTATGGTGATTAAAAAGAATTTAATTACTTTTATCATTTATTTTAGAAAGATTTATTACTTTAGATATTGTGCAAATGTAGAATAATTTATTTTATCATTATTTATTATCAAATTACATTTAACTGCTATATGGACTATACTAGGTTTTATCCAGAATTTAGACAAAGTCCTTATTGTCCTAGAGGATTTAAATACAGGACCACTAACATGGTGTTGCAGTCAAGACAACTAGTAGACAAAATCATAAAGAAAATATAGACACATCTATATGATAGTGATATAGTCAGATCTAAAAATGTATAATCACTTTTGAGTAGTTAGAAAGGGCTTAACTCTAGAAATCAAAGAGACTTCAGTCAAGAGTTAAAGAGGGGGGATTTTAGGAGCATTTTGAATAATGGAAGAAACATGTTGATGCACTAGGGATGGTCTACCATTCCAATTATATGACATAGTTTGGAAGGATATATTGTAGAACAGTGGTTTTTAAAGTGTTGTCCATAGACCCCTGGGAGTTCCTGAAGTGAGAGCTATTTTCATAATAATACTAAGACATTATTTGCCTATTAAAATATTATTCAGCTTTCCAATTACATAGCTGTGTGAGGCTGGATTTTCCTCATATGCTTCAATCAAAATAACATATCACAATGGATTGAATGCAGAAGCAGATATCAGAATTCAGCTGTCTTCTATTAAGCTAGACATTAAAGAGATGTTCAAAAACATGTTAAACAAGGTCACTGTTCTACTACTTTTTGAAAATAGCAATTTTTATGAAAATGTTATTTACATTATTTGTAAATGAATGGAAAAAATACTTTAAATTATCAGTTTTAATTTCAAATATGGTAAACATTGATAACTATAACTCACATAACCAAAGAGCTCACTTTCAGAGTGTACTGGGGTCCTCAATAATTTATAATAATGTAAAGAGGTCCTGAAATCAAAAAGTTTGAGAAATGCTGCTATAGAATAAATTAATTTGAGAAGAATAAAGGTTTTGTATAAGAGTTGGTCTAAAAGGGAGATAAAGAAAATATAATAAAAAATCTAGTGCCCTAAAGAAAGCTGAAAGCTTAGGAATTATTATGTGCCTGAAGAAAGCTTAGGAATTATTATGACAGACATAGAATAACAATTTGATACAAAATATACTTATTGTTTTAACACTTAATGGTATTTTTACCATAATCAAGGCATCATCAATGATGATGACTTTATTGACCAACATTCAGTAGATATATAGAAGACAAATATTTTAACTACACACTTTGGTTATTTTTCTTAATAATTACTTTTGTTCATTTTAGAACAATTTATTGTTCTAGATATTATTCAAATAGAGAATAATTTATTTTATCATTATTTATTATTAAATTACATTTAAATTAAATTTAAATACTATATGAACTATATTAGATTTTAGACAGAATTTAGACAAAGTCTTTATTATCCTAGAGGATTTACATCCAAGATGGCTAGCACAGTGCAATGGATTTTTGCTGACCTAGTTACACTTTTACCTGGTCTGCCTTGGCAAAAAGAAGAGATAATTATGTGTACTGACATATGAAGAAAACTGACCCATAATAGGATAAAAACCTATCCAGGATTCTTGACTTCCTTCTATGATCCAATCAACTCTTATAAATATGTCTTGTTCTCTCTGTTTTGTATCTGAATGTTTCAGAAATAGCTAGACATACAATTTGATTCATTTAAAGGATTTTAACTTAAAAATCTTCAAGTATACTTTCAATATGCTAAAGTGCCTCATTAAAAAAAAAGTAAAGACACCATTTCCATCCAACTAACCTATAGCCTTATTAATCATGACAGCTCACTAATCACATTTACAGGTGGTGTTTTTGTCATAGCAATGACTACATGTCCAAGTTTTGACGCTGGACACATTGTTTGGTTATAATGAAAAAGGAAAACAATGCCTTGAATTGGAGGTTTAAAAATAACAGCGCAATTTTACTTGGAGAATCGCCAGTGAAACAATATGGAAAACTAATTTTTATTCTAATACTATCCCAGAACCTGTCAGTACTTTAGAGGGAACCTTTGCTATGTAATGACATTCCATCCTAGCTTTGGTTTTAATAAAACATCTAAATGCAACCATTTTTCTAGCATTTAGTTGTTTTTTTTTAAAGTCAAGACAGATTTGACATCAGTCTAGAAAATAAAATTATTATTCCTTTGGAGGGAGCATATCACCGGAACTGGCAGTGGAAATTATTCTGTTTCTTAAATGCCTTGTCTTTTTTTTTTCTTTTTATTCAGAAGCAGCCCAGATATGGGTCACTTTACAAACTTTTGCCCCCTGTTGTGTGAGTGCTGAAAAGCAAGGCTTAAACAAGGAGGTTGTTTCTAGTGTGAGGCATTCATAACAAAATCTGAGCAAGTTTTTCAACTAGTATGGATCAGTCGGCTTTAAAGAAGGAAATGTTCCTTAACCCACATGAATCAGCTGTGCCATAAAGACAAGTCTCTTTTGCATGTCACAATTCAGGCTCAACTTAGCTCACATTCCTTACCTCTTGCCTCCTGGATTCAGATTATATAGCTCAAGTTTTCACCTCCTGGATCCTGGTTACATACCTCACCTTTCCTCTCCTGGATGCTACTCAGGACCTTAGCTTCAGATATCAGGCTGCCTCGTATCTGCTACCCTCCCCAGGAGGTACAGAACATCTGTGCTCCTACACTTGGAAGAGACTTCAATTACTGGGTCATTCACTGGATCCTTGAGGGTGAAAGCCAGGTTCACAGAGACTAAATTCCTGTGCCTCACAAATTCTTACTCTTTGCATCCAAGTGTTAAAGACTCCTTAGCTACCAAAGCATAAACCATACCCCTACCATCACTTTCCAGTTTTTCAACCTCATTTACTTCAGCCTTGCCTAATCCACATATTACCATTTCCAAACTTCCCCTTCATGAAACACATTTTCCTCTTGTGCTCACCTCTATGTTCTGGCACTCACTGAGACCTGGTTCCCCTCAGTTCACACTGAACTCCTACCTACGCTTTCTTGCACCCTCTTGACAAACCCTGATTGCACTGGGTTTGCCTTCTGTCTCTAGTCTCTCTTTCCTCTATTTCATCTTCCAGACAGCAGTTAAAGGGATTTTCCTGAAGTACAGGTATTATAATACTGATTATATTACTTTCCTGTTCAGAAAAAATGTCGTGATTCCCTATTACCTCTGTGATAAAAGATCTCCTGTCAGGCATTTAAAGTCCTTTCCACTTTTATTGTACACCATTCCCCCTTCAAACACTCTTTGGCCTATCAGACTGACCTTACTGTTCCTCATACTTGGCATGTCACTTATTATTCTCTCTGTGCTTTTGTAGAGATCATTTCCATGCCTGGAATTCATTCCCTCCTCACTTCTGTCTTGGAGTAACCTCATTTCCTTCAAGGCTCATCTCAAGCAACAAACCTGTATGAGATCTTTCTTGATACCCTTTCTCCTCCCCAACCCCAACAAGGGCTTTCTCCTTAAAGTATTTTGTGTTTATTTGTTCACACTTAAAATTTGTAAGCACTGTCTTTTCTGTGATGTGTGTGTGTATAGATATAGAGGTATGTGTATGTACATAAATATATACATATTTTTATTTGTTCATATAGATTA
The DNA here is from genome assembly GCA_023548195.1 of Bettongia penicillata ogilbyi. Lineage (NCBI taxonomy): Eukaryota > Metazoa > Chordata > Mammalia > Diprotodontia > Potoroidae > Bettongia > Bettongia penicillata. The sequence continues at coordinate 20,035,068 of JAJHZJ010000314.1, read as the reverse complement.
TTTACATATAAACACTACTATGTGAACAGCACATGTGACTAAGCTTCCTTACCTGTACTACCTGGTAGATCTGGGTTAGGTTTGAGTATGTATTTCTTCTCAAGTCTTGTTGCTGATTATAAAGAGAGCAAAGTCGCATAGCTTTACTATTGCTTCTTTCAATGATTCCATGATACTTTTAAAGCAAAGAAAAAGAAACCTTATTTTAACATTTTAAAAATTTAGGACTTTAAAAGAACAGAGTACCTGAAGGTAATGATGGGAGGTATTCTACCAAGAAACATCTGAAGGTGTGAATGGAGCAAAAAGGGAAGAAAAATCACTATGGAATTTATTTCTTTACATCTGTTTCATTCACTGAAGGAAATACAAGTTAAAACAGACGCCATTTATAACAATGAGGTGCTACAATGGACTTGTGATAGAAAGCTTTCAGCAGATGTCTGAATAATTAAACATCCTCATCACTATGAGATCGTGCTTCTACAACAAGCTTGTCGTGTATTTCTCCGACTCCTCACCTATTTCTTCGAATCCTCACCTATTTCTTCTTTCTTTCTATATCCGTAGTATACTCTAATGATAATACTACTATACCTTCCACCTTTGTTGATTTTCTCCTACATGGTCTTCATTATGATTTCATATACTATTTCTTGATTGTTTCACAAGATTACACCTTTTAAATTTATGTCGCACTATCCTTTCCTCACCCCTTTTACAAATCATATTTCTTTTGAGTAAGATATATCCTTTCAGAGACATATTTCAGGGGTAGTTAGTAGATGCAGTGAATAGAGGACTGGACCTGTATGTCAGAAGACTTGAGTTCAAATTTGACCTCAGATACCTGCAAGCTATGACATCTTGTGCAAGTTACCTGGCATCTGTCTGCCTTACTTTCTTCAACTGTAAAATGGGGATCATAATTAGGGATGGAGAAGGTTTCCATCTCAGGGTTGTTGTAAGAATCAAATAAGATCATTTTTGTAAAGCACAATTCCTTGCACGTAGAAGGTACGTAATAAAAAATAGGTTAGCGTGTTCTCCCTGCCCCTATATTCTAGCCATGTCCTCTATGGGCAAGTATTAATATTTGTAACAATTGCTCTTCCTCCACTTTATTTTCTACTGTAGATGACTAGGGTCTCTTTTGAGCACCCCTAGATTCCATTGAAAAGTCCCGTCAGTGTTCTAGACTTCAAGGTAATAGAATACAAGTTCATTTAAAAAAATTTTTTTAACCTAACATTTAATGTCAATACAAACTAAACTAGCTTACTGATTATATTTAAATTAACTTCAATACCTATAGCAATATAACATGATTTTAGTTACCTCCTCTAAGTTCCCAACCAAATTCTTTGTCCCTTCATTCTTATTTCCTTATCTTCCTAGGCTTATAATTACTAAATATATTCTAGTCTTCTAGATCTGTTTTTTTTTCCACTTTGCTTTGTTTCAGATGATTATTTTTGTATTCCTCATATGTTTTTTATTTTAAATAATTAATTTTTAGTTTTCAACACTCACTTTTATAAGATTTTTAACTCCCTTTTTTTCTCCCTCCCTCTCCTCTTCCCTCCCCAAGACAATATGCAATCTGATGTAGGCTATACATGTATTAATTTTAATTTAATTATTTAATTATTAATTAATATTAAGCATATTTCCACATTAGTTGTGATATTTGCTGGTCTTAATTCCATTCTACTATTCTATTATTATACTACAATTTATTTAGTCAAGCATTTACATTGTTTCCAGTTTTTTGTTTTTTTAAATTATATATAATGTTGCTAGGCAAATTTTTAAGTAGAGAGACTTTTCTGTTTTGGAAAACATTTTCAGGGTGTATTCTTAATAATGGAATTATTGGGTCAAATACAATATTGCTTTTAAATCTTTGCTTCTTACTGCCAGATTGCTAACTATAGGGTCCCAAAGTATCCAACCTAAAAGAAAAACAATGAGATAGAACTCCAAGCCATTAACCATTTATTAAAAGGACCAAATCCTGTCAATAAATGGAACCTCAGAGCTTCTGCATGATCTGAGATGCCCCTGGAAGAGGCAAAGTAAAATACAAAGTCTCATTGGTTCATAGACTTTGTTTTTGATCTTCTAGGAGGGCCAGAAATGATGCATCAGCAAGGGTGATCTTAGGAGAGGCAAGGTTTAGGTCATCTCCACTTACTAAGTGGTCATTAGATGGTCTCCTCCTCCTGTTAGGCAAGAGGAGGTGGTCCAGAGGTACAAAAATAAGTCGAGGGACTTTCCATATCATGTCAAGACATTCCGCCCACACTGGGATTCGTTATCAGCATTCTTGTGGTTAGGCAAGTGCACCTTACAATGAGCAAAATATGGTGAACAGTGAATTTTATAGGTTTTAAAGTTGGAAGCCTACTATGAGAAAGAATCTATCTAACCTTATCCAATTATTCCTATATCTAAGATATACAAAATGTACATTAATATTTGTAATTCTTTTTTTTCTTTTTTTTGAAATAAAAATTTATTTATTTAACTTTTTACATTCATTTTCACAAAATTTTGGGTTCCAAATTTTCTCCCCATTATCCCCTCCCCCCCACCCCAATACCCCAAGCAATCTAATTTTCCCTATCTCCAATCTGCCCTCTCTTCGATCATCCCACCCTTCTCTTGTCCCCATCTTCTCTTTTCTCCTGTAGGGCCAGATGACTTTCTATTCCCCATTAACTGTATTTTTTATTTCCTAGTAGCAACAACAATACTAAACAGTTGTTCCTAAAACTTTGAGTTCCAAATTCTCCCCATCCCTCCCTCCCCACCTGTTCCCTTTGGGAAGACAGGCAATTCAACATAGGCCATAACTGTGTAGTTTTGCGAATTACTTCCATAATAGTCGTGTTGTGTAGAACTAACTGAATTACCCTCCATCCTATCCTGCCCCTCATTGTTTCTATTCTGTCTTTTGATCCTGTCCCTCCCCAAGAGTGTTGACTTCAAATCTCTCCCTCCTCCCATTACCCTCCCTTCCATCATCCCCCCCTTGCTTATCTCCTTCTCCCCCACTTTCCCGTATTGTAAGATAGGTTTTCATACCCAAATGAGTGTGCATTTTATTCCTTCCTTTAGTCAAATGCGATGAGGGTAAACTTCTTGTTTTTTTTTTTCTCAGCTCTCCTCTTTTTCCCTCCACTAAAAAGTCTCCTGAATGAGAGATAATTTACCCCATTCCATTTCACCCTCTTTCCTCCCCCTACCTTTCTCTCTCATCATTTACCTTAATTTCTTTTAAGATATGGTCCCATCCTATTCAATTCACTCTGTGCTCTCTGTCTCTGTATGTGCGTGCATGTGTGTGTGTGCGTGCACGTGTGTACATGTGTGTGTGTGTGTGTGTGTATGTGTGATCCCACCAACTACCCAGATACTGAAAAGTTTTAAGAGTTACAAATATTGTCTTTCCATGTAGGAATGTAAACAGTTCACATTTGGTAAGTCCCTTCTGACTTCTCTTTGCTGTTTACTTTTTCATGCTTCTTCTCATTCTTGTGTTTGAAAGTCAAATTTTCTTTTCAGCTCTGGTCTTTTCATCAAGAATGATTGAAAGTCCTCTGTTTCATTGAAAGACCATATTTTTCCCTGAAGTATTATACTCAGTTTTGCTGGGTAGGTGATTCTTGGTTTCAGTCCTAGTTCCTTTGACTTCTGGAATATCCTATTCCACGCCCTTCGATCCCTTAATGTAGAAGCTGCTAGATCTTGTGTTACCCTGATAGTATTTCCATAATACTGGAATTGTTTCTTTCTAGCTACTTGCAAGATTTTCTCCTTGACCTGAGAATTCTGGAATTTGGCCACAATGTTCCTAGGAGTTTCTCTTTTTGGATCTCTTTCAGGTGGTGATCGATGGATTCTTTCAATACTTATTTTGCCCTCTGGTTCTAGAATCTCAGGGTAGTTTTCCTCGATAATTTCATGGAAGATGATGTCTAGGCTCTTTTTTTGATCATGACTTTCAGGTAGTCCCATAATTTTTAAATTGTCTCTCCTGGATCTATTTTCCAGGTCAGTTGTTTTTCCCATGAGATATTTCACATTCTCTTCCATTTTTTCGTTCTTTTGGTTTTGTTTGGTGATTTCTTGGTTTCTCGTAAAGTCATTAGACTCCATCTGTTCCATTCTAATTTTGAGAGAACTATTCTCTTCAGTGAGCTTTTGAACCTCTTTTTCCATTTGGCTAATTCTGCTTTTGAAAGCATTCTTCTCCTCATTGGCTTTTTGAACTTCTTTTGCCAATTGAGTGGCAAAAACACCTATTTTTCAAGGTGTTATTTTCTTCAGCATTTTTTGAGTCTCCTTTAGCAAGGTATTGACCCGTTTTTCATGCTTTTCTTGCATCTCTCTCATTTCTCTTCCCAGTTTTTCCTCCACCTGTCTAACTTGCTTTTCAAAATCCTTTTTGAGCTCTTCCAAGGCCTGAGCCCACTGGACATCCCCCTGGGATGTCTGGGATACAGAGGCCCCGCCCTCCACATCTTTCCCTGATGGTAAGAATATTTCCTCGTCATCAGAATTGAAAGGCGGGAACATTTGCACCTGCTCAAAGAAGCTCTCTATGGTCTTATTTTTCTTCCCTTTTCTGGGCATTTTCCCAGCTAGTTACTTGACTTCTGAGATTCTTCTGCACCCCCGCCTAGATCCGCCCAGCTAGTGCTTGGCCTCTGAGATTCAAATGGGCTTTCCGAGGTGGCTGTGGCTGCTCTTCAGTGTGAGCTTAAGTTCTGGTGCTGGGGTGGGGGCAGGGCTGCCTCCCAGGCTCAGTTCCCTCAGGGGCTTTATGCAGAGACCTTCGGTAATGGAGCGGGGCAGGGCCACCTCCCAGTTTCAGCTCCTTCAGGTGGTTTATGCAGAGACCTTCAGTAATGAAGATCCCGCCTGCTGCTCGGGGAGTCCCGGGCCGCCACCGCTGCCTCCGCCGCTTCCTCCCGAGGGGGCCCGAGCCACGGAGACACCCCGCTCCCCTCTCGACCAGCTCAGACGTCTGTCTCACTGACCTGTAGCGTCTGTGGACAGAGAGACCTTCTCAGCTGCCGGAGGTTCCGTCCCTGAAGCCTGCTTGGATCCAATATTTGTAATTCTTATACTCATGTTAGTTGCCTAGTCTGACTAAATGTATATTATTAGATGAATATATCACTAATAATTGCTAACAATCATTACCCCTATGGAATCACACTGAAATGATTAATACTGATTGAAATAAAATAGAAGTCCAATAAATCTTTTTTTTCCTCACCAAAAAAAAAAAAAAAAAAAACCCGCCAGCAAGGAGTGAGTGTAATTGTTTCTTCTTTGCCCTGCCAGCCCTGAATTTTATTATTTTTAAATATTTTTGCCAATTTGATGAGCATGAGGTTGTACCTTTGAGTCATTTTAATTTTCATCTCTTTGAGTATTAGTGAGGTTAAACATTTTTTTTTTCCAAATAGAATTCTAGGATCAGAGCTGTAAGACTGGGAAGAAGTTTAGATTATCTAGTCAACCATCTCATTTTTAAAATGAAGCTGAATTGCCTAAGGTCACACAGGTAGAGTCAGAAGTAGAATTTGAATTGAAGACTTCTGATTCTAGAGTTGATGTTCTTCCATTGTATTATGCTGTATTTTTGACAATTAATATTTTCTCTTTTGAAAATTATCTATTCTTATCTATTGACCATTTATCCCTTGAGTGCTGGGAGTCAGCACTGTGACTTTTAAACAATTTGTTATACATTTCAAGTGTCAAGTTTTTATTTGTCCTATTTCCCACAGTTTCCCCAACCTATTTTTCCTTTTTCTTTTAATTATTTGGGGTTTTAGTATAAAGAAATGAATTCTAATGTAATCAAGCACATTATTCTTATCCTCAATAACTGAAACATTTTTTTTTTCAAAATGTACAGAAGAGGAGCAGGAAAATTAACATACAAGTAGGTCCACTTTGGAAGCTATGTGTTGAATTTATTAAATACTGTGAAGGAAATGCAAATGGTGTGCAACAGATATTCATGTTTTCATACAGAATCTTCTTTTTTTTTTTTTGTTTTACTTGGCATCCTTAATGCAACTTTATTTGGTGTTAAGTTTAGGATTTTTAAGATAATTAAATAATAGTAAAAAAAATGTCCTACACATATGGTAAACTTATGCATGATTCTATGATATGTGTGATGAAAGACCTAATATTTTTTAACAGTTGGATTTCAAGATTAAGTGAGGTACTGAACCAGATGTTCACTCTGCTCACTAAAAGTAGTAGCTAGTATCATTAATAGAAAAGTTCTAAATATAATCTTATAGGCAAGTTATGTTGTACATGACTTTCTAAGAAAGGTGGGGCAGGGGACCCTCCCAATTAGGAAAGGTTAGGGAGGAAAGGGAAAGGAAGACATAATTTCCAATGTCCTACAGTTGGAATTTCCTAGAGAAAGCTGTTTCTATAAAAGGAAATATGCTTACCATTTTAATTACTCCACTAAAAGTGGCCAGAAAATAAAATAGCTGCAGAAAGCAGTTTCCAAAATTCTGCAGGACATCTGGACCTCCATGTATTGTTTCTTTCAGAGAAAGAGTTATGGCAGCATTTGCCACACTTGTAAGAAAAAAAAAATATTTTCCACTGTTGATAGCTGTACCATGTAAGTGGCAGTCTCTTAATGAATAGCAGCCTGGATTTTGTTTATTCTGGCTCAACAGTCCACTGATATGTTTCTTATCTTTTCCTGTGTTCCCAAACACAATTTCATTTGCTGTTGAATTTACTTCACGCATTATTTATATACAATACAGGATGAATTGATATGACTCTTGCAAGTTTAATTAAGATGGGAAGCCCACTAGGCAAGAGGTCTTTATTCCAGATCTGTATCTCTATGACCACAGGTAGACTGTCTGACTTGTTTCCTGATTCCCCATCTGTCTAAAAGAATTAGGGATGATGCTTATCTCACACAGATGTGATGAGAAGTGAAATAATACATGAAGTCCTGGGAAGGAACAGGTTTCAGAATTCAAGGCATCACTTTCATTTTGTCAGAACAACAGCAAATAGGCGGTAATGGCCCTTCTGGAAACAAGAATGAAATAAACCAGATAGTCATTTTATCCAATTTAATTCATTTACTTTGAAGGTCATCCTAAAGCCACAGATTTAATTTCAGTTGACACCTTGAAGGTAGCAAAAGCAATCTGATATTTGAGAAATGAATGCCATCAAAAAGAGCAGACAGGAAAGTAGAGGGAGAATTCTGATACCTTTCCTACCTCTATAGCGTATTCTTCAATGCCCATCTCAATAGTTGAGCAACAGATTAGATATTGGTAGATGGCAATATATATACATATATATATACACACATACATACATATATATATATATATATTTCTTTGAAATATTTGGGTAGAAAGTAAGGGAATTTTGTAGTTTCACTATCATTGTCTAAGGCTATAATCTTTTTCCATCCTTAAACATAGAGAAGTGAATCTATTCTCCACTAGTACTATCTTTAAATTTCCTTAAAATCACCATAAGCATTCCTTTTTACAAACTCTATTAACACAGTCCTTTGCATATGAAAGCAATTAATAAATGCTTACTGAATTCTAACCCCAATAAACCCAGTAAATTTTATTTAACTACCAGATTGAACTTCTTCTCTATTTCAATAAAAAGACTGAGATTGTCTTAAGTTATGGAATGGATCATCACTCTTGTTAGTCTTGTTTTCAAAGAGGACCAATGACATGGATTGATGTCTTAACTTGTGTTTGAATTAGATTTAAATGAGGCAGTCACACCAAGTCATCAGCCCCACTCTCTCTTCCAGAGTCACTGAAGTCCAGTGGCAAGATGAAAGGCAAAATAACTAGCAATGGTCCAGAATGCAGTGGATAACCTTGACATCTCCCATGTCTAAGTTCGAAGCACTCCATAGCTCCTGCTTCAGCTGAATTCATGGCCACTGTAATAAGTTGTTTTCATCTGCCCATTTTGTTGGGGGAAGTCTACAAAGGTAGATATCCCCTTAGTTCACCCATGAGTTTGAGGCCTGTTAACTGCTTTCAATCTGGTTTAGTTTGTCTACTAAGAAAGTTTTACCTGGGGCATGGATGCTATGCTATAGCTTCTTGGAGCCACAGGTGAGGTTTGGTACCAAGTAGATACCAAAGGTGGATGAAGAGCCCTAAGAAAGGTTTAGTGAGTCCTACACTGGAGATACTACTCCTCCTTGAACACCTCAGTGTAGTCACTGCAAATATACAGAAAGCAACATAGTGGTTAAGCTAGGTCATTAATTACTTCTTTGGAGAACCTATTCATCCATGATTAGAAGAAATATAGATAATTACCGAGAACCAGTGGAATGAAGGAAAATTATAAAAAGAGCCTCAGAAGTTGGAGAGATGAGATTTTTCAACCAATTAACAAATGTTGACTGTGGTATGATAGGCTATGATATGTTAGGTATATCACAGCATAGAAGTATAATTGTAGGATCACAGAGTTTTACTTTTGTAAGAATGTTAAAGGGCATCTAGTTCAACTTGTTTATTTCATAGGTAAAAAAATAGAAAAAAGATATGATGCACTCAAAGAATTCATAGTTTCCCTAGGGAGGCAGAACAGAGGATTAGAGGATTTAGTGCTGGAAGGGTAAACTCATCATTTTACAGATGAGGCAATTGAGGTTTATAGAGGTAGGTAACAGCTTTGGGCTTGAAAACAGGATGACTTGAATTCAAATTCTGTCTCATATACTTATTAAGCTATATGACCCTGGGAAACTTATTTAACTTCTCTCAACCTCTGTGTTCTTATCTATAAAATGGGAGTAATAAGAGCACATACTTCCCAGGGTTGGTGTGGGGATCAGATGAGATAAGCTGTGCAAAATATTTTGTGGAACTTAAAGCTCTATATAAATGAAGAAATGATGATGATGATGATGATGATGTTGTAATTTGGCCAATGTCCCATGGGCATCAAATAGTAGAGTCAAGATCCAAACCTAGACCTTCTGACTTCATGTTTAGTCCTCTTTCCATTACACAATTCTGTCCTTCATGAGAATAACAGTTCCATAGTATGGCAATACCTAAGAAATGGGACTCCAGAGAAGAGTAAGATCATTAGGATAGAAAAAGCCTCCATAGCAAAGGCAATCCTTGAGTTGGGCTTCAAAGGTCAAGAAATGATTTAAATGGGTGGAAGTGACAATGAGATCAATTTGGGCTTGATATTAGGAAGATCTTCTTAACAATTACAACTGCTCAAAAGTAGAATGGGCTGCCTGCAGAGATCTTCAGGCAGAAGCTGGACAACCACTTGTTGGGTAGATTATAGTAAGGTTTCCTTTTACGTGTGTGTTGGATTAGATGGCTCTTCAGGCACCTCCCAACTCTCAAATTCTGTGATTCTACAGGGTCTAGAACTAGGGAGGTGATTGTAATGCTGATTAGACCACTTAGAATATTATGTTCATTTACGGAGTCAATATCTTCATGAGAACATTTTTAAGCCCAAGAATGTCTAAGGAAAGACAACTAGAATAATGAAAAGTCTTAAGATCACACCTTCATTAGGGTTAGTTTGAGAGACTGGGGATGTTTGTCTTGGAGAAGATTTAGGAAGAACATAAAAGTTGTCATCTGGAAGTCCCTTTAGACTGGTGCTACTTAGTCCCCAAGGGCAGGACTAGGAGCATTTGGGGAGAGTTCCAGAGGGGAAGACACTAAAATCAAAAGGGATAGGAAAAGGCTTACTATACAACAAACAAGCTGAGACTTGAAGAAAGCTCAGGATGTCAGGAGGTGGAGATGAGGAGGGAGAGCATTCCAGGAATGTGGGACTGTCAGTGAAAATGCCCAGAGCTGAGAGATGGAGTATTGCGTAGAAGGCCAATGTCTTTAAATTGTAGAGTATGTGGGGAGCGGAGGGTATAAGGAATAGGAAGACTGAAAAGATAGGGATGGTGGGGCTGGGTTATAAAGGGCTTTGCAGACTAGAAGATTTAATATTTGATCATGTAGGTGATAGGGAGCCACCAGTTTATTGAGTTGGGTGGAGGGGGAGGTGGGGACATGGTTGGACCTTTGCTTTAGGAAAATCACTTTGGTGGCTGAATGGAAGGTGGATCAGAGCAGGTAGAGGTTGGGGGCAGGCAGATCCAGAAGTGGGCTATTGCAATAGTCCAGGACTAAAATGATAAGGGGCTGTACCAGAGTGGTAGCAATGTCAGAGGAGAGAAGGAGGTATATTTGAAAAAGATATTTCAATGGTAAAACCAACAGACGTTGGCAACAGTTTGAATATGGGGGATGAGAGATAGTGAGGTATCGAGGATGACACATAGGTTTCATGACTGGAGGTCTAAGAGTTCAGAACATCTGTCCTACTGTTTTCTGTAGTGGGTATGGAGTCAGTGGCAGAAAGCAGATAGTGGTGGGGGGTTGTTAATAGAAGTGATGAGAAGTAGAATGAGGAATTTCAGACACAATTTGGGTTTGTTCTATTCTAAATGGAACCTATTAGAGTGTCACACATTGTTGAGGGTGTGATAGAGAATTAAAGACTGAATCTGAGGGATGTAAATATTTTTGTAGTAACAGTGGCATTCTATAAGACTGGAGTAAACCTGTCTCTTCTAATGTCGGCAGTGATTTCTTTGTTTATGCTCTCCCTTCCAGGTTTTGAGAACAGTACCTGTAAGGAAAGTTAGAATATTAGTTTTGTTTTTGTTTTATCTACAGAGATGATGGGAAATGGTCTTGGAAGCCTTTAGGAAATTCATAAGATGAAAGATTTGATAATCTTTGCACTAATGTACTATACAAATGCTCTAGTATATCAGGTTGTCATTCAGAATAGCACCTCACTTATTATCAGGGAATGACTCAAGTTCATACAAAAAAAAAAAGAAATGGGACAGAAATTAAATTCTGATTTTTCTAAAAGTTGGTATTTTAACTAATTCACTGGATAAGAAATAAGATAAGAGTTGAAAGTCACCTTAAATTTCAACTATCAGCTGAAACGTTGAAAATTAGTTTAACACCAAATCAGTATTATTAAAATAGTAAAAGCATATGGTTAAGAACAATCCAACATATATCAAAATATTTATAGCAATGCTTTTTGAAATTACAAAGCACAAGAGACAAAGTAGATAGCAATCTATTGAAGAATGGCTATAAAGATGGTGGTACATGTATGTGCTGGAATATCACTGCATCATGTGAAACAATGAATGTGAAGAAAACAGGGAGACATAAGACTTGTGTAATGGATACAGTGTCATATACACTTTATATACATATAGTATATTGTACATACTATATACAATTACAACAATGTAAAGAGAGAGAATGACAACAAAAATCTGATGATCAAGTTTGATCCCCAAAGAAGAGATGTAAGTAAGAAAGCACCTCTTTTCTTGCTCTACAGAATAGGTAGATAGGTGTGATATATCGCATATCGCATATACTGTTGGATCTGACTGATATGTTGGTTAGATTTGCAGAAGTTTTTTTCCTTCTTTTAAAAATTCTTTTTAGAAGTATTGGCTAAGTGTGGAAGGACACAGGGACATACTGAGAAATGAAGGTGATGTAAAAATAAAAGATAAAAAAAATTTTCTTTTTAATTTAAAAGCACTGCCCTAAATATATATATGTATATATACACAAACACACACACACATATATACATGTCTGTGTGTGTATACACACATACATACATAAACAGATATACACATACATATATACACACATGTATATATATAAATATGGTTACCTCAGCTAGTTTCAGATGAAGTACAGCATTTTCAGTTTCCAGTTCAACTATTCTTTCTTCTTTGGCCTAAAACCAAGGACCCAAAAAGGAAGTATCACCAAGAGATTATTTACTCTGGTTGTTTTAAAATAACAGCAATTTCATTCAATGACACTCATTTTTGCCCTTGTACAGAACACAAAACGTATGGAAGGCTTCAGATAAACTTCTTCAGATCAGACTCTAGCTCAATCTCACCCATCAGGTCTGAAGCTCTGGGCTATTTGGAATGCTTTAGGTAGGAGTAACAACAAAGGTTTCTGGGCTGAAGTTTGCTTCTGGTCCAGCCTTGCTCCTCCAATACATAGTTTGCCTTTCCCTATATTCCATGGTCTCTGGTTCTGGCTGCACCCTACTGAATGAAATCATCTCCCATGGCCCAAGTCCATTCAAGTCCTACTTTTTCTGTTACTGTGATGACTCTCTGTCCTGCTGCTTTCCTAATAAAGCCAAGGACCACAGTCTCAAGGCTTTGCCTAGGAAAAAAGAGCTGAAGCTGAGAACAGTCCACCCTGGTAGAAGCTGCAGTAATGAGAAGGGATCTGATGGGAAACACAAATGGCAAGCCCCAGTCTATAGAAAAACTATGGCCAAGAATAGGGGAAGAAGAAACGTAGAGGGTAGGCCATTTCAATCACAATTCTAAAATTTCCTCTCTCCCTCTCCTCCCTCTCTCCAAGACAGCACGTAATCTGATATAAGCTATACACGTACAATCATATTATATTTTTAAAATGCCATACAATGTCCACCACACAGAGGATATTGTGAATTTCATTTACTTGTATCTCTAGCACCTCACACGCTGGTAGCACACGAGGACTTAATAAATATTTGCTGATTGGTTGACTGACATATATGTGTGGATATAAATATATATTTTTTAATATCAGAGATCCATTGCACTTACAATCACCATACTTTTATCTGGTATGAGTCAAGATGCATTACTTTTCACTTTAACCATTTACAAATCTCCATGCTTGTCTCACAACATTCATGAATGATGAGACATTTGAAGATTTTGTGCTCATAAAAAAAATCTACAATGTGGTCAGAGTGAAATAGGTGATGGGTTGAAAACAGAGTGGAAGAATACATCACGATAAATCAGGGAATTAGCAGGGCATTTTTTTGTAGACTGCAGGATTTACAGAGGATAGCCTGCTTATAAAAAGGAAGTTTATAATACAAAGGCAGGTATAGCTGAAAGAATAAAACATGTAATTATTCTTAGATTGTTTTCCTAATTTAAAAATAATTCTAGAAATCAAAACATATTTCCATTATTATCCTGCTTTAACCAAAACATAGCATTAAAAAACCAAAACTTTTGTATATATTTTTTCCCTTCTTAAAATGTTTTGTTGACATTTGCTTCTTTTCTTTCTCTTTTGGGAGGGGGCCACTATTTTCCATTTATAACAGTAAGACTAAATGTTAGCAAGGATGGAACAGGGAGTACAGTGAAGGGAATGAATACGAATAAATGAAGTCAATGCTGGGCAGTGCTCCATACCCCAAGCACCATTTTGTTTTCCTGCTTTCCTAACTCTCTCTGTCTCTGTCTGTCTGTTTGTCTCTGTCTCTCTCAGCAAAATGGGGGTGGGGAACTGAGATAAAATCCTGGAGGAGTGGGACAGTTAACAATTGCTGCTTCATCCTCTGAGTCTGAGTCAGGGAGAAGTATGTTTTCTCTGAGAGACAGCTGGGTTGTCTCACCAAACCAGGTCTGATCAGCATAGCAACCACCCCCAAGGCCCCAAGCAGCAATGTGGATACCACATTCCAAAGTCTTTGTACGAAAAAGCAGAGGAGCGTGGACAAGACCTCACAAAGCACTTGATTGTGGAAAGTTCACATGGTGCCAAGATGGAAGATGAACTCAACTCCAAATTCCAAATTTTCCATTCGGCCCTTCCTCTTGAAATGTCTTTTTTTTTTTTAAAGCATCATTGTCATTTCTCAGTTGATTCTCCTCTCCTTACACACACACACACACACACACACACACACACACACACACACACACACACACACACACACCCAACCTCAATACATTCACATTAGAATCCTCCCTTTTAATAATGAAGTTACAAGGGAGCAAGTCAAACAAAATGATGGCTACAGATACAAGATTTTGAGAATTTATTTTTGAGTCAAATTTTATTTTCCCAAACTTTTTTTGTGTCACTATGAAATGTTGAGCCTCTTTTATTTAAGAACATTATAAACATGAGACAGAACTTTTGCACTTAGAAAATGTGTATTTTGAATTTTTTAAAAATTATTAACAATATAGAATGCTCTGTTCATTCAAAAGTTGATTGCCTTTATGTACAAGATAATTGTTGAAGGTACAAAGTCCTTTCAGGGATAGAAAATGATGAGTAAGATAGTCTTTGACCTGATCAAACATCCTTATGTAGGAGAAACTATATTTTAAAGAGATTCTTTTGGTGTTCCTGTATATCCTCTCTGATAGGATCCAAGGTAGGCATATCAGTACACAATTCTAGGGCAGTGCACTGGAGACCACCTAAATTGACATCAAGCCATAAATGACTCCTCTTTGGGTCTGGTCATTGAACCAGTTCCCAAGTCTACCTAATTATAGTCTATTGTCTAAGGAGTGGGAAACCTGTGCCTCAACGCCACATGTGGCCCTCTAGGTCGTCAAGTGCGGCCCTTTGAGTCCGAGTTTTACGGAACAAATCCTTTTATTTAGGGAATTTGTTCAGTAAAATTTGGATTCTGTCAAATATCTTAGGGAAACTCAAGAAATGATTGACTGCTCTGCTTTTGGCAAAAGCGGGGTGGGGTGGGGGGAGAGACAGAGAGAGAGAGACAGAGACAGAGAAAGGGAAAGGGAGAGAAGGAGAGGGAGAGGGAGAGGGAGGGAGGGAGGACACTAGAGTGGATAGCTGGAAAACTGTATAGCAATCATTTCTGCTACTTCTTTCAGCACCCTGGGACGAAGTTCATCGGGGTCATGTAATCTGAATTCCTAAAGGGCAGCTAGGTGCTGTCTTACTATCTTTTCTGCTTTCTGTGGGCATTGTTATTTTTGTTTTATGCCTTCCAGTCCAAAGTTCATTCTCTTCTGGCAGAGAGAAAACAGAAACACAATTTTTTAAAAAATGAAGAGTCCTTTCTTTCTGTCATCTATTAAAATTATCCTTTCTACCCCAAGAAGCGATACTCTCTCTTTATCGCTCCTCCTATTTTCTCCATATTGGTACAAATCATCCCTTTCTATTATCCTTAGGTTTCCTCACTAACCTCGGAACATTCTGAGTTTTGGCAAGTCTTGTGGCAGAGCCAGATTCCAGCCACTCCCACCCTCTTGGATATGATGGAGAGAAGCCCTGCTAATTTCTCTCCCTTCCTCAGTCTGGATGCTGCCGCCTTGCCACACACTTCTGAATAGAGGGGCTGAAGAACAAACCCTTCCATCTGCCACAATCCCTGGCGTCTGGTTCCTGGTGACCCAGTGCGGGTACTGGCATCAGCCCTGTCTCTATTTCTTTTTTCTCCAGTTACCAGTCTGAAGTTGGTTTTGTCCCCTGATGCAGCCCCGACAGACTCTAATCGGATATCAGATGAAGATCACGCTGGCTTCCAGACTCCTCAGGGCATCTCTCAGGACAGGCTGCCTAAGCACTGTGCCTCTCCATTTTCCTAAATATTCCCCTACTGGGGACTATCTTTCTCCTTTGCTGTGGCCTGGACAGGCCAGGGCCAAGATTTCACTGGCTGTAGGATCAGTTTGTAGAGGTCAGGCTTGTTTCAGGACCCCTAGCATGTTCTGCAGGGTGTCCATAGGTTTCTGGCCATCACTTTATGAATCCCTGGACCAAGATGATGCTTCCTTTCAGTTTCATTGATCATTGCTTTATCCGGTGCCCTTTTAAGTCTCTGATGAAGTATTTGTTAGGAGGTGTGGGTTCAGTTAGGACCTCCTAAATCACCATTGTAACTGAAGTATTTGAATTATCCTTCCAGAATCCTACCATTCTTTCATATTCGACCCAAATTCCATCTTCTGAATGTCTTTTAAAAATCTAAGTAAACACCAATCTGCATAGTTCTGTTGCAATAAATTCTATTCTTCCAGTAGTTGTTTTCCATAATTAATTTACATGATTTTTGTGTTCAGTAGGGCACAGAGATGTTTAGAGAGAATTTGGTTATTGAGAAATGTTCACTTTTTTTCTGACAGTATAAAAGGGGAAACATGCATGTCCTAAAGACAGTCCTTGATTGCTGCATCTCCAAGAACACCTGCTTCCACCAAAGCAGCAGTTAAGAAAAGGGAGAAAGGAAAAAAGAACATGAAACCATTTAATTATATTTTCTGATTAAAATCAGAGACCAACTGTAGTAGCAAGCATCTTGACACATCCAGGATGTCTTGCTAGCACAGGCTTTTAGATCTGCTTTTCTGAAAGAAAAGCAACTTTTGAGGGATCAACAGTCTTCTTTAATCACTTATATACAACAGAGAAAATACAAGCAGAGAAATAAAGACCAACAGACAAGACTTCTCTCTGACCATAAGCAATACATACATCACAGATCAACTGACAGATGCAACTGTCTGACCATTACATACATAGTTACCAGAGACAGAAGCACGAACATCTGGATTTTCAAAGGGGCAGAGAGGAGGCTCCTTAATGGCTACCTAGAGTCTCATCTGGCACATGAACTTTCTTCCAGAGAGGAAGCCCCAAAGCAAAATTTCACCTCAGAATATATACACGCTTTTCAGAGCTGGAAGGCATCACAACCCATTATGATCCAGTGCCTCCTTAGAAATTAACAAAAGGTGTGCACCTTCCTACAAAACAAACCTCCCCTAATCCAGCTTCCCTTAATGGGCTCCACATGAGGGCTATTAATGGGTGTGAAAGATCTCTAACTCTTTCATAACAAACCTCCCCTAATCAAGCAACTCTCATTAACATTACACTAACCAGTTAGCTGTCAACAGTGCAATGAAGTTGAATCTGTCAAGTGTGTTAGTGGGCAGAATTAGGGAAGAAAGGAGATATGGTGTGAAAGAAAGAGCAGAATTAGGTGTTCTATGAGATGAAATGTATCCCAAGTCTGAAGAGATCCAAAGGCAATTCCATGGCAGTGTAACCTTTTTTTCCCTCTTCTTATTTTTCCTTAAATTTCCACCAGAATGATTTGACATCATATACATAATAAATAGTACCTACCCCATAGTCTGTGGTCTGCCTGTCAGCTACTATATTGTTGGTACTCAATAAATATTAGACTGTGCCAACATGAATAATTTTCCATTCAAAAATAATTTTTTTCCATTCAAAATACATACATTCCCCAATTTACTATCTAATCTTATTCCAAAAAGAAGTCATCACTGTAGAACTAAGAATACATTTTCCTAAAGAAGCAAAGTAATCATTATAAAGTGGTAATACATATGAATCAGGATCTGCTGCAGAGGAGGAAGAAATGGCAAAATCCTAGAAGGACCTCAACAAGAACCTGTAAATCAATTCAACATATTCTTCTTTGGTGTATTATGTTCTGGCCCTTTTACCCCAAGCCCATGAAGGTTATATCTGTATCATGAGGTTCTAGGGTACCCAAAGGGTTTGTGGAGTGTCTCTTCTCTACTTTCATTGACTCGATCTCCCACCCTATTTATGTTTTCCCCATTAAAGGGAACTAATGACTAGTGCCCCAATTACACTTAACCACTATTAGATTTTCCAAGGAGATATAAGACATAACAAGAACAGAGCACTAACATTTCCCACCAACACATTGGAGATATGTTGTCCTCTACATTACCTCAGTCTCTGAGGAGAGGAGACTCAATTTATCTCAGTTCCTACATAGCTTCCATCCCACCAGTTTATGCTCATCACTGCTAGATGAGCAGTGTCCTTGTCTCAGCTACTGCTGGACTAGGGTCCCGAAGGTTACTCCTAAGAGTTACTCCTTGATCCTCAGGGCATCAATGCAGTGCTAGCTATAAATCCAAATTCTGGAATGCCAGGAGTACCTGAACTTTTTGAATTCAGGAAATCACAGATCCCATTCTCTTCACTTGCCACTATGAGCAAAGGAGGTACCAAGCTTTCCCCAAAATGCCGAGGCAAAGAGGAACTGGATCAAGCTAACAATACTTTTCAAATATCTCTATAGCCAAAGAGCCTTCTATCCACCACACGGTCAGTTGAGTGGAACCAGTTACACAATGTCCCTATATGCCCCGTAATCTGGCTAAGGCACTTCTATTCAATGTCATCATGACTCTCTTGGACGTAGGAAGATGGCTCCCTAGTGTGTCCTTGTGGGGAGACAACATTAGGGGCACTCTGAGCATGAGTCAAATCCCCATTACACCTCAACATTCAGTGACTTCGGTGTGAAGGTGAGCATAAGGGATAATTATATATATATATATATATATATGTGTGTGTGTGTGTGCATATATGTATATGTATGTATATATGTATACATAATATGTGTGTGTTGGGAAACATTATTTGGGATTAAGAAATGAAGATAGTCAAAGGCTTGTACATCATTCTGAAGAGTAACATCTGTGTATCATGAACTTTATTCAAGAAGAAAATGTAGACATGGTAAATTCCAAACATCATAAAAGATGAAACTGACAATATCATTGAATTGTTTCCTAGTGGTACCCCCCCTTTTAGGGAATTACAGTCAAGCATTCCCTCTCCCCCACTGCTACCATAGATCCTTTCTGGATTGCCCCAAAAGAGACTGCATGGAAACTTGAATATATGCAGATATCTTCTATTTGCTTCTAGCTGTGTATGATTTAGTCATCTCAATTGGATGTAGAGCTGGAAAAAGTACGACTTAGACTGATATATCAGGGTAGAAGAAGCTGTAGTTTCTGGCTATTAGAATATCTTTAAGAGGGCTTCTATGGAAACAATATATGACTCCAGTGATGGGTGCTGGGGGAAGCAAAGGTTCTTTCCTACTAGATAAATACATTAGGGTTGGTTAGGGAAAATTATCTCCTATAATCCATGTGTGCAAGTAAGCTAAGAGAAGGTGGGTGAGAATTACTGACACCTGACCCTTCCTCTTATTTAACCTGGTCAACGGCGTGAAGACTACACACATACACAAACACACACACACAGTTGGGTACAGAAATAGCTTTCACTTAACAGGGAATTAAGAGGGAAAGAGAAGGGGGAAATTAGAGAGAAGCTAAGCTAAGAGAGGGATTAGTCCTCAGCAAAACAAACTCAACTAAAAATGTACAAAAATACTTATAGCTCTTTTTGAGGTGGCAAAGAATGAGAAGCTGAGACTGTACCAATAAACTGGTGAATAGTTGAACAAATTTTGGTATATGAATGTGATGGAATATCCACTGAGATTGAACTTGGATGGCTGGATTCAGAGTCCAGAGTGCTAACCATGGAACGGACATAAGGTCAAATAAGTAGTATTCAAGCCTCTAATTAATGATGGTGAAGGAAGAAGCTAGGAATGGAAGGTGGGGCACCTCACAAAAAAACCCAAATAGACCCTAAACCCAGCAGGGTCCAAATCCAGACCCAAAGGTTCCAGAATCAAATTCTGCAAATCCTACTTGAAGAGAAGTTCTGCTCCTGGCACGGCCACTTATTAGCTGTATGACTTTGGGTAAATCACTCTAGTGACTTCTCTGGGCCTCAGTTTCCTCCTTTGTAAAACGGGTTTGAGGTCCTCTGACATTCTATGGTTCTGTGACTAAAAAACTGTTCCAGGCACATGCGGTGGGGGACCAGTCTAGAGGCTGGAGGGGAGTATTTCTTGTACGGGAAATCACCAAACCCCGCAAAGAGTAAGGCCCTTGGACGTGACCACCGAGCAGCCCTCTTTCTCACCCGAACTTGACTCTTCAGCTGCTGAATCCGCTGGTTGGTGATAAAGCCCCAGTTCAAGTCCTTGGCTGGCATAATGCGTCCCAAGCGTCTCCCCGCTACCCCACCAACGCAGCTGCTGCCTTTGAAACTGACTGGGGGCGGGGAGAATGGGGCAGTTCAGACCCACCTGCCCCGGCGCGCTCCAGCCACCTCGAGGACGCAGCCAAACCCCTTTCCCCGCCCGCCCCCAAACTCTTGGTACTTATTTTGTCGGAACAAAGGCCTTCGAACGTCGTTCAGTAACGCCGTAGTCTTCATCTGAGAGGTGGCGAGCGGGGTGTGGTAGGAAGAGAGGGATGAGCTTGATACCCTTGGGTTCAAGTCTTGCCCATTACTCATGCTGGCGGAGTGACCCTCTCGTTCCACCTCTGGTGCCCCAACCAGTTTTCTAAAAGTAAAAATTAATCTGCCTCTCAACAACTATTAAGTCCTTACGCGCAACTTTTCCTACCCGGCCCTCATCCCCACTCCCAAACCCTGGCTCACATTGTGGGAAATGCTGGAGTCTGACGTTAAATGCAGGCCTCCCAATTCCAAGTCCAGCGTTCTTTCCACTAAATAAGCGAGCCTCACTCTTTTTGTTTTTTGGTCTCAGGACCTCTTTAGGCTTAAAAAAAAAAAAGGTTTTTTTATTGGTCTTTTTTTTTTTTTTAATATATCATCATAACTTCCCCCGTGTCCCTCCCAGGGGGTCATCCCATTTAACAAATATTTTTAAGGAAAAAAAAAAAGATGAAAACGTCAGCATAGGTGACCAACACATGGAAAAACTCTAAAAATATGTGCAATGTTCAACACTTGGGGACTTCCCACCTTTACAAAAGGGTTGGTTGGGAGTGTCTTTTCATCTCTTCTTTAGTTGTGTTACGTTCAGTTTTAAGCAGTCTATTCACTGGGCTACCTAGCTGTCCCCCTACAGATACACACACACACACACACACACACGCACACACACACACACACACATATACACACTGCATACTTACATTGAATAAATTCGAATTCAGGGTTGTCAGAGAGTAGGTATCTGGTGGGGGAGGGAGATTGAGAAAGACAAGGCAGGCGCTAAGAACGAAGGAAGTACACTTGGAGGACATGGAGGACAGCCTGGGAATATGATCAATTGGACAAGTTGACAAGGCACTGGAAATGCAAAACAACTCCTTTCAAAGGCCGTTCCTGCTACTTCTCGTGAGCTCATGCTGTAGCCCGTCTGGGACACGAGTGCGGGTGCTCATTTCGATGAGCTGTCATCTTCTCTGCGTGGATATGCAGTTTACAACCCCTTACCACGGTGCTTTTTCTCATCTGCGGTGATTCATGTCCACAGTTTTTGCATATATGTTCTAGAGAATCTACACACTAAATGCCTTCTTATTCCGAAACCACGAGTGTCACGATAGTAGCAGAAAGTCTTTGACAAAATATAACTCAATTATTCTAAAAACCTACAAAGTATAGGCATAGAGAGACATTTTAATATAAAAATTATCTATCAAAAATCAAAAGCAAGCATCATATGCAATGGGGATACACTAGAACTTTTTCAAAAAATACAAGAGTAGGGCATATGAAGAAAAATGTTACCTGTATCCAGGAAAAAAGCTGATAACTAGAAGTATGTATAGAATAATTTTACACATATGTGCATATACCTTTATATAAATACACATATTCATATAAATATACATGTCTACACATACATATACGTATTTTTGTCTAATAGTAACTATCTCTAGGGTTGGGTGGGGAAGGGAAGAAAAAAAGTTGGTGTAGGTCTTTCCATGCTTCTCTGCATTCATCCAACAGCATTTCTTACAGCACACTGTCTATTAAATTCATGTACTTTTTTTGTTCATCGCCTTTATTGATAATTCTTTGCTATCACAAAAAGTGCTTCTTATAAAAAGGCATAAACATTTTAGTCACTTTATTTGCAACATTTCAAACAACTTTCCAAAATGGTCATACCAATTCTTGTTTTGAGAACTGTTTGAATCCTTAGCTACTGGGATATAGTTCTTGGTATTTTATGTGTATGTGTGTGTGTATTCTACACACATGTATATATGTGCATGCATATAGAAAATCATATATAGCCATATATGTGTACACATATATTGTGTAGATTGCTTCGCTAGGTACATTATATTTGTTGTCAGACTCTTTCGGACCTCATTTTGCAGATAAAGAAACTGAGGCACAGTTAAATGGCTTGCTCAGTATTACATAGATAAGGTCACATCTGAATGAAGGCCCTCCTGACTGTAAGACCGGCATGCTCCCTGTCCACTGTAGAACCCAGCAGCTCACAACGAACAGGTTCATTAATTTTGTCTGTGCAGAGATTTTTAAATTTCATGTAATCAAACTCGTGTATTTCATCTTTTGTAATTATTTAGTTAAGAATACATCTCCCTACCCATGCCTCTAAAAGATACATGATCTACTTTTCTCCCAAGTTTTTAAATTAGTGATCTTTAATACTAAGGTCACATCCATTTAGAATATATTGTGGAACATAGTGTATGATGTTGATCTCTGCCTAATTTCAGCCAGACTGTCTTCCAATTTTCCCATAAGTTTTTATCAAATAAAGGGTTCTTTCCTAGTTAATTTGTTTTGCACTTTAGGAAACACTGAGTTATTGAATTCAATTATTTATTCTCTTGCATAATGTTTTATTGGCTTTATGCAGTTTATAAAACTAGTATCAGATGGTATTGATGACTGAGGTCTGAAAGTGCTATTCCCCCTTCATCCCTATATCTTTTCACACACCCTTGATATTATAAAGATCTGATTTTTCAAATGAATTATTTTATGAAGTGTTTACATTATATTAATTTAAATTATTATATATTACATATATTATAGAATATATCATATAGTTATTAAAATTATTTTATAACCGTTAAAACTATAACTTTATAAGCATTGTCACTTTTATCATATTGGCACTGAATATCCCTCTAACTATCCAAATGATTATTTAAGGGCCAGTTTGTAGTTGATTATGTAAGTCTTTTGTGTGCTTTGTAGACTGATCTGCAGATGCTTTATCTTGTAGTTACTTGGAAAGAGATTTTCCTATTTTTGCCTCTTAAGATTTTATTATCATATAGAAATGCTTTTTTTGGTTTATATTGTAGTCTACAACTTTGCTAAAGCTCATCTTTGCTGATTCTCTGGAACTTTCCAAATATACCATGAGCCATGATGCTTGCTTTTGATTTTTCGTAATTTTTATATTAAAAAATGTCCCTCTATGCCTGTTTTGTAGGTTTTCAGTATATTGAATGTTGTATTGTCAAAAGCTTTTTCTTCCACTATTGAGATCCTCATGTGGCTTTGGAATAATAAGAAAGCTCTTAGTGTATAGAACAGCTGAATCACCAGAGGTGAGAAAGCACTGGGGCAGAGGGTTGTAAACTGCATATCCACAGATAAGAACACAGCTCCATCCAAACGAGTGCCCTCACTAATGTCCCAGACACTTTAGCATAATGCTTACAGCATAAACTCTCACTAAAGTAGCAGGAATGCCCTTTGGAAGCAGGAGTTGTTTCGCACCTCCAATGCCTTGTTAACTTGTTCTATTAATCATGTTATATGCCCTTCCATGTCTAGCTGTCCTCCATGTCTAAAGTGTACTTCCTTCTCAGCTTCTGTAGATTCTTTAGAACATATATGTAAAAACTATAATCACCCTCCCCAACCAGGTGCCTACGCTCCTAAACTACCCTGAATTTGAATTTATTCACTCAAAGTATGTAGTACACACCTATATGGGGGGCAGCTAGATGGCACAGTGAACAGTGCTAGGCCTGGAATCAGGAAGACGCACCTTCTTGAGTTCAAATGTGTCCCCAGACACTAACTATGTGACCCTGGGCAAGTCACTTAACCTTGTATGCCTCAGCTTCCTCTGTAAAATGCGCTGAAGAAAATGGCAAACTACTCCAGTGTCTTTTGCTAAGAAAATGGAGCCGTGAAGAGTCAGACACAACTGAAAGATGACTTTACAGCAATATATCTATATATGTACATGTCCCCATTAGAATTTTTCAATTAGCAAACATCTATTTTCTCTCTGCTCTTAAGGTCATCCATGTAAATAAAAATACGCATAGTGAAATAAAACCAATTCCTGCATTACCAATGTCTAAAAATGGATGTCCTCTAAAGCAATGGTTGGTCACTGTGTTGGTAAGAGTCCCTAAGTCTTTAAAGTTGTTCATCTTTAAAATGTTATTGCTTAAATTTTCTCTTGGTTTTACTGCACTCTGCATCGTTTCATACAAATTTTCCTTCATAATTTCATAGCAGCACTGTAGCACTATATTACACTAATATGCCATAATTGGTTCAAACATTACCCAACTGACGGATGTCACCGTGGTTTGCATTTTTCAATCACACAACAATTGCTATATAAATTTTTGTACAGACCAGTCCTCTCCTTCTTTCTTTAGTTTCTCCTCTTCCCAACTTCCCTTCCCCCATCAGAATAAGCATGAGTACAGTATCTTCGTACCCTCAGCACTCAGCAATGTAATTCTGTAGATATATAAGAAATGTTCGTCCAATGACATACATTACCATAAATCTCCATTGCGTACAGCTTTAGTTTTGTTTTATTTTGTTTTTAGTATATATAAATGGATCTGTGGTTACATCAATTCAAGTTTCCACCAGGACTGCAGATTTCAACCTCATCCCTAGCTGCTGTTGCTTTAAAAGGCAATCCTGACAAGCAGTTCTGCGGCATTTCCAACACTGTCCTGCTTGTGTATCCTCTTTTGGGCTTCTTCTTTTAATGCTTCAGTAATACCTTAAAAAAAATTTACTTCTCACTATAAATTCTCTGCCCTTGTAACCAATAAGTATAGGCAAGCAAAAGAAACATACGTATTAGCAACGCTGAAAATATTCCATCCTCCACCTTTAGTCCATCATTTCTCCGCCAAAAAATGGTGTATCATTTGTCTTTTATAATTTGAATGGATCCAAAAGGTTGTTTTCCTTTATAACAGAGTCACTTATACAGTTTTCCTGGTTCTGCTCATTCATGCCCAATCTGTTCAATACAGTTCTGTCCCTTTCAACATAATCCACTGCATTAATAAACTATCATTTTTTCAGCTATTCTTGGAAACGAATGCCTATTATTTGGGAATTGGCTTAAAAAATGGAATAATAGCTCATAATGGAATATTATTATAAGAAATTATGAAGATGTTTGAGTCAAAGCAAATTGGGAACATGTATAAACTGATCCAGAATACAGTGAGAAAAACTGGATCAATTTATATAGTAACTGCAATAATGTAAAACAAAACTATTTTGAAAAATTTGAGAACCATTATCAAAGCAATGACCAGGAGACAGGTGATGAAATGTACTCCCAACCCCTTAACAAGGGGAGGAATGAACTAGGTATGTAAAAGGAGATGTCTACTCCTGTACATGGTTAATGTGAGGATGTGACTTGACTATACTATAATTAAAAGGAATGGCTCATGTTTTTGAGGGTGCGGTTTGCAGGGGGAAAGAGCTGGTGGGTAATGATAGTGATGTGAAAAAAAGAAACAATACTATAATTGGAAGAGAAATAATGAAAAATTACCACCACCCCAAATGAAGCATTACCAAACTTTAAGCTATATTATACTACAGTAATGATCAAAATTACATAATTTTGATTAATATAAAGAAAAAGTATATTAATGAAACAGATTAGACAAAGAATAAAAACACAAGTCTGATAAATTATTCGTAAATGTACGTGTGTGTGTGTGTCAACTCCACATTTAGCAAAATTGCTGGAAAAATTAAACTTTGAAGAAAAACTAGCATTTTATACAACATAGCACAGTAAGCTCAAAATGTATATGTAATAGAAACATTAAAGGTCACAACATGAAAATAAATGAAAAAAGTGGAAGGAAGTATGTTTTGAAACTATCTTGAGAGAAAGAAGGGAATAAATGAATTAAAAAAAACCAAACCACTAAGAACTTACTATATTTAAACACTTGGCACTGTGTTAAACCAAGGGCCAGTTCTTGCTCTCAAAGAGAACTGGTGATAGACAACATGTAAGAAAATTCAGTTTGATGGAAGGTGGAAATACTTTGAAATCTTAAGGGTTCACATCACAGAGAACAGCAAGTTGAGTCCTTTAGTTACTTTAGTAGGTCAAATGAGAGGGACAGACAGATGTCAGGAGGATAGGGCAGATAGTAAGGACTAATGGTTAGGGTTAGACATAGAATTGGTGACTCCCATCTTATCCAAGACCTGTGGGGGACAAGGTGGGGGTAGGGGGAAGGATGAGTCTAGTGGTGGTAGGCTTTTCCACTCGGCCAACTCAGATAGATTCTGACCTGTAGCTGGGGCATGGGGTCAAGGGAATACGTGGAAAAAAAAGCTACAAAAGAAAATCTTTTACACACACACACACACACACACACACAAATCAATGCCTAGAGGATAAGGAGAAAATATTGAGTAAAAAATATCACTATCAAATATTAGTGAAATTCTGATATCCAGGACATAGGAAACTGATGACTAAAATAAAAGGCCAAGAACCATTTACCAGAGATAAATGATTAAGAGATGTTGTCTTCAGAAATGTCAAATGAAATCATTCAGTCACTATGAAAACTGCAAATTAAACTGATGAAATTTCACATCACATCCAGAAAATTGGCAAAGATGACAGAAAACTCGGTCATCACTGGAGGGGCTGCAAGAAGACAGGTATAGGAAATAACCTGCTGGCAAAACTGTGAATTGTTCACAGATGTTAAATTAAACTCAACAAATCTTTTGAGTGTTTACTGTGTCTTATCTCTATCGAAGATACTGCTCTGGGGAAAAAAAACACTATTACAGTTCAATTTTGGGGGAGAATTTCATGCATTAGATATATAAAAATTCCATTCACATTTATAATGAAAGTGTGTCCTGGAAATTCTATACTATTACATGGCTGTGATCCCCAACCTAGTAATTCCATTGCTCAATTCCCACTTTAAGTAACTATCTGTTCATTGGAATGTATTCTTGAAATACCAGAAAAATAATCTTAATGAGTGAATAATCTAAAAAGCTCCTCAGGATCAAATGTAGGAAGCAGAAGTGGAAGAGCTTATTGAAGGAACCACCCACGACTCTAAACATATTCCAGAATGATCTAGAGGAAGAAAACTGTTCATATCCATGACACTGAAGGAAAAAGGAAAGAGGATGGAGGGCAGGGAAAGCTTGATGTCATATGTAAGAAGGACTCAGGAGAGGCAAGGAGTTTTGATTTTGTCCTCTATAATTCACGATCAAATAATGACAACACATGATTAGACTGGCAAGAACATTAAGAAATATAAAAAAAGATAATAGGCTAAAAAGGACCCACCCTAAAAAAATTTTTCAAAATATACTCTAAGTAGAGGTGTCAAATATGCAACCTGAGACCCACAATACTCCAAGTGCCAGCCTGATCTAGATTAAAATACTAAAGCCAACATACAGTCCCTGCAGGGATCCTTACGTACAGCGTAGTAGTCCTCCATTTCTATTTTAGTTTTGCACTACCATTTCTAAAGTGAGTATTAAACAGGGGTACACAAAGAATGGAATGGAAAAGCATGTGTGATGGTCAAGAACTGTGCTGAAGGATACAAAAAAGAAAAACAAGACAACCTTGTCAAGGAAATTAGGGGAGGACAATACACACACACACATATACATGTATGCACCCATCCATCCATCCACACACAGTATCACCAGCAGGACAGCTGACAAAGGACTAGAAGTCCTTAGAGAACAGTTGTGAGACAGATGGTAAGGCTTAGTGGTGATCCGCTGCATTACCAGGATTGCATCTGGAAGCTTCTTAGTAAGTATCAGCAGTCATGTCTCTCACCAATGACTTCCAGGAAAAGAGAGGGTCCTAGAATTGTCGTGGAACAAGGATGTCCATCACCTCCCTGTGGGTCTAATTCCTGCTTTGAACCAGCTGACTTACTCTTGCTTCACATTCAACAGATAAAATGACAAAAAGACACTTTAAAATTTGAAACTTGAAAGATGCAAAAAAACATAAGAAAATTACCCCCCTCAATTTTATATTTATCACACAACTTTTACTAAAACAGATTCCTTTTCTCAAAGTCTCTAGATCTATAGAGATCAAGAAAATAGAACAGAGAATCCTGAAAAAGCCAACTAATTCTTTTAAGTATATTTCCTCCTCAAATTTATTTATTTGTAATGTTTTACCTCTCCCTCCACCTTGCCCTGCCTTGCTACTTCCTGGAAAATATGGGTTCTTTATCCCTGTATCCTCAGGGTTTATCACAGAGGCATTTGGCTGAATCATGAGCATATCATGACCTCTGGGACGCAGTTTGCTCGTTTTAAAATGAAAATTATGCCCATGGTACTTATACCATAGGGTTGTTGTGAGGAAGGACTGAATAAAATAAATTATGTAGAATGCTTTTTATACACAAATATTAGCTAGTACCATATCCTGTGACAGCAATTAGTATTCCACAACAAAATACTGAAATGATTGTTTTGGGAATATAAACTTTAAGTAGGATCTAAATTTAATAAAATACGACACTTAAATACATACAAAGTTTATTAAAAATAGGTTGCAAGTGAAATACAGTAGAAATGGGAAACTACAGCAGTTTTGATGTTTTTTTTCCATGATAATGCATAAACAATTATGAAAAGCACTTTTACATATATATTCACATTTTATTTGAATGCCCAATGATGGCCAAATTCACTTTTGTTTAAACCACTTATGGCTTCTATATACACACATACTTACTTTTATTATTTTATTATAGTATGTATACATAGACATTTATATGGTGGTTTTGATGTTATTTTCACTAATCTTGTTTTAGGGACTGGGAGGAAAAATGTTAATTCATCCATAGCATTAATATGTTCCTTAAAGAAAAGTGCAGAATTTTTCGTCACTGTTAGGCTGCTAGTGTTCTCAAGATATTTGGGAGGGGCTTGCTTTTCCTGATTTTTTCAGACAGGATAAGCATGCAAATCCTTCATAAACACTTTGAACCAGTTTACTTTCTTACTTCATATTGAACAGCTGAAATGGCAAAAGCACACTTTAAAATAAGAAATTGGAAGATGTAAAAAATATTTACACCCAAATTTTTCATTCATTTTCATTTATCATACAACTCTTATTAAAAGTGATTTATTTTCTAAGGCAGTGAAAATCTCTACCCTTTAAATATGGAAGTGTGCATTTTCCCCTAATATATATTTATAAGAGAACAATATGGTACAGAAAAATCATATAAAACCCACAACAGGGTTTTGTCATATAGAAAATTTGCTTGGAATCACAACAATATATATCATATTAACATCACACACTGAAAAAACAAACTCCTTATCCCCAACATCAGCCACATATCCCACAGCTGAAGAAATGACAGTGATGAAACACAATAACAGATTAAAATTAAATAAGGCTATCAGAGTGTGGAAAAAATAGCTTCAACTGCCAAAATCTGCCTTAATTTTGTTTTTACAGTACAAAAAATGTTAAGAGGATACTACAGGTGTCAGACACCAAAACAAATTACTTACAAGTTCTTCTTTCTCAGTATGAGTAAGGGTTTTCTAGAAACACAAAATAAATTCATTTCATTTACATAATTTTTACTGTTCCAATTTTATACTTTAATCTTGCCTTCTTCTCATTCACGTTATTCCTAGTCACAGGAAGCACACTGATGTTTGTTATCGATTACATATCCTGTGAAGCATTCACTTAAAAACTTTAAGAAAATTTTGGTCCTAAGCTATGAAAACACCATGACAGCAACTTATTATTTCTTGCTTCTTACACCAAAACTATTCTGACCTTAAAAAAAAAATAACGCTACAAACAAAAAGTTCTGAGTGACTATCATCACAACTTTCTTATTTCTGGATTTCACTTGTAAATAAAATACTTTGTATACCCCAGGGGGCATTTGCTTTGACATGAGGTGGAATGATTTCTCAGATCTGCATTCATTTTGCTTAAAATAACCTGAAGTCAAAATTGCTCTATTTTAAATTACTATACAGAGAATAATGACAATTAGGGCTCAGGGTGCCTTAGAGTCCTTTAGATACAACCAAGAAGATATGCTGGGTAGCAGCTTATAAATAGCATGTGATATATATTAAACCCTAGTATGTTATCTCTTCTGATATAAAATCCAATCAGAGACAAATTCTCCTGTAAAACAATGTGTGAGCCTCAATTGACAATGTACAGAATAATTTGGGCAGTTCAAGCTATCGTCTCTCTCCCTCTGTTCAGCAGCTAAAACAAAGTGTTGTGAAAAGACCAAGAAAAAAAATTCTCTGACGTATGCTACATGTTCAGTTACAGAAGCGGGTAGGGTGAAGAATTATTTCCTTTTTTAAAAAAAAAAAAGATAGTTACCTTCATGTGATTCATGTCATTAAAATATAATTTTACAGTGCTTTTATAGTATAAACCACAGGGTTCTTGGTAAATTATCAACCTTCCATGTATTGCAACATCTCTACTCCTCAATTATCAGTTTAAGAAACAGACGAATCACAAAATTAATTTACAAAAAATAGACTCCTCTCCTTCCTCTTGTCCTCCTTTCCACTCCTGTAAATCCTCTACACCTGGAGAACTTCCACCTAAAACCAATAAGGTGCCTGCCTCCTCCCTCTTTCCTCGATCTCCTTTCCTCTCCTCTTATTTTGTATTCAGTTCATTTTCCAGTTCTGTTAATTTCCTAGAAGCCTTTACTTTATTGGATACATCTTGGCCCTGAGAAAAGAGACGCTGACGCTCCTTGAATGTCAAATTTTCAGGGGCTCCAGAAACTCCAGGTAAATCTGCCTCTTGGCTAAAAAGGAAGAAAAACAGTATTAAGCCTCAGGCACCACTTATCAAAATGATTAAGTTCTTAATAATACTGGTATGAATTTAAATTCCGCAAGACCAAGTAGAATTTCAAGGAGGCAGAACTTCGATTTTTGTTGCAAAGTAAATAGCTCTTCAAAGGGGAAATGATCCTAACAAAGATGGTTTGGGTTGTGTTTAAGACTATGAAAAGAAAAAAAGACAGAAAGATGTTTTATTGCTCTATTACTTTTTCACTGTGGTCTCAAGGTAAATCTGAGCTACATGTGGAATTATTCTTTGAATAAGTAATTTTTGTAAACTGTGCAAGGTTAAGAGACTTAATTGAAGCGACATGACTTATAACAAACTCAAAGACCTCGGAGCAAATTTCTAAGAAGTCCCTTCTACAAGGATACTGCCCTATGACTTCCTTGATTAAATCTAGGTATGCTTAAAGGAACATGGCTCTAAGGAGAAAAAAGGTTACTCCAGACTTGTTAGTTAGAACCCGGTCCCTTCCTCTCTGTGCAGTCTCCTTAGAGCTAACTCTCACCTCCACATACTCTGCCTCCTCCTGAGCTTCCTGCTCATGACACCCCATGTCCAGACCCTGGGCACTGTCGTCGTCTCTCCCTCCTCATCCCCACAGCCTGGCTTTCTTGGCTCCCTTCAAGTCTCAGCTAAGGTCTTGCTTAATCTTGATTGTTTTCCCCCCGAGTTTATCCCCAATCCAACCCATATATAGCTTCTTTGCACACAATTACTCACATACTATCTCCTCCATTTGACTGTGAATCCCTTGAGAACTGGGGGGCTGATGTTACCCTATGGCTGGCACATAATGGGCACTTAACAAATGATAGTTGTCTAAGTTTCTTTCACAATGTCCTATTTTTCTGTCTGTACACATCAGGAGTAATCTGATCTGGATGATAACTAGTTATAATCCTCTAGAGTAAATGGAGAGAACAATTAGTGCCGACTTACTTTTCCATGGAGTTCTGTCTAGGAGCCTGATATGACAATTTGCATAAAATGTTTGTAAATATTGCCTAAGTCAAAATATGATTTAAGAAAAGATATGTAACGAATAAAACAAAAGTACAACAGAAATCTTCTGTAATATAACAACATATACACAAAAGGCAATTTCAACTTGATAACAGAATCAATTACATATCTTAAATTTGAGTCAGTCAGTTTTATGAAAATGGAGGGAGAGAATTTCAAGGACATACTCAATGTCACAGAAGAGTTTCCTTTTGGGAAAACTGTAACACTATACCTTTTAGATCGTTTCTCTCTTGGATCCCTATACACCTCATGGACACCAACAACTGCTCCAGTAGATCCAGTGTAAGAGTTTGCTCCTTTTGAAAATGAACACGGAGAGATAAATAAACACATATATGGCAGGGTTAAGAAATATACACTATTCCAAACAATGTATTTTTATAATAAAGATGCAATGCTTCAAAAGTAACAAGATCTTGGAATTGCTGAACAAAAAGGGGGCCCATGGACATGACACATTTGAATAATCATTTGAATAATCTTTCAGAACATGATTTGCAAATCTACACATTCTGGTGTTGTGAACAATCCAAGTACCATACCCAAAAAGTTCTCCTAAAAATTAACTTTGGTTATTTGTGAGAAGCAACCTCATGTATTTCTAATTGTGGTACTAAGTGGAAGCCATCAAGTTCTTAAAAGTTACACTTATAAAGGGCTCTGAGCTCTTCAATTAAAGGAATTTATTTGCATGCATATAAGTATTATTCACTCTGCATATACACATATGTAAATGAAAAAAAATTTACATGTGACTTTCCCTACAAGTTATTTAATGGGAAATGAACAAAAGCTAATAGAAATTTCCCTGACATGAATTTTCTTCCTAAGTATTTATTCATAGGTTAAACAAACAGGAAAAAAAAAAAACCTGTTTAAACACTGTGACCTCAAATTCCTCATTGCACAATATTACTTGTAATTATATAGTAAGGATACTTAATAACAGTGACCATATAAAGTACTTTTATAACTAGGTTATATGTTATGTATTTGGCATATGTACCTCTGTGTGTGCATCCCAACAAAAATACTCAATACCAGAACTACATTAATAAAAAGAACAATGGCGAGGCAAAATAAAACCCCCTGCATAACTGGCATACTTGAGACAGCCAACATTAACCATAAAGGGTATGAAATACCAGATTAAATGTTGCCAAATTTTTCTCATTTTTGTCAATTAAATGTATCACTGCTTGGATTTGTTGCACAAAAATGGAAAAATTTTAATATGCATCCCCTAATTAAAAAAAATTGGTTTGCCAGAATATTCACTGGTTATTCTTATCCAATGTATTTTGAGAGGGAAAAATTCAGTTCATCCATAATTCCCGGTTTTTTAGCACTGCATCTTTATTTCTGATTTAGTTCAGTTCACTAATAACTGGGTAGCAAACCACCCTCATATCAAAGACCCAAAAGACTAAACACTTTCTCAATGCAATTTGAAGTACTATTTTCAAAGTCAATTTAGGTCAGGTATCTCACATTTCAACAAGTTGTTAGGAATACCATGCCAATATCACCTTTCCAATTTCTTTCAAATTATAAGTAACTTCTTTTTCAGATTGTGTTATATCTTATGAGCCTTGATTGAGAAGCAATGTTGGTTTCTTCCACTGATAGAAATGTCAATTCTTCAATACTTTCAGTTTCCATGTTAATAACAACACATTTCATGGTCTCCGGTGAGTATACAAAGTGATTCTGTATTTAGCACAAATCAATTTATAGAGCTAATAAGCACAATCAATAAAATCAGAAATTCTCAGTTGTTATGTTGGAATTCCCCTTTGCATCCTCATTCTGCAAACTATCCCGTGGAAGGAACCTAGCACAAGCAGCGGAAGCGTGCATTCGCAAAGTGAGTGCAAATAACAGACAAAACAGCTGCAGAGATCCGCAACACGACAACATCAGTGAGATGGAGAGGTGGTAATGGGGGTGTACAAGGCGTTCTGCGATTGGGACAAGTCACTGTACTTTACGAAGAGAGTCTTCAGAGAAGTTCGGACAATCAGATGCAGGACATAGCCTGCGCCTGTGTGATATCTTAAGTGTGAAATAAAATAAGGATTAGTGATATGACTAAAAGCTTAGAGGATTAAAAGGAGAAAACTAACTACAATATTCCTTAAGTGGTACCAAAACTCCAATAACCTGCGGTGCTGATAAGAGTCATAAATTTGTTTGTAATTTGAGGAATCTACTGTTCCTATTTAAAATATTATCAAATTTGTGTGCCTCTCTGTATAATGTATGTGCATATTACATAAAAATGCTAGATTAAGAACTTAAAAAATCCACAAGGAGGTTTAAATACCTGAAAATTAATTCTGTAATTCTGAAATCAGAGTTACATTTTGAATCCTCAGGTAGCATCCAAGCATCAATCTGAAAAACTGAGGATGAATTTGTCTGAGACTGATTTACATTAGTAGAAGTCACTGTTATAGTGAATTAAATGAACTATGTCTGAGGTAATTAAAAACAGAAATACATCTCTTAATTTTGAAGCTAAATTCTTTGGCTTCATATTGGGTCCCAACGCATCATGCTGTTCGGAAAAATCTCATAAAAAACTACTGAACACATGAAAAATTATTTATATCTAAGAAAATTTATCATCAGAATCTCAATTTCCTTTAGGTAGTAAAACTAAATAGCTGACGTCTGAATCCTTCAGACTAAAGTTCTATTTTGAATACAAACATTTAAAACTTTCCTCTAACTTTGTACTTGTGTTTGTGAGAGCTTCCAAGTCTTGGTACAGTCAGAAGTATCGTAGTGATCTGTAGTCAACTACAAGTGTTACAATAAATGCAACTATGTCTCTAATATGATCTTGTGATTATTGCTGTCATGTACTAAGAATAAAAAGATATAAATCAGAAAATTAGTGAGGGAAGAGATGAGTTGAAGAAAAGCATTTCAATGAGGAAGAGGTTTTCTGACTCCTGTCATGAAGTAGTCTGCATTAGTGTTGGGATAATATACCGTTTACCTAGCTAACAAAGTGTTCTCGAGATCTCCCTATGCCGAGGAAATCTCAGGGCACAGTTTTATGCACCGGTTTTCAAAGGCATATAAGAGTCACTTGTAGGCCAAATGCATCTGGCATTTCCTCCAGAATGAAGAGTCCTTCTACCTTGAGTGAAGTAATGAAAAACTTAATACAAATGCCTGCAATAATGGCAAACAGAAAGTGTATCTTTATGACACCAAAATGCATGGAAAGAAGGGCTCATTTCACCAAATATCAAGATTATTTAAAGAGGCAGAGAATGAAAGCCAAGACCAACAGTACTTCAAACAGATTATGGAGTAATTGAGAAGGATTGATTGTTTTCATTTGATCAAAGATGTGAATTTTTTAAAGTATAAAAGGAATTGGATAGAATTCAAACATTTACAAAAAGGAAAATTCACACAGACATTACATTTGAAGTTAGAGGAAGATCACCATGCTGAGATCAGTGATCAGGTGAAATCAAAATCACAAAATAAGTGATCATCTATATCTACATTATCACAGTGCAGAGTATGCAGAGAAACTCCAAATATGTAGAAAGGAAGAAGATTTGATTTTTCAGTTTTGTTTCTTTTCTCTACCTTTTGAGCTGCTGGGATGGTAGAAACTTGGTTTTTTTGGTGGGGGAGGGGGCTGGCCTGTTTTGTAAGCAGTACTGTTGGCATTGACCGAGGGTGGCTGGAATGAGTTGGAAAGATAGATGCCATCGGAGACTGGGCGCGGCTGACAGGAGGGCTGCTGTGGCTTAAGGGCGGCAGGAGGGAAGTCCCCATAAGATTTTCTCGTGCAGGAGTACTTATTCTGACCTGCTAGACTGGAGCTCTCCTCCTCCTCCTCCTCATCATCATTGTATGCAACAAACTTGGCAGTGTATACCGTGTCAGGGGAGGGGACCTGTGTTTTGAGGTAAGAGGTGTTTCGTTGAGGTGGGGGAGGAGGAGCATTAGATGAAGGGGGTGGGGATGGGAGTTCATAGTCCCGTGGAAGTGGCGGTCTGTACAGACCAGGCTCATCAGGCTCCAGCAGCCTCCGCTCCGCCTCGTCATGCTGTCGGCGCCTTTCAGCTTCCAAACGGTTGTAATACCCTTCCTCCTGTCGCCTCTGTAGGCGGGAATAAACAAAGGTGAAAAGATCAGACAAGGAAGAAACTTGGAGTAGACCCAACTATGGCCTCACAGGGGAGTTTCTAAACCATCCAAACCCATTCTACAACCAAGCTGAATCCATTTAGTAATGTAAAACACATCAATTATAAAAATGTTCAGATCATCCTGGAGATCTTGTTCTCTGAAATATAACAGAGTATCTGCATTTCTGGTTTAGTTATAATGCTACCTAACAGGGGAAGCCTGGGAAGACCCATCACAGTCTAGCCCAGTCTATGATTATTTCATCAATTCTGTTTTTCTATTCATCTGCAAGAGACCATTTCTAACTAAAGCATAAATATTAACTTACCTGCTGTTGTAAATACTTAAAAAAAAAACCCAACCAACCTAGGGAAAAAAAGCCTATAAATAAGCTATATAGTTAGGGTTGTAATAATTGACATGTTAGGAAGTATTGAGTTCTAAGCTTTTTTTTATAAGATATTTTCCACAAAGCCCAAAGAAATTAAGATTTGTAACTATTTTTTGGAAATACATTTCTTAAGACTTAATCATCTAGATTACCTCTTGTTTTTCAAAGGGTATTTAATAGAAAAATGTGAATTGAAAAGGCGTAATTTCCCCCAAGTAAGCAATACATGCTTTCTTTCCACAGTTCTTAATTCATATTTCAAAACTTAACATACTCCCTAATAGACAGACAATGAAAGTTAGGCATTAATAGCAAAAGGAACAAGAAATTTGAGTATGTTGACACACATGATACATTTTTGACATACATCTGCACAGACTGTAATTGACAGTGTGTTAATGAAATTAGCTATTTTCACAATTAAAAATATAATAGCACATTTTCTTAAAGATTGACAAAAGCTTCAAAGAAGGACAAGTGAAGGTGAAATAGGGAAGGAATGTT
The DNA here is from genome assembly GCA_023548195.1 of Bettongia penicillata ogilbyi. NCBI lineage: Eukaryota > Metazoa > Chordata > Mammalia > Diprotodontia > Potoroidae > Bettongia > Bettongia penicillata. Next base: position 19,998,188 of record JAJHZJ010000314.1, on the reverse strand, counting down.
TAGATTATTTTTGAAACAAAAGTTGTGTCCTTAATTTGGAAAACTTTTCAGTACTAAATATTGGAAAAACAGGCATTTTCCAAACTCATTTTACCAAAGACCCCTAAGTTTTGGGGTTCCTTTGGCAGAGAATAAAATTTATAGCTCTATTTTTCATTTTATTGCCTGCTTCTTCCCCTTTCATGGCATAGAAAAATGCTTCAATTTCTAAACATCATTAAGTTCTGGATAGACTATCTGTCAATCTCTGATGTTCCCTTTAATACAGTATCTTCTCATTCCTAATAAACAACAGTTATCATCAGGAGCTAACAGACTTATGTTGAGGAAATAATGCAGCGAAGATATTTTGTCTTATCCTCATATGGCAAAATATTCCTAGAGAAATCATCAAATTCAGTGTCAGACCTACACATGTGAAGCAATCACTAAGAATCCTATTAAGTCATTTCCTACCTGTCAATACTAGGCTGTTCCCACAATATTTGAAGGGGAACTCAGTAAGTATTCACTAGCTGCCATCTTTTACTTAACCAAGAGTCAGGTTAATTTCTAGCAAAATTCCACATTGTTTTTGAGATACAGTATCTCACGAGCAGATATAATTGTACGACACAAGGAAACTTTATTCTAACCAACAAGTAACAATCTTCTTCTATAACAAAACAAAGCCATTGATTTTGGACAACCTCAGTATAACAAACTTCCAATTTCCAGTTTCACTGACCCATCATCAAATATAGCAGTAGTTGCTAAAATACAATTGCAGTCAACATATTTAGGAAAGTTTGAGGATGCATATTAAAAAATCAAAGCCAAAATCTTGCTCAACATAATTTGTCCTAATGCTTCCTCTCTGTAATATTTTCACGCTAAAACTACAGACTATCATTTGGCAAATCTCTAGACCATTACAACTTTGTATCTAAAGCAGATGAAAGCTCTTGGTAGTTGTACAGGTTTTACTGAAGCTTTTTTTTCTGTCTTGAAGAATACAAGATAGTCGAGTTAGCACTAAACCGAAAAAATTCAAACCTCAAAAACAGCCAAAAAAGGAAATTCTATTGATTAGCATAAGACCACGAAATATCTAGAATGTTGACTGGTTCTGGGTTTTGCAAGTCTTTGGTCTGTAGTTCTTATAATGACCATCAGTTTCCATTTACAAACATAAAATTGATTATAGTCAGAACTAGTCTTGAATGCTCAATGTCTTTGAGAATACTGAGAGATTGAGAGAGGGAGAGAACGTCTGTAACAGACATGAATCATCTATTTCAATACACAAGAAGTATGATCCTTTATGGTATTTTCTCCAACTCTCTTTTAAATGAATGTTCCAACAATTTTATTTTTTGACTGCTTCATCTTTTAAGAGATTCTTTTTTGACAAAATATTTCCTGAGAATTACTTTATTTTGTACTTCCTACTAATAACATACTTCATTATACTAATGAAGAAACGGTGAATGATCATGGTGAGTTTTCCTCACGAAGTTGTGAGAATCAGAGGCTTCTTAGAAGGAAAGAGACAAAGAAAACAGCTCCTCCAAAATCACATACAGGAACAAATAGTGATCTCAGAACAAACCAAACAGTGCAGAACATGGTAAGGTTAGAATGTCTCTTACATCAAAAGGCCTTGGCAAAAGGAAGAGAGACTTAATATTTTAATATTAAGCTCACTAACAACAGCACAAGATGCAAAGAAACCAAGATCTGGACAATGTTAAGACTCCCATTTCCTGAGAATATCTGCTAAAATTCTTTGCTACCTCAAAATGTAATTCAAAGGAAAGGGTTTTGCTTGAGTGAAACAGCTAACCATTTGGAAATCAACAAATACTTTTTGTTTTTTGAGCAAACTAAGTAGGTTAACATTCTCAAATTAAATCTTCCTCTTTCAATTTTCTGTAAGTCATTGTTCTGTTTTGAATAGAATAAGATCTCCAGTATTAATTAGGACTGAGTTAACTTAATAAATTAAAGTTTTTCATGTTCAATAAATAAAAATGAACAAATATCATCATAACAACAACATGCTACTACTGTCAGACATGGGTTATAAGCCCAGGTTAAAGGGATTCTTTAGACAGAGGCCCCTTGCTGAACAGATCAGGCATTGGAGTTGAAGTGCTTGAGAGAGATAAAAGGAGCTTGGAGACAAAGTTCAGAAGAGAGGTAGGTGGAGCCAGACTGGGTTAAAGTTTTTGGTCCAATAATCAAAGATGGGGATCCAGGCCCTGTTTTTGTCATGTGCATCTTAGGGATATGGAATTTCTATCTCCCTGGGCCCAAGCCAAACATTTACGTTTGGGCTAAGTTGATCATTTCTAGCCGCCCTCAGAGGACCACAACCTTTTCTTCAGCATCACGCTTTACTCGCTCCTCTTCTTGGCGCCGACGATCTTCTTCCTGTCTGGCCCTGTCTTCTGCTTCCCGTTTGCGTATCTCTTCTAACTGTTGTTGCCGTCTGCGTTCTTCATCCTGTAACTAACAAAGATATGCCTTTAATTTGTGTGAAACCAACTGCTTCAGGACAAGATTTAAGGAGCTCACAACTGAGACATATCACATATACACACAAAAGTCAGAAACAACATACCAGATTAAAATCAGAGAGGCAGGACAACAGCAGTAAATAATTTTAGATGATTTCAAATAATACCTGAAACTTTATTCTCATAATCACAAATTTTCTTGCATATAATTCTGCCAATAGAAAAATCAACAGCAGTAAGGAAGAAAATTACGAAAAAATTTCATATTGCATTAAATGAGTATTCAAGAAGTTAAAAAGTGGCTTCCCCAAGCTCACATTAAGTTGGGTATTATAGAGCTTAGGTCAGAAAACAAGCTGCATGGCTTCTACTTTAATGCTCTAAATAACGATGTTCTTTGGCATTTCATTACTAAAGATAGGGTATGTCAAAATCTTCTGAGATACCTCAATTTTTTTATTAATAAATTATGCAAGAACCTAAAAATAGACTGGAAAAACTTTAAGTGGTACGGTGTACCAGAAAAACAACAATGAATTTATAATAAGAAGTCTTTGTAATTTAAGCCTTTCTCCTTACTAGGTGGCATGACCACAGGCAACTCAGGTGGCCTCTCTGGACCCATTTCCTTCTCTGTACAAAGTGAGGGAGGGAGGTGGGCTAAATAATCTCTAAGGTCCCTTTCACTTTAGGATCTTAGGATAATTTCACCCAGGTTTTATTACTCATGTATACATCTATATATCTCTCCCTACATAGAAGCTGCTTTCCAATTACATAAAAGTAACATATTTTAAAAGCCCAATTAAGCATGCTATTTTGTAAAACTCAACATATGATAGGAAATCAAATACTTTTTCCTTTCTACTACTTTTTTTTTTACTACTATTTAAACACTTAAAAATATTTATTCTGTCAAGTGGTAAACCATATATAAATTAAGACAAATGTGAATACAGGTGTCCTTCACTATGGAATGCATACATTTTCATAAAGTGTGACAGAGAATTTACAAAAATCAAATCTGGTTTCCCCAATTATCTCCACTCTTTTACAGCTTTGCCACAAGTCTTTTTAATACCAATACCATACAAATTCCAGTCTTCTGTCATACTCTTCAGAAGAAATTTTTAAAGAATTTTGGTCCCCTCCCTTTAGAGATTAGTCTAGGCATAAGCCAACAGATGACTTAAGATTACACTTCCTTGAACTTGAGGCTTCAGGATATAGGAAATATATAGGATATAGGAAATAAATTAAGTTTGAACTAATATGTATATATATACATATATATGTATGTATGTATGTAAATACATACATATATATACACACTAACTATATATACAGTTAGTTTAAAATGGTGCCAATATTTACAGGATAATAAAGAAGTTAAAGGGACCTTCCAAGGTCATCCAATCCAAATCCTTTTTACAAGCTAAGGAAAATGAGCCCCAGTGAGTAAAAAGATGTAAACCTACTCTCATTTTTACAACAAGTTTGCAGATATAGGTAGATATGGTTGATTAACTCAATTTTGTATTAAACTTGACATGCAGTATCTGACCACTTGGTTCTGTTATTCTAAAATATATAAAGGAAATGTTTAAATATTGTTCAATTATTAGGTTACAGAAATAGCAAGAAAAATATCTTCATTTTAATTGCAGACTGAAGGAATTTAGAAAGAGGTAAAGTTGTTAGCATTAAAGAGGGTAAACTTATTGGTTTAATAGTCCTTTCTAATAAATGAAGTTTTGGTATCTAGTGAAACATTATAATGCTAAAACTGCCATTAAACTATCAATTATTAATGAAATTGTTAATAACAATTTTAAATTTCAACTCCTAGATATGCAGTATGACAAAAAAAAATCTTTATACTTTACTGGGATCTGGCTGAAAATACTTTAAAAAAGAGAACAGTAAATTAACCTTTCACATAACACTTTTACATTTTAATTCTCTAACAGAACATGGTGATGTGGGAATTTCCATCAATGATGCAGATTAAAAACTAACTACTCCTACACATTCTGTGTAATACTTTCCATTTCTTCCAAAAAAATCATTACAGGGGTATTCAACCAAAATGTTGAAGCCATTCCTCAAATGACCTTGAATATAAGAACCACCTCATTCTAATATCAGCAATAATAAAAACAATCTTATTGAAAACACTAAACTAAATGGTTATACCTTTTCCTAATCCCAGACAAAGATGAATATTAAAGAGAATAGATGACAATAGCCCATGTCTCAGTGTTAGCTAAACATGGGCCTGAAAACTATTAAGAAAACTGACTTTTTAGTTCCTACAATGTGAGTCTATGATTAAGTACTATTAAAAACTTAAGATAACAGAATAATTTAGAATAATTTAGTCTTTAAAGTAGATAAGTTCCTCTTATCAAAAAGGCTAGGTGAATATGATAATTTTTACGAGGAACTTTGATCTTCAAGAAAACAGCATGGAAATCTTAATTAAAAGGAAATTGCTACATCAGTTATCAATGGTATTAAAAATGCAGGAAAAAGAAGGAATTTTATGAGAAAAATGAAAATAAGGGGGTTCCATTATTAAAAAATTATAACTGTGAAAATACCTGGAGATACTACAAGTTCATTTTTAAAATAAGTTCATTTTTCAATGAAGAATAAAAGTCATATTGATAAATTTGGATTCAAAGCATATTTTTTGCCACCTAAATAAGCGATGTACTATTAGAAAAAAAATTTTAGATCAAAAATACACATACCTATTTTTGACACTGGCCTTGAATATTCAAAACAAAACAAAAAAAGGTCATTTGATTGTTGGGACCGGCAGGGGAGAAGAAGGTAAGATGTAGTGAATCCGGTGATTTCATTAATATACTGAATGCCCAGTGTAGAGACTCCTTCTGCCAATGCATATTAGCAACTTGTCTACAAATTATAGCCTTGTTGATTGTTTGGGACACTGAGAAACTAAACAATTTCTCCTTGGTTATAACAGGCAAACACTTTTTGAAAGAAAAGGTATTTTTGAAGTCTTTAATCTATATAAGATTATACGAGTGATATCAAATTCCAATAGAAATAAGGACTACTAAAACATACCTAAAAATCCCTGTGGGCTGCATCATGACTTAGAAAACCACATATTTAATATTATCTATGTTTTATTGTATTGTAATTTATTTTGTCAAATATTTTTCAATTCCATTTCAATGTGGATCAGCTCACACTCAGGAGTGCTGCCTTGTACCACTGCTGAGCTTCCAAGTAGAATGATGTGAGGAGAAGACAAGGTGTCTCACAGATTTTAAAAGAGACTAATACTGAAAAGTTTATTTTGTCATAAGCAACACATTAATTATGAGACATAAATCTTCAGTACATTAGGCTGGGAAACTACTGTTCTTTTCTTAATCCAAGACAGCCAAGAGGGAAGAAACTGGCCAACAGCACCAAACTAATCTTAAACACTACATCACCATGAGTAAACCTAATTTTTGTTTTTATGATCTAGCTTGAGCAAAACCTCAACTAGCATTAAGCAAGACTATGTATTTAAAATGATAAATTATTTGTGTAACTAACTGTTATTTGTTAAACAGTTTTATTATTCATTATGAACTTTTCCTCCATTTAAGAGAGTCAGAGGTAATGAATTTTTCTATAAGGGTATTCTTTGCTTGCTTCTCTTTTCCAACTAATTACTATTGCCTAAAAACATAATTTTCTTTCATTTTATTGTAATATTTATCATCACTTTTTTTGGCAATAAGAAAAATGACAAAACTAGCTCTGGGAACCATCATAGTTTATAGAATATAAAGGTCAAGAGATAGTTACTAAACTATTTTTAATAATTTAAATTTTAAAAAAATTTTAGGTACGAGAAATAGTCACTGAAGTATACATAGAAGTTGAGTCACAAAATGCTATCCATAAACTAGTATTGCCAATTTGTAAAACTCAAAATGAGTATACAGTAAAAAAAAAAGGCACTGACAAATATCCATAAATAGGAAAATACTTGCTCTTTTCCAAAAGCCTTCATTTTTTCTAATTTGAGTAAGTTTGTAGTAGACATCTTAGCTTCTTGTACTCTGTTCAGTAATGATTAAAGTAAGCATGTTTAAGATAAAGTGATTCTACAGAAGATATTTTCTTTTTGACTTTACAATCCCTGCTATTTATTCTTACCCTAAAATACACTGTCTTGCCCCTTCCTAGAAAATTTAAAAAGCTTCCATGAGAAAAGTTAACACCTTCTGATTTATCCCCAAATGACCAAAGGAAAACTTGGGATAGTGCATGCAACTGAATTACATGTGTACAGTTGAATCGTACCCAAATATCCATCTTTCAACTTAAACTGCCTATTTATTATATGTAAGATATCTAGAATCAAATTTCCTACATCATTCTTAATCAGTTTAAGGCACAGAGAAAAAAATAAATATTATGAGAGAAACTACTTACAATACAAAGGATAAAAACAATAATGAAGAAAAGACTTTAGAATGATCAGGCAGTAAATAATTAAGACTTATGATTTCTAAATGGAACATATGGAAAGTTCCATGTTATCAAAATCAGTTTCACAATTGGTGTCATTTTGAAAAACTACCTCAGAAATAGCTCCAAACTAATCTTGCAAGGTCAATTAAGATTAAGAGGCAGTGTGGTATAAATAGAGGATATATCATCAGCCTTAGAGTCAGAAATATCCAGGTTCAAGTCCAGACTCTGGCACATGGAAAATCACTTAACATCAAAGTCCTAGCAAATCACACATGTGGGTTTGAAAAAAGAAAGGTTGAAATTAGCCTATGGTAAGTATTTGTATTACAGAAAAATCAAACTCAGTTAAGTCACTACCATTTACTGACATCTGTGTGAATAAATAACAGAATACTGACCTGACCATGAAGAACAATTTTTCTGTTTTATCATCACCATTATCATCATCAATCACTTTACGAAATATAGATGAACTAATTTATTCAGCCTTTGCGGGGGCTGTGATTTGAATGGTATAGAAACTCCAGAGAAAGGAAAAACCATTATTCCCAACAGAGATGAATCTATACACCAAAACTGATTGCAATGCAATGAGAGGTTAAGTGACTTGCCCAAGACACCACAGCCAGTGTTGTTGTAGAAAGATAGGGACTGATGTAATTTTATTAGAACTAAGATCTTTTTCAGTGAGGAAATTCCCTCTACCAAAGCAGCTTCTCTGCAAAGTAGAATCCCTAAGAAGACATTGTTCTGAGCACTGAGGGGTGACTAGCCCGACATCACACAGCCTGTGTGAGTCAGAGATGGGACTTCAACCCAGGTCTTCCTAGCTATTAAGGCTAACATTCTGTATTCCACTCTCATTAAGGTTAAGAGTAATTAACAATAACAGCCAGTTTATAAATAGTATGCTATAGTTTGCAAAGCAATTTACATAATCTCTTTTGGACTGATTTGATCTTTAAGATTGCCTTGTGAGATTGGTGCTATTATGCCCATTTTACAGACAAGGAAATGGGTGCAGAGATGTTAGAATGACTTGTTCAATGTCACATGGTTAGCAACTGAGTTGAGAGCAGGGGGGATTTGAACTCTTTCAGCTTTAAAACTAGTACTCTCTTCAAAACAGTACCTCAGAAGATAATACCTGCTAAATGGCAAACCAAGAAAATATTTAGAGATATCAAAGCAATATCCAATGTTGATATCAAGATATACAGATACAGGAATTTCTTAACTTTGGAGCATATTTTGGTTCCTGGAAAATGAGCTGTAAGTCAAAGTCATGTAAACTGAGAATTCATTATAATTTCTGTATTATAAAATGCTAACAGTCACTAAGCTATGCTGTACAAAGAGTCCTATTCAAATACCATGACTGTAAAAGAGATGTACAAATATTAATTCTAACATCCTTTACATCTATAGATTTTCCTGCAAAAATAATTATAACTCAAAATATAAAATATAACTTTTTTCTATCTTACGGCTCATTCCCCTTTTCTTGACCTGGCTATTTCTTTGGTGTCAATGTCTTACTTTAAGAAAACTTTCTTTTTTTAGTCATGTGATAAATGATGGTGGCTTTAGGACCAGCTTTTTAGGCTTTGAGTCAAGAAAGCCAACATTTGTGTGAGTGTGTATTTTCACTAACTGGAAATAATATTCCAAAATATCTATTGTTAAAGGGGATAGTAGCAGGTGTCAATTATTGTATATTAATGAAATAAAAACTTTTTTAAGTACCTAGGTGGTTATTCAGTTCCATTCTAATTTAATCAAACTGTTTCAAGGACAATCTGTCAATATCACAGTGTAAATCATACAAGTGAAACTGCCAAGAAAATCCCCTTTGCATTGGTGTGTAAATTGTACATTGGTATGTAAGTCCTTGTTCAGATTATATCCCAAGGCCAGCATTTACTGAGCGCCTCCTCTGGACCAGGTGCAATGCCAGGCACTTGCTGCCCACCCCAACTCTCTTAGAGGAGTTTACTTACATTCTATCACATATGCAAGAGAATAAAATCAATCCCTTGAAAATGCCTTTTAAAAATCTCTTGTAAACTTGCCTCCTCACCTTTCCAGGGTACTGCTCTCTATGTACTCAACCACCTGGGTGCTTGGGTTTCCTTGCTGTTTCCCTCACATCTCCTGGCTGTTGTCCTGGCCTACAATTCCCTCCCTCTTCGCCTCTGCCTTCTAGTTTCCTTCAAGTTTAAGATAAAATCCAATGCTGTGCAAGACATCCTTCTAAGTCCACTTTAATTCTAGTGTTTTCCCTCTGAGTTCTGGTGCCTTCCTTGTGATGATATCCAATTTATACACAGTTGTTTCCACATTGTCTCTCACCTTAGAATGTGAGGTCCTTGAGGGCAGAGAACGTTTTTTTACTTTGCTTATACCCTAAGTGCGTAGTGTAGTATCGTAGCTGGCACACAGGTGGCATTTAATTAATGACTATTGACTTAATTTTTATTGAGAAAGAAAGCTGTGGAATGCTTGAAACATCTGGTAATGCAAAGTAACCAGAAAAAGAACTCAAAATAAGGAATACCGCATTCTTAGGTGTTTTTTAAAGTTTTTTTTCTTAACTTCTAAACCCAAGTCCAGTTACTACCACTAACATTTCATGAAATCTCTGAAAACTACACACTAGAAAAAAAATTAGGTTCAGTTATTTAACTTATATTTTGAAAAATTACTATTCATTAGATATTTTTTAAGATTTTAAAGGTCGAGTATCATTATATAGACTTAGGGCATAAATTTCCTATAACATACAAGGCATTTCTACAAAATAGAATATATTAAATATTGAGCTGATATAACACACAATTTTCCTCTGGTCACAATGAAAGGTAGTGATGGACTGGGGGAGAATTCCATGGAAGACAGACAGACAAAAGTTCCAGTATTAGAGGCAACCCCGAGGAGAAAAATGCTTCTTGAGGGCAGGGACCATCTCAAATTTATATCTGCATCCCCAGCCCCTAAATACAAGCATCTAACACAGCAGACAAACACTTTATCTATGAAACAAGAACTAGAAAGAAACAAAGATGAGAAAACTCTCTTATGTTAGTTCCATGTGAAATTATGCTAGTCCCAAGGGAAGTTTAAAGAAGTTAGCTATATAACTTGCACTTAACAAGACTTAAGACTTTCACTTAACAAGTAGAAAAATTTATCAGAAACACTTGGTGAAAAAGTCTCTAATTTGGACATGGGGACTATGATCCCTTTGCCTAAAGATGTGAAATCTCTAGAATGTAAGAACAAAGTAAGAAAAAAAAATTTTTAATAGGGTATGGGAAAGAGAAAATAAGATTTTTGCTAACTGAAAAAATTAAATTAAAAAAATATATGTTGTTGATGAGACCTAAGGTTGACTGTCTCCCAGGGTTGTTGTGAGAGTTTATTTGTAAAGCACTTTAGCATGGTGGCTGGAATATGGTAGGCAATATACAGATGGTAAGGATAATAAGGATGATGATGATGATGTCTACCTTAAAGAACTGACATATAAGCAAATGCTGAATTAATTAGTTTAAAACAAAATTAGATAAAGCAGGAATTTATAAAGCAGGCAGACAATTGGCTTAGTTGATAGATGTTCCTGGCTCCAGGTCCAGTGTTCTAAGTTCAAACAGAGCCTAAAGACATTTACTAGCTTTCTGATCCAGGGCAAATCACTTAACCACTCTCTGCCTCAGTTTCCTTGTCTGTAAAATGTACAGATTTGTTGTGAGGATCAAATGAGATAATATTTGTAACAAGCTTTGCAAATCTTTTAGTGCTATACAACTGCTAGGCATCATTTTTATAATTATTTTTAATTCATCAATGTAAATTTCATAACAAAAGGGTAATAATCTTTACAGAATCTAGAAAAAGAAGGCTCAGAGTAAGAACTTTTTAATAGCTATCTATAACTGTAAAAGAGAGAAAGGTGATTTCTCTATTTGCCAGACACCAGGAAGAAATGTTCAAAAATAGCCATAATTATTCAGCTTGTGTTGAAATAGTACAAATGATACATGCCACATGATAAAATCTCCTTTCTTTTTACTTTGATTACACACATGCCAACAAAATAGTTGTCTGATTGCTGATTCAATTTGTCAGACAGCTTGAAAGGAAAACCTGGACAGTATACGTTTTTCTAATGTTCCTAGCACTGAGCAGAAATATGCTCCATTCTAAATTAAGTACAATAATGACTGATATCAGTTTCCTGAGTTTTGTTGGTGTTCAATCATTAACATTTTTTGAACATATCCTCTGTTCTAGGCATTATGCTAGGCAGTACGGATAAGATGAAACTTAAAAAGTGCCTGCCCTCAAGGAGTTTACATCCCACAAGAGGATAACTAACATGTACACAGATATGCACACACAAAATATTTACGAAGTTATTTTGGTGGGGAAAAACCACTGACATGGAGTGGGTGAAAGAGATCAGGAAAGGACTCTTGTATTTGAGGTGGTTTCTAATTTGTACTTTGAAGGAAGCTAGGGATTCAGAGTAGAAAGAGCATTCCGGGGATACTGGACAGTTTTTATTATGGCAGCCTATCCAATTAGTTGATTTCTCAAAACATTAATAACACCTAAAAGAACTAATAAAATTGTATTTCTGAATTTACAAAACTAAGAAGCAAATCCCAGATCCATGTGGTGGTAGTCCATGTCATCAAGACATAGATAATCAATGAAATTTTATATCAACAACCAATCAGTCAATCAGGTGTTTGTTATAGATCATCAAAACTAGGACTAAGATAGAAAATTCAATTCAAAGATATATAAGTGATGATCTGATTATGACTTCACTTCAGTGATAGTTATTTAAAATAACTTAAAATTTCAAATTAATACAAAGATAACCAAATTCTCAAATCCTAAGGGATACCATGCCTATGCTAGTAAATTGCCTTCCTGGAGAGAAATCCAGTAATAAATGAAGTTTCTTCAATATTAATATTAAATTGATAGCAATACCAATTATTCAGCAAGACTGGAGTGTCAGAACGGATTTTTTTTGAGAGAAAAATCAATGAAGGATTATTTTTAGCTCACTTCATTAAATTAGCATAACCATTAAAATGAACCCAAAGCCACAGACATTATAGAGGGGGAAAAAAAAAACAACAAAATAAATGTGCTTCATATTAAGATCATGGCACTCTATTGGTGGGTTAAATATCTTGATAAATTTAGTTAAATCCAATTTCAGTTTTCTATAAAAAACTCAAGCAAGTTTCCTTTATTTTAAATGCTTATGTTTCCCCATTTAAGATCTATTTCTAATGTTAAAAAAGCGGGGAAGTAGACAAACTTTCCATACTAAAAAGGTTTTCCCAAGTGTTCAGATTTTCTAAAACAATTCTAATGATAGATGCAGAATAGCACCACATACAGCAAAAAATAAATGAAAATCAAACACCATATAATTAAAATTAAAACAATTCAAACCCACAAACAAAATATAATACTTTAAACAAAGCAAAGAGCGGCTAAATCTAAGGACATTTAAAATGCATGCTTCTAAGGGATTTACTGGTCTACATCCTGATCTAGGATACCTCGTAGAGATCGAAAATAAAACACCCAATACACGATGGATCTACTTAAAAACATAAGACTACCATCACTAAAGAAAATCAAGACAGGAAAAAAAAGTACTGAAGGGAAAGAAACAGGAACATACCAAATCTAGAACAGAGATTGCTGGCATAGCAGTCTGCTGCAGGTAACAGAGAGGGAAAAAAAAGAAAGATGAAGTGTGAAAAAAAAAAGTTAAGTTTAGACTCCTACTGTGCCCAAAGGCATTTCTGTTGATTTTACTTCATCTGTTTTTGAAGGATACCAGAGGAAAAAAGCAAAAAACCATTGACTAATTTATAGTGTTATGAAGACAATGACAGCAGACTGATACATTTTAATTTCTTCATTACAGAAATTTGACAGCAGCAGCACTGATAGGTTTTTTTCACTAGAGACCTTATCAAGAATAATGTAAATGAGGCAAATTAAAGAAATACTCTAAAAATATTAGTGAAAAACTTTCATAAGATCAAAATCCATAGCGATGACATGCAATACCCAGTGCTTTAAGTTAACTTCTGTCAGATCACCAATAATGGCGAGGTAGCCTTCCGAGAAATGAACAACTACAGGTAAAACTACATACATGCCTGTGGACCACTTTGTTATTTGGAAGGAAAGTAATGATAAATGTTAAAATTAGCAATGTTTTAAAACTATAAATAGCAGTTTAATGATTGGAGATAAAAATACTGAAACTACAGCAAAAGAAGTCTTACATTCATCATATTTATCTAATTATCAATCTAGTGATAAGAATGTGCCCATCAATTCAAAGGGGCAACTTCCACTACAAGGAGAAAAATATGAATTAACAACTCAAATACATTTAGAAAATTACATGTTAGAACGTCAATATCAGTAACCACAAAGAATTTGTTTTTTAGAAGAAGCTGCTGAAAGTTACATATTTATTAATTATTCTTAAATAAGTTTAATAAACAAAATTCATAGGTCCAATATTTAGGAATCCTACAAATGCCTAAAATTAACTTTTGGAATACGTGGAGATGGAAATTTGGATTCAGTTTACTGGATAAACTATGTTCCCAATGAAAAAGAAAAAAGAAAAGAATAGCCTGAAACAGAAACTTACGTGCATGTTACTAGATTGGGCCAAACACAACAGCCCAATTAGATGAACTGGAGTTAGAATCAAAACACAAACTTGTATGTGAAAGATCCACAGCTGTCTGTGAAAGACTTTAGCTGTCTCATCTCACTATATCACAACACAAATTGAATAAAAATATTCAGCATTAATTTTCGCAAATTGTCATAAAGGACTGATATCAAAGCAGCCCAGGAAATATAACTATCAATACTTTTATTATCTCATTGAAGAAACAAAGTATCTTGAATTCAACTGAATTCTAGCATTTTTACACTGGTTTTAATCTGACAAGAATAAATAGATTTTGTTCTTATGCTTTTGAAAAGCACCAATATGACTAGAGACCTAAATGGGAAAAAGAGATGAGCAAAATGTTGAACTGGCTTTCTGTTTATACCTCTAATAAAATCTGGTTATTGATTTATACAAACTCCTCTGTCTTTTAAATATTATGGCCAACTAATAACTTCTCTGTTAAACACCAAGTTAAGGACTTGTAAAATTTAAACATCACTATAAATTCTAAACATAATTATTTGAGTTTGGAAAACAACTCCCTTATGGTTCCCACCAATTCCTGTGACTTCCCAGACTCTTTCCCAGGGACCACTGCACTCGTGTCTGTATGTATTTCTCTCCTCTTATTAGAAGTAAACTCACTGAAGGCAGGTGATAGACAATTTGTATTTCCATTTCCAGTTCCCTGCACAGTGGTTGGCTCCAAAGAAAGACATAATAAATACCCTTAAGTTCTTTCATTTGTTCAATGGCACTAAAAGTTGGTAAAGAATACCTTTCTTCTTTTTTGCTTACTAAAAAGGAGGGTGAAAAGAATAATTTTGGAACTTGATCATAAAAAATCTAATATGCTGATATGAACAGCTAATATTTGCTAAGTATTTTTCTTTTTATTCCTCAGACATTTCTAACCTATGTTCTTTGCACCAGTTTTATAAAAATATTCAGTGTGATAAGCATTAACAACCTATGTTAGACCAGTCTTTTTTCCTTTAAAACTAGTTTCTGTACTGTGTTCATGAATTTATATACAGCCATAACACATACACAGATATTAAGAAGGTAAATAGAGAGAGAGATCCCAGATACGCACACCCAAAGGATTTTTCCCCTTTACCCTGGTTCTTCTTTCAGCCTCTAGGCGCTGCATAATTAACATGGTGTCTACATCATCATCTTCCTCATCCTCATCATCTTCATCCTTCTGCTTTGACTCTTGGAGTCTCTTCTGGAACTGCCACTCTAACATGAGTTTTCGTAAACGGTCATTTTCTTCTGCCGTGCGATCTGGTTTGTTTTGAAGATCCTGAATCTCTTTGCTTAGCATGTCTACAATGTGCATTTGCTGCTGCTTCTCCAGCTTTTCTTTAGCATCCCGTTTCCATGGATCAGGGGACAGGCTATCACTAGAGGAAAGCTCTTCTTTGCTGATTGTGATGTACTGCAAATCTCTCCGCTCAATTGTCCGTGGCTGCTGCTGGGGCTGCAGCTCTCGGATAACTGTTTCTTGGGGTCTCTGTAACGTAGATGGCTTTTCTGGCTTTATCTGCTGGACAGTTACAGGAGTAAGTTGAGTGGGGTTCAGGGGCTGAGTGCGCATTTGCCCCAGCTTTCTTTCCTGTTCTCGTCGCTTCCTCTCTCTTTCTTCCTCTAAACGAGCTTTTTCCTTTTCATACCACCGCTGGTGTTCCTCCCTCTTTTTACGTTCTGCAGCCATTGCTGGTGCAGACTGAGGTCCTATCTGGTGCAGGGGAGGAGGGGGAGGCAGAGGTAAATCCATTGGAACTCCATCAAAGTCAGCTGCGTAGTGCACGGGAGGAGGCGGGGGAGGAGGAGGAAGGTCAGTTCGAATAGGCTGAGAAATAGCCACTGGGGTTGGCTGAAGAGCCGTTGGTGTTTTCCAACGGCCAGGGCCACTTTTGGTTAAAGTAGAAGCCGGGGTAACAGACTTAGAAGAATGGTTCAAGAATTCTTGGCTGGATGTGCTAGATTCCACAGAAGAGCTCTGATTTATCCACATGTCACTATCAGACTTTCGATCCAAATAGTCTGAATCTTTGTGATGACACTCTGGTTGGTAAACTTGATCATCTCTCAATTCTTCCTGGGAACGAGTAACACGCTGGGGAAGAAAAGGAAAAATACTTAACGCATTTTAAAAAAAGGGCATACTTCACATATTAAAAAAAAAACAGATCTAGTTAGATATATGTGAAAATAATTTCCAAATGACTTTTAATGACCTGACAATATAAACCATTCTAAATGTGAATTCTACTTCTACAACTATTTAATACATGTAGTATGAACATGTACTTGATCAATAACTCAATTCAAATGGAAAATAAAGATACTGTCACTTTCTCATAATGCTTTTAGAAAAAAATAAAAAATTGTATATGTATAAAACAATGCTTATCAAAAAGACCAATAAATTAAAAAGTTCTCTGTAATAAAATCCCCTAGTGAGTTTTTTAAAGTTAATCTTTCATCACCTTTATACCTATTTCAAAGAACATAAAAAAATCCTTGTGTTTCTAAACCTCATGAACCATATAAATTTTAACAAAGTTAGGTACAATGTAAGGAAAAAAGGTTAAAATGCAGGGAAATTTGAGATATTCTGCATTTTCCAACCTAGGTAGACTAGGAGACAAGTATAAAGCCACTTAGCTGTTCCCTCACTATTTGAAATAACCCTTTAATCCCTTTTGCTCTCAACAAGTAACTTTCCTAAAGTAAAGGAATATTCTGTCAGAAGCAGCTGCTTTTTTAATTATTATTATTCTAGTCTCCAAAGAATAAAGATAGAAAATTAAATCCCAACAAAAGATTCTCTAATCAAAAACAACAATTTTCCCACAACAATCAATGAATGAGGAAATGGGGATACATATTTACTAAAGAAATAAAGATCATTTCTACTTCTCTTGAAAGAGCTAGAAAATGGTAGAACTATAACTTGGAAAATGCCCATTACCCAATTATACCCTTTAATCCCTTATATAGTTATATGTCGGAAAGTGTCTTTCCTACTGTTTATAAAATAATTGCATATACAGCAGCTGTCCTAAAATATTTAAAGGAAATAATGCATGTAAAGTGGTTTATACATTTGTAATAGAGTTTGCTAATCTAACCTTTCTCCTCTACTCATGTTCTGCCTTTGTTTTCCCTGCTAAAAATTCTACTATGCTAAAACAAAACAAAACAAAAACTATTTCAACTCTTCAATGGATCAGTGATCTTATCAATAAGAAAACTCCCAATGGTACAAATCACAACCCACCCAACATCCTGTTCCATGAAATTCTTGTCCATATCCTCTCATAATCCATGGGGAGTTGGAGGGAACAGAATTATAAATGTGATCATAAATGTGATGAGAAATTTCCTTTAGATTAATACATTATTTGTGTATCAGTGTAGCACATGGCTTCACAAGCTATTCGTTATACCCAGGCCACCTTTTTTCTTATCATGGTTTGCTTTATTATGCCCTTTCTTTGTGCAATTTTTCATGTGATATGCTAATATACAAATTACCAAAATTTATTTATGCTTACTATGGCCACCTCTCTGAATAATCAACTATTTTCATTCTTTGGAAACTGTGACTTGAATTCTGTGACTACTAGCCATATGTCATCATTGAAAGAACAATGGTTTTTGTTTAAGGTTGAAGTTCAGGGCTCATGAAAAGCAATGAGTAGTAATTCTCCACATGTGATCTAGTCTGCTATCTTCCTCCCATCAATCTTGGGCCCATTCCATCATTCATCGGCAATAATTCTCCTCACGTAAGTACTGAAAACAAACTCTACAGGTTGCTCATTCAACCACACATCCTAAGCAGGTAGTTAAGTCAATTGTAGACCTCATTTAGGAGGCTCTGAAATGTCTCAGGACTTGGTACAATCAGCCTATCACCTGTAGGACCTCAACATCTGGAGGGTAGAATCAGTTCTAGGCCTATTCTACTGTTGTTCTGGACAGCTTGATGCTACCATAAAGGTCTATGAGTAGAACAGGTGTTGCCAAGCTGAAGGAAATATGAGGAGAAATTTCTTTCCTATGGGAAATGTATGCACTTTTCCCAATGGAACTGCTTACACTAGTTGCTATCATAAATAATCTGGTAAAATTTTACCTCTTTCTCAGAACTCAACAATCCTGTTTCATAGCTGTTGAGCTTCAGTGATTCTACTTTGCACACCTCCATTAATCTTCCAACTCTGTTTATCTCCACTAATCTTGTCCATGACCCTTACTAGATTTCTATCTTCAAGGACTATTAAAATGTAGAATTCCGTTTCATGACGTTTTCCCTGATGGACTGAGGTAATAAAACCAAACTTTAATTAAATTAAAACTGCTGTATTCTAGGTTAATTCTTCAATAAAGCCCACAATAAGGAGTCCATTTCTCTTCAAATTGTAATCTCCACTGGACATTCTTTAAGAGAGTACTAAAAAATTCTGTTGGCAAGCACACAAATCTCAATTTTACATTTCATTTGCCATTAATAATATTTATATAGTGCTTTCAGATGCACAAAGTGCTTTATATATTATTTCATATGATTAACACTAACACTCAGAGATTAAAGAAAAAGAGATCACTCACTCATTCCCTCTCACCCCTAGAACTTTACAGGCTTCTCATAGGACTGATTCCACTGTGAATTAGCACAGAAATCCAGGCCTGCTGTAATTGATGCTGTTACTGGTTCCTCTTTAGGCAACCTAGAGCCCCACTCACATCAAGTAGCTCACCACATTAATACAGAAATAAGTGCAAAAATTAGATTGCCATAATCCACGATAGCTCAAAACTCTTTTTAAAGTTTTTTTTTTTTTTTAGTTTTCAAACATTCACTTTTATAAGATTTTGAGTTCCAAATTTTTCTCCATCTTCCCCTTCCCCTTTTCCCAAGACAGCAAGAAATCTGACAAAGGCTATACATGGAACTCATATTAAATATATTTCCACATTAGTTATGTTGTGAAAAAAGAATCTGAACAAAAATGAAAAACCATAAGAAGGAAAAAACAAAATGATTCAATCTGCATTCAGACTCCATAGTTTCTTCTCTGGATGTAGATAGCTTCCATTATGGGTCTTTTGGAGTTGTCTTAGATAACTGCATTGCTGTAGCTCAGAAGTCTTGAGCTCAATGATATCCAACAGGCTCATTTTCCCTGGTAGCTGGGATTACAGGCTTGTGCCATGAGCTACCAGACCCAACCTGAAAAGCCTTTTAAGACAATATTCTGTGATACTCAGAGTTGTGTCACATTCAAATAATAATCTATGAAGAAAAGCAAAACATTTGTGTGTCAGACATTCTGTTAGGTACTAAATAGTTCTTGCCCTCAAGAAACATATTCAATTAGGGAAGACTGATTTCTCTGTAGACAGACAGACAGACAGACAGACAGACAGACACACAGACACACACACGCACACTAAAATAGGCAAAATGCTGGGTTATTTTGGGGGAAATGCACTAGAAACTGGGGGTGGAGGAAGGCTTCATGCACATGGCATATCACTTGAACTAAGCTCTTCAGAAAAGTAGGAGTTCTAAGTCAGAGGTGAGGCTAGAGCACATTTTGGGTATGATGAACGATCCATACAAAGACAGAGAGACTAGAGATGGAATGTCATGTCTAAGAAACGTTGAGAAGGCCAGTTTGGCTGGACCATAGAGTCTATGAAGGGAAGTAATGTATACAAAGGTTGGAACCATCTTGTCAAAGGCTTTAAATGGTAGAGAAGTTTGTATTAGATCCTGGGGTGGTAGGAAACCACTAGATTTTATAAAGCAAGACAGTGACATGAAAAGATCTAGGACTTTAGGAAAAATCACTTTTGGTATTTGCGTGGAGAATGTTTTTGAGAGGTAAGAAGCACAGAAGCAGTGAGTGTTCCAAGTGATTATTTATTGGTGAAAAACTTGCATCTTTTGCCCTTGATACTGCATGTGCGTACTTCATCATGATTGATGAAATGGTAAAGATGGCCACGCAGATCTTAAGATCATAACTCTAGAGCTGTAAAGTGTATCAGAGGCCATTTAGATCAACCCTCCCATTTGATAAATGAGGGGACATGAGTTAGAGGTAACAGAAAATATCTCAATGTTACCTCCCCTCTGCCTTTTTTTTTTTTTTTAGCACTATTGATGCAGACTGGCATAAGAATTGTTGTCATGTCTTTGTAACTGACTTTTCCCTCTACCACTTTTGTGAAGTGATTCTACTTCCACCATCCTCCTCCCTTGAAATTTTATAAACAAATTTACATTCTAAACTACTGTGTCCCTGTTTCCTTGCCTTTTAGGGGGAAAAAAAACCCTAGTGGAGATGGAGAGCCTTGTATGTGTACGATTGGACAGGTTGAGCTATTTCCAGGGAGAAATTCAAACTCATTCTTAGATACGGCTACCTCTGACTAGTCCTTGGGAAGTACCTTTGGTGTGGGCCAATTTTAGTGTTTCATAGTCTCCATTGCAGTACTTAGCACAGGGAAGTTTCTGTGATCTCAAGTGCCTATCACAGGTGTTTAATAAACATTAATTGAATAAAAATAAAAATAAAAAAAAAATTTCCGCTGGCTGCCACTTTACAAGGGGAACAAATGTTTTGTAGCTGAGGTAGCTCCTAGACACTTTTCATTTCCCACTGGGGTAATTTACTTAGATTAGTTAAAATTTCTTAGGAATGGTAACTAAGGCCCTTCTCGCACTTAGCTTCTGCCGCAGCAGGGGCCAGTCACGCTCACTCCAGATCTCTTTCTGCAGCCATCTTGGGTCCACGTTCCTGTTACAAAATGCCTGGCGAAGCGACAGAAACCATCCCAGCCACAGAGCAAGAGTTGCCCCAGCCCCAGGCCGAGATAGGGTCTGGAACAGAATCTGACAGTGATGAATCAGTACCAGAGCTTGAGGAACAGGATTCTACACAGGCAACCATGCAACAGGCCCAGCTGGCAGCAGCCGCAGAGATCGATGAGGAACCAGTCAGTAAAGCAAAACAGAGTCAAAGTGAAAAGAAAGCACGAAAGGCTATGTCCAAACTGGGACTTCAACAAGTGACAGGGGTCACTAGAGCCACAATCCGAAAATCTAAGAATATCCTCTTTGTAATCACAAAGCCAGATGTCTACAAGAGCCCAGCTTCAGATACCTATATAGTCTTTGGGGAAGCCAAGATTGAGGATCTCTCTCAGCAGGCATAGCTACCTGCTGCTGAAAAATTCAAAGTTCAGGGTGAGGCTGTTTCAAACATACAGGAAAACACACAAACTCCAACTGTACAAGATGAAAGTGAAGAGGAAGAGGTTGACGAAACAGGCGTGGAAGTTAAAGACATAGAGTTGGTCATGTCCCAAGCAAATGTATCCAGAGCAAAGGCTGTCCCAGCACTAAAGAACAACAGTAATGATATTGTAAATGCAATTATGGAATTAACGATGTAACAATTTGGAAAGAGAGACATTTTTTCAGTGTTTCAGAGAAGATTAAATGCAACCTGGTTTGAAATTTGTACTGTTTCTATCAATAAAGTTGTGGCTTCTTGTTGGATGAAAAAAAAGGAATGGTAACGAAGTCTGTTGACTTCCCTTATCTATCTATCTATTATCTATAAGAGTTCCCTTATCTATTTCTCAGTGTTTAAATAGATTAGATTGAAGTTATCTAAATTGCAAAAAATATCTTCTCTATTTAATTCTTTTCTAATTTAGTCTTAATTGGGATCTTTCCCCTGAAATGTTCTGATTCTACAATGAGAAATTACTCCCACCACAGGAACCAGAATTAAATCCTGTGAAGATATGGTTAGGCAATTTAATTTTCTGTAATGGTGTTTGAAGCTCAATGCCCGATGCTGCTCAAATACCTCCTGGAGGAAAGTTTTCATGATATATAAACTTGAGACTTCTCTACAATTAATGCACTTTTGGCCCAATTCTTGAATCATATTTTCCAACAATGTTTTTTTACCATATAACCTTATACATCTGCATTACAACCAAGGACAAAAATAGGGACTAAACTGTGATTTCACTTATATAGTGAATTCCTGAGTGAAAAAAGTTTCTCTACCAATGAAAGTAGGCATCTTCTTTGGAACTTAGTCTTAGAGAGTTGTCTAGAGCAAGTTGCCTCTATTAAAGTATATGTTGATTTAATTAGAAAGATTACATAATTTCTCATAGATTTCCCTACCTTTTCATCTTCTTAAACAAATACTTGTTCATAAGCAAAAATCATTTTCATGTGTTTTTTTTTAGCAGGTACTTATAAGGAACACTATAATATTAGAGGAGGGAGGTGAGAAGGCATTCTAGGCACAGAGAACAGAAGTATCACATACAGGGAATTACAAGTAAGCCTGTCTCAAGAAAAATGCCTATTTGATACAAGTTTAACAAGAATTCCTAGAAAAGTTAAAGAAAGACATGTAGTAGAGAAAAAAATTGAGAAAAAACATGAGTGACACAAATTAAGAATAGAGTAATGAGTTAAAATCTAATAAATCTTTTTAAAGGTAAATGTAAAATCTAACTCTTAAGATTAAAAAAAAAAAATCACCTCCTTAAGTATAATATGGAAACATCATGGCCAGATAACAATTTGCCTGAAAAACAGTTTTTTGTGGACTTAATAGTTTGATATGACTCATCAGTGTGATACTGCAGCCAAGAATGGAATTTTAATGTTAGGCTACATTAAAAGACAGGTAAAGTTCAGAGACAACAGACTACACTAAAGGTCTTCAGGGACAAAGTAGATGAATCCTTGCTGAATATGTTGTAATTTGAATTATTTCTCAGGAAAAGACTGGACTAGCTGGCTACTATTTCCATCAATTTTTCATTTTACTTTATTCTTCTGTTGTAGAGCAATATTGCTTAAACTGAATTCTGTAAAACCCTAATGTTCAAAAGAACATGAATAAGAGTTCTAAAAAGAAATTTTAAAGCTTGTGATATTTTTACTTCTCCATCATTAAGTAAAAGTGATGATCTATTTTTCACTTATTATTTAAGTGAAGAAAATTTTGTGCCAAGCAAAAAGGTAAAATTTACTACAGGTTGGTATAATAAAGTTGGGCTTCACAGACTTGGTGACTGTGTTCCCTAGTTTTGCTGAACTGTTTTTTGTTTCTTCTTTCTGTTTTATTTTTTTGTTACAAGGGATGGCTTGCCGAGTAGAAGGATATATTCAGAAATTAAGATGTAAAAACAAAAGACAGTAATAAAAGCAAACCCATTTCAGAATTGGAATCAAGAGAAACGTAGGCTGAAAATCCAATTCTGACATTCACAAGTGACATAACCAGCAGTAATTAAGCATATCTCTGAGCTATAGCTACTTCAACTTTAAACTGGAACTAATACTAAATACAGTATTCTTAAACAGGATTGTTAAAAGGATCAGGTGAGATAATGAGTATAAAATGCTTGGCAAACTTGACAGGTTTGTTATATCCCATATAGTATTTAACACTAACATAAATAAATGCATTTGCTTTTAAAAAAATCTCTGCAATCCACTTTATAACTATTTGCAGTCCTAAAATGCCTTACAGCCAAATAAACTTCAGAAAGCTAGTTGAATAATTCATTTCCAACCTGAATTAGGACACTGGAATGATGATTATCTGTCTGGATCTGCTGTTTTTCATCATAATTGCTCCACTGATTCTGAACAGGAACCATACGATCCTGAGATTTAGAAGCTGGGAATGTAAAGTACTCTCTGGTATATGTTTGAGTTGGTATAGGGTAAGCTTCAGGTCTTGGTGGTGGTGTCTGCTCCTGTAAAAGGCATAAAATATAAAGAAAGAGTACACATGTAGCCATTTTCACAACGAAGAATTTTTCTAATTATCTTTAGAAATATGTTTTATCCTAGAGATTTGAAAATATCTCAGAACAGTAAAATTTACCTTAACATTAACTACATCATGGAATCCTAAAATTTTAAAGCTAAAGTACTCAAAATTTGATAACTAGTAATTTGAGTATAGAAAAATACTATGTAAATAATGATATTTAATATTAAATTACAATTTAGAAAAACTGCTTGACAGCTAGCAATCAGTATTCCTAACTAGGTTTAAAAATAAGAAATGTTGTTTAACTTCTTCCTTCTGACCTCTGTACAGAGATTTCCAGTAGAAACAGATGTAATCTTAGCTGAAGTTCCAGTGGCATATGTGTTTTTCCCTCCAGGACTAGGAGGTTGATCTGTTGGGGGTAATTAGAAAACAAAGTCTCAATATATTCATACATTTAAATATTCATATTCACTAAACATAGAGAAGGGAGAGACTCATAGAGAAGAGAGTACAGGTTGAATGCAATGACATCATTAGGACTGTTGCAAGTCAGGCAGCTAGTCAATCTCAGGAATGAAGACAACACGTAACTTGAAATGCTGACATAAGCCCACATTTCACTTAAGCAGATGTCCAAAGCACTAATACCAGTGCTAAAAGGCAGGCACTTCATAAGGACAACATAAACTTTCGGAAGGATTTTCAAAGTTTATTCCGAAACCTGGAGAATTAACTCTCTAATCAAAATTCTACATAACTTTGATATACTTTTGACATATTTTTCATGGTAGAACTATCCAATGTAAAATTTCCGGTTTAATTTACATACTTCAACCTGTATTTATGCATATGCACATACAAAAACAAACCAACTGACTTCCTAGATGGAGACAAAAAACAAACTTAATTTGCCTTACTTGCTACATTAGGGCTAGACCGGTGATCAGCTCTGTTCTTCATTAGCCTGTCATCTCCTGGGAGCTTCTTTGGTTCACTATACTCTGTCCAAGGCAGCTGAGGACTTTCAGGTGACCCATTTTGGGCTGAATTATTATACAACTCAAAACCTTCACTCTTTGGTCGGGGTTTACCTGAACCTCGTCGATCTGAAACTATAACAAAAAAGGGCATTTAAAATAGCAATCTTTTTGTCTTAAAGATTCTCCTTAAAATGTTTTGCATGATTTCATATAAATGTTTTTCTTAGCTTCTGAAAAAGGAAATCAATTTTTCAACTAGTTCAAAAAATGGGAGGAGGGGTATGTTTAATTTGTAGAAAGAATATAGTTTATTCCAACAACGGCAGCTAAACAGGGCTTTCATTGGAGGCAGGGACCATGAGAAATCTAAACCCAGACTTCAATGGTATGGGGAAATCTCATTGTAGAAACTCCACTCATGCAGCTCAGGAATTTTCTTAAAGTTTTAAGAGAGATGCCTGAAGAACTGGACTGTTAAAGTCTATTGTAAAGCTAGTATAACTGTGTTTGAAACCAGGTCTTTCTATCTCCAATCCCCAAGGTGAGCCTTCTACTATACCGAATTTCCTCTTTTGTCTTTTCACATAGGATACAAAATCTTTCAATAGTCTCAATAAGTTAAAAAAAAACACTGATGATCTTATGTATTTGCTGTCATTGAGGATAAAGTCATTCTTCCAGATCGCCAAATGGAGCATAAGGCATAGTCAGACGTTTAATTTAAAACTTTAGGAAAGTAGATTTTGAAAGTTTGAGAAAAATGGTGCAGAAAAAAGTATAATTTCCAGGACCACACACCCTCAAAAAGAAAAAAGCTCCAAACAAATGGACAAAAACTTTTGTACCCTTAATTCAACTGAAATATGGCATGTTCTGGGATTGAGAGATATAATAATTCACACACATAACATTTTAAGGTGTGTAAAGTCTTCTCCTATAGACCTTATGCTGTAAAACCACAGAGATGAGTAAGCTGGAGTTCTGAGAAGTTTAAGTGAATATCCCAAGTCTGAGAGTTCTGAGCCCCAAGAACATCATAGGTCCACATACAGGTCTGTCCTCAAACTAGAAGGCTAAGAGTAAAATGGAATTAGCCACGAGTCCTAGAATTGTCCATGCACTGTCCTTTCATTGTAAAGAGTTTCTGTGGTGGAGGACAAAGAAGCTGTCTTCTACCCAACATTCTTGTTGTCAAACAGTCAGTCTAGGAAAGCACCCTACTATCACAAGCTGATGAACTTCATAGATGAAAAATGCCATTTGAATTCTGGGATATTTTCTTGAAGTTTTGCACCAAGGCTGGGGCAGAAATAGATAGGGAACCTAATTCTTTAGGATCAAAACTGCATCTCTATATGCCAAGATGCCCTTGGTATTGGACACCTGGGCTCTGAAGCACATCTTGGAGTCTGTCTGAGCGCAGCATTACAGATGCCCTAGTAATGCAAGAATCTAAATTTTTGTCCTCTTCAGCCAGTTTCCCTCAAAAGAATGTGAGCTTCTTAAAAGCATATATTGTTTCATTTTTATCTTTGTATTTCTAGTGCTTGACACATATAGGAAGAATCATTAGGAGGCTACTACAATAGTCTAGGTGGGAAGAAAAGCTCTTGAAGAAGGTTGACTGCAATGGGGATAAAAAAAGAACTGAAAAGAAGGGCACAGGGGAGAGGAAGGGAATGACAGAGAAAGAGAAAGAGTCAACTCTTTTCATGACTATGCATGCAACTGATGGGGATATGTGGAATTAGGTCCAGGGCATTTCCCTGATAAAAAAGGAAATAGAGGTACATTTGGCATGACATGTTTTTAATGAGCCCTATTAGCTAATAATCATCGTGGCCTCCTTTCCTAAACCCTCAAATAACACCACATGAAAAGCAGGTGATTTATAGCCTGTTGGTTGTTGTTTTTTGTTTATGGACTCCACTGCTTTCCCTTTAGGAGATTCTGGATATTTGTATGTCTCCAGCCATCAACACCTCTTTCAATTTACACAATTCCTTAAACATTACTGTCAGCAATTTAGGTCATGTCTATAAGTTCTTTCAGAGCCTGAAATGAAATGAATATAGAAAACCCTCAAATGGGGTCATGAAGATTTGGATAGGACTGAGAATTGTTCACAAGGGCATTTAGGTGCCGGCCTAGAGTCAGGAAGACCTGAATTCAGATCTGACCTCAGGCACTTACTAGTTGTATGACCTTGGGCACGGCCAAGAAAAGCCCAAATGGAGTCAGACAACAATGAATGAAAAAACAAACAAAACACAGCATCAAATCATCACCACTGGTAACGTGCAATTCTCTCTTGCTACTTGTGCCACTCTAAACTTGTATTCTTCAGAGACTAAGCAAGAAAAACAAAGGAAGAATGAGGAAAAAAAAATAACTGAAATGGAACGCTGTGAAATTATAATGATCAAGCTTGTCTCCAAAGAAAAGACATGAGAAGGCACTTCCATTTTGAGTCTTTGCAGAGAGGTGGGCAGTTATAAGTTCAGAACGCTGACTATAGCAGCAGATTATTTTGATAGGTTGTTTAATTTTGGTGACTTATTTCTTCCCCTTCCATTTTAGTCTTTCCTATAAAGAAGTATAGTCTAGGAGGGTATATAGGTGGAGGGATATATATCTAAAAACAAAAGGCAAAGAAAAAAATTTTTTTTAAGAAAATGGTTTCTGTTTCAGGGAGCACTGGGGGTCATTGAAACTGCTGTACAAAGGGTACACAATCCACTTTCTTTCTCTTACTTAGTTTTGGACCCAACTCATCCACCTATGGTATCTGTCCAATGTGTGCACATGAGTGTGTATATAACCAGACAGAGTGTCCAGCTCTACAAATTGTCCTCCAATTGCATATCAAAATATGATAGTAGGTACTCTTTATCTATTTGCTTTTCCTGTGTAGACTGTTAACCCAAACTCTTGAATAGCTATGGATTTCTAAGAGGCTTTATATAGGTTTATGAAGCTCCTTGATACATCTACTCAGTGTTACCTAAAACAGAAGCACAATTGGATAAAAGCCTATTTTTTTTAAAACCATCTACTCTAAGGAAAACACCACATACAATGGAAAACATATTCCATTTTCCATAACTAATTCTCACCTCTTTGCATCATGGGAGAAGGCTGGTTGAGCAGAGTAGCCAGGCCGTGGTAAATTGCTCCTTGTTTTGCAACTTCTAATGTCACCACAGAACCTGTTCTTGTCATGAGCTCTGCTGCCCTGGAGGAGAATAATGGAAGTGGAAAAACTTACTTAAGATCATATCAATACAGTGATATCTGAAGCATATGCCCAGTGGCTAACAGACGTACTAAACAGGTACATCTACTTTTCCCAGGTGATTTCCTTATACTTTTTGCCTTATACTAATAATCAGTTGCTCACTCTCTTTTTCAAAGTGAATTATGACAGAATAAATGGATCATTTACTACCATTAGAAATTTGCTTACAATTTTATTAACTAGCCTTTTTACTTCAAAGAAAATACGCCAGCTTCAAAAACACATTTCTTATTCAGAAGAGTCATAATAAACATTAAATTGAAGATACAGAATACCTTCAAGAATGGTCTCATGAACACATCGGTGTGTACAATGCCAAAGTGAATGATAAATTATACTTTTTTTTTCAAATTCTAACAAACAAAAATAAGTAATACCTTTCTTGGGACAGTCCTACTAAACTCCGCCCATCCACACTAAGCAGTTGATCACCTGCAGCCAGACGTCCATCCTATTTTTAAGTTTTGTAAAGTCAGGAAAAGACAGAAGGAAAGAGAGAATCTTCTTATTTAACGTTTTGAACAACTGCTAAAAATATCAACTACATTTGATAAATAGCTCCAAATAACTTGTTTTTATCAATAAAACTTCTGAGATCCTGGAAATTTTCTAATTCAAAAATTTTACTAACCACATCAGCAGCACCTCCTTTTACAACAGACTTCACATAAATTCCAAGTTTATCTTGACCTGCACCCTATGAAAAGAGATAACATACATTTGTATTTAAAAATATCATGTTTAGAAGTAGATTTAGAATACTTAAAATCTAAAGCTTCTACATGTTAAATGAAGATTTGAAATAAAAATCTTATTTATATAGCATCAAACTCCTTACACTTTGCAAAACCAAAGAAGCAGAAGACAAAAAATGTTTCTACCTACATTTTGAAACTGAACGGTAACACTTTAAATATAGGTCAATCAATAGGATTTCAATAGTTTTTTAAATGCTCTGAAATTTTTAATAGTGGAAAAAACACAGGGTCTGAGGGCCAGTGGCCTATGAATCACAACACTGCCAATTAATAGCTTTGTGACCTCTAAGAACTTCAGTTTTCTCATTAGTAGAAATTAAGACAATTCTACAATGTAATCCCAAGGATTACTGTAAGCAAAATGATTTGTAAACTGAAGATGTACTGAAGAAATGAAAGCTATTATGGTTCCAGGAAGACATTTAGAAACATTATGAAGTATCTATATGAATTTCATCTCTAATTATTTAACCTGAAAATACCTTCATTTTCATTCTTATATTACTATTGTGCAGGCTTATCCTCATCTCCTACAACTGCTAATGTTCTCTTTTCTCCCCCCAAAACCATCTCATTTAT
Source organism: Bettongia penicillata ogilbyi (assembly GCA_023548195.1). Classification (NCBI taxonomy): domain Eukaryota; kingdom Metazoa; phylum Chordata; class Mammalia; order Diprotodontia; family Potoroidae; genus Bettongia; species Bettongia penicillata. The sequence goes on along the minus strand of JAJHZJ010000314.1, from coordinate 19,968,967 downwards.
GTATTTTATATACTTATACAAGTTATATGATGCTTCATCAACTAAAAATAAGCTACCTGAGGGCAGGTACTACTTTTTTCTTTCTATCACCAGGAATTTAAAAAAAAAAAGCCTGTGGAGTTTAGTAAGAAAATAATTATATACCCTGAAACACAGCACATAGCTAATCTATTACCTAGCCTCAAATATTCAGAGCTAGAGTCCTAAGTCAGCTCATAAAGGCTAGGGAGAATAAATTGTTATACTGTCAGTGTGAAAATTTACTCACAACTTGGAAATCAGAAAACAGCTACAAAGATTTATAGTTTTGTTGATTGTTCCGACTAAAAGTGATAGAGAAAATGTTAATATTGCAGATTAAACTTAAAAGTATATCCTATACATATTCGCTAGCCAATTGTTAAACATTTACCAGAACAAACACACTAAGATTCAATTGTCTTATACATGAGCAATGAAATACAAGGAGATAAATGTGGGTACTCATTATGTTCTTCTGATTATTACTTTTATATAATCCATAAAATTCCATTTTCATGGCAAATAACAACTTTGTATTATTTATTAAAACCAATTACGTAGTAATCTAGTTTATGTTCTCTGATTTTCATTTACTGAATACTATGCAGCTAATAGGAAAAACAAAGACTAGTTTACACCTATCCAGAAAGTTAGTCATATGTAAATAGGCATATTTCTAAAATCCAAGTGACTAAACTTCACTGAGTCAGTTTCTTCATTTGTAAAGTAGAGTGGTGAACCAGCTGGTTTTAAATATCCTTTCTAGCTCTAAATCTTTAATCTTATAGAATCAGATGTCACATTTTTGTTGTCATTCAGTGGAGTCAGACCATCATAACCACATTTGGGGTTTTCTTGGGAAAGATAATGGGAATGGTTTGAAAGTTCCTTCTCCAGCTCACTTTTTTACAGATGAAGAACTGTGGCAAAAAGGGTTAAGGGACTTGTCTAGGGTTACATGGCTACTAAATGTCTGAGGCTGGATTTGAATTCAGGCCTTCCTGACTCCAGGCCTAGTACTCTACTCACTGTACCATCTAGTTGCCCATACACGTACATGCATATGTGTCTATGTACACACATGCCATATGCACACAATATACTTCGGTATTTCAAAGATCTGTGCTTCTGTTCTTGTAAGTTCTCTCTCCACAGTCATCATAATCTCTCTATACTTTAACTAGATGCTCTTTGACAGTAGTTACTAGGGCATTAGTACTATGTAAATTCTAATTAAGAACTTTCATATTAACAATATAACTCATTTCATTTGAGCTATAAATGATCACATCTATACCATATGTGGCAGCTACAACCTACAAATACACTCACACACATGGACTGTGGCATATAAATGCTCAACGAATATTTGTCTACAGAATGAAGAGTGAATCCTGCTGTGGTTCTGGGATTCCTTAGGCACATTACAATTACCTCAAAGGCTGTGCTACAAAATTTTTTAATAGAAATATAAATAATAAATTATGTCATACTGCAAAGAACATAAGGAGAAATATTTTAAGGCAAATCTTTCCATAACTGTATCACAGAACATGTGAAAATTAAAAGACTGTGTTATAGGCTAATTATGCCAAATTATTTTTTTTAACAAATAAGAAGTGCTTTACTTAGAATTTGTTGGCTATTCATTGACATTTATTACAATAAAAATAACAGAATATTCAATTATCTTCAATAATTGCAAATGTATAATAGTTTCATTTCTGATCATGAAATTTAAATAACAGATTTTGTGACTCCAAATTACCAGTGATTTAGATCAGTATTACTAAAAACTGAATTTACTCATGCCACTGAACTCAGAGAAGTGATTCCTAACCTTCCGACTTAAACCACAGCAATTACCCAATGGTAGGTCCAGTTTTCAGACATCCCTGCGTAGAGTTAAATGAAACCTTTCCCCTAAGAGACAGAACAGCACTTTGTCCTTATTTTATGCATGTCTCATTTTCTGTAATAGTTATTAATGTACACATAGAATCTCAGAATTGGTAAAGACCTGTCATGCTCCTGATAAGATAGTAAATTCACAAGGACAAATACAATATTTTTCTTAGTTTCCCTTCATTTTCTACACTCATAAAAAAAAAAACTTTTAAATTATAATTTCTTTGGAGAAGGACGAAAATCATGAAGGATGAAAGAAATAGGTAGAGATCTGAAATAATGCTGAGTGTCCACATTGATGAGATCATAGACTCACTGAGGCAATAAAGCATTTAACTTAATAACTGGCTGCTTTGCAAAGGAATAAGTAATTAAACCTCCCAAGTTTCTGCACTGATTTCTGAATTTAGACAGAACTACAAAGGACAATTTAAAAATTTCCATTATATATACTTTCCAATTTAGAAAAGATCTCAGGATAAAAGGTGTATTAAATTATAAACAAAGTAACTGGTAGTTTCACAGAATTAGGCAATTACATCATTTAACTTTTAAAATACATAAATAATGTCAGAAATTCAGCCAAGATAGCAGTTTTAGACAAAGTACTTTTATAAGTATGTGGCAGTTATCAAAACTATGACATTTAAGCCATTGTGTTAAACACAGTATCTGTGTATTTTAATGCATTTTAAAACTGTTATTAAAGGATTAAATGTATTTTCCTCTTCCACTGCTTTCTCTTGACTGATGTGAAAACCATATATTTTGACTACTGGTTATGGCCAGTACTGAGAAGCTCTTCCTTATTTTGCATGATCCATGGTGACTGGTACAGATGGCACCCACACCTTAATATAGTTCATGTCTATATACAGTTTCTTATCTGTGTACATATATGGTTCTTATCTATATGCTTGCATAAATCCTCCACAAACTTTCCACTTATATGACAGACTTAAGTCTTTTAATATTTCATGGATACTGGTAGACATCTGGCAATTATTCCCTCTTCCTATTACATGACTGGTTTCTTTTTCTGATAATGAGAGAGCTTTTATGAAATTTCCTGCATGCATTACTGGCAATGTATTTACATTTACAAAGCATATTCTCCATAGCTATTTGAGTCATAGGCCATTAGTTACACTCTTCCAAGTTTTTTTCTGTTTTCCCTTATGGTACATGTCAGCTATCAGTATTGTGCCAGTGCTCAGCCTTAGGAGTTTACTGCATGCCTTGGGCAAAATTCCCAAGCAACTCAAGTTTTAGAGGTGCTATCCCAGAGCCTCATGGGCCACTCACGGACTCCCAACTACCAAAGGACTGTGACAAGATCAGAAGGATTTGGGCCTTTCACAAGTGGTACCAGAGAGTGGATCCTCTGCACACAGCATTTCCACAAAGGATGGAATTCCGTGCTGTTCACTCACTGTTAAGCGTGGGACTAGAGTGAGCTGTAACTCGAGAGGCAGTATGGCACCACAGAGAGCTGGCCTTAAAGGTCTCGCACTCCGGCACACACTGACTATGTGACCCATGGCAATTCATTTAACCTCTTGGTACCCCAAGAAACTCTCTAAAATGACAGAAAAGGGTGCCAACCTGAAATGAGCTTCCTCATAAGGCAGTTCCCTAGACCAATGAAATTTTAAGTATTGTTCTGAACTCTGCTTATATTCATTGTCCATTCCAAATATCTCATCTCTTGCCAAACCCTGCATTTTCTACTTGGCCAATATCTTTCACATCAAACTCTTTCTCTCTACTCATATAATCACCACCCAAATTCAGGCACTGACCACTTATCTATATTACAAAGATCTCCTAATAAGTCTCTCTGCTCCCTATTCTACTTCATGTTCCACATAGTTACAAAACTGATTTTACTTAAGCAGAAATCTGACCATAACACTTCCCTGTTAATAACCTCCACTGGCTCCATATGGTCTCTAGCTGAGTATTCCAAAGTCTTAGTACAGATTTAAGCTACTAAAGCTTAAAGTACAAATTTCATTGGTTTTTAAGACCCTTCACTTTTAAGCCCTAACTGATCTTTCCCTCCAGCATTCTACTCTCTATGGGGGGCCCAAAGAAGCCTTCTCTTGGAAAGGTACTTCTCACAACTGCCAATCAATACCCCAACTCAGTATCTTTACACATAGCTGTGCCTCATGCCTGGAATGTACTCCCTCCTCAGTCAATAAACATTTATTTTCTCCTTACTTCCTTATCATAGAATTCTCCAGTTTCTTCAAGATACAGCCCAAGTACCACCTCTGACATGAAACAATTCTTGATTCCCCAAACTGTCAAGTGTTCTCCCCTGTACTTGCCTTGTATTTAACTCCCTTGTATTTATTTGGTGTGTGTATATGTGTGTGTGTGTGTGTGTGTGTGTGTGTGTGTGTATTTGTTCTATATATATTTATGTTCCCCAACAGAATGCATGCTCTCTGAAAGTATTCTTTGTATCTGTATTTTGAATAACTGACACTGCTAGACAGTTAATAAATCCCTCTTGATTTAGTGATCATGGTGTTCCTTTGATTCATAATACAATCCTATTTCTGAAGAGGCCCTGCATATTTCACAGACTTCACTAAGCACACTGCACTGTTAGTTTCTCAAATGCAATCTACCTTGCTTTTTTCTTCACACACACACACACACACACACACACACACACACACACACTCTCTCTCTCTCTCTCTCTCTCTCTCTCTCTCTCTCTCTCTCTCTCAGGTTTTTCCTGCCACTATGGCTCATTCTTCTATTTTCCCTGCATACAGTTATTCCCTTACAGATCACATGGGTTAGGGGCATGGCGCCCTCTCAATCTGGAAAATCCATGAAAAATTTTTTGGCCCTCTCTTTGCACCAGAGAAGAAGTCGGAATTATTATGGCATTAAAAGATAAAACATGCTGATACTTTACAATTAATACACACACATACATGCATGCATGCACAACACATATGTAGGGGTGTGTGTACATACATATACACACATATGTATACATGTACAAAATGCATTTGAGTTTCTAAACTTTTTCTGTAACAGGCTGGCCTTTGTGTATCACCTGTAACTTCTGCAAAACTCCCCCAAATTCCCATTTAATTTCTTATGCTGACCCACGATATACCAAAACCATGCTGGGGAAAGCTGTGATATCGAAGTGATAACTAATTTCATGTGGTGATCTCATCAACTCTGAAGATTTCAAATGATCATCTCTGTGCTGATGACTACCTTCTCTCCCAACATCCAGCATCAAACCTCTAAATGCTTACTAGACATCTCAAACTGGATGTCCTATAGACAAATTTATCATATCCAAAACTAAACTCTTATTTCTCCTGAAATTTTTGTTTCTTCCTAACTTCTCTCTCAAGGGCATCACCATCTTTCTCAGGCACTCAGGCTCCCAACTTAGAAGTTATCCTCAACTCCTCACTCTCACTTCAAAATATAGAAGCTGTTGTCAAGGTCTGTGGATTTTATCTTCGTAGCCTCTCTCCTCTGATGCTGGGCCCTCATCATCTCACCCATAGATTACTGCAGTATCATGCTGACTGGTCTTTCGAATGACCTAAGTCTCTCCCTAGTCCAATCCAATCTCCACTTGGCTGTCAAACTGATCTTCCTAAGGAGCAGGCCTGATCCTATCACTGCCCCTCCCATTTAAAGAACTCCAGAGGCTCTCAAGTCCTCAGCATGGCACCCAAGGCTTTTCATAAAATACTGCATATTTCCCCTATCCTGCCCCCAATCCACCAATCTTCTTACAACTTACTCTCTAGTACACCCTAAGACACAAGACATTTGTCTCCTTGAAAAAGAAACTCTACCCACTCTGAGCATTTTCATTAGCTGAATCCCATTCCTGGAATTTTCATCTTCATTTCTGCCTCTTAGTTTCTTTGGCTGCCTTTATGCCTCAGCTCAAGTCCCACCTCCTGCAAGAATCCTTTCTCAATCACCCTTAAACTTAAGTGTCTTCCCTCTGAGACTACCAAGTAATGATTATGTTAATATTTTAACTGTTATACTATTAACTGATGTATATATTAGTTATTTGAGAGAGAGAGAGCGAGTGAGCAAGAGTTAGTGCTGGGAAAACGCTCACTTTTTTGTATGCTGTCTGTGAGTTCCTTGAAAACCCTAGGGAAGGGGGAAATAAGATCTAAGAAGACAGCCCATTTGAGGGGCCCAGGTAATAAAAAGGCTTTGAATGCCAAACTACTTATTTGAACCTGGTGCTAATAAGTCACTGGAGTTGACTGAACAAGGGTTGACACAGTCAGCTCCACTGTGTCAATTAACGATCAATTTGATAGCTATGGGAAAGACAGCCTGAAATAGGAAAAGACCTGAAGCACAGAGACCAATCAGTGGGCCATTGTCTAGGGATTTATAAGTATTATCTCATTCGATTCTCACCACATCCCTATGAGAAAGGTACTGTTATTATATTAATTTTACATCTGAGGGCCATACAAGTAGTGAGTGTCTTTAGACCACAACTGAAATGTGGTCTTCTTCACTCTGGGCTCAGTGCTTCACGCACTGCTTCATCAGCTGCCTTGAACACTGAGAGGTTAAAGACTTGTCCTGAGTCACAGAAAATACAATTATATTAAATACACACTAAGACACAAACACCATTTGCAACTTAACCAACTACAAATCTGGAAAGCAAATCTCCCCAAAATCATCATTTTATCCTAAGCATTCCAGTATATGAACAAGACTTAATAGTGTCAAGTTTAACAAATTTAATCTAAAAGAAATTCTTTGAGGGAATTTTGAAAAATATTAATTTTTTAAGAGAATGGAAATTAATAAAGACAACTAGGTGGCACAATGGGTGGAGTTAGGCAGAAAATCAGGAAAACTATTTTAAAATCCAGTTTCAAATATTCAGTTGTTGTGTGATCCTGGGTCTATCACTATCAGTCTCAGTTTCCTCAACTGTAAAATAGGGATCATTAACAGCACCTGCCTCCCAAGGTTGTCGTGAGGATCAAATGAAATATTTGTAAAAGTGCTTAGCACAGTGTATGGCACATAGTATACAGTAAGTAAAATGAGAAAAAAAAGCCAGGACTGTTCATAAAGATGGCTCGCCGGGCTTAAAAACAATAAAGACAGCATAAAAATAGTACTCCTCAACACCTATGACACCTTACATGACCTGAACCATCAGGGAGCTTTAACTGTTCAATGTACCAACATGTCTAACGCATGAGATCAATGACACTTTGGTTCATATTTAGCACCACATATTTCAATGGGCATTTACTGACATCTGAAAATAAACTTCCTCCCTTCTCAATTTCTTCAAAAGATAATTTTCCTTTTATATATATGAGACTTTACACTAACTTTATCTCAACACACAATTATCCATGTTCTAACAACTTGCCATCAGAATACTTAAGAACCAACAAGAAAATTACCATTTACCTTGAATTACTACACATTAATAAAAAAAATGTCCTGAATGTTTAATAGCTTATCGTTCAAATGAAGATTTTTAAAATATTAAATTACAATTATCAAAGTTGTTCCTCCACTCTGTTCTATGGAAGACAAAACTCTGGGATTCTACTCTTTGATTAACATCTATATCAAAGTTTCTTAACCTTTTTGTTTGTCACTAACCCTTCCCTTTCTGGCAATCTCGTAAAACATATGCACTTGCTCCAGAATAAAGTTTTTAAATGTATTTTAAGATACATATGGTTACAGAGCAATCAAATGTTACAGAAGTATACTTGTGTGTATATGCATGTACTATATATGTATATATGTGTGTATATGCATGTATACACACATACATTTAAGTTCATGAACCACAAATTAAGAACCACTGGTCTATGTCAATACCTACCACAGAGAAATAATGAACATGTGATGTTCTGATCAAACAAATTCATTATCAGAAATACACCTTTAACAGAGTTCAATGAAATTCACACAATAATTATCTATATTTCTGTTTGGTCTTATAATGTTTTCTGACCAGGGATATCTGAAAGATGATAAGAGACAAAATGTTTATACTATTTTACTTCTGGAAAGGGTAAAAACATTTTTTCCTTAAAATCAGTATTCCATAAGGGGCAATACTGATGAGAACTCTCTTTACTGACACAGATTATAAATCCTCTAGTTCACCTATTATTTGGTCTTCTAGAGTTTCTATAGCCAAAAAAATTCATTACCTTTTAACTAACCTTATCAATGGGCCAATGGGCCTTTCCAAACTAGTATCAGGTTGATTGTTCCATGGATACCAAAAAATAGCTCCTTTACTGAGGTCATTCATAAAGCAAGATAGAACCTATGAAAGTATGTGTTCTATTGCTGCAGCTTTTGAGATTATAGAGATGAAATCATGAGGTGGCATCAGACAATAAAATGACAACATAAGAACAAGTTTTTAAAAGGCAAATTATTTAAATGTCAAATCTCGATGTCTCTTGGAAGATCTTCAGGTAAACAAACTTGTTCATAATATCCACTCAATCTTATTTTTGATTGATCCCATGTTAGATGAGTAAGTTGCACTTTTAAAATGTATCCTTTTGAACTTTCTGACTGAAAATAGGCTGAGAGTATAATTAAGAAATAATACTTTCAAATGATGGTCAAACCCATTTTTTCTTTATACAAACTATTATTTTCTAGGAAAGAATTTACCAAGTAAGTCTTGGTAACAAAAACAAAAACTGATAATAGCATATTAAAATTTCTAACTACTTTGCATATTAAATTTGAGCCTTTCAAGGTAAATGCTTCATGCATTCTTTTACTAACTATACTGATGAACAATGTAGACTTTGAAGATGCAAGGAGGTTCAGCAAAGTTCGTACAGTAGAGTCCAGAGTGAAAAGGAACTTCAGAGATCTAGTCCAACCTATACTTACACAGAAACTGTTTGCTACAACATCATACCCGGTACTTTGCTTGAAAAACTCGACTGAGAATAAATCCACTACTACTTCCTAAGCCACCTCTCTTTACTTTTGAAGAACTCTAAATGTTAATACTTAAATAGTTTTCTAAGTGTACACATTTAAGCCAGTGTCTAACTGACTTAATAGGCACCATAAGTCTAACTGCACTGTTGGCTGAGCTAGTTTTACTCTCTCAGTTGAATGCTATCTACATTATCTCTAAAATAAAGTAAAAGAAAATAGCAGGAAACCCTTAGTTTGCAAGTATAGGCTTCAAAGAAAACCAGATGGAAAAAAAAGTAAAAAACAAACAAAACAACAGAACAAAACTTAATTAACCACCAAGGTGTGCCCCTCATTTACTTTTCCTAAAGTTGGAAGAGAAACAACAGCATCTTATAAATAACTTACCTGTTTTAATGCTCTGGTAAGGAAACACCACAAAGAAAATGCCAACAAGAGGCTTTCTTTTTTTCTAGTATTCCTGTCTTGATTATTACCAAGTATTAGTTGTCTGTCTCAGGTACTGAACAAATGAGAATAAGCACAGCAATCCACACTGTGAACATGTCAGTAGCATTTAATGAGTGAATGTGGGAGTGGGATATGACTAACAGCTTAAAAACATCAGACTAAAAACACCCAACAACAGCAACAACAAAAAAAAAAACCCTGAGGAAAGAAACATCTGCCCAAACAGCTTTAACTCAACCCTATTGTATTCATGTATGGCAACACATTTAACATTCTAGATTTAGAGATCTTGAAACAATGGGTGAGCTGAAATGACCTATGTGCACAAGAATACTTAAAACGAACCAGGTGTGGATTCATTTATTCTTTTCCTCATTGCTTAACTCTTTCATTAGCATAATTCATAAAGGCATTTTTGATTCCTAACTATTTCTAAAAATTCCAAGGACTAAGCCTGCTTACTAATTCAGATCACATAAAAATGATGCCAAAAATGTCTAGTACAAATACAAGGCAGGCACAGCTACAGTGTGCTATTTGTTTCCCAAGAGCCAACAAGAGGAAGTCTTGATATTCTACAAATTTAAGAGTGGAATTTTGCGCACTTACAAACTGACTACTAGTTGAAGTTAAAGTTCCGGCTATAGGAATTTCAGAAACAAATTTCAGCTTTTACTTCTCATAAAAACTAATGGCACTTTACTGTATTTCTACCTTTTATGAGTATGTTATATTAATTCTATATCTGCTATATTTTTGCCTATGTAAGTTGCTCCTTGATACTGATTTGTATTATAAACCTAATTTTCAGCAACCAAGGGCACTTTTCTCTTGCTCTGCTATAAAAACAGGTCATTAATGACAACAGTCTATTGTCCTGGAAAGAATACTGACTGTACTACAGCTGTGAGTGCTGAATTCTCCTCTCCTAACTTTGTTTACTAACTAGCTGGGCCACTTCAGTTAAGTTATCTAACCTCTCAGTTTCAGTTTCCTCATTAATAAAAGGGGAGGGAAGAGGAGGGAGTGAAAGTTCATTAGATAAGTTTGCTTGTAATCAAATGAGATTTCTATGCAGTTGGTTTGCAAAAGGCACTTTGGCAATTACTTATTTTAAGAGGTGATACTAAAGAACAACCTGGAAACAAAAACCTTGAGGGGTAAAAATGAATTTTCAACCCAGAAACAACTATTTCAAAAGAATTAGTTTCTCTTCACGATATAAAATTTACTGGAAGGGAATTTTTTGTATTTCTATATAATGTAATTCCAGGGATATAGTACATCTTTTGGCTTCTACCTTTTTAAGGAATTTCAGCATTTCCTGACTAAGTACTTGAACATCTTTAAAGTACCTTTATGACAAGTACTGAAAAACAGGAAGGGGGAGAACAAAAATGCTTTAAAGGTTCACTGGTCTCCATACAGTTAGATATACCTATGTAAAAAGTTTCTTCTGTTATAATTTTCCAATAGAAGAAGAAACTTTTATTTTGTCTCTTAAGCTTACTAAACAGGACTTAAAATAAAATTTTATATACATTTTAAATCATCAGGATAGTTCCTCAAGTCAGAAATTAATTAAATATTTCAAAAAGTCAATGAGACCATCTAAATAGTTTTTAAAGTGTGGTTTTATTTCCATGTTATTAAAAACAATCCAATAGGGCAAAAAGTATTCGTGAATACTTGCATAAAAACATCCATAATGCCATTATTGAACCAATTTTTATAGGACTATATTTAAAAGCAATGGCATTTTCTCATAAAAAAGCATACAAAAACTTGTGGTTTTCCTCTATTTTAAATTTTAAACACTGCAACTTTTGGCTAACAAACTACTTCTTACATTGAAAAGCTGTTTCATGAGAAAGTTAATTATTGACAAGCTTAAACAAGTTACTGAGGAAGAAAAATCATTCTCTAAAAGTCAGTTTCAACTTTACAGAAAAATATCTACAATAGTGCGCTGAACCAACTCACCATGGATTCTGTTCTTCCAACAACAGAAAACCACATTTTGTTCTCTAGGTCTGATTCTTGACTGAAACGAATAAGTCTCCCGTATATGCTCTTAGGTTCAACAGCAACCAACAGGACAGTCTGCTGAATTTTCTAAGACACCCATCAACAGTGTTCAGAGCTAGATACTATGACACTGTATGGCATTTATCAACACTAGCTAGAACCAATACAATATTCAGACTCTTACGTAATCTGTCAGACTGCTCTGACTTTCATTTAAACTTTATTAAACTTTTTAAATGGGGATTTTAGTAGAAACACACACACACACCCACACACACACACACACACACACACACCCCCACACACACCCACTCCTTCCCCAAATCCAACAATAAGAAATATGCTGGGCCACAGATGTATGAGAAGTAGCAAAGTGATATTTTTAAATAGTAAACTGCACATATATGCTGTTTCCAAATCATCTGGATTTCATAAAACTTAAACCACAATGTGGATGAGACTCAGGCAACATTTAACATCAAAACATCTTTTGGGGTTAAAGCAACCAAGTATTGCACAAACTTTAGAAAAACCAACAAAACAAAAACAAACCCAAAGAAACCCTGTCTTTGGGACACCCCACCTCATCCCCATATCAACCAAAATACAAACATCTAATTATGTTACTGGAGAGACAATTAGCTACAGAAGGCTTTTCTAAGGAAAAATCTGCAACTTTAGAAGAGAAGTGGCATGGTCATAAAATTAATAAACAGCATGTCTTTTAAATTGAAATAAAAGGACTCACAATTTAAAAATTTAGTTGAATGATTGCTATAATTTATCATATGTCATCTATAACAAAGTTCTGGAAGTTTGAAAACAGAATCTGATTATAAAATTAATTTTATACATAAGTTGCAAAAGTGATATATACAGGGAAATGAATCAGTCAAAATGAAAAATATTAATAAAAATGGCATTCCTGAAAGGCAGGACACCATAGCAGACAGGGAGCCAGCCTAAAAAGGACTAACTTCAAATGTCATCTCTGACAGAGATTATACAACTGAACAAATTAACTTCTCTCAGTGGCCCCAGCCCCCTCTCTATTGGTCTATACACTTATATGCTGTTATCAGTAGCAGAGGTGGTACTGCAGTAATAACGAGTGTTCTTAAAAATTCCCCTTACCCCAAAGGAAAAACCAATAGTGGAAATGTAAGCTCTTGGCCCTTTAGAAGCTAGGGGTGGGGAACCTGCAGCCTCTAAGTCCTCAAGTGTGGCCCTTTGACTGAGTCCAAACTTCAGAGAACAAATCTTCTTAATAAAAGGATTTGTTCTGTAAAACTTGGACTCAGTCAAAAGGCTGTACCCCTAGAAGGTCACATGCAGCCCATAAGCCACAGGTTCCCCATCCTTGTACTAAGCCATTACAACTTCCTCAAAAGTCCTTCAGCTGATGACACTGATTGATTTGCAAAGCAACCACCCAGGATTATTAGTTTAGGTTCTAGTGCTATATAAGTTTTTCTTGACAGAAGTACCTAACCTAAATGGGGATTATACCAGTATCTGGCCTAATTAGACACATTGAAAAATCACTTTTTTCTCAAATTATTTTAAGGGAATCACATTTCTGTGATATAAGGGAATCATTCCTGTAACGAAAGAAGTTCTGCAGGCAGCTAGGTGGCGCAGTAGACAGAGCACCCAGGCCTGGAGTCTGGAGGACCTGAGTTCAAATCAGAACTCAGACACCTGACATTTCCTACCAGCCGACCCTGGGCAATTCACTTAACTCCGACTGCCTTGCCCCTTGCCTTCCACCCCCCTACCCCCCCCCTCAAAAAAAGTTCAAATGATAAAACACTATTCACACTGGTAGCTGGGGCAATAGTGTATTTGTGGTTAGACAATGCAGATACACAAAAATGGCAGGAAGTGAGATCATGACTAAAAATTGTATTTTGTTGCTCTGGAAGCAATGATCAAAAAGGATCAATAGTGTATGATACATGCTTAGTTCATAATTGATTTATTCTCAGAGTTTGTATAAACTAACTGTCAATACTTAGTATTTTAAGTGTATTCTTTTTACATTTTTAAGTTCCGACACCCATTACAGTTAATGGGGCAATTAAGGTAGGAAACTTAAAGAAAGAGGAAGGGAAAAGTATTAACAATTTAGACTAATGTTGAAATCAACATCCCAAACCTAAGCTGCTTTTCCAATTATAGAAGTAATGAAAGAAGAGTTGATAGCTAATTCTAACTGGCACCTAGTAAATTCTATAGAGGCGATAATATGAAACTGGAAAAATTGCTAAGACCTTGGTATTAGAAATTCTGAGTTCAAAGGATAGCTCCAATGCTTATAGTTATATGATGCTACATAAGCTAGATATGATGCTTGTAGTTTTATTATGCTAACATAGTTCAGTTCTCTAGTTCCAAATTATTAGCCATGCACCCTAAATTTTATTATGAATGCTGAATGGATCAGAAACTAAAGTCACCAATGTCTTAAAAATGGGTTAATGATAGGGACTCCCCACTACTCATACATATTTAGAATTCTCAAAACCCTAAGACATCGGTGCATTTTTGTTCTTGTTAACTTTGCCAGGCTTAATCCAAGGTGGTGTAGGAAAAAATTTAGCCCATTTCTCACCTGAGGATCTTCATAGAGATCAACTTTGTTTAAAAATCACCCTAGTTATGAGGATCATTGTGAAATTGGACCACAGGTGATCTTAGATAACAGACTATTTCCAGATAACCTGAAGTAAATTTTAAATTAAAATTTTTGTTTTGCAACTAAACACCATCTGTGACAGTGACCATGGCTCAGTTTCTATTTCCTTCATCTTATTCTACATACTACTTCTAGACAACAGCCCCAAAACATCAATTTCGTAATTTCATTAGTCTCTTAAAAGCAATTTTTCACAATTATCTATAAAATAAAGTTTAAACCAGTGGTTTCCAATCTGAAAGCTACAGAATAGACTGGAGAATTCACATGTCATTTTGAGATATATTTTTTTAAATATGCAATATAACTCATTATCATGAAAAAGACTTCTGTAACTCAAAAATGTATTTTAAAATATATGCAATTACTGTGCCACTGTGGTTAATAACAAACTCACTAAAAGCACTGAATCTATAGTACTTTTGGTCATGTATTTTCCCAGCTAACTGATACTAATATTATATAGTTACTATGATGTGGAAGTCAATCAAATTTTGGAGTAAGAGAGGGGTTCTGACACTCAAAAAAAGGCCCTGCTGGTTATTGTCACTGAAGGCACTGTAAAATCAGGCCTGCCTAACCTGTCCTTACCTCATTTCTCATTACAGCTCCTAATACAAACCTTACAAACATTTAAGTGGTCTCCTTACTGCTCACCTGAGCATGTTTTACTTATGCTCTAGTCTCTGCTCATCCAATAAGCCTAGAATATCCTTCCAACCACTAGTACTCTATCCTTTAAGGTCCTGATCAAGTTCTACATTCACTATGGTACTTAATCATACACTCCCCCTTTTCAGTCATTCAAACCTTTTCATATTTATTTTCCCTAATGATCAAGACCATAAACTGTTAGGAAATAAACTGCATGTCTTGCATGCTTTTGTATTCCCTTCATTATTACTATGCTATGTAAACATATACTGTCAAATAAATAGCCAGGTTCCAAGACTAGAGACAAAGAATATTTTTCTTCAAGTAGGGATAAGTCAATTATCTAGTATTAAGGCATACTTTTTATTCAACTAACCTTTTCCCTGCTTCTCCCAAAATTCTGCAAGCATAGCTAATTTGCTATGGTGTACATGTTTATTTCGTACTTCTAGGATTTAAGTGTAGTCTTTTGATTAATTTTTTTAAAATGAAAATTAGTTTACAATTAGCCTTAAATGCTATAGTTCAACACTGCAATTCTTACAATGCCATTATGTCACACCTTAATCCTTGTATTCTGAAAGAATTTTCAACTTAAGTAATATCAACAAAGAGTTGCAAATTAATAGAAATGGTCAGATTAAAGTATTATTACTAATAGAACCTCATAGTTCACATATTTTTCATTCTGTAGTTCGATATTTTTCTTAACATGGTAGTCATTTGTTGATATACCTCAATCCCAATAAAACATTCCCCTGAAACAGAGAAAAGTGATAAACAAAACCAAACAAGTGCCTGTGCCTGTATCTATCACAAGTAAACAACTTTCAAAATCCCCAATGAACTCCTATCCCTACCTGAGGAGAGTAGGAAGTCATTTTTTCAAATACTATTTGAAACCAATATTTGTCAACGAGTTTAATCCGAGTTTAAGCTGCATTTCAAAATTCTTTTCATTTATATTATTACAGTCATTATGTAGTGTTATCAGAGTTCTGCTTTCTTTACTTTGTGTCATTCACGTAAGTCTTCTCATGATTTTCTATCTTCAACAATATTCCATTACATTCACATACCTATTTGTTCAGCTACTCTCCAAAATAGTCAACTGTTTTAATTTCCAGACGTTAGCTATTACAAAAAGTGCTAATGTGATTATTTTGATAAATACAGGGTCTCCCTCTCTTTGAGCTCCCTGAGATACATGCCTATGAGTGGCATCAATTAGAATCTTGAGAGGCAGAATGGTTGTAGATGAGGAGGAGCAGCAGCGGCTGTCACCAACAACATCTAACATTTACAGAATGCCCTAATGTATAAAAAGCGTATTTGGCCATTCTAAAAAGCCTGTGAGGTGGCTATAATTACTACTTCAGTTTTACAAAAGATGGCAGGACTGGCATTAGAATCAGTAAGATCTCAGTTGAAGTCCTACCTCTGCCACATGTTAAATGCATGATTACATTTAATGCACAGGGCTTTATTTCTCAGCAGCCTCAAACAAATTTTTAAAATTATAGGCTTACAGAACAGGTGCTGATGTCCAATGAAATAACAAGTTTCCTCCCAGAAGTTTTTTCTATATCAAGGTCATTTCTCCAAAACAAAAGCTTTCATATAATTGCCTTGGTGATTTTTTCTGAGAACATTAACATTAATCATTTCCTTTTCAACTTTAACAAACAAAAAGGCCTGAGAGGCATCAATATATGGTCAATTAATAAGGCACATAAGACCGTAAGAGTAATACTGATTTTGTTTTCCTACTTTTTGCACCATGTTTTAGAGGCATTCTCTACCACCATGATCATGCTAATGAAAGGAAAGAAGCACAGGGAAGAAAAACACTGACTGAACTTAACAGCATGGATTACCAAATGGCAGGGAATTCACTCAGAATTTGGTTGAAAATTCTGTAACCTAGTAAAACCAGGAGTTGTCCACGTAGGCAGTTTCCAAAGATAGCTTTCCATCTGAATCTATAATCTTTGTAAACAGGTATAGAACTGTCCCATTCTGCAATGCCAAAGAATTGTCTAAACATCTAACTTGTGTACTATGAAAATAAATGTCATGGAATTATAAAGTTCAAAAAAATAATATAAACACATTATTAACCCCATATGCCTTCAGGCAGGACTCACCAAGTCACCACAGATAATTGGTATAATTCTAAAACATACTTTTTTTCAATAGGTAATTGTTGGTAATTTTTCTAATTAAAGGTATCAGAACAAGAGTTTTTCTACATCATTAAATAAATCAGTTGCCACTGAAAATGATCCAACATCTAATATGGCACAGTGAATACAATAATGTAGTTAAGGATGTAAATTACCGTGTAGTATTCATAAACTGAAACATATTTCTTTGATACAGATGAAATGTTGCTGTTCAGTCATTTGAGTCCAGCCTAACTTCTCCATGACCCCATTTGGGGTTTTCCTGGCAAAGATCCTGGAGGATTTTGCCATTTCCTTTTCCACTTAATTTTTCAGATGAGGAACTTAGGTGATCAGACTTAAATGACTTGCCCAAGGTCACACATGAAGATGAAACCTTCCTGTCCAGGCCCAGGACTTCATTCACCAAGGTACCTAGCTATCCCTAAAAATACTGTACTTGGTGTAATTAGCAATACTGTAAACATGGTGACACACAGTAATGGTCTAACAAAATAAAATCTGTAAATTGTAGATGATGATCCATTTATTTCTATCAATATATAGCAGTAAAGATTTATAAGAAATTTATAACAGAAATTAAGTTTTTCGTAAAGGAATTAGATTTGTACACTGTTTACTCACCACATATTTTAGAATGAAATTAAAGACATGACCTAAACACTTTGCTAAATATATAATGCTTGGGCAACACAGTTTAAGTTCCTGTCACTCCTAAACAAATCTTGCAAGTTTTTAATAAATAAGCTAATAATATTTTAACTTGGCAGGTGTGAACCAAAAGATTATACTACTGAAAATAACACAAACATACTCCAATACAAACTGACCAACTAAGGCATTAAGAGTCATACTAATTCTAGTCTACTGGTCAGTTCTGAAATAGTTCCAAATTTGTACTTTATCACTGTAAAACATAATTATATAAAGGTCCACAACATAAAAAACTGTGGAAGAAACTCATTTCCTTCTATGTTGGCTCAAATCATCACAATTTTGTTATATTTCGGTTAAGGCAACTCTCACATTATAGTTGTTAGCCAAATATTGTCTGGGAATTATACAAAGGCGTTTTCTTGGGTTCAGCTTCTGTCCTGCACAAACAATTGGGTGCTACAGGTGTGCCTTTCAGTCTCAAACCAACTAAAGAGTGTCTAATCTCTGCTCCAAGACCATACCTGCTTTGTACAGTCAAATGTTGGTTATGTTTTATCCATTTTCTGATCAAATTCACTGGGCCATTTGCATTAACCAAACTTTAACATATAGGATGATTAAATTTGTTGGAGTACAGTAGTTTCATTCAAGAAATGCCAATTCTTTCTACTCCCTCCCCAACACCAAACAAAACTCAACATGTAATTGCCCTACAGACTCTTAAATCTTCCCACACACATTCAACTTTGATCCATTACAAACTAAAAGTTTCAAGAATGTACTTAAAGAGTAATATTGGTTTTGTTTTCCTACCTTTGCAGCAACAATGCTAAGACCCATCCCATTTTGTTTCTTAAGTGTCACAGTGATTATCTCTGGTTCTTTTCTTAGAGGCTGTGTCTAAAGGACAGTAAATAAATAAGGTTTGGGTTTTTTTTTGGCCATAAGGTAGTATATCCAAATTGCAAAGCAAACTGCCACAAATGCTAAGCCATATTCTGAGATAAATGGAAGATAAAAAAAAAGGCAAGAGAGGGATAATAAAAGGCATAAATCACTGCAGATAACGATCATTTTAACTGTATTAGGTAAATGGACAATCACAATTATAAAGTGTTTGTAAACCATAACCATATAGAGGTATTTAGCTAGTAAAAGATTAATTATAATACCTCAATTTAAACATGAAATTTCATTTCTTCTTTGATAGTTTCCATTCAAATCCATACCCCCCAAATTTCTAAGAATTTATTTCTTAAATACTATGTTATTTATCCCTTAATACAGAAAAATATAAAGTCTTACACTTGGGTTAAAACAAATATGATCTGAAAAGTACAAGATAGAGAAGACATGTTTAGATAACAATTTGTATGAAAAAAGATCTGAAGTTTTAGTAGAATGCAAGCTTGTTATGAGTCAATAATGTGACAAGGAAGGCACAAATGCCAAACAACTACATTAAGAAAGACAGCTTCCAGGAAGAGATGATAGCCCCACTGGTCTATGCATCGCCTGCATCTCATCTGCAGTGTTGTATTCAAGGGCACTGATAAAACAGAAAGTACTCAGGAAGGCAACTGGTATATTGGAAGAGGCTGAATTTATGTCAGATGAGGATCAGCTAGTAGATCTGAGAATATTTAGTCTAGAAAAAAAAAGCAATTCAGTGACCTTGAAAGCTACCTTCCAGCCTGTTAGAAGAAACAAGACTTGCCCAGTTTGGTCCTACAGAAGAGAACCAAGATCAGTGGATGGAAGTTGCAAAAGCGCAAATGTAGATTACATATGAGCAAAAAATTCCTATTATTAAAGTCATCCAAAAATGTAATGGGCCATCTGGGAGATTATAATAATAATGTACTAGTTTTCCATGATTTCAGTGATTTAAGCACAGTTTCCTATTTAAAAGGAGAATGTGATATATAAACATGGTGATAAACATAAACAAAGGCAAATACATGCTCCAAAAAGTGTTTTGAAAATTCAAAGTATTCAAAGCTATTCAAAGGTTATTTAAAAAAAACCATAAAACTGATCTCTATTAAAAAGTATGTTAACTTTAGACAAAAGAATGATTTTCATGCATTTTTTCAAATCCCAGGAATATTTACTCTTCTCGAGTCCCACATAAACTATCCAAAACACTTACCAGTTCAGTGTTCTCCCGCATAAAGTGACTTTCATAATCTGCTCCTTCAAAGTAAATTGTCCAAGTGCCTGGTGAACGTGGATGAGGCAATAATCTACAGAACCCTAAAACAGGAACAGATTGAAAAAAAAATGAAATTATGCCATATGTGAAGAGACATGAACCTTACTAAGAGTCAACTAGCCAAATTCTTACTACATGGCAGTATTCCATCTTTTTTATTCTCTTCCTATTGAGCAAAAGATTATAGACAGATTCAAATTGAGATGTTATACTATAGATACCACACACTGTACTCAATGAATGAAATAAAGTTTACAAAATTAATGAAGCCTTCAAGTTAAAAGAATATCCATGGGTCACTATTTTGAAGGGGGGGAAGGTACTAAAAACATTTGGAGAAATCTAAATGTCTTCCTGTGTCAAAGACCAACAATAAAAAAAGTTCGAAATTAATTACTTAATTTTCAGTAATTCTGTATTCTCTAGAAAATAAAATTTACTATAGAATAATAAATATCAAAGGATAACAATTTAATTCTTTCTAAGTAGTAGAGCAACTATAAGACATCATTTCCGAGGCTTCAGACCTTGCTGGCATACAAAGCGAGTTTTCTAACAATTTTTGTGGTTTTTTAAAATCAGCACTTCCAAGAAACAAGTGAAAATTAATGTGTTAAGAAAAAATATCAAGAGGAATACATTCATTTAAAATGAAGGATAACATATCTTATTATAGAAAATCTTTTAGTTCCATTTTCAAAGAATTACAAAAGTAGGGGAGCCTTTAGAAATTACTGTTATTTGCAAATACAACAGTATTTGCCCCAGTTCAGATTTTCCCTGAAATAAAGTTTTTGACTCTTCTTTCACTTGTTTTAAGGAAGTAACCATATTACCAAGTTACTTAAATTGTCTTGTATAGTTTGAAAATATTATTTCTATGGTATGTAATAAAATGTAACATTATTTTGACAGGATTCCAACAATCATGCAAATATATTTGTATTTTTTATGTTTAGGGACTGTATATGTGTGATGAGTCTGTGCTTGTCTTCTCTCATATCACAAAAATCAATATAACTATAAGAGGAATGTAAATTGAGACTGCATTGTATCTCTTTAATCAGTTTATGAGAACTGGGTGTTAAGAAATATAAACAATGATGTCACTAAAAATACAATCATCTGTGAGCCTTAAAAGCCTCTGCACAATGAATTACATGTTTCTTATTGTTCATTACATACATAATAGCCTAGTAATGCCAAAAAATTATGAGCAAATTCATCGTATTGTAAGACATTAAGGAGGTGTAATGAGTAAATTATGAAGAAAATTCACTCAAGCCAGTATTTCCACATTTTTCATTAGCCATACTATCATGAGATTACTTTTTGAAATTTTCCAATTTTCAATATGGCACAAGCACCAAATTTGATACTTATTTAAACAAATGGCAAAAAGTCACATGATTTTCTCTATGCAAACAGCTGAACTTATTTTCTGGTTGTGAAAGTAATTCCCATCTCTAGGAGAAAAGCATTCTATTCTCCACAAGTTTTGGAAATGATGTAGTACTTCATTTTGGCTGAGACGAAATTAATTGCAATGGATTAGATTTGAAGAAAAAAGCTGAAAATATAAACAGCAAGCTGAGTTTAAAAATCATTTCGAGGGAAAATTATACTACATAGAAGATACATGTAGATTTAAAATCCCTTTAAAAACGTTGTCCATTCTTCTATTTAATTTGGTTTGCTTTAGTGACATCACTGTTAACAGTTTTTAAAACCCAGTTTTTCCACAAACTGAATTCTATCATTGTATGACTTTGCCTATGAAATCCAATGCTTCATATTATAGACATGAAGTTACTGATGCACATATACTCTAAGATTTTTTTCCAAGTGAGGAATATTCACACAAATGCATTAACAACATAATTTTACTTCTAAATGACTGTATTCAAGTGCAAGATGACAAAACAGAGCCAGGTCAACTCTATCACTATTGGAATATTACAGTTTTGGTACATAGAAAATTAATGTTTGACTTTGGTCTTGTTTGCAATACTACTCAATTTCGAATTGTTTGCTAGGCCCTTGAGATATAAAGAGACAGAACAATAAACTTTAAAAGTACCAGAACTAACTGTAAAGCACTGGAGGATTCAATGATAAAAATAAAACTGTCTTAGCTTCTATCACACATTTTTAAAAAGCTTATATTGTAAGAATTATCACTTTGCCTGTAGTCCACTGTTGGCTGGAAAAAAATGACCACTAATACTATTAGAACTGAATGTAGGGGGCGGAGCCAAGATGGCGGAGTAGAAGGACGCACGTTTACGTGCTCCGAAACCAAAGCCCATAGAATTAATGTAAAAAGAGATCCCCATAACTTCTGGGTCAATACAAGGTGTGCAGAAACGGAGTGGAAGAGATTTCCGTGCCAGAGAGCCCTGAAGAGCCGTCCCCGGGGTCCGTCGCGCCCCGGAAAGCGGACCCCACCCCAATGCTGCTCTGGCCGTGGCCCCAGAGAAGCTGACCCGAGCAGGCTTCAGGGACGGAAGCTCCGGCAGCCGGGAAAGTCCCTCCGCCCACAGAAGCTACAGGTCAGTGAGAAAGAAGGCTGGGCTAGAGGAGGGGAGCGGAGTGTCTCCGTGACTCGGGCCACCTCGGGAGGAAGCGGCGGCAGAGATGGGGGCAGGAAGCGGCGGAGGCAGAGGGGTGGGCGGCGGCTGAGGCGGCAGCGGCCTGAGACTCAGGAATCCCCTAGCAGCAGGCAGGATCTTCATTACAGAAGGTTTCTGCATAAAACCTGAGGGAGCTGAGCCTGGGAGACGGCCCTGCCCCCACCCCGCTCTATTACTGAAGGCCTCTGCATAAAGCCCCTGAAGGAACTGAGCCTGGGAGGCGGGCCCCCCACCCCGCCCCCACCCGCTCCATTCCTGAAAGTCTCTGCATAAAGCCCCTGAGGGAACTGAGCCTGGTAGGCGGCCCTGCCTCTACCCCAGCGCCAGAACTAAAGCGTGCTGCGGAAAGCACATTTGAATCTCAGAGGCCAAGCACTAGCTGGGTGGATCCAGGCGGGGGTGGAAAGGAATCTCAGAAGTCAAGTAACTGGCTGGGAAAATGCCTAGAAAAGGGAAGAAAAATAAGACTTTAGAGAGTTTTTTCCAACAAATGCAAATGATCCCGAACTTCGGATCTGATGACGAGGACGTATCCTTGCCATCAGGGAAAGACGTGGAGGGCGGGGCCTCAGTACCCCAGACACCCCAGGGGGGTGGCGGGTGGGCTCAGGCCTTGGAAGAGCTCAAAAAGGATTTTGAAAAGCAAGTTAGACAGGTGGAGGAAAAACTGGGAAGAGAAATGACAGAGATGCCAGAAAAGTATGAAAATCGGGTCAATACCTTGGTAAAGGAGACCCAAAAAAATGCTGAGGAAATTAACACCTTGAAAAATAGGCTCACTCAATTGGCAAAGGAGGTTCAAAAAGCCAATGAGGAGAAGAATGCTTTCAAAAGCAGAATGAGCCAAATGGAAAAAGAGGCTCAAAAGCTCACTGAATTTAATAGTTCTCTCAAAATTAGAATGGAACAGATGGAGTCTAATGACTTTACGAGAAACCAAGAAATCACCAAACAAAACCAAAAGAATGAAAAAATGGAAGAGAATGTGAAATATCTCATGGGAAAAACAACTGACCTGGAAAATAGATCCAGGAGAGACAATTTAAAAATTATGGGACTACCTGAAACTCATGATCAAAAAAAGAGCCTAGACATCATCTTCCATGAAATTATCAAGGAAAACTGCCCTGACATTCTAGAACCAGAGGGCAAAATAAGTACTGAAAGAATCCATCGATCACCACCTGAAAGAGATCCAAAAAGAGAAACTCCTAGGAACATTGTGGCCAAATTCCAGAACTCCCAGCTCAAGGAAAAAGTCTTGCAAGCAGCTAGAAAGAAACAATTCCAGTACTGTGGAAATACAATCAGGATAATCCAAGATCTAGCAGCTTCTACATTAAGGGATCGAAGGGTGTGGAATAGGATATTCCAGAAGGCAAAGGAACTAGGACTCAAACCAAGAATCACCTACCCAGCTACACTGAGTATAATACTTCAAGGGAAAATATGGTCTTTCAATGAAACAGAGGACTTTCAATCATTCTTAATGAAAAGACCAGAGCTGAAAAGGAAATCTGACTTTCAAACACAAGAATGAGAAGAAGCATGAAAAAGGAAACAGCAAAGAGAAGTCTTAAGGGACTTACCAGAAGTGAGCTGTTTACATTCATACAGGGAAAGACAACATTTCTAACTCTTAAAACTTTTCAGTATCTGGGTAATTGGTGGGACCACACATACACATGTACACGCATGCACACACATACACACATACAGAGATAGAGAGCACAGATTGAACTGAATAGGATGGGACCATACCTTAAAAGAAATTAAGGTAAATGGTGAGAGAGAAATGTAGTGGGAGGAAAGAGGGGGAAATGGAAGGGGGTAACTATATGTCATTTAAGAGGCAGGTAGGAGTTTTTTTTAGTGGAGGGAAAAAGAAGAGAGCTGAGAAAAAAAAACATAACAAGAAGTTTACCCTCATCACATTTGACTAAACAAAGGAGTGAAATGCACACTCATTTTGGTATGAAAAACTATCTTACAGTATAAGAAAGTGGGGGAGAAGGAGATATTGCAAGGCGGGGGGGATGATGGAAGGGAGGGCAAAGGGAGAAAGGAGCAATTTGAAGTCAACACTTGGGGAGGGACAGGATCAAAAGACAGAAGAGAAACAAGGAGGGGCAGGTTAGGAGGGATGGTAATTCAGTTAATCTTACAGAACACGACTATCAGGGAGGTCATTGGCAAAACTACACAGATATGGCCTATACTGAATTGCCTGCCGTCCCAAAGGGAATGGGTGGGGAGGGAGGGATGGGGAGAATTTGGAACTCAAAGTTTTAGGAACAACTGTTTAGTACTGTCGTTGCAACTAGAAAAGAAGACATACAGTTAAGGAGGAATAGAAAGTCATCTGGCCCTACAGGAGAAAAGAGAAGATGGAGACAAGAGAAGGGAGGGATGACAGAAGAGAGGGCAGATTGGAGATAGGGAAAATTAGATTGCTTGGGGTATTGGGGTGGAGGGAGGGGATAAAAGGGGAGAAAACTGGGAACCCAAAAATTTGTGAAAATGAATGTAAAAAGTTAAATAAATAAATAAATTTTAAAAAAATAAAAAAAAAAGAACTGAATGTAAAGTCAAAGTCGCGCAAGGAGTTCTGAAATCATGGCAATGTTCTAGAAATTTAACCATTGTTCAGGGGACTCATAAACTTGAATTAGAAAAATACTTTCTAAAATTTTCACCAACCTCTAACTGAAATTTAACCTAATTCAAGTAAAATATATTATTCTGAGGAGTCCACAAGAGTTTAAAGTGACAAAGGGATCAAGGCACTAAATGATAAAAAGTTAAGAAAATCTCATTTTAGATAGTCAGAAGGAAACAATATAGGTTATTACTGTATGTGTTTTAGAGTAACAAACATAAGCTTCATCTGTTAGCCTACGAATACTACTATTTTTTAAAAAAAATCTATTGCTTAAGGTCTAAAATATCCGTAAAAATCCAGAGTTAGCCAATGTTTAATCAACTAATTTTAAACTTAGCTATCAAAAATAGCTAAGAACAAAGCACTAAGAAGTTACTAATAAAGACATTAATATAGTGCTCATTAAGAATCAGGGCAGCAAACTCAGAAACAAAACAGCTATCATTATATACTACAGATGAGAAAGCCCCATTTTTAACAAGTAGGACATGTAGGAAAACAAAACTTGTAATAGAAAACAAACCAGGTAAATGGTAATTTTATTAAAGACCAAAATATGAGAGGAAAAAAACAAAAGAAGTCCTACATGTCATTTCAAATGAATATAATTCCAAGTTAACATCAAAAGCAAACATTGGAGTAATATTTTCTGACAATTATGGCTACAGGATCCCCAATAACCAGTAAGTTCAACTCCTACATTGCAGAGATGAGGACACTGAGGTCAAGGTGAATGACTTGATCGAGGTCACATAAGTTATTAAACATCAAACGCGAAATCAGAGCCCAGAGCTTCTGAGTTCAGAGGCAGCAGCCTTTCCAATATACTGCCAACGTCAAGATTCTTTCTTGTTGTTCGGTCATGTCTGATTCTTTGTGACCCCACAGACTCAGTGCAATAGGCCCTTCTGTCCCCCACTATCGCTTGAAGTCTGCCCAAGTTCATGTTTGTTGATACTTCAGCTAATACTAAAATACTAGCTAGACAAACAATATTGAGTATTCATTCACCTCTCTGACACAGTGGATCCAAAAATTCCTGTAACCCATTTGGAACATTTCGGACAACATCACAAGAATAGCCATCTTCTGGTAAAAGAAAGGGTAGCTGAAGATCAGGATCTTCTTCTAATTGTACTTCTCTCCCATCGCTACGTGCTAATTCATCAGCTGTATTTTCAGCAACAGCTACTACATTTTCTATGAGATCCTAAATGGAAAAAAGCAAACGAAATTAGGAAAAGAAACTAAATTAATAGCATAGTTTAAAATGTGAAATTTTTGTAAAAGACCTAAAATTTTAGGAAAGTACTATATTATCTATATCTAGGAGAAAAATGATAGACACTTATTAAAGTACTTCATATTAGATTTACTAATGTGTTAAAATTTCTTTATAATGTTACATAATGTCCAAAGACTTGCTACTGAAGATAAAAAAAAGCAAAAGAATTTTAGATCTATAGATCTAGCACAAATCTTACACACAAACGACCTAGATATTAAAACTAGAAAATGTTATCTCTAAATTTTTTAAATGAAACTGTTTGTCCTTTTCCAAATAAATTATTTCCAATAGAAGTCCTTGGTTTGAAGTGTGGAGACTGTTGCACACACACACACAGAGGTACTTTATATTTTCATAGAAAAATATATCCTGCAAATTATTCTGAAGGCATATTCCAAGTCCATAAAAAAACTGAAAGACTGTAGTTTTATAAAATTAACATTTTCTAGTAATTTAGTCTTATACTGAAAATTCATTTTCAAAAAAAATTTCATATTCTGCAAGACATATGCCCAAGATTAACTTACTGATGGGATAAAAGGTTCATCTGGTGCACAGTGGTAATTTTGTAATAAGGCCTGAAGTTGCAATGAATTCAGCTTAAAGCAGGTACTGTTAATATTTGGAATATCCTCAGGTGAATATTTATCCATAGTAAGTAGTGTGGTTGCCTAAAAAGCAAGAGATGTTACCAAGATTTATAGTATATAAATAATTATCTCATAAGTGAATATGGTAAAATCAATATAGTAAAGGTATAAAAATGATACAATTCATAACGAACTGGCCTCAAAATTAGGATAACTATAAGATTATAGCTTACAGAATCAATGCCCATCTGCACTGTTTAAGGAAGTCTCTCCTTAACTGAAGGAGTTCCAACAGAACCAGGAGAACATTATACACAGTAACGGTCATTAAGCAAGGACTGATTTTAATAGACTTTAGCCCTTCTCAGCAAGGCAATGACCTAAAACATCTCCAAAGGACTCATGATGCAAAATGCCGTCCAAAGTCAGAGAAAGAACTATGGAGTCACAATGCAGAATGAAGTAGATTACTGTCTCTTTTGTTATGCTTTGTTTTTCTCACGGTTTCTCCTATTCATTGTAATTCTTCAATGTAACATAACTAATGTAAAAATATGTTTAGGAATGTGTAGAGCCCATTTAAGATTGCACGCTGTCTTGGGGAGGGAGAGTGAGAAAATTTAAAACTTATGGAAGTGAATGTTGAAAACTGACAACAAATAAATAAATAAATTTGCACAAAAAAAACCCAAAACAAAACCAAAAACGCACGGGAGTTCCGCACACCAATGAAATCAAAAGTTCATAGCCACACCAACCCTCTCCCTTTTCCAAATGTTAAAAAAAAAAAAAATTCCTAGGTTAATTTTAATGGCAGGAAAGAATAGTCTGAGTAAGTAAATATTTTTAATTTTAGGACTTTTGAAAAAGATTTGCACTTTCTTCACCTCTAACAAGAAGGACCACTCTAGTCTAAAAAGCAGATGAACAGAGGTCTTTAAGGAGTGCCTTTAAATGAACTTCAATTCACAGAGATTATAAAATATTTCTAACATTTTTTAAAACGTTTTTTAAATTATTGAAACATTTCCCCTATAATCTGCCCTTTACTTATTAATTTTTTTCCTCCTTTCTAGTGTAAAAGATATGCTAGCTTCTAAAATGCCCCCAAATCCTCCATTAATAGAATCAAAAAGGTGTTATGGCAACATATTTTCTACAACCATTTGAGTCAAGGAAGTATCACAAGATATATCAATATACACACCAGCATGCCCAGTTAATTTTTTTACTTTCTCCCTATAATCCTTTTTCACCTCTTTGTCATTACATTTAAAATAAAGGGTTGAGAAATTTAAAGAAATATATAAAAAATGATAATGTATTCAATATGCACACTGCTATCAAAAAGTTTATCAGTTTAAGTAAAGCGTAGAATGCCCTTTCTGTCTAGTTACTATCATTCCTCTATCTCATGTGTAGAGAAAAGACATGCATCTCTCTAATGCTTAAGTCTTAAGTCGTTTCCCTCAAGCCAAGAGAATGATTGAGTAATCCATTCTAAAGTAAAACCTTTTAATGTTAAAAATCTTACTAGATGCCAATGGACATACTGACAAAGGACTCAGTAACAGACCTTTTATTTGTTATTACTCATTAACACTTAAAGGTATAAATGAAAATGTTTTAAAGAAGATTTCCTTTAGCACATAGTCTGTCCAGTCACCCCCTCCCTGAGAGCTACAAAAAGCACCCTGAATCCCAACATTTACCTGTACAATTCTGCTAAGATGGCAGTCAGCAGCAAGCTCAAGGCCCTGTTTCTCTGCCCATGCCTCAATATGCCCCAGCTGCTGACGGATAATGGCTCCCCAGTAATGAGAACACAACCCTGAGTCTGGGTCAGTAACAAGTCTGTTAAACAGCCACATGTTAATAAAATGAAAGAGCTGTGAGAAGAGTTGAATCGTCAGGGCAGCATTTACTCTGCATCTTCGCAACAATGACATAGCTCCAGTGAGCGTGTGCAAGACATCATCTGTTCATAGATATAAGAAGACAAGGAGATAATTATGAATGAATCCTTCTTCAAGTGAAGAATTTAGAAATAATAAAGAAGTTAACTGAGAAAATGTCAACTATAACACTGGTTGATTCTAGTACATTCCCCAAAACTCCCACATTTAGCCTACTTTGTAAACCTACAATCACCCAAAAAATCTTAACTACGATCTGTATCCTATTTCAAAAATCTGTGATTTAATCTATATGGGAACTCCCTACAATGAAACAAAACTGTAATCACGTTACACCTTAGCAGACCCTTTTCATGAGTTATAGCCAAAAAAATTCGAACTTGGTGACCAAACTTCAGTCCACATCACAGACAAGATCTGAAAATGGATCCTTCAGTTCCCAGCTTGGTAAGAATTACTAAAGCTTGTGATCTCCTGCAACAGCCTCTGAAAACTCAAGGTCACCTCCACATAAATATGAGGCACTGAAGTGGGCAACTGAGGAAAATTACTTGCAAGCATTTTAAAAAATGTTCAAAAGATCTGAAAGACCTGGCTACACTAAAAATGAAAAACAGAGTTGTCTACTTCAATATTTATTTCAAATCCAGACAATTAAATACTATACAATTTACCCATTTCTAAGATAGTTTTATAACTTTGAAAACATCAGTATTCTAACCTATTTTAGGCCTTTGTAAACTGTTTTCTTCAGGATCATCCAGGAAGGCTGGCATGTAGTTATTTAGTTCTGACTGAAGACAATGAACCAAGTATCTGAAATATAATACAAATATTAATAGTGTATATGATAAAAAGGTTAATAAGTCATGCTGGAATTTAAAATACATAGAAAAATGTAATTTTATAAACTATAAAACCAAAATCTACTTTTTTTAAAATAACAAACTAAGATTTCTCTAAATGGATGTCAAATAGTTTCCATTATTTTCCTTCTATAACACTGGTCACAAAAGTATTGGTTATGGAACTCCAAAGGTTATGACTTGATCCAAGGGGTCGGTAATCACTCAGTCAAAAGCTGAGAAGATAGCTCCAATTCCGACTTTCCCTCTGGATTATGTCTAACAACAAACAATGTTAACTACTCTTAATATTTCCTCAGCCTGACTCCCATCCATAAGGAGCTTCCGGGGCTGCCCCTCCAGGGCAGTTATAATCAAACTCAACTCGGGTACCTGAAATAGCTGCACAAGCAAACTGGCCACACTCTTTCACTGGCCCCCCACCAAAGGGCCCTACCTCCTGTCTGTCAGATTACCACACTATGGCAGATTATGCTTCAGGCCATGGAACAGTGAATAAACAGACCCTCGCCTCTTTCCTATTCCAAACACCTTTCCTTTTTAAGTGGGAAAAGAAAATCATCATGCACAAAAAGAGCAGGCATAGATAAGCTGTGTTTCTTTTCCCCAAAACCAATCTTCTTCTCACCTCCCCTTTTTCCATAATGGAAACTAGAATCTTTTCAATTTTTCAAGGTTCTCAATTGCCTAATTCTACACTCCTAGTACAACTGAAACTGCTCTCTTCAAAGTTACTAATGATCTAATTCCAGAATAAGATAGCATTTCCTCAACTTTCATCCTTCTTGAACTTTCTATAGAATTTGACAGTGTGGACCACTTTTTCCTGCTTCATACTTCATTCTTTCTTCTCTAGGTTCAAATATATGTAGGGCTATAATGTGAAGGTAGTGTTAGATCACTCCATTTGGCCAGAGGGCAGAAACATGAGCAATGGGTCTAACTCTCACAGAAGACTGATTTGAAATGATGGGAGGAAAAACAGTACTGTTCAAAAGGTAATGGGTTTCAGGGTTCCACCTCCTGGGAGATCTTCAAGCAGAATTAGGAATTACTTCATGGAACGACCGGCCTAGATGGCCACTCTCCAACTGTGTGATTCTATGGATTCTCCTTTTACCTGTCTAACCAGTCTCCGTTGCTTGATCCTCATCTATCTCATGCCCCACCCAACTGTGGATACACACAAAAGATTTGTCCTGAGACCTCTTTGCTTCTCTCGTGTTGTTATCCTTGATTTTTCGTTTTCCCTTGGTGACATATCTAATGAAGTGCTGAATGTCATTTTATCTACCTCCACAGCATCTCTTGCATCTGTTCCCTTCGTTCTACTCACAAAAGGTTCTAGTATTTCAGGACCTTTAAACCTCACTAAACTCTAAAAATATATATATATATTTATACATAAAATCTTAGTGTCAAAAGAAAAACTGGCCTTAGAGTCAGAAAGTCTTAGGCTAAAGATCCACCTCAGTCACATTAGTTGAGCTACTCTAACAAGACCTTTAACCTCTCAATGCCCCAGACAAATAAATAGGACTACAGTTAACCCCTTCCACATTGCAAGGGTTAGGGGGGCACATCACCTCTGCAATCTGGAAAACTGGCATGAAGTGTTTTGGTCCTCCCTCTGTACATGAAAGCCAAATTATTAGGGTATTAAAAGATACAATGTTAATATTATACAATATCATACATATATTTCATGCATTTCTGAGTTTCTAAACTTTTTTTGTGTCTGCTGCTGCTTTCACAAACTTCCCCCAAATATCCATTTAATTTTGTGTACTGATCCATGATATATTGAAAACAAGTTGAGGAAGTTGTGATATGGAAGGCATAACTGTATACAGCTACAAAACAGTTGCCAGTTTGCAGTAGGGAAGTAGAAAGACATTTCCTCACCAGGAGTTCCCTACACGGATGAAATCACAGCCTGGCATAAATAAAAAAGCCTGTCTTCCCCAATATTTGAATTTTTGCTTTCCTTGATATTTGCCATAAAGCAGGCCTATACAATATTCAGCCCACAGGCTGTATGTTATACAGGACAGCCTTAAAGCATGTGAGTACATGTGTATGTAATAATATATATTCTATAAGTAACACATTTGTAAAGAAAGAAACAAAAAAAGAAAATACTAAACGAGATACCATTTAAAGGTGCTTCAGGGAGAGGAATATGTACATTTAAGTATATAGCCATACGTGTATGTGTGTGTGTATCTTTAAAATATTTTGGAAAAAATTTTTTTTGACCTTACTTGAATGCCATTTGAACCAAGTGTGCTAAAATATCCTGGGCATCCAAAGTGATTCGGCTGAGATCACGGTCCTGCTTAATAAAGTTGAGTAATTCTGACGCATTTGCCATCCAGAAGGCAAGTGCCCCTGCAATATTCTTCTGTTTCTGTAGATAGAACAAATATACGTAGAAAGAGAACAAAAATTTTCCTATCCCACAGAAAGAAAAAAAGGAGGGTAAGGGGTAAGTGCTATGTATAAAGCTCTTTAAGATAGACCAGTACCTTCCCCATTTCACCAATAACCCAGATACCAGATACTTGCAGATCAATTTGAATTTATTTATAACAATGAAAAGTATGCAATTCCTTCAACATTTCATAAGTTGTATTTAACACAACTATATAATCTCTGGATTGCTCTAAGTATGGGGTGATTTTTTTGCATACTGCAGTGCCAGGTTTAGCTGTATGCACTATCTGGTGATCTGTCTGTGCTCACGCACATGTTCATTGTTACCCACCACCACCCTGATACTTCCAGTTACTGGTTTTGACACCATGCAACTCAGTATCAAGTACTGATCTATCTCCCCATCTCCCGACCACATATGCCAGGCCAGGCAACCTCAGATGAGATCCAAAGAATAGGAACCAAAGATAAACAATAAAGGTAAGAAAAAGAACTTTGGTCATTTCATATCCACACTGAAGTGCATTAAGCAGAAATTATGGAATGCTGATAAAAGTTGCACAGTCAAAAAAGGATTTTAGTACTGCATGTTCCAGTTGCTGAATGAGTGTTATGAACTGTTCAGTCCAGCTGTTGTAGTATTGTATTTTGATATGGAAGCAGCATGAGAAACTCAGCTAAGCCAACATAGCTAGGATCAGTTCCCAGCAGTATATCCTACCTGATCAACCTGGTCTACCTCCTGGAGAAAAACAGACGAAGGGAAATCAAGCAGAACGAGAGAAAGAAACTTGTAAACAATCATGATAGTTTTCAAAATCAAAACACTAATATGAAGGTGCAACATAAAGACAAAACACTTTATGCTCAGTTATTCCCAAATTACAATGTCATCTGTGGTTTGGAGGCAGCTGAGCAAATACATGCTGTAAATAGTTTATTTTAGGCTCTTAGTACCATAACAATGAAGTAAATGGTCAATCTGCAGAATATATTGATGATGAATGCATATGAGGTAAGCCCTGCAATTAACATTCATTAAAGAATATACTACTGAAAGTTTTTTCATAAATTCATAATGAGGAAAGACAAGTTCATTTAATCCACTTGTGCAATGGTACCTTAAATCTGCACAAGATGATTGTCTAAAGAAAATGACAAACAAGAAAGATGTCAATGAACTATACAAAGCAATAAGGATGAATTCTGAAATATATACAAACTATAAATAAATGCTACAGCAACAACTTTTCAAAATTTCCAAATAAACTCCAAATGGCAGACTCAAAAATTTTAGAACAAGTAATTTGCTATGAGTGGACACTTGAGTTGTTGCTTTGCTAATTCCATTTGTGGAATGTGAACTAAAGATCCCAAAAGGTTGTTTTCATGATAATTTTATTTTCTATTTCAAAATGCACAGGGAAGAGCCCATTCAAAAGTACCCTGTATCGGTAGAAAAGTATTGGTAGAACATCTTGCTTTGAAGTGAATTTTTGAAAACGTGAAAGGAATTAGAGACAAGCAATGGTTTCAAATGACAAATAAAAAGCAAAACCACATTTTTCATAAATAAAAAATAACATTAAGAGAATGCAATAACGATCAAGTAAAGCTGCTACTTATTTATTTACAGGTTCAGGTAAGGAAATTATCAGCCAACAATACTAGTCCACTTGTTAAAAACTATCCTCTAATTTTAAAACTCAAACATGCTTTAAAAAATCAGAAAAACTATACAAATGGGCTAATAATTATCAAAGTTCCAAGACAAATCTAATTCTTTAGGAGAAAAACAATTCACTGATCATTCTCTAAACATTTTAGTTATTACCCCTTTAATTCAAATGTTAACATTTGTGAGGCTGTACTGTAATCACCTAGGTAAGGAATTCAAGTTACTCAGCTGAAAAACAAGCATAGAATTATACAATATGCCACCAATTTAACTTGCAATGATTCATGAAGCATTACATGATACATGAGCCAAACTAATTCTGAACAGAGTCAATTTATTTAATAATAAAATTCAAAGCTTAAAAATATAACCCTTCCTATTAAATCCAAGCAAGTTTGAGTTACTATACAATTTGCTGTGCTCACTGGTCTGACTGTGTGCATAGGGTATTTAAACAACTAAAAACAGCTGCCTTATTTCCAGTGTTTCTCCCTTAGTTGTTAAAAAGCAGCTAATGAAATAATTTGTACAAAAATTATAGAGTGGAATAAAAGGGGATGGGGGGAGAGTTGCTTTATCCAGCCCCTCCTCCAGGCATGGGGTAAGGGGAAAGCTAGGAACCAGGCAAAATAGTCTCAAACAATATGCTTTTATAAGCATTTTATATTTAGTACCACTGTAAACTCAGAATCTACTCAGAAAGTTCATAAAACTTTCTTTTCTCAAATGTAGGGGACAGAATGGAAGAACAAGAAGAAAAAAAATCTCTTACTTTTAAAGTTATATAGTTAATTTCAAGAAAAAATAGGTTTTACTACCTTGAACACTATAACTTTAATACTTTTTTCAAAGAAATGTCTACATGCAGCAGACTGACACTCACCTGAATAACTCCTTCCATCATGCTCACCATCTTGTTAACTATTGCAATGACTTTATGAGTTCGCTCTGTAGGGCTGATTTCAGGTCTGTACTGGCTTGACAGTACATACCGACATGCCATATATAACACATATGTAGGTGATAGCTTAAAATGCACTGTAGAGCTATTTGTATAATTTATAATAGCAGACAAAAATGAATCTTCAGCTGTGAAAAGATTAACAAATGAGTATCAAAAGGAGAAAAGTGGAACAATTAATACTTAAACTGAAATTTGAAAATACTTACAACTTTCTCTGAATTCTATGCTTGCAGGTAATATTAGTTCAGGACCAGGGGCATCCTGAGTTCTAAAGGAAGAAAACAGATATTCAACCAACCAATTCAAATAATTAAAATTAGTCCCATTGTTAAATGAGGTAGATTTCTAGTGGTTTAACTTTTGAATTCCTATACATTTGAGAGTACTAATATCTTCCTTTCATTTGTAATTTATTCAGAAACTGTGGTAATCGAATCCAAAGCCACCTTAGTACTTTTCTTCATGGAGGTTTCATCCAAGTTGCATAGTCCCATAACGGCAGAAGGTCACAGGACAGACCTGAAACATGATTCTGCACTATTGATGAACATCCTTTATACTGGGATGAAGAAGGCTTGCACCTGCCACATTTGTGGCTCAAGTAACAACACAGCTGATAATGAAGATCAAAATGAATCATGTTTTGAAACAGATTGAGAGAAATGCATTTACATAAAATTGAAAGTTTACTCGTGAAGTCACACAGCACCGAGAAGAGACTTTTCCCTCCATACTCTGAACTATATTTCTGTTTCCTGTAAGTTCAATCTAGGTTCTTGAAGAAACAGGGATGTATTATATGTTTGAAAGTGAATTCCCATTTTTTCTACATGCATGGCTGATTTAGGCTCTCTCCTAATGGAGAGAGAGGGATGGGGAGGAAGAAGAGAGAGAGAGAGATGGGGGGGAAGAGGGGCGCGAGGAGGAGGGAGAGAGAAACAATAAGATGAATCCGTCCCTCCCACCTTCCCTGAAAATCATGCTATCTGGAACTTCCCTTGAGGCCCACCCTATGATGCTTTTCAATTAAAATACACCTGATAGCTCATATAGGTTCAGTTAGAGAATTAAGTAATAAGAAAAAATGCTTTAGGGAAAGAGATCTCCATAGAACCCTTTGAAGATTAGTACTGAAAGTATAAACTACACCCTAACAAATTCTTGAAATTCTCACATATTAAACTGTCTTCCAATCACACATAATTATAAAATTACATACGCACTTTATCCTCTCACAACTGCATTACTATGTAGAGGGTTTCCACTACTTTCCTACCAGTTGGACCAAGATTTGAACAAATTTATGACTAAAGTAACTCAATAGCAATAAAACTACAAGTGATATTTCCAACATTCATGCAAAAAAAAATTGAACCATACCTTTGATTGGGTGTTCAAGAAGCTAGTAAGTTTTAAAATTCTAGTCAAGCTAAACAAGTCAGAAGAAAGGTCTTAAGATGGATTTCTAAAACTCTA
Organism: Bettongia penicillata ogilbyi; assembly: GCA_023548195.1. NCBI lineage: Eukaryota > Metazoa > Chordata > Mammalia > Diprotodontia > Potoroidae > Bettongia > Bettongia penicillata. The sequence continues at coordinate 19,932,651 of JAJHZJ010000314.1, read as the reverse complement.
GATTTCTTAGGTAATACAAGTCTGGCTGAAAATCAGATAGTACAAAATAATCCAATGCCTTACACTAAAATGAAAGAATGGACAGGAGTTAACCTTGTAATCAGGAAGGTCAAGTTTCAAGCCCTGCCTCTGACACATAAAAGTTATGTGACCACAAGGTGCTTAACCTCTCAAAGCAATCAGGTAACTAAGACTATATAACAGCGAAGGTGTTGTTCTACTACAGCAGCGGCAAAAATGTCTACACCACCAATTTAATCAGAAATATGTAACATCATCCTCACTCCACCCTCATCACCGCCTTTCAAAAAAAAACTCAATTAAAAAAAGTCTAAACTAAAATGAAAACAAGGATTTAAAAACCAGGGACTTAAATATTGCTGCTGACAAAAACAAAATGCTTACTTTTGGGAATAACTAATTTTCATATTCAGGAAAATATTAAAATTACATGAGTATCAACACAAAATTTTAGTTATTTAGCTAGACATAATTCAGTTATTTAGAGAAATGGCTAATTTTTGTAGTAACAGCAAAAGCCAAAATTCTGAGGAAAAAATTAGTGCTTATATTTACCAATGAATAGATTAAAGAATTTTCAGCACTAAAATATTTCTGTTCTGGCTTATGCCTCAGGTTCATAGACTGAGAACTAAAAATAACTTTAAAGTTTAATTAATCCAACCCTTTCATTTTATAGATGAAGAAATTAAAAGTCCAGAAATTTGTTCAAAATCCCATAGGTAGTGATAGGTAGGCTTTGAAATTAGATCTCCTGGTTTTTCACTATTAAAAAGGTTCAGCCAAGAATAGGATTTTCATTTCCCTCCCCCAAAAGAACTGACATTCTTTTTTTTTTTTTGTAAAGGGTAAAAATGCAGGTCTTCCACCAATTTTAATATTGCTTTTAACAACAGTTACAACAAAAAAAGCAATGAAAATGGGGGTAGGAGGAGTAGATAAAAAGAAGAAAAACAGAATGAATACCGCAAATATGTTGCTACCACTATTAAAATTAATTTACCTAAAAAAAAAATATTTGTTATGTTTTAAAAATAAGTCATTTAAATTTATTCAAATCTTCGGCTTTTCTCTTAATTTTATACAGTCCAACATGCCCCTTTATAGAGTGTGAGTATATTTAAATAAGCTTTATTAATACCTTTTATTTTTAAATATGGGTCATTTCTGGAATTATATGCCATTTCAATACTGAACCTCTCCCCACCCACCCCCCACAGAAGCCTCTTATTAACTAAGAAAAACATTTAAGTCAAACTACAATGACATCATATGACAATATATACAACATTTTCCCCAGGGAATCTTCCCTACATCTAAGCTGAGGGAATTATATTTCATTATCAGTTTTCCTGGGCCATTATTGGTCTTTCATTTGTGTTGAATTAATGCCTCTGAGTATATTGCCAAGATAAATACAAATGACCTAGTTTTAAAAATCATTTCAACCAGGTTTACATTTCAAGTAATGACTAAAATATTTAATTAAACATGCAAGCAATTAAATGCATGTTACTTGCAATTGCATATTTTCTTAGAGTAATAATGTTAAATTTGGCAGGATGGAAAAAAATTTCAATACTCTGTGAGGGAAAAGTGATGGCACTTAGAAATATCATGAAAGATGTAACAAAAAATATCATACAAGCCAATGATTTCAAATCTTGAACAAAAATAAAAGCAATTTAAATTTTTTTGATAAGGTTTTTAGCTGTGGTAGGGTGGTTTGTCTTGTTGAGGAATTAGTCATTAAAATAAATATTAATTATAATGATTACATGTGTTATATAAAGAGCAATAAGTACGCATCATAGATAGTAAGTACAAGAAATGAAGAAACACAAAGTAAAAAGTTAATCATGATTAACCATTTTTGAGGGGTGAGGGGTAGGAGGGGAGAGGATTTCCCAGCCTCCAAAACTCAATCATTCTATCCTATAAAAATGTAGTGATACAAACAGCAGGTTTAATTTTACTTCTGATTAAATTTAAAAGCCTATTTTATATTAATGTTAATCTAATGATACATTTCCATTTCCATGCAGCAATATTCTACCTTGGTACATTCCCTCGGTAATGCCATGAATACATCAATAGGAATGCTTCTACTAAAAATTTATTGTATTTATAAAACTGAAAATCTAAGAAAAATGGATTCAGAAGTTCTGGAAGGGCCTTTTGAGGTCATCTAGTTCAAACCTCCCATTTTCCAGATAAAAAGACACCTAAAATACTTACTTATGAAACATTCTATATAAAAGTCAACCAAAATAAATAATAAAGTACAAAGAACCTATAAGATTCCAAGTGAATCTATTTTATTAATTTATTGTTTACTTTCTGATTCCAATACAATAATCTTGCAATCTGCAGTGCCCTCTACTGGGAGATAAGAAATAGAAATGTAGTTTCATCTTCTGGCACTGACTTGTGACCTTGGGCAAATCATCCATTTCAACTAACTCTCTCTGCTTATACCAAAAGACATGATGAAAACATGTGGTCAGATGTCATTAACAGAATTATGACTGCCCTACTATAAAGAGCATAAGGGAACCACAAACATTTAGGCTGCATTTATATACATCTTATCACTCTTAATAGATTTGTAAGCCTCTTTTGGATAAGAGGCTAAATTCATTCTTTACCATTACCTATTAATTACTGATTAGGAGCTCAGTGTATTGGTTGAATGAATACATGCTACCCTCTTTCTGAGACAGAATCATCCAAAGCTCTTGAGTAGCAATGCTGCAGTTTATACTAATCAGTATTCAAAATCCACACCCTCTAATCCAAGGTATTTTCAATAAAAAAAATTTTTTCAGTCACACTGAAATAGTATTTTACCCTCTTAACCAGGCTGTCAGAAACGTTTTAGAAATTAAGAGGAAAGATTATAACAAAAGCTTAAGTCCTTGTTCATAAAATGAGACATCTGCAGTACTAGATTAAAAAAAAAAATCAGCCTGCAAGTCTATGTCTTTCTAGCTCATGCTAGAAGGCATATTATATTGACAATGTGACAATCAGAAGCAGTTACCAAAAGTCAATTTTTAAATATTTTAAGATTATTTAGTTTTATGTTTTCACAAATTACAATTTAAAGAAATCCATCTTGAACATACAGTTTTCTCTAGGAATAAACACTGCAGGATTTTAATTTCACATATGAGATCATGTTAGTAAGACAACTATACAGTTTAACACCTTAAGAACAGCATGAATTTAATATGTGAACTTTGTATTCACTTTATTAACTGAAAAAGGAATTATTAATCAGGGAAATTTCTTCGGCTCTAGCAGAATGAGAGTTCTCACAAAAATATTGTTCTTAACATTTAATGAGGGGAAAAAAAGGTAAAGAAATCTCTCTAAACTCAAATTTCAAGCTTTTCTGGAGGAATGAAATAGTTCCTTCTTTAGCAAATAATATAGGCTACAAATTCCTTACCTGCTGTCTTGTCTTCTATAGTCTTGCTGTTGCTCTACTCTGATCATTGGCTTCACCATCCCTCGTTCTGCTGTGCTAGATGCTGATGATACCCTGTCGCTGTCCAGTCTGGTGGTACTCTAAGTCAAAGAGGAAAACAAGAGTGAGTTTAACAGACCACGCAGACCAACCAAGCTTTATGTTCATCATTAGGAGTAAAGAATTGATTCAAGGCTGCCAAAAGGGGAAGGACAAGGGAGGGAATGCAGAGGTAGGGAATGCAGACCAGAAAAATAATACAGCAATGCAGCAGGTGTTCTGACCACAGTGACAGGACATATCTAAGAGCACACTAGCCATTCAAAACATAATAAAACAACTTGCTGCAGCTCCTGACCAAATGCTACCAGGAATTTTAAAGCCCCAAGAGCAGTTACTCTTTTGTGCAAAAGGTAAAAAGCAGGGCTACTATTTTTGCCCAATGACTAGATGACTAGTCATTCTTTTTAAAAGGAAATTTATATATTTTTTAAAAATCAAGGCATATCCTGCCAGCTACGTGCAATTATATAGGCCGCTCAGTTGTGTTCTTCAGAGGGCTTCAAAAATCCTGCTAACTAAGGCTCAGGGCACTAACCTGTATTTAGTACTATTTAGTACTAAAATTGGTTCTTCCCAGCCTTATTTTATGTCCTTAAATAAATACAGGGAAAATACAGTTTCTGTTAAAACTGTGTACCTAGTATGCAGGATTTTACCAATCTAATTTAGTACATTTAAGCGTCACCAAAAACCACGTTTCTAATGACTCAATAAATGAAGAAGAGAATTAGTTATATTAATAAAATGTTGGAAATCACTTTAGTAGGGTATCACATTTTAGAGCCAGACAAATGAACAAACCCCTATGATAGACAAGCATCATTATAAAAAAACAAAAACTAAAAAAAACATCCAATCCAAGTTTACTATGTAGATATCTACCATTCAGTTAAGTGAACTATATGTATAGTGTCAAATCCTAAATTCTAAATTTAAACTTAAAACCAAATACAAAGGCATCATCACACCACTTAAATAGGACATAAAATGTACTGGAAATGGCAGCCCTTCCATATCTTAATGGTGCTGTCTTACACAACCAGGATATTAGGGACTCACTCAGTTTCATTCTCCCCGTTCTGAAATCACAACAGCGGTGGTATGGGGTGGCACTTGAACGGGAAGGTAAGAGAGGATGAATATATAATGGAGGCTGGGATTCAGGAGTTATTTATGAGATATGGAGACATAACTGAGCTTCCAAGATCTATCCAAATTTGTAATAATAAAGCTTACTGTACCCCACGTGTTCAGACTCTGCTCTAGGACTAATTTCCATTCTTCCATGTACTATGAATATAAATAACTGCTAAATGACTGAAGGAATAAAACTGAATGCAAAGATTTTAATGGCATAGTACCTTGATACTTATACCACTGAAAAGATGGTGAAGAAAACAAACAAAAAATTACTATTCTGTAATAGTACCATATTAGAATAACCATCTTAAAGCAAAAAGTTACAAACTCATTTCTCTAGAAAACAACAGTGTACTTATTTCAATACATAGATTATATTAAGAATAGTATTATGGCAACAAAACTTCAAATCTTAGCAACAGTTATTTTACACAAACACAATACAATTCTCTTCACACTCCATCGGATGAGACAAATATGAGAAGAGTTTGTAACATGTAGTTCTGTTTTAGGCAGTATACACTGACAGTGAAGGGAAAATTCCATTTTTATGTAAAAATGATTCCTATTATCTTCTATTTAAATCTGAATTTGAAGGTGTCAAGAAAATAAAGTTGTCTTGCCTCAACTTGAACTCAAAATGCTTTTAACATCATATCAACAAAGTAAACTGTCACAATTCCACTTGTTTGTAATTAAATACTATAAAACAAATTTCTCATGTGTCTGTGTCAAAGAAAAAGTATACAATTTAATTTTCGCTACTAATTAAAGCTATATGTCTATATATGCAATTATATATCACACTTTTAATTTCTACAAATATAAAACAGAGGACAAAGAAGATTCGGAGGACATCACTGACGTGTTAAAGTGACTCTCCTGGCTAAATGAATGCCACCACAATGCTGCACAGTAGTGGAAATGGAAGAGATGCCATCTGTTTACCACTACAGACTAAGTTTATTCTCTTGCCCCCTTAGTATGTCAGAGGACAGATAAGACAGATTATTTTTTTTAACCTTACAGATACCAGGAACTTTTGGTATTTCAGGAAGGAACTCCTTGGTTACATGTAAGTTCTATGTAGAAGGAGATGGGAGACACAGGAGATAGGAAGGCTTCAGAATCGAAAGAGCAGACCCTATCCACACACTGGCCAGGTATCTATGGGGGTCATTTAACCTCTAGGGGCCCCTAGCAATGCTCTAAGCACTTAAGTTGCAGAATATTTGCATTTATGTATTGCTAAAGTGAGTTCATTACACCAATGAAAGCATGAGTTCAGGAAAAAACAAAAAGTCTTACCTAAAAAGGTTTAATTATTTCAACAGTTTAATTATGACCAAATACAACACTGTACTACTACACAGTAGATAGTCAGTTACCTTGCTTGTGGGTATTGCTGTTCCACTATGAATATCTCCTTCCAGATCAAAGGTGGTCTCCTGGACAATTCTGGAGAGGAAAATTAAAAATCCACATGCATTAATAACTTGGAAATTATGCATAATGGCTTTTCCAAGATGCAAAATAAGGGGCATCAAAATTAACACTTAAAAAGCAATTCTGTAACAGCACCATAAAACTTGGGAAGCATTTTCTTCACAATAGTACTGTGCTAATGACTGTACATGTACACCCATTTTAAAAGTAAAGGAACTGAGGTTACATGAAGCTAAATAACTTGTTCAATCTTACTTTGAAATAAATTATGGAGGCAAAAGCTAAAAATCAGGTCTCCAGATTATGGGTCCAGTACTCCCTTCCATTAAAAATTCATCGTATTAGAATACTTTACAGATTGTATAAAAGGGAAAAAGGCTAGCTCTTTAAAGTAGGCCAGATCACCAAATAAATAATACATCAGAGAAATAACAGTGGGAAAAGAAAACTATCACTACTAACAAACATTTAGGTACAAAGAAAAAGCAAAGATTTGGACTCTGCTACTTTTCTGACCACATGTAAGATACTTTAACCTCTTCAGATAGGAGTTAACTTTTTCTATAGAATGATGGGGCTGGATTATAGAATCTGAGGTTCTTTCCAGCTCTAAATCCTAAGAAAACCCTGTAATTACAAAGGAAAAAAGTATTATAGGAAAATTAATATAGTGCCCACTTAACAACAGGCCAAACAAATAGAATACTCACTGCCCTAAACTCATCCCAACTTAGGTAATCACCACTTAGAGTATATAAATAAGGCATTAAACACTGAAGATTCAGAAAGTGAAATCTGTCATCAGCTAAACTCTTCCATAGATGCTGGTAGCATCTAAAGGTATAAAGGTATTTGTGGACTATCTCAAAATATCTAAATTTCTTAACTAAAGTTACAATTAGTTCATAAAATTAACATCTGCTTATTATAAGCCTGATTATATGCATATATAACATACTGATCCCACGAGACAAAAACTGAGGACAAAGAAAACATTTTTTCTACCACAAGTGCTTGGTCAAAGGAACAAAATCCAACTGAAAACCAAAAAATATGAACAGAGGATTTCTCTTTTTTTACTTTAGCATAAATAGCCAGCCCCTCAAAAATAAAGATAACCCTCATCTAATCTCAAATGAGTTGTAACACACAAATAGGCTGCAATAGAATGCACTGAAAAGAACACCAGATTGAGGAGTTATAGAGGACGTGGATGTTCAGACCTTCAGTCATCTTCTTGCTCCCTGTGTGATCTTTTCTAAGTTGTTTAAGCTTTCGGGTTAAAAACAATTACAGGCTCTGAACCCATTTTGTGCTCCCTTTGCACTCTTAAGAAGTCTATGGACCTTTTTCTGAATTATGTTCTTAAATGCAAAGGATAAGCTATACAGGATTACAAAGAAACCAATTGTAATGGGTTATAAAAATCTTTAAAAACAAAGTTGATAGACTCACTGTCAAGAACCCCCAACTGGGATGACTTCTAACATCCCTTCAAGTTGCAAGTCTATTATTCTGATCCTATTCTAAAAGGAAATTTCTAAAGGGAAATTAGCCTAAATTAATGGTTACATTTTCAGGAGAATGCTAACAGGTAGAAAGTTCATTAACAATTTATATGGCCCTTTCCAAGAAAGGAAGGAGATGAACTATCTAAAGAAGCTGCTTATTCTCCAAGGAATAATAATGTGGATGCATAGGTGCCATCAGGTAAAAGAATATCTAGTAAAGGTGAGAGGAAGAAGAGATTATTAATGGCAGTTGGTGAGTCCCTGATGAGGGCTGTTTTTTTAATTAGTCTGATAGAAATGAGGTCATATTGTCCTTCCAAGGCTTACATCCAGAGTTGATAGAAATTGTCTTTGAGACTTGTCAAATAAGACCACTTATTGCACCTTTCTGGTGATTCCTGTGGACACAAAAGTAACCTAGAAAGCATTTCTAAAAATTAGAAAATCTTGGACAAGGAATTGAAGAGTTCAGTGGCTCAGACATATTTTTAAGACTGACATCCACTGACTTGGGAAATGAACAGATAAAAGTTGATACTGGAGATGGAATTTGTGTTTCAGGACAATGGCTCAGAATATGTGTGTATAAATGCATGTAACAACAGTTAGCAGGATTGTATGTTGGAATCTTGCAAATCTTACTAAGAGGTATACGGGAGAGGAAAAAAATATGTATTCTGAAACTATACATGCATGAAAATAGCTACATGTACAAAGAATAGCAGCATGGATAACTCTGAGAGTTAGAAAGAACTAGTAAGTAAAGGACTCCAATGCTAATAATCAAATGCATAACAGAATAACAAACAAAACAGCCTATGAAAACAAGGCAAAAATTTGATCACAGAGGTTATCACTGAGACTTGGTAGAATGAAACCCGTAATTATAATAAGGTTCTGGAAAAGAATATTATTAAGGCAGAAGACAAAGGAGGGAGGAGGTAGGAAGGAGAATGGAGGTAACAGGAAAGAATGAAGTAGTGTTTCACCTTAAGAATATACACTTATACTTCCAGTGCCAAGATAGCAAAGTGAGAATGGAACCCTCTCTGAAGCTCTCCAAAATTCCTCTCCAAATAACTAGAAAACCACCTCAGAATTACAGGGAAGGAGCTTACCAGCACTGCAGGAGGATTCCAAGTCTAGGCAATACACTAGCCAAGCCTGACCCTCCTGAAAACCAGCAGACCCCAGGCAAGTGAGCAATTCCTGAAGTATAGCAAGGTCCAACCCCAGCAACTCCAGCCCCAGAACAAATGACCAGAAAGGCCTTGACCCCACTGCTGACCATTAGTGAAGCTTGACCCTGGTAATCACCAGAAAAGACCCTGTTTCCACAACAATCCAGCAGCAGACCCCACCCCTTGGGGAGACCAGCATCTCTGCTCCACGGTCAGACACCAAAAATACTGTCACCACAGCAACACAGCAGTAAGGCCCCAGCCCCATCCCTGAAGCACCCAGGAGAGGCCAAAAGGGAAACTCCATGGACCCAGTACAAGGCAGAAGGGAAACCCACACTCTAGAGAAAGCAAGCAGCTAAACCCCGAAGCCCAGTGAAAGCCAGCAATAAGACCCAGAAGCCCCAACACAAAAAGCTTGGAACAGTAAAGAACCAGAGCCCATCTCTCACATAAAAAGACCAAGTCTCAAAAAAGGCAGAAAATATAAGCAAAAAAAAAAAAGAGAGAGAGAGCTTAACTATGGAAATTACTATGGTGATAGGGAGTATCAAAGCATAAACTTAGAATAATCCATAGTGTCTTAGGATACATACATGTGAAGTCATAAAGAAAAATGCAATTTGGTCTCAGGTCCCCCCAAAAATCCTGGAGAAGCTTAAATAGGATTTAAAAAAGCAAATGGGGGGGGGAGAGAAAGTAATGTAAAAGAATCATTAAAAAAGAGTCAATAAGCATGGATGATCAGAAGTAAAACACTTGAGAGGAAGGAAGGGTGAGGGTGGGGTGAAAGAGAGAGGGGGATAAACAAACCAAAAAATATTACACGGAGGGAAATACACATTGAGTTAGCCTATTAAATGTGAATGGGATGAACTCACCCACATAAAATGGAAGCAGATTTGAGAATGGATCAAAAACCAGAATCCTGCAACTATGTTACTTAGAAGAAACAAGCAGAGACATACAAATATGGTAAAGGTAAGGGGCTGAAGCAGAATCTACGACGCTTCAGTTCAAGTTGTTGTATTCATCCTTCTTTGACAAAGACCATGCCATCCAAGAAATGATGACTTTTTTGCACTTGACTTTGTTTTGAGTAAGAGAGGGCTGTGCAGGTCACCAGCCTCACTTCTTCTCCAGAGCTAACTGAATCCAGTGACCAGATATTCATCAGGATGACTGGAGATGACCCAGGATGCCCTGGGAGACCTTGGGCCCTTTAGGCCAAAGTCTTTGCAGCTACTCACTTAGGGTGATGTAACACCCATTCATCAAATAGGCCTATTTAAGAAGTAGTCAGGGCATGGCCCCTTTAATGAGACAAAGAAAAAGAAAGACATCAGGTTTGGAGGGAAACAGCAACAGTTACTATTGATATTCACTCTTAAGCCAGGAGGGTCCAGAAGAGAACGCTTTAGGCAGGGGCCCAATGTTGTCCCAAGCTGGGGAAGAAAGGATGAGAAGGGAAGGGGAGGGAAGAGAGCGGGAAGGGGGAAGGAAGGTTGAAGTAAAGAAGGCAGAAGAACCAATCACGATCTCAAAGCAAAACCAAAAATGGAACTAACATAAAAAGATAAAATAAAGAAAGTTATATCATGCTGAAAAGTAGTATTTATCTGAAACTATCAGCAATCATTATCTATAATGGGGATAAGCTAGAAGCCTTCCCAATACAATCAGAGAGGAAGCAAGAATGCCCACTATCACCTCTATTATTTAACATTGTACTAGAAATGGTAATTATAGCAATAAGAGAAGAAAAAAGGAATCAGAACAGGCAACAAGGAAACAAAACTATCACTCTCCGCAGATGATAAGATGTTATACCTAGAAAAACCTAAAGAATCAACTAAAAAACTACTTGAAATTATTAACAAGTTTAACAGAGTTGCAGGATGCAAAATGAACAAGTCATCAGCATTTCTATATAGCATCAACAAAGTTCTGGACAAAAGACAGAAAGAGAAATTCCATTTAAATAACTGTAGACCATATAAAATACTTGGGAGGCTATCTGCCAAGACAAACTCAGAAACCCTATGAATACAACTATAAAACACTTTTCTTTCCATACCAATAAAGTCAGATCTAAATAACTGGAAAAATATTAATTGCTCATGGGTAAGCTGAGTCAATATAGTAAGAATTACAATTCTACCTAAACTGATCAATTTATTTAGTGCCATACCAATCAAATTATCAAAAATCATTTTATAGAGCTAGAAAAAAATAATAAAATTCATCTGGAAGAACAAAAGCTCAAGGATATTAAGGGAATCAATAAAAAAATGCAAAAAAAAAAAAAAAAAAGGTGGTCTAGTCCTACCAGATCTCACATTGTACTATAAAGTGGCAATTATCAAGACAATCTGGTACTAAGAAATATAACAGCAGATCTGTGGAATAGATAAGGTACAGATTACATTATAGTAAATGACCACAGTAATTTAGTATATGATAAAGCTAAACATCCAAGCTTCTGGAACAAAAACTCATTATTTGACAAAAACTGCTGGGAAAACTGGAACATGGTATAACAGGTGTAGATCAACATCTCACAATGTATGCCCGGATAAAGTCAAAATAGGAACATGATTTACACATAAAGGGTTCTTGAGAATCTAATTCCCCACTCCTTGAGAAGTGATGAGTTCCCTCTCTTTTGGAGAACTTTAAATGGTCTCAATGACCAGTTCTTGGATACATTGTATTAAAGAGTCTTTGCCTGATATGGTTTGATCCAGATATTGGGTAGGGTCCTTTTCAACTAAAAATTTCCATAATTTTGTAGGCAATATGAAGCCCCTGTAAGAGGTGTAATGGATGACAGAACTTGACTCAAATATAGGATGATGTGGGTTTCCTATTCTCCAAAACCTATTTATAGTATACAGTTTGTTATTTTATAAAAACCAATACAATAACTATGAAGCATATCTAGGTAGAACCTTTACCACAAATCACCATAACCTGGACTAAAATTTTAGAAAAGTCGTTCTTGATAAACTAAGAAATGGAAACATGAGCACGTCCAGAAAAAAAGTACAAGATGGAGCTAAAGTATTTTATATGATAAAAATTATAGTATTTATTCCTAAAAATGTTTTTCTAAAAAACAAATAGGATATACACTAGGAACTTATAAATGGCATAGTTTTCCTAATAAATATTCTCAAAATGTACAAAAGTACAGTAATTTTCAGTTTAACTATGCCTATGAATTACATTTATATAAAATAAAACATTTTGGTTGAGCCCATTAACTTGGCTAACTTTAAAAAAAAAAAAAAAAAGGTGGTGGTGGGAGTGGGTGGCCCATGACTGCACAATCAAACTAATACAAATTATCCTGTTTCACTTGGTGAAAAAGCTAAGTTTCATGGCTTGCACATCTCCAGTTCTGGTCAGTTTTCTCATAAGAGCATGTAATTAGTTACAAGAGACACTAGAGAAAAAAGGAAGTATTTATCAAAGAAATCTATTACCACTATTAGAAAAACACAGCAAAAGTATATTTGATCAATGGCAGATTAATAGAATCATCTTTGCAAAAAAAATGAAGAATAGCATTGTCTTATGAATCAAATGAACAAGATGATAACAAACATACAAAATTTTTAACCCAAACAAATTGTACCTTACCAAAAAAATTTCTGTCATTAACAGAAACGAACAAGAAGTATTAAAATTCTAAGTTTAAGATGTTTACCCAGGTTTGTGCCTTGAACCTTTAACCATTAGGCCTCCATCCACAGATCTTTTGGTAATGATGTGATCTTGACTGGGGTCTACAAATTTAAATACATGAGATGTCCCAAACTGAACCTTCATGCCACTCTGTAACATAGTTGTCTCTGAGATACGTTGCCCTTCCACATAGGTCTCTGCATCAATACTTCTAGGAGTAACTGTAACAACTCCATCCATATTTGTTAGGTCACAATGGTGAGGCTGAATTCCTGGACCAAATAACTAAAATTAAAAATAAATCAAAGAAATGTAAATCACATGAAAAATGTATGAAGAATTAAAAAACTATTCATTTTTCTTTATATGAAATATTATACTGAGGGTGATAGGTTTATGCTTCTGAATTTTCAATGAGGAATATATTACCAAAGTAACTAAATTCATTTTTATTTACTCTTGAAAATAAATTTGTCTAAAGCTTATATATATATATATACACACACACACATATATATGTATACACACACATATATATTCATCCTGATTATATTAAAACATATTTCTACACAGATTACAATAAAGACAAAACCTTCTAAATTCTAATTCAATTACACATTATGATACTTCCACTAACAATGAAACCAAGAAAGTAACTGAGATGTAGCTGGATAAAGAAAACTTTGGTTATAAAAGCTAATCTGTTCTCTAAACATACCAGTATGGTATGAATTAAGCAAATCAGTAATGAAAGTAAATTTTAGATTGTATTCTGCATAGCACTTAAAATAAGATTAACATCTAAATAACAGTGGAAGGCCATAACAATCTTTTTTCTTCATGTCAGAATTTCAAATCAACTGAAAAAGCAGTCATTAGCTTTGCTCACCTGAATAGAGTTGTCATCAAATTTTTCTGTGCCAACTTCAGTGACACTTAATTGTAGACGGTAGAGCTTTGGCTTATCTCTGGAGTCAGAACCATCTGTATATCAGGGAAGTGGGGGGAAAAAAATAACACCCTTCATTTCAAAACCTAGGATAAAATACACTTTATACTACCAAAGACCATTGTCAACAAAAGCTCTACTCCAATGCTTATGTTATATCTTACAGATGATCAGGCTATGCCAACAGAGCAGAAGCTTCAGCAGTTTCTATGACATAGAAAGTTATAGCTTCAGTCTGCCATTGGGAGGACAGGTCTGACTATGAAAATGATGAATATTACTAAGTTGGTTTTGAATTCTTTAGTCATGACAAAAAGAAATACAGAACAGCCCTTATGTTTATGTAGTGCATAATGCAGAAATGGAATCAACTAGATTCTGGGACTATGTACAAACAAAATCAATTTAGCTGTTGCAATGAGAGCTTTTCTAACAACCAACAAATTTCATTCTGACCACAAACAAAACCCAAAAGATATAATGAAGTTGCAGGTAACTAGTACGGTTTATGGTTTGTTCTTGGAAATAGTAATAAGAGCGTTGGTCTGAGGTACTACCTCACACCTATCACATTGACTATTATGACAGAAAAGGAAAAAAACAAATGCTGGAAGGAATGCAAGAAAAGTGGGATACTAATGTACTGCTAATGGAATTGTAAACTGATCCAACCATTCTGGAGAGAATTTGGAACAATGCCCAAAGGGCTATAAATCTGTGGATACCCTTTGACACAGCAATACCCCAAAGAAATCTTAAAAAAAAAAAAACACCTCTGATGTACAAAAATATTTACAGCAGCTCTTTTTGTGGTGGCAAAGAATTGAAAACAGAGGTAATTATCATCAATTGGGGAATGGCTCAACAATGTGGCATATGATTGTGACACAGTATTATTGTGCCATGAGAAATGATGAGCAGGATGCTTTCAGAAAAACCTGAGAAGATTTATATGAACTGATGCTGAATAACGCAAGAAGAACCAAGAAAACATCATACGCAATAACAGCAATGTTGTATGATGATCAGCTGTGAATGATTTAGCTATTCTGAGGAAGACAATTCTAAAGATTTATAAAGAAAAAAATGTTACCCACCTCCAGAGAAAGGACTGAAGGATCTGATGAAGAACAAAGCATATTTTAAAACTTTACTTTTCTTAATTTTTTTCTGTGTTCTTTTTTGCAACCTAATATGGAAATGTTTTGCAAGACATCACATATATAAGCTATATTAAATTACTTGCCTTCTCAAGAAGTGGGGAGAAAGTATGGAGAGGAATTTGGAACTCAAAATTAAAAAAAAAATTCTAAAAATGTTTACATGTAATTGAGAAAAAAATAAAAAGGAAAAAAGGAAAGAAAGGAGGGAGAAAGAAGGGAGTAAAATTTGGAAACGATTTCAGTTAGAAGGGATTTGAAGGTATGACCAAAAACACACTTTTTATAGTTCACTTGGTCATCTAGCTCACAAAGCTAAAGATGAGTATAATAAGTAAATGAAAAAGCACCCTGAATTTCTGTTTACATATGAGTATTTATTACAAAGCATGATGAAGGAAGCAGGGAAATTCACCAAATATGTCAAAATATGTTTTAATACCTGGAAACTACTGAGGCCCCTGGAATACTACATGAAGTAGAAATACTGCTCAAAAACAGTAAGACAGGAAGAGAAGCTAAACAAGACAAAAATACCAAGGAGGTCCAGGTGGCAGGGGACGTTTTTAACATTCTATGGAATGATCAAAGTTAAAGTATTGAAAAGAAAGACAAGAGTATCATGGAGACTATCACTACTGAAAAAAGATAATGGAAAGGACATACCTGACTTTATCACTACAGAAAATCCTAAATATGTATGAAGATGTGAAAATATAAGAAGGGAATATATATGCTTTGGTAAGCCATATTCCATAAAAGTCTACATCTATAATCACAAAACTGACTCAAATGTGCAGAGAACAAAAGATGGCATTCTATTTATTGAACTGATTATAAAAAAAAGGCATTTGAGTAAAGGAAAATATAGCTGTAAAAAATTTACTTCAGTGAGAAGATTTTTCTGTAATTTCAAGATCATAAAAAATTCTGTGACAGGGAATGGGAATAACTGTATTTAATATCAAGCGAGGAACAAAACCAAGATGGTACACATGCAATAGCAAAAGCTATTTTGCCATTGTCACAGATGATTTCCAGGACAGAGAGTCCAAAATGTAAAAATGATTTCCTATGAGGTCCTCCATATGCTCGAACTTACAGATGACAATGTGATACGATGATACAATGTGTCAAGTACTAGAACGTGGTATTTCTAAATGAGATTTCTGAAGTTCTGAAGTTTGGTCAATAATTATTACTGTTATTAAAATCTACCAGGGAAGCTTAGGTGAAAAAAACGAATTATACAAATGTCTTAGACAGTCAATGGAGTCAGAACTGAAGTCATAACTGCACAGGAACAAGAAAAGAAAGCTAGACTGCAATTAGGAAAACAGACAGTGCCTTCAAACTCTCAAATTTCTCCCTAAAACAATATACTATATAATACCAATAATAATACCAATATGCTTCCAATGATTCAATATAATTGGAAATGATGGAAAACAAATTTTCAAGGAATCAAAAGTAGAAGTAACATGGGAAGACTTACAAAGGTATACAACTGTTGTTCAGTCATTTTTCAGCCATGTCCAAGTCTTTGCGACTCCACTTAGGGTTTTCGTGGCAAAGATACTGGAGTGGTTTGCCATTTCTTTCTCCAGTTCATTTATATGAGAAAACTATGGCGAACAGAGCTGGTTACCTGACTTGGCCAGGGCCAAAAAGCTGGTAAATGTCTGAGGCTAGATTTGAACTCAAGAAAGATGAGTCTTCCTAACTTCAAGTTTGGCCCTCTGTTCACTGTGCCACCCTCTACTCCCAATAACAGGTGGCTTAAAACATGTATGTGATGGAGGCATGCCATTAAAGTAGTAACAGTAAGGGATAAACAGACAGCTAGTGCTGCACTGGCACTCACAGCATATTAAGAAACCAACAGGAAGACTTCCAACACACTACAAAGACCCACTGAGAAGAATTTGTAAGAGTATAGATGAGACACAAGATGTGGAGGTAGGGATGAGTTCAAAATGGTGTCACTGGTGTGGATGCACTCATTAATAAGATCTCAGAATGCTGCAGTGGAAAAAAGATGGAGATTTTGGTTGGAATTCTGATTCCATGTCAGATTTTTTTCCTAAAAGGTATCATGTATCATCTGTCACCAAGATTTAACTGTCAGGCTATTAAAAGTTTTCCTGGTCTTCTGAGTACAAAAAGTTTGTTGCAAAAATTAACCCACTAATTACCACAAGAAAAAAACATTCAACCACAAAATCACAAATACACACATAGAAGAAATAAACAAAACATACTAAAAATAAAGATAAAAAAGTAGGCTGAATGTTGAAAACATGAGATACAAACACAAATATAATCTAAATGTGAAGACAAAGTAGGAAAATGCCTATTGAGATATGTTAAAACAGCTGGAATTTTTACTATCTAAAACTGAAGTTGAAGATTAAGTATGGAACTGCCTTGGCAATGTAAAAGAACTTCTTCACTTGGAATTCCCTATAAAGGTTGAGTTTTAAAATATACAAATACTTGAAAAATACTTCATTTTGAATCAGGTAACTTAGATTCCAGTCCACATTCTAATACTACCACCTAAGTAGCCCTGGGAAAATGATTTAACTTCACCAATGAAATGCGTATTGGACTAGATAATCTGTCTAAGCTCTCCATGTAGAGAACTACTCACTCTATCCTGGCTAAGAGTTAGAGAAACAACTAACATTTCTTCTTTCATTTCTCTTTCCTTTTCCTACTAACTCAAACACAGAAACCCAGAGGGTACAGTACCCAGAGGGGACTGTAGTGTTATAATAGCTCAAATTCTAAAATCTAATGAATGATAATATTTTTCCCTTTCCTTAAATAGATCAATAAATATATTCTGATCCTTTTACATTTGAGGACAACTTACAAAAGAGGCTTGAAATATTTTCTAGCAAATCAAAACTGTAAATCTGTTTTCCCTTAAAAGAAATTACAAATACTAGTTAGCCATTTACTTGCTACTCATTTTTTTTTCCTTTTTCCCATCTACTAAATAATAAGTCTAGTGCACTTTTAAAATAAAGAGAATGATTCCATATCACCAAATCATGTTAAATAACTATTTCCTAGAAAGAAATTATGAGGGAAATCAGTAGAGGTGGCAGGAGTGGAAGGTTATGAGAAGTGCCCTGCTGTTCTGCTCCTGTTAGTTTATTCTACTTCTACCTGACTGACTCCCCAACCCTAGTCTTTTCATTTACTTTTCCTAACTGCTACTTTAAGCAAGTGTGAGAATAGTACCTGGAAGGTGTTGTGAAGGAACATATAAACATGCAGGTCAACAAGAAGTCCTACATCCATCCTCCAAAACATTCTGGCTAAATTAGTTGGAAAAATCTATATATAACTCATATTAATTCTGGTAGCATAATTTAAGAAAAGATGGGCTAAATCTGTTATTTTATTACATTTTAATTTTCTATAAGTAACTAATAAAAAAGAAATATTAATTTTCCTTCCATTATTCTATCCTTTTTTAATGTGAAAATGAGGAACACATAGAGATAAAATTGTTCAAGTACAAATTTGATACACAAATACCAAAATGGGCAACAAATAATATTTGCAAATATTTCTTGAAATTTTAAGCCTCTGTTGATGATCTCCAATTTATGCTGTATTATTTCTATAGATGTTTACACATTTTCTTCCCAACTAGACTGTGAGCAAGAACTGTCTTTTGCTTTCTTTGTTCTCTTAGCACCTAGCACAATGGCACACATTTCATTGGTAAAGCTAATGATAAAGCTAACATCACAGATTTCTGGCGATAAATCAGGATTATTGGATTTGCACAGTTCCTTAAAAAGATAGGACTAATTAACTTTCAGGTTTATGTAGCAACCCAAATATATAAAAATTATGATTATGAAAAAAGAAATAAACATTTTGCCCTTTGCGATACAAACAATGTATATATCTGCCTATAGAAAACATTAGATAATTCCAGTGTGACTTAAAAGGTACATGGAATACGAGGAATATATCTAAAGAAACTACTAGTTTTACTGAAAAAAATTAGTTTTATTATAAAGTATTAAAGAGAAGCTCCTAGAATCTATCAATTTATAAGACTATATGCAAATGAATTGTTTTAACTTTCCCACCCTCCAAAAAACCTATTCCTGCTGTGTAAATTCTGTAAACAGAATTCATCTCTGAAATTTTTCTTCTTCAGTTGTGCCAAGGAGATGAAAGAATTAGACTGATTTATTATGAGAAACAAAATAAATCAGGAGCAACTCTGCACTTTCCAACGCATTATGAAACAATGCAGTCAGTTAAAATTTGAAGGTTGAATAACTCTTCATACCTACAAACACCTAGAGGTGAAACAAAACCAAATTTGTAAATGCAACAAACAAGTGACATTTACACACAGCACATTAAAATTTTGCAAAGTGTAAATCTCATTTGAGTTATACAACCCTATAAAGCAAGTAAAACAGACATTATTACCCTGATTATACAGATGAGAAAATCAACAGTCACTTTGTAATTTGCCCAGGGTCACAGAGCTAAAAGCACCAGAAGCAGGATTTGAACCCAAATATTTTGCCACTGCACCATTCTCCTTCTCAGCTAACTAATCATTCTAAGAAAGGAAGGCCACCTTTTTAATGAATAAGCTTCCACAAAGCTTACTTCAGAGCTAGAAGGAATTTTAGAGACCATTAAATCCAACCCTTCCATTCTATGGATGAGAAAATTGGTCTGGAGTGGCTCAGAGACTTGGCCAAGAACATACAGATACCTATCAAGTATTAGTCCGATAAAAATAAAAAGTCATGATTTAAAGCTATTTTTTCAAGTTACCTACAGAGCATGTAACCAACTTTTAAAAAATGATCACAGAACATTCTTTTACATCCTCTTCTGTACATAATCCAAGATGACAGGTTAGTGATACGGTTAATAAAAGTAGTATTAAACATTGGATTACCTTCATAAGTGTGATAGCTGTAGTAGGCAAAGTGATTCCTTCTGCCTGGGGTTAAGAACACATGCACAGGACCCAGGTGAAGGCAGCATCAGCAGAACAGATACCATGCAGTACATGCAGAAGGGGGAAGAAAAAGAAAAGACAGGAAAGAGTGAAACTGCAGTGAGACAACTACTTAAATTCAATTTTATAGGATGAAAAAGTGCATTTTGCCCCCACCAGTTTTCAAAATTGCAAAGACTGAAATAACAGTGCTCCCCCCAAAAAAAATCAGAACTTTTTCTAATGGTATTGTAGAAACCAACAGGCAAGCTATTAAAAAGCAAACACTGAGACAATTGGTCAGTCACCAAGCAATACACAAAAGCAAGTTAGTTTACCACATAAAAAAGTTTTCTTACTAATTTTCAACTCTTCGTTAGTTATTCAATGAATACATTTTGACCCAAAACCAGAAGAGAAATAATTCCCTATACCTCACCCCATAATTCATATTAATAAAACTTCTGAACAAAATCACAGGCTTTTAAATATATCTGGATTGATAATATGCCTAACTGGAAACAAAGTAATAACTCAGAAGCTACACAAGGGAGCATCATCAGGATTAACAGACCAACAAGAGCTTCTTTCTTAAAAAGGGAAGTTGTTTTATTCAATATGGGTGTTCTCATGCATTCAGATAGTTTAGCTGGATTGGAATCACCTGGCTAAAATAGTATTTAGAAAGAAAGAAGGTGTCTTATACTATGTTTGTTTTTTGCTTCACTATGTCATGATTTAGTAAGAAGATTGTGCTAAACTTTAAATATGTCCTTAAATTCTACATAGTTATAAACCTCTATCTGTACAGGAAGCCAGTTGTAGCAGAGAGTATTATATTACATGAAATTATCATTAAAAGTTACTTTCTTACTTGATTGTATTTATACATATATCTTATCATTTGATGAATTAAGAACATCATTAGACTGAGATACACAAATCTGAGATGCATTAAATTTTGATCATATTTAAAGTAATAGTAAACAGTACACTAAATTCTCCAAACTTACCATAAGAACATCCCTAAAACTGGTCAAACTTATAAATTCCCTCACTCCCAGTGAATTTAAGATTAACAAGCTGCTTGCAATGAACATATACTTAAGCAGGTCTAGGCTTTAGGGATATAAACAGTTTCAATGTAAGGTTTTTGCTTTGTTTTTTTTTAAAGAAATGATTTAAACCTGCCTCCAAAAATATATATATTTCCAAAAGACAAAGAGAAATGTATGGGAATCATATATATTTTCCACTTTATTAACTCAGGTGATTAATAATTCACTTAAGAGTGTTTTCCAAACAGAAATGTTCACACATGGGTCCAAAGAATTGAAATAAAACCATATTACATTAAAGAACCAACTGAAAAAATTCAGGAGAAAACATCAACTAACACAGATACTTACATGTAACATACATACATATACATTTTTAAAACCTAATCTTTTCTTAAATAACTAAAAAACTAGGTTATTATCCAGAGCCATATCACCATTGTTTCAAATACTGTAAGTTATAAGCACTTTCCTTTAACAGCTGGGGGAAAAAAACTGAAAATAGGTGAAAGGAGGTTTTGGGGGAAGTGAGTGCCAAAGGAACAATGTGATAAGTGAGTAATCCAGATGAATCCTATGACAGAACCTTTTTGGTTCTAATTGTATTAAAATTGTTAATGGGAAATAATTAAATTCCTGTATATAATGATACATAGTAACCTAGGGTCATAAGATTTCCAAATCAAACACAGAATCCATTAGATAACAATTCCGTCAAATTCAGACTGCTTTGGAAATAAATCTAAGACCCAAAACATGTGACGTAGTTCTTATTCTCAGAGTTAAGTTTCACCTAAGAAAATAATTTTGCACTAACAATTTATAATTACTAGTCAATCAGATTTTAAAGGTAGGATTCCAAACATAAAATAGTGCTTCTAAAATAAAACTTATACAACCAAATATGGAAGGGTATGTATGTATGTATGTATCAAAATCACAACTACATTTATATTTTACATTATAGGCATATAAAACAGTGAGAAAATAATTCTCAGCCATGTAGCAACTCCGTGGCACAGTGTTAGTTTTTCAATGCGTAAAGTACACACATTGGACAAGCATGAAAATAGCCAGTAGATCACTGAAAAGAAAAAGAAAAAGCCAAGAACTTTCCATTGTAATTTCTTAGGCCTAAATATCTTGCCATTTCGTAAAAATACATCAATGTATTGGGCACATTTTTTCTTTAAAAACAAAACAAAACAAAACACTGGAGCACACATTTAACAAAATACCACCAGTATAAAATCAGGTCTACAAAAGAGGTAGTTTTTCAGTTAAATATCTAAAAGACCTTCTCTTCCTATACTCTTTGACAAAGATATAATTTTAAAAACATAGTTGAGGAACAGCTAGTGTTTAAGAGTAAACAGTAAATATTTAACAAACTGCTTGGGGATCTTGAGGTAGAATATAGGACATATTTTAAATTTAATCTGCATTTTTAACATTTACTGCACCACTTTCTTAAGTTTTAGGGGTGAGGAACCTGCAAATTGATTTGTGAAATTTGGACTCAGTCAAATCAAGGACCTAGGGGGTCACAGGTGGCCTCGAGTTCTCAGGTCTTCCACTCCTAGATAAATCAACAAAGTAATAAATGAAACCCTCCAGTACAAATATGCTCCAGCACACCTCAGAACTATATATTCAACCCCACATATTAGTTTTCAGAAATTGTTTATACAAATAAAAATCAGCCTGGGTATGTTTTTCCTTCTATTTAAAAAAGAAAATCTGCCAATTTATTAACTTTTAAAACAGGTGTTTGCATCAAAAAGTGACTTAATTTAGATTGTATAATTCTCTACAAGTCTTCTATTTTCCAGTGGCATAAACATGTTATTTCAATGCAGTACAACAAAATCCCTACAAATACTGAGAAGAAGGCATCACTATTTTTTTGTAAAAACTTCACAGTTTGGCCTCATAGGCACAAGGTTTTATATAACACTTATTAAAAACTAATTTGACAGTCAAGAGACTGAGCCCCCATACAATAAGCGCATTTGTGTAAGACAGAGCACTTACCTGGGCTTAATTCTACCAAATAGGGCAGTTTTTCAGGTGGTAGTGAAGAGCCATAGCCAGACCCATCAGCTCTTTCCTTTCCCTTTGGTAATTTTCCATCCATTTGCTTCTTCAATTTCTTTGGGATGTAATCAGGTGGCCTCCTCTTCAACTGAAAGACTAAAATTCCTAGGAAAAAAAGTATACAATTCACTAAGTCTCAAATCACTCTTGACCATATACTATGGAAGCTGATTTGCAAAAACCCTAGCATAACTTTCCAAGGACTTCACACCACATAACTCTACTTCCATTTAGTATCACATTCAGTGATTTTATATAATACATTTTAAAAAGCACTGGCCTGAGCTTTTAAAATACTTGTAAGGTTCTGATGATATTTATATTATTTAAAATTAAATTATCAATCTTAGTTGATAATACATGCTAGAAAAACATTAAATTAGAAAAATTAAGACATCTAAATTATTTTATCAGTTTTAACACTTTCAACATCACTCAAGCATTTTACGGACTCTCAATACTATATGGAAATTAAGAGATCTAGCAAAATAACTAAGGCTTTGAGAAATTAAATGACCTCCCGAATTTATACACAATAAGTGGATGGCAGAACACGACTAGACCCCCAGTCTTTGTATTCATGTTATTAAGTTCTTTTCATTATAAAATCTGATTAGTTTTCCACAAGTGTTATCAGTTTTGAATAACTCAGAATTACTGAAGATTTATGAAAGAACACTTTTCTTATGATATTATCTTATTTGTAATAGAAGGTTTTTTCCGGACATTTGCTTCAAGGATCACTCATGAAACTCTCAAATTCCCTTTGTGGACATGATGGTTGATGGTTGTCTTTCGTTTTTGAAGAAGACCAAAACGACACCATCATGATGAAGTGAAGTTTCACTGTGTTCAACTGTGGCTGTTCAGACCAACACGAGCTCAGAATGCCCTACCACAGTTTGGGCACAGATAGTCCTTGTGAATATATGGGGTGGTTACTCCAAATTTGTGCATCCTACTTGTCCTAAGGTGCTATCTCAATTCTGCTTTGCTCACAGAACACAGCATCTTCTCTGATGTGGACACACCATGCTGAGCGATCCTGTGCCAGTGTCTCCCATGTTCCACAATCAAACCCAAAGCTCCTGAGAGAGACCTTGACAGTGTCCTAGTATCGCTTCTTCTGACCCCCATAGGATCGCCTGCCCCAAATGAGTTCTCCATAAGAGTTTTTGGCAAGCTTACATTTTGTATTTGAACAATGTGGTCAGCCCATTGGAATTGCGCTCTCTGAAGCATAGTTTGAATGCTTGGCAGTTCAACTCAAGCAAGGACTTCAGTGTCTGGTACCTTATCCTGCCAGGTGATCCTCAAAATCTTCCTAAGACAGTTCAAATGGAAGTAATTCAATTTCTTGATATGGCGCTGGTAGACTGTCCATGTTTCACAGGCATACAACAATGAGGTCAGCACAACGGTTCTGTAGACCTTCAGTTTGGTAGTCAGTCTAATACCTCCTTCTCCCAAATTTTCCTTCAGAGCCTCCCAAACACTGAGCTAGCTCTGGCAATGACAGCATCAACCTCATTGTGAGTGTGTACATCCCTGGAAAGTACACCACCAAAGTAAGTGAACTTATCCACAGCATCCAAAACTTTTCCATTTGTTGTAAGTGATATTTCCACAGAGGCATGATGTGGTGGTGGCTGATGGAGCACCTGTGTTTTTTTGGTGTTAATTATTAGGCCAAAATTAGCACAGGCAGCAGAGAACTGATCTATATACTTTGTTGCATCTCAGCTTCAGAGGCTGCACTGACTGCACAATTATCTGCAAACAGAAAGTTACGCACCTATACTCCTTCCACTTTGGTCTTGGCTTGTAGCCTTTTTAAATTGAAGAATTTACCATCAGTATGCCAGCTGACCTTGATGCTGTGTTCATCCTCATTGAAAGCATTTGACAACATGGCTGAAAACATCATGCTAAAAAGCATGAGAGCAAGCATACAGCCCTGTTTCACTCCACTGGTGACTTGGAAGGCACGAGAGCACCGACCACTATCCAGAACCCAGGCAAACATGCCATCATGAAATTGTCCTACGATACTGATGAATTTCTCTAGGAAACCAAAATTTGACAGAATTTTACATAAGGCCTCATGACTAACAATGTCAAAGGCCTTGATTGGATCTATAAACATAGACCTCTATTCTGCTCCTGGGATTTCTCTTGGAGTTCTTGGACAATAAACACCATTCTCGACTGTTCTTTGGCCCTTTATGAAGCCACATTGGCTCTTGGGTACACAACCATCTTCCAGGTGAAGGATCAGCCTATTAAGGAGGACTCTAGCAAGAATCTTGCCAGCGATGACTGAGAAACCCCTCTGTGATTGCTGCAGGACAATCTATTCCCTTTACAAAGACAGACAATGGAGGCATCCTGGAACTCTGTGGACATGAAACCTATTGTTGGCTACCCTTTTTTCAAATTCCTGGTATCCAGGAAGATTCTAAGACACTACACAGCAGCTAGGTAGCACAGTAGATAAAGAGTATAAGACATAAGAGTCAAGAAATCTGAGTTCAGGGGGCAGAGCCAAGGTGGCGGAGTAGAAGGACGCACGTTTACGAGCTCCGAAACCAAAAGCCCATAGAATTAATGTAAAAAGAGTCCCCCATAACTTCTGGGTCAATACAAGGTGTGCAGAAGCAGAGTGGAAGAGATTTCCGTTCCAGGGAGCCCTGGAGACCCGTCTCCAGGGTCCGGCGCCAGAGCTGCCCTGGCCGCGGCCCCAGAGAAGATGATCCGAGCAGGCTTCAGAGATGGAAGCTCCGGCAGCCGGCAAAGTCCCTCTGCCCACAGAAGCTACAGGTCAGTGAGAAAGAAGGCCGGGCTGGAGGAGGGGGAAGCAGGGCGTCTCCGTGACTCGGGCCCCCTCAGGAGGAAGCGGCAGCGGCAGAGACGGGGGCAGGAAGCGGTGGAGGCAGAGGTGTGGGCAGCGGCTGAGGCGGCAGCGGCCCAGGACTCAGGAATCCCCCAGCAGCAGGCAGGATCTTCATTACGGAAGACTCCCGCATAAAACCTGACGGAGCTGAGCCTGGGAGACAGCCCTGCCCCCACCCCGCTCTATTACTGAAGGCTTCTGCTCAAAGCCCCCAAGGGAACTGAGATTGGGAGGCGGGGGTCCCCCACCCCGCCCCCACCGGCTCCATTTCTGAAAGTCTCTGCATAAAGCCCCCGAGGGATCAGAGTCTGGGAGGCAGCCCTGCCCCCACCCCAGCACCTGAACTAAAGCTCACTGATTGACAGCTGGCAGGAGGAAAGCCCATTTAAATCTCAGAGGCCAAGCACTAGCTGGGCTGATCCAGGCGGGGGTGGAAAGGAATCTCAGAAGTCAAGTAACTGGCTGGGAAAATGCCTAGAAAAGGGAAGAAAAATAAGACTATAGAGAGTTTTTTCCAACAAATGCAAATGATCCCAACCTTCGGATCTGATGACGAGGACGTATCCTTGCCATCAGGGAAAGACGTGGGGGGCGGGGCCTCAGTACCCCAGACACCCCAGGGGGGTGGCGGGTGGGCTCAGGCCCTGGAAGAGCTCAAAAAGGATTTTGAAAAGCAAGTTAGACAGGTGGAGGAAAAACTGGGAAGAGAAATGAGAGAGATACAAGAAAAGTATGAAAATCGGGTCAATACCTTGGTAAAGGAGACCCAAAAAAATGCTGAGGAAATTAACACCTTGAAAAATAGGCTCACTCAATTGGCAAAGGAGGTTCAAAAAGCCAATGAGGAGAAGAATGCTTTCAAAAGCAGAATGAGCCAAATGGAAAAAGAGGCTCAAAAGCTCACTGAATTTAATAGTTCTCTCAAAATTAGAATGGAACAGATGGAGTCTAATGACTTTACGAGAAACCAAGAAATCACCAAACAAAACCAAAAGAATGAAAAAATGGAAGAGAATGTGAAATATCTCATGGGAAAAACAACTGACCTAGAAAATAGATCCAGGAGAGACAATTTAAAAATTATGGGACTACCTGAAACTCATGATCAAAAAAAGAGCCTAGACATCATCTTCCATGAAATTATCAAGGAAAACTGCCCTGACATTCTAGAACCAGAGGGCAAAATAAGTATTGAAAGAATCCATCGATCACCACCTGAAAGAGATCCAAAAAGAGAAACTCCTAGGAACATTGTGGCCAAATTCCAGAACTCTCAGCTCAAGGAAAAAATCTTGCAAGCAGCTAGAAAGAAACAATTCCAGTACTGTGGAAATACAATCAGGATAACCCAAGATCTAGCAGCTTCTACATTAAGGGATCGAAGGGTGTGGAATAGGATATTCCAGAAGGCAAAGGAACTAGGACTCAAACCAAGAATCACCTACCCAGCTAAACTGAGTATAATACTTCAAGGGAAAATATGGTCTTTCAATGAAACAGAGGACTTTCAATCATTCTTAATGAAAAAACCAGAGCTGAAAAGAAAATTTGACTTTCAAACACAAGAATGAGAAGAAGCATTAAAAAGGAAACAGCAAAGAGAAGTCTTAAGGGATTTACCAGAAGTGAACTGTTTATATTCATACAGGGAAAGATAATATTTCTAACTCTTAAAACTTGTCAGTATCTGGGTAGTTGGTGGGACCACACATACACATGTACACGCATGCACACACATACACACATACAGAGATAGAGAGCACAGATTGAACTGAATAGGATGGGACCATACCTTAAAAGAAACTAAGGTAAATGGTGAGAGAGAAATGTAGGGGGAGGAAAGAGAGGGAAAGGGAAGGGGGTAACTATATGTCATTTAAGAGGCAGGTAGGAGTTTTTCTTAGTGGAGGGAAAAAGAGGAGAGATGAGAAAAAAAAAAAAAACAAGAAGTTTACCTTCATCACATTTGACTAAACGAAGGAGTGAAATGCACACTCATTTTGGTATGAAAACCTATCTTACAGTATAAGAAAGTGGGGGAGAAGGAGATATTGCAAGGGAGGGGATGATGGGGGGGGAGGGCAAAGGGAGGAGGGAGCAATTTGAAGTCAACACTTGGGGAGGGACAGGATCAAAAGACAGAATAGAAACAATGAGGGGCAGGTTAGGAGGGATGGTAATCCAGTTAATCTTACACAACACGACTATCAGGGAGGTCATTTGCAAAACTACACAGATATGGCCTATATTGAATTGCCTGCCTTCCCAAAGGGAATGGGTGCGGAGGGAGGGATGGGGAGAATTTGGAACTCAAAGTTTTAGGAACAACTGTTTAGTATTGTTGTTGCTACTAGGAAAGAAGACATACAGTTAATGAGGAATAGAAAGTCATCTGGCCCTACAGGAGAAAAGAGAAGACGGAGACAAGAGAAGGGAGGGATGACGAAGAGAGGGCAGATTGGAGATAGGGAAAATTAGATTGCTTGGGGTATTGGGGTGGGGGGAGGGGATAAAAGGGGAGAAAACTGGGAACCCAAAAATTTGTGAAAATGAATGTAAAAAATTAAATAAATAAATAAATAGGGGAAAAAAAAGAAAAGAAATCTGAGTTCAAATCTTGCCTCAGATACTTACCAGCTATGAGACCCTGGGCCAGTCACTTACTCTCACCCTCAATTTTGCTGTTTCTATCTGCTAAATAAAGATAATAATAGCACCTTCCTTACAAAGTAACAAAAACAACAATTTTTAGGGCAGCTGGATGGTTCAGTGGATAGAATGCCAGTTCTGAAGTCCAGAAGACTCATCTTCATAAGTTCAAATCTGGCCTAAGACACTAACTAGCTGTGCAACCCTGGGCAAATCACTTAACTCCATTTGCCTCAATTTCCCCATCTGTAAAATAAGCTGGAGAAGGAAATGAGAAACCCCTCCAGTGTCTTGGCCAAGAAAAGTCAGACATGACTGAACAACAACAAATTCCCACAGGGTTGTCGTGAGGATCAAATAAGATAAAATGTAAAGCACTTTGTAAACCTCTCCCAACACATTACCAATACCAATGACCGCATTGTACCAGATGATGGAAACAACTTAAATTCAAAGTATTCGTCTACTACATAAATTGTTCTATTTAAAATCTAAAGGTTGCACAACCTGGCCCCCACCGATCTTGCCAACTTTACTGGAACAATCCACAATCTCTCATCTAGCCAAACTGGCTTTTTTGGCCCCTTATACATAAGCTTTCCTGTCTTTCTGCCTATGTGCTGTCAGTTGTCCAAACCTGCAATTCATTTCTTACTCACCTCCCACTGTTACAATCTCTCTCTTTCTTCCAGAAGTTGTACTCCAGCATCATGTTTTCTACATTAAGTTTTTGCTGATGTCCCCAACTGCAAGTGACCTCACTATGGACCTCTACTATATATATAACTACTTTATATTTATTAGAATATACATGTTTTATTACATTTATAAATATTCAATATACACTTGACTATTTGTTCTCCCCTTAATTAGAAGATAAACTCTTTTAGAAATCGTTTTATTCTTTGAATTCGTATCCTCAACACAGGCACAGTATTTGACACATAGTAAGAATATAATAAATGGTTGTTGACTGATTGAGCTAAACAGTGCCTCACAATCCTGAATAGAGAGTAATTTAACAATTTAAAATATAAACTAAACTATTAACAGCAAAAAGAAATAGCTTATTTACCTTTGTCAGTTGGCCATTCCCTAAAGATCTGTAGGGGGCATTCATCGTCATCCAAGATAACTTCTTTAGCACCTTTTTCATCTGAATGTTGGCCTCCAGGGGGAAGCATAACCTATGAGAAACATAGCTGTGAAGATCTATCAGCAAAATTACCTGACATCAACACACAAGAAAAAGAATCCCATATTTAGTATGGCTTATCTTTTGGTAAACAGGAATTTTACTTAAGCAAACAGTACACTATTTGATTCTCATTTTACTTCTCACTTACAAAAAGGTGAAGAGCAGTAATGGCCTCAAAAAGCAAGTTAAGTCAGATGGTCATCAGTATTATAATTCTGCATTAAAATCTGATTAAAAGCCTAATCATATATATTATTTGTAAAAACTTGCATGCTTCTTTCTTATACCTTCAAATATGATCTCTATGCAAATACTTATTATTCTAATAAAGATATCAATCTTTCTGGGTCATGTGAGAAACAAGATGGCAGACTAGACATTTTCTCTCATTCCCATGACCTCTTTAAGTCTCTCCAAAACAGAAATAATGTACCAAAGGTAAAGCAACTTCAGCTGTCTCCACCATCTAGACCACCTAGAATATAGAAGGAAAAAAAAAACCCTCTGCCTTCCTGCCTCCCCATCTCCAAAAAACAACCCTGAGCCTCTCTCCCTCTCCCACGCTACCCCAAAAGCTACACTAACAAACCAAAAGACATGATACAAGCTTACATCAAAATCCACCCCTGAAACCTGATACATCTCCCTTCTTTCCAATGTCCTGGAGACCCTACTCACACTTTGCAGAAGTTTGCTAGGGCCTTGACAGCCTATATGGCCACAGTCCTTCAGGAGAAAAAGCCTTTCCAGAGACTGCAACGAGGGAGGAAAAGCCTTTCCAGAGACTGCAACAAGGAAGCACCATTGCAGCAAAGCTCTAAACTGCCTGTGCCAGACCAGAGAACTAAACAACAAAGGGAGTGGGGCAGGTCACCAGGACAGGACACCATGTCAGTGGGGAGCTGTGCAACATTCCA
Source organism: Bettongia penicillata ogilbyi (assembly GCA_023548195.1). Classification (NCBI taxonomy): domain Eukaryota; kingdom Metazoa; phylum Chordata; class Mammalia; order Diprotodontia; family Potoroidae; genus Bettongia; species Bettongia penicillata. The sequence continues at coordinate 19,902,210 of JAJHZJ010000314.1, read as the reverse complement.
CCAAGCCTGAGAGAAGAGCATAGCATTCAATTGCAGCAGCCAGTTCTGACTATCCAAAAGTCACTTCAGGCAGAGTTTACTAAGGTGGTAAACTGTAAAATGTCCATCTTGGGAAGAAGCTGAGACACTGAGGATCTAGTCTCCAAGGAAACCACAATCAGAGGGGAGGGAGTAAGGAAGTAACCAACAAGAAAAATAAGGGGGGAAAGCAGGGAAAGAAGACTCAAAGCACAAAAGATTTCAGGAAGAAGAAAACTCATAAACCAATAAATACATATACAAATAAATTAGGAGAAAAAACAGTAACAGAAGGAAATATGGCATCCAGATCTGGTAAACAAGTTCAGGCATCTATGGATAAATACCACAGAATATAGGAAAATGATCCAACATTTGATGAGACAGAGGAACTGGTGGATTTGAGGAGAACATGGAACAGCAACACACTATTACTGAGTAGCTTAAATGAAAACTATGCAAAGGAAATTTATTTCCTGCACAGCACAAACAAAGAGAATAGAAAAATGTGAATCTGCAAACGCAAGCCTCACCAAAGAAATAAAGAGAAAACAGACTGGGAATGCAAATAAATGGAAGTGAAAGACAATGTGGAAGAAGAGAAGCAATAAATCATAACGTTAAAAGAAAATAAAATATGTTCACTATACAAGCAAAACATACTGACCTCAAAGACAGGATGTGCAGAGTTAACCTAAAGATCACAGGTCTCCCAGAAGAATATCAAAGGACAAAAATATCTTTAACTGAATGAATGAAATGAATAAATGAAATAAATGCAGAAAATAATGGGAGAGAACTTCCCAAGCATGTCTGACCATAGAAAATGAAATTCCAAGTGAAAGAATGTCACAAATAACCTGCAGAAAAAAAATCCAAGGCTGCAAACTCCCAAGACACATAGTGGTTAAATTTAATAATTCAATAATTAACAATTCAGAAACAACAAGTTCCCTAAAGCCATTAGGACAGACCTTCAAATACAAAGAAAAGGATGTTTGAGTAATGCAAGCCTATTCCAGACCCAAAGGAGTAAGGAATAGAGCAATGTGTTCCAAAGAGCAATGGAGCTCAGGATGCAGTCCACAAGGACATATCCTACAAATTTGAGTTTAACCATATAAAACATAAAAAGGACAGTCAATAATAAAGAAGTCTGTTTCAAAAGAAATGACTTCCCTCTCTAACACTCCAAACAACAGGGATGCAAGAGGAACAAATAAAGGCAGCAGGCAAGAATAGCTAGGAGACAGGGCTTCCTAAAGGTGGAAATCTGACAGCAATAGCAGTGAAGAGGCAGACAGGAGGTATTGTGGACAGAAGCTGGTAAGTAACATCCTGACTCCAGGTGAATGCTTCTTTTGTGGGACTACATTACAATGTGGGAGGATACATAAAGGGGGAGAGGTGGGCAATTAGGTAGTAGAGGAGGCAAGTAGTAGAAGGGAGTAGGAAGATAGAGGAAAGTAATGTATGTGATGGGGTCAAACCAAGGGCTAGCAATGAGGTGAAGGTGACCTGGTATCAGATAGAATATAGCCTTTACAGGAAGTGGGTGAAGAGGAAAGGTAGAAAACTGAAGAAGGGGAAAGGAGGTGGAAGGGGGATTCTGCTAACTAATATTCCTCTTAGTGAAAAAAGATGGGTAGTGAATGGAGATGAGAACTTTACAATGGAAAAGGTCTGAAGAAATTGATGCTCATAAAATCAGAAGAAGGGGAACATATGTGGAGCCTCTGGAGTCAATTGGAAGAATAGGAGAGCATGGACACAAGGAGATTTCCAGGCAAATGTAGGAAATAAAGTTAACTAGAGATGGTATAAATTAGTGGCAGGCTGCATAATCTAACAGGGGTGGGGAAGCTGCAGGTTTGTGATAGGGGATGTGATAGTGGAAGGGCCCTATCATGGGCAGTGCTAAGTCATGCAATGGGTAAAGTTCCTAGCCTGGTTAGAAAGACCTGAGTTCAAATGTATACTCAGACGCTTGCTATTTATGTGATGCTTAAGTTATGAGTCACTTAACCGCTTTTGCCTCAGTTTTCTCATCTGTCAATAGCACCTACCTCCTCCCAGGGTTGTTTACAAAGCATTTAGCACAGTGTCCAGCACAGTCTAAGTGCTTATTATAAAGGTTGGTTAGCTATCCATATATAACTTTAAAGACCCTACTACTAAACAAAAAATTAGAAGAGCTCATATCCTTCTCAGCCACATGGGGATGTATCTACCCAAGCAATTACAAAGGATAATATTGATAACTGATTGCTTGAAATTTTTCTGCACATACAAAATTAATATACCTATGGAATGCACCTAAGATAGAAAGAGAAGCAAACAAAAGAAACTATTTTTGCATCAAATTTCTCTGACAAGAGTTTGACATCCAAGACATATAAAAAATACTTTAGATAAACACCAAATAGGTAAGTAGTCAAAGGATATGAACATATAGTTCTCAAAAGAATTGCAAACTATTAACAACCACACAAAAAGAATGCTCCAAATCATGAATAAGGGATACGCAAATCAAAACAATGTGGAAATTTCAATGGAATGCACTAAACAAGGGAGAAATAGAAATAATAGAACTGAATAACTAATCTTAAATAAACCAGAAAATATAAATTACTTAACTTCCTATTTAATAAAACCCACTGGGAAAAGTGGAAAGTGATTTGGCAGAAAAGCCTTTGACCACCACTTTACAGTGTATTTCACAATATAGTCTAAATAGATGTGGTTTTTATATTAAAAAAATTCCTAGGGAAGAGTGAGTAGATCATGTATATGCATCATTCTTAGCTATAAGTAGGAGATACATTCTTAGACAAACAAGGGATAGAGCAAATTAAAAAAGATAAAACAGGAACTTTGATTACATGAAGTAGTTGAATGGGGCAGGAGAGGGGGAATTTCTCTCTGATAAAAATTTGGAATTGAACATGTCTATGATCTGTCTATGTTTATGACCCAAAGCTTTTTCCAAGAGATAAGTGGTCAAAGAATATGATTCAGTTCTAGGAATGATGTCTGTAAAAGAAGAATCAGCATAGGAATACCAGATCAAAGAGGAGCCTATGCTTCTGCTGCTCTGAACCTGCAGAACCTCCAGTGGGCTAATAGTAGCTATGTTCAGCGGCAAATCTTCCGAAGAGGGACAAGTCAACAGGTCTTGCTCAGGCCCAAACCTGGCTCAGAAACTGGCAGAGCTCAAGAGAAGGATGCAAGAGTATAAAAACTCAGCCCATACATCTCCCCCAGAAGTTTTAAGGTGCCAGTTCTAACACAGAGAAAGCGGAAAGTCAACCAGTGAGCAAAATGAATCTCATCATAAAGAAAAGACACCAGGAAAACTCAAGACACAAGCCCAAATGAAGAGAATATCTCAAAAATATGCACAAGTGTCTAAGGAAAAATAAAAATATGCAGCTTTGACACAAATCCAGTCACAATGCCTGAGAAGCATGAACAAGAGTTTTTAAAACCTTCTAACCTATCATTTAAAAAAAAAAAGAAAGAAATACGTAGGAGAAATTTTTTAGAAAAGAAATGAGACCTACTGAAGAAAGATATGGAAAGAGAATTAACAACTTCAAACAAGGAGTACAAAATATTATCCATGAAAATGTTTCAATGGGGCTTTTTCAAGTATATATTGGATTAAATGGTGGCTGAAGCCGCTTCCAGTTCTAAAATCATATGTCTTTAATATCATCAACCATAAAATCAAACAGACTGTTTCCTTGCTTTAGCTAATGTTTCTAGGAATATATCCACGCTGCCTCCATCATCATTCTTCAAAACACAGTCCTCATTTTTGTAGCACCATGCAAATTTTAAAGCACCATTATATATATATGTCAGTTGTTAATATCATTTTTTACTAAAAAGACTAAAAATGAAGTAACGAAATAATCTTCATCTATGTTTTTTGGTGACAAAGACAAAGTACTTAGGTATTGCTTTTTAGCTAGTTTGCTACTCTTAGGAACCAGCATTCTCTCTTAAGTATGTGGATATCCTTCACAAATTCAAGACCCATAGTCCATATTCCTTTTTTCTCTTCTCCAGTGTTCCCAGGGCCACCTCCTTAACAAAGATTACCATTCTGTGAATGTATTTTACAAGTTACTCACATCAAAAAATGACATTTCTCTAAGCTTTACACCTAATAGTCTTGACCCAAAAGGTCAGTACCAATTTAATCACTTCTCCATCATATGAAAAAGTCATTGTTTTATAGACTGCTTGGGTTGAGACCCACAGGAACTAATAGGAGATGCAAAGTAAATGAACTTTAACATAATCTTATGAAAGTTTAAGTCAGGTGGAGTCAAGATGGCACAGTATAAGCAAGGACTTCCCTGAAGTCTCTCCCAAAGCCCTTCTAGAGCTACAGAACCCACAAAATGACAGTGAAACAAATCCCCAGCCCAAGACAACCTGTTAAGTCAACAGGAAGGGTCTTTCCCACTGGATAGGGAGTGGTGAACAGTCTAGCATGAGCAGCACTGGCACAGATGAGCCAGAGCTGGACTCAGGGGACTGAATCATTGGCAACTGTGGCAGTTTTCAGACCTCTCAAACCACAAATGCCAAAATGGTCAGTGGGAAAAATCTGTGAGACCTGAATGAAAGAGGAGCACAAGGTCTGGCCAGGTCTGGCCCTAGCCACTAGGCAATAGGGGTGGCAGCAGCAGTGGCAGGCAGCAGCAGAGGCTGCCTCCAGAGCTCTGGGCCCACAGACAATTGGAGATCAAGCCGCTAATACAAAATCCCTAAGGCCTGGGGACCATACACCCACCACCATCCCTACTCACACTTTCACTAGAAGCAGAGTACTACCTTGACAAAGAGTTAGAAGGTCAAGTGTTGGGCTGGGAAGATGAGTAAACATTGTAAAAGAACTAAGACTATAGAATCTCACTTTGGTGACAAGGAAGATCAGGGCATACAACCAAAGGAGGACAGCTGAGTCAAAGCTCCTACATCAAAAGCGTCCAAGAGGAATATGAATTGTCCCAGGCCATGGAGGAGTTCAAAAAGGATTTTGAACATCAAGTAAGAGAAGTAGAGGAAAAATTGGGAAGAGAAGAGTGATACAAGAAAATCATGAAAATCAAGTCAATAGCTTGCTAAATGATACTCAAAAAAATACTGAAGAAAATAACACCTTAAAAATAGACTAACCCAAATGGCAAAAGAAGTCTAAAAAGCCAATAAGGAGAAAAATGCCCTAAAAAAACAATATTGGCCAAATGAAAAAAGAGGTCCAAAAGCTCACTGAAGAAAATAATTCCTTCAAAATTAGAATGGAACAAACGGAAGCTTAATGACTTTATGAGAAATCAAGAAATTATAAAACAGAACCAAAAGAACGAAAGAATAGAAGACAATGTGAAATATCTCATTAGAAAAACAAATGACTTGGAAAATAAAATCCAAGAGAGATAATTTAAGCATTACTGGACTACAGCCATGATCAGAAAAAGAGCCTGGACATTATCTTTCAAGAAATTACCAACGAATATTGCCCTGATATTCTATAACCAGAGGGTAAAATAGAAATGGAAAGAATCCATGATCAACTCTGGGAAGAGATCCTAAAAGGAATATTATAGCCAAATTTCAGAGTTCCCAGGTCAAGGAGAAAATATTGCAAGCAACCAGAAAGAAACAATTCAAGTATCACAGAGATACAATTAGGATAACATAAGATCTAGCAGCTTGTACATTAAAGTATCATAGGACTTGGAATATGCTATTCAAGAGGAGCTAGGATTAAAACCAAGAATCACCTACCCAGCAAAACTGAGTATAATTCTTCAAGGGAAAAAATGGATATTCAATGGAATTCAATTCAATATTCAAAAGAGGACTTTTAAGCATTCTTGATGAAAAGACTAGAGCTGCATAGAAATACAAGAATCGAGAGGCATGAAAAGGTAAACAGTAAAAAGAAATCATAAGAGACTTATTAAAGTTGAACTGCTTACATTCCTACATGGAAAGATGATATTTGTAACTCATGAGACTTTTCTCAGTATTAGGGTAGTCAGAGGAGATAGATAGATAGATAGAGAGACAGACAGAGGGCACAGGGTGAGTTAAATATGAAGAAATGGTGCCTAAAAAAATAAAGGGGTGAGAGAAAAATATATTGGGAGAAGGAAAAAGGAAGGGATAGAATGGGGTAAATTATCTCACACAAAAGAAGCAAGAAAAAGCTTTTATGAGGGGAAGAAGGTGAAAGTAAGAAGGAATGAGTGAATCTTACTCTCATCAGATATGGCTTAAGGAAGAAATAATATATACACTCGATTGGGTATCTTACCCTACAAGAAAGTAGGAGAGAATAAGTGGGTAAGTGTGGGGCGGGGGATATGAGAGAAAGGGGATAGGTTGCAGGAGGGGATAATCAGAAGCAAACACTTTAGAAAAGGGATAGGGTCAAAGGAGAAAACAGAATTAGGGAGCGGCATAGAGTGGAGGTAAATACAGTCTTTCACAACATGATTATTATGAAGGTGTTTTGCATAAGTACATAATTCACTATATTGAACTGCTTGCCTTCTCAATAGGGGTGGGTGAGGAGGGAAGAAGGAAGAGAATTTAGAACTCAAGAGTTTTAAAAACAAACATTAAAAAACTGTTTCTACATGCAAGATAAAAATAAGATATACAGGCAATGGGGTATGGAAATCTATCTTTCCCTTCAAGAAAATAAAGGCGAAGAAGATGAGAGGGGAGGAATGATAAAAGGGAGGGCAGATGGGGTATGCATGGCATCTGGGGGGGACGGGAAACATAGGAAGAAAATCTGGAACTCAAAATCTTGTGGAAATGCTGAAAACTAAAAATAAATCTAGATCTTTTAAAAAAAAGTGTCAGAATAAAAAAAATCCCTTTCCTTCTAATTTTAGCTGTATATATTAGGTAATTTAGCATAATTAAAGAACCATTTCAAAATCAAGCAAACTCAGTGAAACACCAGTTTTAAGTATATGCAACAAATCACAATTTTAACAACTAAAGGTAATTAAGGGATCACAGTAAAAATGATTAATATCTTAGCAAACTTTTTCAAACATAAGAGCACACTGAACACAGTAGATACTTAATAAAACTTTGTTGAACTGTCACATTTTTTTTAAATGGATGTAAAAATATCACTGCACAAAATCAAAACTAGAAAAGACCATAAAACCACCACCAGCAGCAAAGGTTAAATGCTGATTTAAAGGATGTTGGTCTTATAATTTGCATTTCAAGGACAGGCATGATTTTATTATAATTATGTAACATTATGAAGGTCTTCCTTGGTGCAAAAATTTTAAAGTCAGTTAATTGACTAAACAAAGGTCAATCATTTAAGTCTTACAAAAAGATACTTCACTTTCTGTTGACAAGACAAATTTAGACAACCTCTTTAAAATTTAGACAATCAAAGAAACAAAAATCCTGCCGCTAATATCACATACTTATTTTTTACTCTTACTCAGTTTTCTTTATCAATGCTTTTTTAAATTCTAGGACAGTAACACTGAAAATAAGAATATGATCTTTTGAAAATATTCTGCACACTTGTGGTATTCCAGGAAAATGAAGAAGTCAACTATCACTGTTTTGATGATTATTAAGAAATTTTTAAAGGTAGTTTGTTGCTCAGCATGGAAAAAAATGCATAAAATAATTCAGCAATTTAGTACCGAATATGCTGCACAAACCTCTAGTGAGATCCTTTAAGAGGGTTACAGATATACTACTAGAAACTAAGGATAAGGTAGTACACACTCAGATAAACTGAGTATGTATCAACAAACTTTGGATATTTGGAAGTCACTAATTCATTTGAATAAGCAAAATGAAATTTCTAGATATTTTAATCCTCATAATAAAAGTCACAAGAGAAAAAATTTCTAGTCTACCAAATTTCAATTATCCAGAAATACATGTCAGATTGTTTAAAGTAACTTTTTAAAAAATCTTACAGTTTTAATGCAATGTTTTTTGGTGCCAATGATGCTGACAGAATGTGGTTACTTACACGCGCAACACAGTAATCCTTGGGGTTTTCCTTTTCCAAACCGTATTTCTCTAAAGCTTCAACCACAGCGAAATCAGCAGTATCTGTGGTTGACAGCAAGATTGTCTTGTATGGTATGTTTGGTTTTAAACTATCTGCATAAATCCTCAGTGTTCCACCTGTAAAAAAAGAAAAAAGTAAGTCTAAGAATACAAAACAAAAATCCTTAAACTATCATTCCAAATGTTCAAAAAATTTTGCAGTGGTAATACACTGAAAAACTTCAGCAAACTTTTGCAATGAGATCTATTATAACGATTTTTACCAGAGCATATTCACTAATGGTACCACAGAATATAGATAATGTTAAGTTTCTGAATACTATATTTTCTGAGCAATTTTATTATAAGCATAACAATAATAACTTACATAAAGAATAATATTGCTTTATTATCAGCAAATGTTTTACAACTGGAAAGTTGTTGCATCCCTAACAACTTTATTTTTCTTTTATTTAACATAAGCCTATATTGTAGTAGACTCAACTAATGACATTTTCATTTTAAAGAATTATGATAGTTGCCTTAAGTTTGCCTTGTAGAGCTTCAGCTGGCATCCTATTTTTCTTTAGTATTTAGTACTTAAGGCTTATGTAGATTTGTTTTAATCATCAGTTCTACTTATTAACATATTTACTTCTTTTTCTATTCAAATTTCTCAATTTTACCTGATTATATGTCACTACAAAAACAGTATTTATAGATCCTCCAGCCACCATCAGGGAAAGGGAATATAAATGACTCTCTGTATTTTAAGTGTAATGAAGTTAAGTTACCTGTGCATTGCACAACACTGCATAAATTCAAGATTAGTTCCAAACCAATACATTTTTGTTCATAAGATTGATTTCAACTAATAATATTGAGGTGGCTGAACAGAAAGTATTGAATTACTTAGGGCTTCCTTTTTTTTGTCCTTAAACAGTAACTAACTACCATACATACTTTTATCCTACTCCTTTTTCTCTTTAACCACAACCCTGAAAAAGCACATAAGCAATCAAATCCAGTTAAACAAAATCAATATAGAAAAGGAATTCAAGAGCTAGAAACATTTTTTACAAATTTGCACAAAGGTAAACTAAACAATTAGAACACCGACAGTAGGATATTAAGATAGAACATGGCCTTGTGATGACAAGCCTATAGAGATAAGACTGTTGAAGACACTATGATTGTCTTCCAGATTAGGAAACAGAAGACTATGGAGCTTTGACTGTGTGACTCTGGAAAAATTACTTGCCCTCAGTTTCCTTTTATAAAATAAAAGAATTAGACTAGATAACATTTAAGAGCTGTTCTAAGCTCTACGAATATCTTGGGTCCTTCTAAATATCAATTCTGCCACTAGATGGTGCTCATTAGATGTTTTTCTATTGAGTAGGCAGACATCAGTAATATATCCCAATAACTGGATTCTTAAGCATTATGGAATTGAGAGGAAGAGGGCAGAGAAATCAGCTTAGTTTTATAACTTCAAAAGTATTCTTTCTACCAGTATATTACAATACTATATCATTCCTGCCTTTTACACACATACTATCTAGCAGACAGGACTTTTTGTGTTATAACTCCAAATTTTATCACCTACTGGCCAGCTAGGGATGAACCTCTGAATTTGGTGAAGTTGAGACTTAAATTACTGAGTTCATCAGGAAACCTATGCTCAAAGACTATGTCGAGCTTGGTAGGACCTGCCCAGACATAGGCTTTGAGGAGAAGGGGTTTATAGCACAATTGGACTAAATTCTTTTTACTTTAAATAAAATGACAAAAAGTCATCAAAAAGTATACTATGCTGTAATATCAATTTTGTCATGCCATATTTTAGGGGGGCATTCTTCTATTCAATGTTCCTATTTTTACTATAAAACCTCCTGAAATACGGGTAAGTCCATTTCTGCTATGGGGGAAAATGGAGGTAATTAACATTTTCTTCCCTCTATAATTCAGAATAATTTCTGTATTGAGCAGGGTTTTTTCTTGATACATACCCTTGTTGACCTACCTGGTTCCCCCAGGTACTCAATGTTCTTCAAACCAACAGTTTCAATGCTTAGAGAATGTTTGCACTTGTTCAACTTTTGGCATGCAGCAGTTACCCTTTCACAACTACGCTTTGGGAAAAGAGGAAAAAAACCTCTTCTCTGAACACACATAGCTGAGTGATTAATTTGCCCACTAACCTCAATGATAGGGGAAACTGACTCTGGGGGTGCCTGAAACCCGACATTACCATTATGACCCTGATGTAGGTTTAAATCATAGTTAACCTATAAATATCCACACGATCTAAAATGAACAAATGTGATATTGCAGGTTCTTATGCAGCCCCTAAGTGGGAATCTTAATTTGGGTAACATTACCTGAATCAGGTCGGCCATCTGAGCTTCGGAACTCTTGCATTCTCTTTTCTAGTTTTTGCTGTCTCCGCCGTTTCATGACTACTTCAGGATTTGATATTGTGCGTGTAAAACTGGTTTCAGGCATATCTTTATACACCTCTGCTGCCAGGCGAGAATTCTCACTTGCCAGAAAAGAAACATCACAAATGACAGTTTGAATGGTTGTTTTCCAGAGCAAAATACTAGATTAAGATATTCCAAGACCACCTCAGGATTTCCCTTGATACTGTAATTTATTATTTGAATAGTGTATCTACTAAACCAGCACCTAAGAATATAATAGACTTGTATGTCAATAAGGAGATAATGATCCTTTTAAAGCTAACATAGCTTAAAGCATAGTTTGTTAATTACCTATTGTTATTACTTATAATTACTAAAAAAAGATTAACTCCAAACTGAAACTAGACATGTAGAAAAGGAATTAGTAATCTCTAAACAAGTATGAAAGACAGATATGGTTTCTAAAAGTCAATTTGTGACTATGACTGAACAGCAACCAATCTCATTTCCTCTTTAACTATCCTCCAGCCATGCTATTCTGTTTGGATGAGTAAAGGTATTAGAGAATATATGAGGAATGATTGTTACAGGAGGCAGAAGTTACATTCCCTCATTTCATATATATGAAATAGTACACAGATGAAGGGGCATGCATGTGAAGAGAATATTCTTGACAACAGAAATTTCTGCTACTACAGAGTGTTTTCTACTTTAGAATCTATGCTTAAAATAACTCTTTCTAATGGCATATCAACGAGTATTTCATAAGTAGCTACTGTAATATATTTTTACTTGCCTTTAATCACTTTTGGTCACTATCATGGATTACATAGGGAGAAATCTTTTGGTTTGCAAAAACAAGGTATTTAGGTTGTTTCAACAATGAACTTACATGTCATCTCCATGCAAAGGCCTATCATCTTTATCAGATGCCTGTCTCAATGCCTCTTTCTCCCGCTTCTTTTTTTCCTTTTTTTCTTTCTTTGAAAGAGTTCTTTTAAAGTTCTGGATCACACCTTCTTTTTCTTGTTTTTCAGGCCCATTACTCTGAGCCTTCTGAAAAAAAAAATGTTGCAGAAGTTCTGATTGTAATAATTTCTGGAAACTGAAATTGGTGAAGTTAAAATTATGTATTTTTAAATTATATTTCCACAAGAGAAAGTAAACAGAGAAAGGATGAAGTGATTTTCACAACGGAAAAATCTAAAATACTTTTACTTACATGTAAATTAAAAATTGTAATATCACATACACTTATACACAAAAGTAATAAAGATTTTGATTACCCAAGGCTACTTTTTTTAATGGCTCTGTTAGTAGGTTGATTTTGTAGATTGTTGAGAGAAGGGGTTAGATTTTTTTTTTCCTGTGGTATAAAGAAGATCTTTCTCACAGAAAAGCAAAATAAACTAATGGTAGTATAAAAAAAGTTTGAAAATGTAGATTGGAGCAATACTGTTGGAAGGCTTTAATTGCTAGATACCCCAATCCTTTACTCATAAAGTGATTTTAACCCAAAGTAAAATTCTACATTTATTTCTGTTAAATTTCACTTAACTGGTGAACAGCCAGCATTTTAGTTATCACTCTAGACATTTTTGTGGTTCTGCTTCTATTATCTAATAATCTATCTATTCCTCCCAAATTTCATCACAAATCTGAGATATTTTCAATTCAAGTCATTAGGTAAATATGTTCAACAACACAGGTTGCACTAGACAGTTTATGGAATCCCTTTTAATCCTGAGAATCTGTGAATTTATACTATTTAACTATTAAGAATAAATACAACTAAGGGTACTGAGGTGTACCCCATAACTCAGCCTTCTTTGGATTCATCAATTCAATCATTTAAGAAACCATTTAACAGTAGTATGTTCAGCACACATTTCTCTATTTTATCCACAAGAATAGCATGACAATCAACTATATAGGATGTCCCAAAAGTCTTAGTGCAAGTTTAGGCTTTAGTTACTTCTTAAACTACACTAAAATTTTTGGGACATCATATTTCATATTTACAGCATTTAAAATTCTAAAGATTTATGTTAAATGAAATCATGCTGCTTTTGATATCTAGTAGGTGTAGGTACCAGTCAAATTATCAAATCAGATAGAATTTGATATAAAAACAGGAAATTTCAGGTGGCACACAGTGGTAGACAAATATTTGTTAAGCATCTACTGTATCCCAGGCATAGCAGTAGGCACAGGGCATATAGATATAAAAAATGCAACAACCCCATCTGGCACAGGGCTCTTTCTTACATATTAATTAAATGTACTAAGTCATATCTAGATAAAAATAGAAATGAGAATAGTCCAAATAACTGAAAAAGGTGGTGGGGTTCGTGTGCGTGTGCGCATACGTACAATTTTTTTTTTTTTTTTTGCTCTGTATCTTTGAGAGGAAGCAAAAGACACAGGGAAATAACTTGTTCACAACCATACAACTAGAAGTCTATTCCAGATCTCCCAACTTCAATGCTAGTGTTCTTCCCCTGTACAACAGAGTACTATTTTCTTATCATCATACTTTAAGGTTCATTAAAGAGCGAAGGGTGGTGCAACAAAGCTGGGATTTGAATCATGGTCCTCTTCAAATCGAGCACTTACTCTAGTGCTTTTGTCTGCCTTCCAGAAGTAAAAAAGAGTAGAGGAATAAATGAAGCAATAAATTTTAAATTCAAAAGACAAATGATCAAAAACCATTTTGCTGAAAAACATTTTGCTTCATGAGTTTTTACTTAATATACACAATTGGGAAATCTTAACTGGGTAAGATCTGGCTCTGAACTTTAAAAACTATTATAATATGAAATTGAGGACACCTACCTTAGGAGGAACAGCATCATTTTCATTCTTGAGCACAAATCTGCCCTCCCGATCATCTTTGTTCCAATTTAACTGTACAACTAGAGGCTTCTCATCAATATCCAATCTTCTTTCTTCTTCAACACAGGAAAAGATTTTTTAAAAAAAAGACCATGGTTACTTAATGTACCTGATAAACAGATAATGATGATACCTATTATTTTGATCTTAAAAGGTGTAAAAAACATACTTCCAGTGCTTACAAAATAAATGAAATATTTAATATTTAAATTCAACTATGCTCAGGACTATGTAAACTATAAAGGAAAAAGACATACTAGTTGGGGAGATAAGATGAATTAGAATATGAAAGCAAATACATGATAACGAATTGCAGTACCAATGTAATATAAAGAAGCCAAAGTTCATTAGGCATCATCATGGACTAAAAGCTTCCCAGAGAGAATGAGCTATGAGCCAACTTAAGAGGCTACGGGGCCACTAGGTGGCATATTGGACAGAACACTGGCAGTGGAGTCAGGAGGCCCTAGGTTCAAATTCCAGCCTCAGATACTTACTAGCCACTTACAAGCTGTGTGACCCCAGGCAAGTCAGCCCATTACCCTTCCCCTTCCCCTCCCAGATAGGCTGGACAGAGCACTGATCTAAATGGAGAGAGCACTAATAGAGGAAGTTGCCTAGTTTACATTAAGCTGAGGCATTTAACTTTTGTTCAAAGGCAACAAGCTTCTGGAATAAGGGAATGATGGGATAGAAAATACACTTAAGTAAGATTATTTAGGTGATTGTGCATAATGTAACAGAACAGAGCAGGAGAAAAGACAACCTAAAATATTTTTTGAGTAATAAATGAGGAATACCTGAACTAGGATGGTAATTGTAAAAGTGAGTAAAAAGTGCTTATTTATGCCCATTACTTTGATACTGTTGGGATTTTACTGATGTCCTCTCTAGGGAACTACTTTAACCAAAAACAATTGGTGGTCAACCTTCTGGTGATGAAGCTCTCTATATTCTTAGCAGCAAAGCTGATCCTTTCAACTGTGACCAAACTGAAAGCCTTTCTGCCTTGATATATATGAACCAGTTCCCAGGATTCCCAACCTAGTATATGGGTGTACCCTAGGTATATGTAAGATTCGGTTCAGGAATTATCTTATTTAAATATTTCAAAATTAATGGTTTTAGGGAGGGAAAATTGGATTGTAGGAAAAGGTACAATAAGAAAAGGTAGGAGTATAATATATCTGAAAAATACGTGAGATGGTTAAAGGAAAATTGCTATCATCCAAAATCAAAGTCTGAATATGAAACTCTTATAATATTGAGCTGGAAGAAATTAGCAACAACCACTCAGTAATGAGCTAATTGATCTGAAGTAATGAAAAACTCAATTTATTGTCAATCACCGAAATTTCAAAATTTTAGTTGTATCCTGGACCTTAGCTGCAGTAGTTAAAATCTGAATGAATGAACATGCACTTATTAAGTGCCTACTATGTGTAAAGCAACGGACCATTAGACTTGGATTGGGAAGACCTAAATTCAAATCTAGACGTGAGGCATTAGCTTGTGCGACTATAGGTAAGTCAGACATTTTTTTTTAAATATAAAAATGAGAATAATCCTAGCACTCACTTCCCAGGATTCCCGGATGATATGTAAAGTGCTCTGCAAACTTCAATGTACTATAAAAAATGCGAGGTACTCAACAGATACTATCATAGAAAAGAGAGTCAGTTCCTGATCTATAAGGAAGGTCGTCACATCTAAATGCGGAAAAGTATACATATAGAAGGTTTTGGCTGCAAGTCAAAAGGAAAGGCTCAATGACCCTTAATGTTTAACAAAAAAGTAAATATATAAAACTATTTCTGATGTTGAACCCTTTGACATGCTAAAAATTTTGCTGGCAAGAATTACCTTTTTTTGGTTTTAGGTAAATACAATTTATATTTCCTGAGCACTTAAAGTAGTATACAAGATGATTTAAAAGCAAGCAATTTCTTCCTTTCATGCTTAACTTCTATTTATTTACATAAATGAATCATATTCATACCACTATCATCTAACAAGAACATTATTGGCATTTAAACCTATTAATTACTTCTAGGTATTTCAGATGGGTAAAAAATAGCAAGTTATTTATATATATGCTATAGTATTACTGCATTTTCCTCCCATAATGCTGCTTCAAAGAGAGATACCTATAATGTCAACTAAAGTCTCACCTTAGAAGATAAAAATACACTGAGAATAATGAAATTTTACTTCAAAGCTTAATCTTTATGTTACTATCATGTTTAACTGTATTGCAAATATTAATGATTACAAACTAAGGGTTATTAGTTACTTGTAACTGTGAACTTCCAAAAACATGGAATATATCATTAGTATAGGTGATCAGCAGGTCAAAGATGGATTTCACTATAAGGATAGGTTATGCTACTTATTGTTATGCTACTTACTGTATTTTTAATGGGGGTAGGGAATTCAGTGAGGAAACTCAGTCTTCCAATGCAAATCAGCACCTCCTCTGAGGCTTATTGTCTTTCAGAGAATTGTCCAAGTACCCTTAAAGGTTAAATGACTTGCTCAAGGTCACATGACTAATATGTATCAGAGGCAGAATGTGAACTCAAGTGGTCCTAATCACAATGTAACTTTCTATCTATCTAAAGTAGGGTCTCTATGTTACCTGTCTGGAAAAATGACTTAATAGAAAGAAACAAAATTCTAATCTACACTAATATTCTACAAACCATAATGTTATAAATATCAAAAATGTATAAGACTTCTAACATCTATTTTAACTATCTTGCTATCACCCTTACCCAACACTAGAGTTGCTGTCCTCAATCTCAAACCCCTCCAATCTCCAGCTTTTGGAATTCTACCCAACCTTGAAGATTTACCTAGCACCCATGGCTTTTCGGTGCTTTTTTCTCCTTCCTCCCATGCTCACCTGCTCTAGGTAGACACATCACTCTCCTTAGAATGCTAATATGATTGTACCTAATGTATTTGCCATAGCCCAGGCATGAGGTCGCAGGTTCCACCCCTGCCATAGTCTATTCTGTATGAGAATTTATGTATTTATATGCCTTACATTATTTTCAGCATCTGAAGTCAGAAACCACTCATTTCTCTTTACTATCTCTCAGCTCTCAGTTCCAAACAGTGCTTAATAAATGTTTAAATGCTTGCAAACTAAAATGAAATCAGCACATTACCTACCCCATCAATTATCCTGGATATATGAGCTGTTTTCCAAGGTGCTGATATATTTTAACAAGGAAAGACAACCAATTCCATGACCTATATTAAAAAAACACAACCCAATCAAGATACACTAACCTCCACTGACATGCACTTCATAGAGTGAATACTTAGGAGATGACAGCATTCTCATGTCAGGTCGAAATTTCTCTGCAAGAGTTTCTATCACATCTTGAGTTGTAGCAGTACTGGAGACCCGGATGCATTTTGTTGCAAAGTTTCCAGCAGCTTTATCTTGAAAGTAAAATCTCATTACTCCATGGAATTCCAGATCCTAAAAATAAAAATATTTCAGTTATTGAGGGACAAGGGGGGAGATTAAACCTTGAAAACCATTATGAATGTTGGTAAAAGAAAGGCTTTCCACAGGATAATCTGTTTCACTAAAATCAGAAGTATCTTAGTACTAATGTTTAAATGAACATTTAAAGAGTTAAGGAAATCTTTAAAAAGGTTGCTTCACTCCAAACAACACTCTGGTTACATGAAGATACAACACTCAAATGTTCTATCTTCTTGCTGCATTAGTAATTTTTATTTTGTGAAGAGCAGATAACATGGAAAGGGGGAGGGGCAGCTATCTATTATTCCACACATAATTCTGATCAGTAAAGAAAAAGGGCAGGTTACCAAGGATGAATATGAAAGGTCTGGAAGAACATGAGGCATATTAAATCTCAAAAAAGCAAAAGCTGTCAACAAATCACACAGAAGCAGAGTTCAAAGGTACCTCACCTCACAGGTCATCTAGTTGAACTAGTCCCCAAAGAACTTCAAATGGGGAACACACTCCCTTTTTCAAAGCAAATCATCCCATTTTTAGACAGCTGTTAGGACATTTTCCCCTAGACCAAGGCAAAATCCTGTCTCTGCAACTTCTAAAAGCCACTGGTCTTAGTAATGACTTTTGGGACCAAACAAAACCAATCTAATCCTTGTTAGATTTGACAGGAGGACAAATTTTTTTTATTTCCATCTACTAGTAATGTACTAATACATAGTAGTTCTCAGAAAAAAATCTGCTAAATTTAGATAACTGCAAAGCTAATTGGCTAAGGAGTGTGCACTCTCAATTTTTTAACAAATTGTTTTCTTCAGTTAGCTTTTGTACTTCCTTTTCCATTTGTCCAGTTTTCCCAGTTAGGTTTTGTGCTTCCTTATCTATGTGGCCAATTTTACTTTTTAGGAAGCTATTCTCTTTGATGTATTCTTTTTTCCATTTTGTCAATTTTATTTTTAAAATCATCAGTCAATTTTTCTTCTACCTCTCTATTTCGGCTTTTAAATCCTTCTTGAGCTCTTCCAAGATTACTTTTTGAGCTTGAGACCAGTTCATATTTCCTTTTGCGATTTCAGATGTGGGTACACTGTTGGTGCTATTCTCTTCTGAATTTGTTATCTTGGTCTTCTCTGTCCCCATAGTAAGATTCTTACAGTCTTTGCTTTTCTGATTTGCTTCTTACTCATAATGAGACTGCCTTTTTCCTGGCTTTTAAAGTGGATCTCCGCTTCTGGGGCACAGGGGCTCTGACCCACATTTCTTGTGCTGAGAACTTGACGCCTAGTTACTCAATATGCTAAACATTAGGAATAAAAATATTAATAAGAAAAATGTTAATAGCTTTTTTTTCTATTAGGAAAAACAGGCAGGGACAAAGCCTCTTACTAAACCTACTTACTCAAATGACTCCACTTTCATTTCAATGTGAAATTCAATACAACTGCGGGTTTGCCTAAATTCTTGTTTATATAGAAAAACCACTAATATGGTGCTTTAGATACTGTAAAAGTTCAAGAAATATTTCCTGAATTACATGAACAGGTATTCTAGTTAGTGGTACATTATATTATGTCACTTATACGGATCACCCATTTAAAAAGAATTGAGATTTAACTAAAATCCAATGGACATAAAAGCTGTGAATACAATTTAATCTTTTATGATTCAGAAAATAATTCAGAATACTCTAGTTATTCTGGGGTGCCATTACAAATCTCTGTTACTAATATGTTTTAAAAAAAAGGTTAAAGCTGGATCTGTGTATTTTGTTCCTCTGGATACTTTTTTAGAGTAAGCCCCTTTCTGGATTAAAGTAGCTTTTTTTTTACTTAGATGATAAGGAAATGACTAGCAAAATGCTATAAAAATTCCAAATTACAGGAAAAGCATAACTCTTCCTGCCTCTCATCTTTTTCTATTTTATTTTATCTTGAACACTATAGATTTTCCTGAAATGCTGATTTGCTTTTAAGTCATTCCCTTTCTAGCTCAGATCACCTCAAAATTACCTACAAAGCCTACAGGATGAACTCCAAATTCCTTGTCTAGAAAAAGTCTTGCAAAAAGCTCACCCTCTTATGTCCAACATAACCCTAAATGCGCTTCTCATCTTTCTCCTACATTAATCATTTTTCACGCCCAATAAAACTGTTGTGCTAAACAAACTATACTTTCCTAAGATGTTCTTTGCTTCCCTTCATCTAGAATGCCAAAGAGAATTCGTTGGGTCTTTCAAGGCCCAGGTCAAGCTCCATTCCTCTGGTGATACTGGGATGCCTTCCTGGACCACCATGATCTTTATAGTAATAATTTGACAATTAATCATAAAGTACCTCATAGTGTAGATTGTATTAGAGTCTTGTGTCATCATTAACTTCCCTCTCTACGTGTGCAGAGTTTAAAACTCCTCAAAGGGCAGGGATTGATGTTTATGCTTCTCCTTCCTTAGAAGGAATATTCCAGATTGGGAGGTATAGGGGGAGGGAAGGGTCCTCTTGGCCAGACTGGCAAATATTACTCAGAGTTGCTAAAATCAGGGAGATTTTATCTCTACTAACTAACTAAAATTTTATCTCTACTAACTAACTAAAATCAACTAACATCACATAGCTACTATGTGTTGGAGACAAAACTTAAACCCAGGTTTTCCTAATGCAAAGGTGGGAACCTTTATCCACTTCAACACAGTTTCTAAATGAAAAGACAATATTTAAATGACATTTATGCATTACATAGCACTTTAAAGTTGATAGACCACATATAAATAAATAAAATTAAGGTCTTATGAGGGTCATACAAGATTAAGTACTTACAGTATAAGAGGCAACCAGAGTAATAGAAACAGCACTAGAGTTAGGAAAACAGGTTCAAATCCTCCCTCAGATACTAAAGCCTTAGTTTCCTCATCTGTAACATTACAGTTGGACTCAGTGGCCTCTAAGATCCCTTCCAACTCTAAATCTATGAACATTATTGCCATTTTTACAGACAAAAACTGAAACTTCAGAAACTTGTCTTTGAACAAATAACCAAGCACATGCCAATGACAGACTGAAAATGAGGACTTCCAAATCCACCACTCTAAAACACTACACCTGTATTTAGAGTGATTTATATATTGAACAGTACAGAAGATCTTTGAATTTAAGGTGGAGCATGCCAACTCACTTTCTCTACCCAGAGATGGCGCTAAAACAACACTCATAAAGTCTGGGTGAAGCAGATGCTGTTTTGAAATGCTGACTGATCCTAAGAATTTACTCATTGAGGGATTATCTGAGCATGGACTGCAATATAACTGTTTCAGGAAACTCCATAAAAACAGAATTTCTAAAGCTAGGAGGGGGTCTTATGTATTCTAATTTTACAAATGAGGAATAGGAAGAAATGACTACTTAAGATAATATATTTAAATGGTACTGAATAAAGCATTTATTTAGCACTTATTTGCAAAGCACTTTGGATATAAATATCAATAAAAATGTGTTAACAGCCTATTGCATGCTAGGCACTGTTCTAAAGTCTGGGGGTACAAAGAGAAAAAAGCAGACCAAAGGTTTGTAATCTAACTGGGGAGACAACATGAAAAAACTATGAAGAAACAAGCTACGTACACGATACAGCAGATAAATTGAAGCTTTATCAATAGATTAGAAGACTAGTAAATTAAGAGGAAATGGGAAAGGCTTCCTGCAGAAGATGAGATTTTAGATGGGACTGGAAACAAGGGAAACCAAGAGGCAGAGATGGGAAGGGAGCACATTCCTGCCATGGGGGCCTGTCAAAATATAAGGAGCCAGGAGATGGAACTGTCTTGTTTGAGGAATGAATGGCAAGGTCAACGTCAGAGAATGAAAGAGTATGTGGGGAAATGTAAGAAGACTAGAAAGACAGGGGAAAGCGACAGAAGAAGAGGGCAAATCATGAAAGGCTTTGAATGCCGGAAGATTTTATATCTGATCCTGAAGATGATAGGGAACTACTGGAGTTTATTGATCTTACAGATCTGAACTTTAGGAAAATTACACTGGCAAATGCATGAGGGGGATAGAAAGGAGTAGCTAAGAACTGAAGCAGAAATAGAAAACATAATAATTCATGGTCTCAAGGAGCTTACATTCTAAAGAGAGAGGTGACATATAAAGAATTCATATCCATTTTTACTGCACGACTGTATTTCCTTACATTTATATACCATAGTTTTTTCAGCCATTCCTCAGCTGATGTGTTTTCATTTCTCTGCTACCCCAGAGTGTGTTGTGTGAGTGTTCTGGTATGTACTAACCTTTGTTTTTGTCTTTGAATACTTCAGGGTATATGCCCACTACTTGGGATTGCTAGGTCAAAGCCATACCCAGAAATTTAATCTCCATTTTTACAATTCATTTTTCCTTCTGTTATACCAAGATAATACATAATAATGATTAGTAGTCAAAAATAACTTCCAGATACATACTCTGTACAGAGAATCACATGAGTTCTGGCTAGCCCACCCCAATTCAATAGCATGTAAGCTTTTTTAGGACAGGGATTTTTTTTTTTTTTTTGTATTCCCAAAGCCTGGTACATAGTAGGTGCTTAATAAAAGGTTGGGTGAATGAATACCACCTTTTCAAGTACAGCTATTAAAGCTTTAAACTACATTAATATGTATAATTAAAATGTTTTTGAAGGGAAAAAAAACATTGGTTACCCTCAACTTAGTGTGAATCCAAGTAAGATAACAAATAAGATAGGCAACATTCAGAAAATGAAGTTTTCACTGGGGCTCAGAGAAAGAAGAGGACTAACTACTCTAGGTGAGTTATACAGCCAAAAACTACCTAGGTTCCTGTGGGAAAAGGAAGAGGAGGCAGAATTAAGGGGGAGGAAAACAAAGGAGTTAGGTTAACAAATAGAAAAAAAATTTTGTCTTCATATAAACCAATAACTATTCCTATTTATACATCATTCTTAAAGCACATTCCTAAAAGCCTTGTGAAATAGTTACTTTAGAAGGTACCCATTTTTCCAAAGAAATTTGAGACTCTGAGAGGTTAAATGACTTGGTAATAAGCACAAGGATACTAGGATCTAGAATAAGACTTGAAATCCTATAGTACTACAGCCTCCAAGTCCAAAGCACTATTCATGATATGGCTGGTTTAAAGCCCAGGGTCTATGACTGATACAGCCAGCATACAATTAAAAAACACCTCATATCTCTCACGTGATGTGAATCGCCAATCCGTAATCTAGGAATCTACAATATTAGGATTTAAAACTTTGAAGCTAGAAGGAAATGCTGGTTTTTACACAGGAGAGGTCAGGTGATGGGTCTGAGTTCACATGGCTCAGGGGAGATCAATGTGAGCAACAGTAAAGGAAGTCCAAAATTGTTTTGCATTTTCATTTGTTAGTCAAGATTCTAAACTTTGAAACTTATTTCCCTGGTAACCTCCCTTACTTCAAGACTCTTTTCCTTCATCCCATCTAAGCTATTCCTATATCCACACCTCCATTAAGTGTACTTACCACAGGAACGTGTTCTCCTTTCTCCATTTGTCTCTTGGTTTCCTTAAGTACCATCTAAAATCTCATCTTCTATGCATACTATTTTTTTAAAAAAAGTTTTTAGTACTAACTACACAGTATTGGTGCTAATTTCTTGAGCAAAACAGTCTTCATGTCTCAAATCCTTTGCCTCCTTGTCTTTCTTGTTGTTCCTATCTTGCTAACAATCTCCAACTCTGGGTTATTCTCACCAACTTCCTAAATACTACAAGAGGAAGCCACTGTGTGGAGCATAAATTCATGTCCTCTAACCTCAACTGAACCCTCATTGATGCTTTTATTATTAACATATCTCTCCAACTGGAGGGCTGGAATGTAACTTTCCATCTCTAGTTCTGCTTGGTTTGAATTCCATGGAACTAAGGGACTCTGGAGTGTCCTTCTCTAACATCCAGGTGTGACAATGCTATTCTGACTTAAGCAACCAACAAGTATTTGTTAAGTATTTATTACATGCAAAGGCAATTATGGAGTGTCATGGGTGAGGCCCAGTCTGGAAGGATTCCTGTCAGAATTTGGGCCAAGTTGTTTAGGTTTTAAAAGCTAAAAGTCTCTATTTTATTCCAGAGTCAACAGTAAGTCACTTTAGTTTGTTGGGTACAGGAGTTGCATGAGCAGATCTAAGCTTAAGGAAAATTACTTTGGTAGTAGTGTAGAAAATAGTGAGAGTAGTGAGAAAATTGAGAGAGATTATAATAATGTAGATGAGAAGTGATGAGGGCCTAAAACTAAGGCAGCAATTGTATTAGTGGAAAGAAGAAGCTGGATGTGAAAGATGTTGGCAAGCTATAAATGGCAAGGTATGGTGGCTGATGGGGATGGGGGGGTGGGAGGTGTGGGATGGGGGAGGGGGCAGGAGGAGAGGATCGGTGAGGAGGCAGTGAAAAGATGAGCATAATTCAAAGATTATGATCTTGAGACACTGCAAGAATGGTGGTAATTAAATACAATTTCATACAAGCAAGTATAAAAAGTTATCAACACAACTTAATCAAAACATAAAAGGTACAAATAATCCCTGGACCTATGTTATAGGTTTTAGAATGATCATGTCTGATTATTATTACAGGAATACAAAACCACCAATGTCACTAAAAAATCCAACTAGATACATTTTTCTATGTTTCACTTAACAATTAACGTACACTTAACATTTCCCTACATGTGTGTTAATTCACAATAATACCTACAAAGTGGTAAAGAGGACAAAAGTTGCATTTCAATTATACAAAGGCTATATTTCAATAGCAATGAATTCAAATCATTTTAGCACACTGCAAATATACATAGCAAGAACCAACATGCTTAAAAGAAATTCCATTTAAAATTATTTTACATAATTTTCTCATGAGAGTTATCTGCTAAAAATTAAATTTCCAGAAAAAATGGGGGATGAGAACAAAGGCCAAATTCCTTAATCCTGCAGTTCTGGCCTTCCAAAATAATTAGGTCACAGATACAAGATTTAGAACTAGAGACCTTTAAGGTCGTTTTAGTTCAATATCCTTAAGTGACAGGTGGGAAAACTTAGGATCAGAAAAAGCAAGAAATTTGCTTTAGGTGATACTAAATCCTACACTTCTACTTCTGTGCCTTTGCTCACATTTTCCTAGGCCTGAAGACTCAAAAATCCCAAATCTCTGCATACAGATATCCTATCCATTCTTAAGGGAAGCTTCGGCTGATAGCTACCTTTCTCGAACATTTTACCCATCCCTGACAAAAAAGCAGGAAGGTACCAGAAAGATTCAGTTTCATTCCTCTAAACTCCACAAGGACCTTGTTTATACACTTAAGGCTCTAACTGGACTAAACATTTGATTAGACCCATCTCCCCTATTAGAGGAAATAAGATCCTTGCCAGCAGGGATTGCATCATACTTCTCTATTTCTCCCAAAGTCAAGCCTAACGCTTTATAATGAATACCTCGATAATACCAACTAGACTAAATTTAAGGGCTAAAAGTGAATCACTCTAAAATATTTGCCACATCAGGCCAGCAAAATGAATATTCTTCAATCACCTTTGACTTAAGTCTCTTTAACTATATTTCTTATAGGCAGGAAAACTTAAGACATGTTTTATATTCCACAATACTTTGTAAAATGAAGTTTAAAAAAATGTAAAAAATGGCCAGACAATTCTCTACCTTTAGATTAATCTATTCTGAATGATGAAATCATAGCAAAAGTAGAAAAAAAGGAGAACATCTTTCTTTGACAATCTATAGTGTAAGGAAAATTGACCTCTAATAACAGCCCAGCAGAAATACAGTCCAAGCTTATTCTAGACGCTGGGGTCTGGCAACTTAGTAAATGCTAAGATTTTTTGATATGGCGAGACAAATCTTTTCAGTTTTTATAGTAAAAGGTAAAATCTCTCTCCCACAGAACTGTTTTGGTAAATATGCATATCTGAAAAATTAAAATCTTTTCAAAAGACTCACTTGCACTTTAGTGTCATGTGTATATAAGATAGAATTAGGTGGATTCTTAATACAAAAGTGATAAAAAGTCACTGAGGCTTGGTAGGAAAGAAATTCATGAATGGAAAATGGCTCAAGAAGGGTAAAATTTTTCAAAAGCAACATGTTCAGAATGAAAAAGGTAAAACAGGAACTGAGTAGCAATGCATATCAAGATGCTATATGCATGTGAGAAAATACAATAACCCAAAAGGAAAACAGGGTAGAGAAAATTTGAAGTTAGACTCATGGCACTAGAAAATAGAATTTTTTAAGGGAATATACAAAAGACTACAAAGAATAAAGATAAAATGGAACTGATTAAAAAAAAAAGTTTGGGAAATAATCACAACCTTGGCAGAGAGAGCCATGATATAGAATCAATGGGAGGCTTCAGTTATCTGAACATTTGCTGGAGCTCTCCTCACCCAAAATCAGAGAAACCAATAATTTCCTGCCTTGACTTCATGACAATTTTCAACCTTCAAAAGATGGTGGAACTAATGAAGGAAAATTCCATTCTGGACCTGATACCTACAAACAAGAAGATAATGGTTTCAAGGATGACAAAGATAAAAAAGAAGGCATGGGGGAATTACACCCTTTCATAATAGAAGTGTGACATAGTGAAGGAGAAGAAAGCTGAGCATAATCTGCAATGTTCCCCAGTTAGGAAAGTAGATTTTTACAGGATCAAGAGAAAAGAAGGGTTTAATCAACATATTAATCAAGAGATATGACAGTTACCAAAAAAAAAAAAAGTTAATAAAATGGGACAGTTAGGTAACTCACTAGAAGGACCGTGACTTGGAGACAGACTTGGGGATAAGACTTGGAGAGAAGACCTGGGTTCAAATCCCTGCCTAGATAAACTGTAACCAGATATTATAGAGAGCCATCAAGTAAGACATGTACAAGATGGAACTCATTAGCTTTCTACTAAACTCAGGACCCTACCTAATTTCCCTGCTTCTGTCTGGACTAATACCATCCTCTACACTCACATTTATAATCTCAGAATCATCTCCCTTATCTCCGTTATTCAATCAGTAAGTCAACTCTTGATGATTCTACCTTTGAATCCTGCTTCCCAAATTGACTGCTAGACATCATCACATGGAAATTCAACACATATCTCAAACACTCATGGCCAGAACAAACGATGCATTATGCATGTCTGTCTCCCTATATTACTCCAAACAAAACAACAACAAAACCCATTCTGTTTCTCCATTTCTGTCAAGGGTACCACCAGCTTCTCCAGTACACAACTGTAATTATCTGCCAATTCTAACTCCCATACATCCTCACATCCAATCGAGCTTTCAGCAGCTCTCACTCCCTGAATTCAGTCTTCTATCTCCTCAACATAGCTGCCAAATTGATATTCCCTAAAGCACACACTTTTTTTATTTTCCCTGTTGATTGATACTTTGGTGACTCTGTTTCTAGGATAAAATACCAATTCATATTGGCATTTTGAAGTCTTTCTCAATCTGGTTTCAACTTCTATATATTGCCAGATTTCATATTATTCTCCAACACTTGATGCTCAAAGTCAATCTGGCCTGCTTGCAAGTTTCCTATATACCACAACCAATCTCCTACCTCTGTACTTCTGCAACAGCTGTCCCTTCATGAACAGAATGCTCTCAGATCACTTCCACCTCTTAGAATCTCAAGCTCCTTCAGGGTTAGCTGAAGTAAGGCTTTCCTGAACTCCACCATGCCCTTCCTGCAACCCACTCTCCAGAAATGTCTAAATAGTTTACACTCACTTATCTGCACATGTATTCATTTTCCCAAGTAGAAGAAAGGTAAAATCCCCCAAAACAAGAACTGTTTCATGTTTATCTTTACTGTCTAGAGTACAATGCCTAGTACTTTATTTTAAAGGGGATGAGGGGTGGGGGTGGGGGGGTGGGAATGGGCAGTGAGAGTGTAGCATGGAGTTGAAGGACCTGTGATTTTATCAATTTAGGGAGGTTCTGGTGAGGAGTTTCCTCTACCAATGCAGATCAGCACTTTTCCTAGAAACTTAACAGTCTTATTTAGAGTTTCCTGGGGGCACTAAGAGGTTAAGCAACTTGTCCAGAGTCACACAGCCTGTAAGTGGTAGAAACACTAGATAGGAGGGACCAGCTTGGGCCTGGAATCAGGAAGACCTAAGCTGTGAGACCCGGGATAGGTAGGTCTCTTACCCAGTCTGCCTCGATTTCCTCAACTGATAAGGATAACAGTACCTGTGTCACAGGGTTATTGAGAAGATCATATAAGATAATGTAGGTAAAGCACACAACCCAATGCCTAGCACATACTAAATGTTGTTATTATTATCATTTAAAGCAGGTCTTCCTGACTACACGGCCAGTTCTCATATTACCTGCCTTTCACTTGCATGACATAGACACTAATAAAGGTTTATTAACAAAGAAAGATGTATCTAATTTCAAATAGTCTCCAAAATGGTTGGACTAGTTCACAGCTCCACTAAGAGTGCATTAGTTTCTTATTAATCTATAGCCACTTTAATGTTGCCTGTTGTCATTTTTTTTTTAATCATCTCTACTATTTTCAGCACATGAAATGGAAACTGTTTTAATTTGTATTTTTCTTGCTACTAGTGATCTGGAACATATTCTCAATATGGCAGTCTGAAATTATTTTTTAAAGTTTCTAATTTTTGATTAGTATTTATTAAGGAAAGGCTATCATAATCAAGACTTTACTAAAGGATATTTACAAAAGTTTTTCCTCCTGACTCCTGTACCGACTTTTGTCTCTTCAAACGAACTATTTTGTCTAGTGTAGGAGTCAGCAAACTCTGGCCTGGGACAGTTCCAGAAGAATGTTGGGCTATTTTTGTATTGCTCAGGAACTAAGAAAAGCTTTTACATTTTAAAATAAAGTTTTATTGTACTTAAAGATGTAAAACAATTCTCAACTGATACATAAAAAACAATGCCATATAAGACATGTCTCTCTAGTCTGTAATTTCAGATATATGATGAATTCAGGGAAACAGTTAAGTTTTTTATGAACTGACAAATTCAGATAAACAGATCAGGAGAACAATATAAAGACTGCTGTAATTTAAAAGAAAACAACTACAAAAAAATATAAGGCAGTATAGAATGCGATATGTTTTGTGGACACAAATAGTCATATTTATCAGCAGAGTTTGGTTTTTACCTTTTATTTTCAATGGAACAGATAGAAACAGTAGAGGAAAAAATTGTGTTCATTTTTTTCTAATGTGAAAACTCCTTTTAAAAAAACTGCATTGCTAAAACAATAAAAAAGGAAAGTGGCAAATGCTGGAGGGGATGTGGGAAAAAAGGGAACTGATAGAGCTATTAACTAATCCAACCACTCTAGAGCACAGTTTGGAACTATGCCCAAAGGCTATAAAAATGCATACCCTTTTTATCCAACAAACTGCTATTAGCTCTGCACCCCAAAGAGATCAAGGAAAAAGGAAAAGGACCCATGTGGACAAAAAAAAAATGTATAGTAGTTTTTTGTAGTGGCAAAGAATTGGAAACAAAGTGGATGCTCACCAATTAGGGAATAACTGAACAAGGTGTAGTATACGACCCTGATTGAATACTATTGAATACTACAAGAAATGACAAAGAATACTTTCAGAAAAACCTGGGAAGACTTATGTGAGCTGATGCAAAGTAAAGTGAGCAGAACGAAGAGAACACTGTACAATATAACAGCAATACAGTACAATGATCAACTGTGAGTGGCTTAGCTATTCTCAAAAATACAATGATCCAAGACAATTCAGAAGGAATGATGATGAAAAATGCTATCCATTTCAGCAAAGAAATGATGAAGTCTGAATGCATATTGAGGCATACTTCTTTTTTTAAACTTTCTGGAATGGATGAAAAAGTTATACCATTTGAATATAATGGAATACTACTGTGATATGTGAAAGGATGAGGGGGATGATGAAATAACCTGGAAAGACGTGAGTGAAATGAATATAACCAGAATTGACAAAGCAACAGCCATAGTGTTAAAATAATAAACAATGAAAGACTTAAGTAAATCTGATTTTCACAATAACCCACCACAATTCCAAAGGACTCATAATGAAAAATTCTACCCATCTCCACACAGATAATTCCTGAATTCAGAATACAAACTGAAGCATATTTTTTCTTGCCTTTTTTTTTTGTGTGGGAGGGAGGCAGTGATGTCCACGGCTAATGTGTAAATTTGTTTGCATGACTTCCTATTTGCATTGAATTTTCTACTGTCTTCTCAACTAGTCAAAAGGGTACAAAGAGAATTTGGAACTTAAAATTTAAAAAAAGGTGAATCAAAACAACAACACTGAAAATTTTCAGCCTTCTAATGTATGAAATGGTCAATTATGACCTTTCAAAGAAATATGTTGAAACACGCCTTCCAGCTTTTAGAATAAAAATGATGAGTTATGAATAACAAATGAAGCATACATTTTCAGATGTGGATAATGTTATTTATTTTGTTTATCTCTACTTATTTGTTAAAAAGAATCAGAGCACTATGATTCTGGAAAACAGAAGAGGTCCTACAACAATACAGGTAGGTATCCTGAAAAGTTGGCTACAACACTGAACAAGGCTTATTGTCACACAGCCAACTTTTGTCAGAAGCAGAACTTGAATGCAAGTACCTAGGTCTTCCTGCCTCCTTTACAAGAGTCAATTGAAAGTTTCTACCGATATACTTGGAGTCAAGGTGAAGTTGTAAGGATGACACAGTAACATTGAGATGATTCATAAAGAGCTGAACCAGGTACCCAAATGGTTATGAGGTCAGTGAAACGCTAAAAGGACACGTCTAGTACCTTGCCATAGAGTTTTGGTTCTTGGTACTATGATGATACGTATTTTTAATAATGACTTGACCAAAAAAGTGGGAGGCTGGGGAGAGAGGGCAGTAGAAATAGCAAATTCCTCTTAAATCTATTCATGGTAAAGCTAGGAAGGGCAATTAATTCAATAATAGAATTGCAATCCAAAAAAATCTCAATTGCCTAGAACAATGAAACAAATCAAACAAGAAAACATTAGAGATAAAGTAGAGTCCTATAATAGGTCCAAAAAATTAGCTGCTCAAGGACAAAAGACACTAATAAAAACAGTTTATATGAGCAAAGAACTAGAGGTGAATAAATTAACTATATGATTAAGGTATCAAAATGAACTCTAACACAGCTGCATTTAATAAAAGTAAATTACAGTAAGCAAATAAGATAACAGTGCCATGTTGGATCCTGTCTAGAACATCGTTCAGCTCTCTCCTTTTTCCAACCCATCTACAATACAATTCTGACTATGTCATTCCTTTGACCTAAAATCTCCAGACTCTCTAGCACCTCTAAGAGAAAATGCAAACTTCTTAAGCGTGGTATTTAAAGCACTCCTCATTCTGTTTCCAAACTACTCTATACTGGCTCCAATTTATCTTTCACTCTAACACTTCAGTGAACTAGTTTAATGTTCCCCAAACTTAAATTGCATCTCCAGTCCCCACTGCTTCATTTGGGATATTTCTCATTCTTCGAATGCAGCTCTCCTTAAAATCATTTTTTCCTACCCATGTATAAAATAAAAAATATTTCTAGCAGTACTTTGTTGTAGTAAAGAACTGGAAATATTAGCAAAGTGATTATAGCAATTTATCAGCAGGATAATACATTATGACCAGGTGGGATTTATACCAGGAATGCAGGGCTGTTCAATATTAGGAAAAGTATAAGCAAAGTTGACCATATCAATAACAAAACTAATAGAAGTCATCATTATCTCAACAGATGCATAAAAAAGCTTGACAAAATACGGCAACACCCATTCCTATTAAAAACACTAAAGAACACAGGAATAAATGTAGTTTTCCTTAAAGTGAAAAGCAGCATCTATCTAAAACCAACAGCAAGCATTATAGGTAATGGGGATAAGTTAGAAACTTTCCCAATAAGTCAGGGGTGAAGCAAGGATGCCCATTATCATCTCTATTATTTAATACTGTACTAGAAACATTAGCTTTAGCAATAAGCAAAGAAAAAGAAATTAAAGGAATTAGAATAAGCAACAAGGAAAAAACTATCCCTCTTTGCAGATGACATGAGGGTATACTTAGAGAATCCTAGAGAATCAACTAAAAACTACTTGAAATAATTAACAACTTTAGCAAAGTTGCAGGATATAATATAAACCCACAAAAATCATTAGCATTTCTATATACTACCAACAAAGTCCAGCAGCAAGAGATAGAAAGAGAAATTCTCATTTAAATTAACTGTAGACAATATAAAATATTTGGGAGTCTACCTACCCAGACAAATACTCATTTGGGGCTTTCTTGGCAAAAATACTAGAGTGATTTGTCAATTCCATCTTCAGCTCATTTACAGATAAGGAAAGTGAGGTAAACAGGGTTAAGTGATTTACCCAGCCTCACACTGCTAGTAAAGTATCTGAGGCCAAATCTGAACTCAGATCAGTCTTCCTCACTCCAGGCCCAGCACTCTAGCTGGTGACTGTCTACAGATGTACAAAGACACACACTTTTCAGACATGATCATTGTGTGGATTTTATTTTGCTTAATTATACTTACTTCTTACAAGGGAAGGTGTCTCATTTACACTTAAAAAAAAGTGCACAGAAGAAAATAAAAGAAAACTTAGAAGGAAGCAAATAAGATGGACAGCTCAACACAATGCACAATATTTATTACATTGGCTTTCTTGAAAGGGAAATTTATTGCTATATATTTTTAATCTTCTCTCATGTTCTTACGTGCTCATGACTTTTTTTGTTTTTATTTTGTATTTAAGTTTTAACATTGAAGTTTATAGTCTCTTTTCTTATTGTGTATTTAAGTTTTAGCATTTAATCTCAAAATATAAAATTCTCAGGACAACATTACTGCCATAATTCAGAGCTCCAAAGTCAAAGCAGCCAAACCAAAAAAAATTCAAGTGCTGAGGAACCACAGTCAGCAACACATATGATTTAGGAGCTACCACTACGAAGAAGTAGAGAGCTCAGAATATATTCCAGAAGATAAAGGATATAGATACAAGCAAGAGTAATTTACCCAGCAAAGTTGGATATAATTCTACAGAGGCAAAAAAAAAAAAAAAAAAAAGTTTTTTAATGAAATAGAGGACCTCCCAAGTTTTCCTGATGAAAAGACAAGAGCTGCATAACAACTGTGAATTTCAAACACAAGAGTTAAAAACATAAAAAAGTAAACATGACTGAACAATCATGAGGGACCAAACAAGGATAAATTGTTTTACTTAACAGGGGAGATGACAACATGTGTCCCTTTGAATCTCATTCCTATCATGGCTCATACAAGGAATCTAATTATGATAAAAGGCCTGGTAGTGGTTCTATTATATCTTGATGATCTTAACAGATAAATATTTTTTAAAAGCGGGGAGGGAGGAGGTTAGGGGAAATTGTTTTATATAACCAAGGTGGATAAGTTGACATTTATACAAAGAATAAGGTGGGAAGAGAAATGTCTAACACCTGAACCTCATTCTCAGTTGAACTGTACAAAGTAGGGAAAACATACATATGCACAAACATATTTCATACAGCAGGGAGGTACAAGGGGAGGAGATGAGAGAAGGGGGAAACCAGAGGGAGAGCAGATTAAGGGAGGAGTTAGTATTGAGCAAAAAATTCTTAAGGATGTATAAAAATATGTATGGTTTCTGAGCCAGACAATCTGAGAAGGTACCCAAACATAGGGGAAGGGCTTAAGGGATTTTAGTATAAGAATTGATAAATCGTTTCAGAGAAAACTGGGAAGACTTACAAGAACAGACACAGAATGACACAAACAGAAGCAGGTAAACAAGTTATATGAAGAAATTGGTTTTGCTTAATTAATGTATGTTTGTAACGATTTTTTTTTCATTCTCAATTGGAGGTGGGGAAGGGAGCAGAATGAGGGAGAGAGGAGGGGAAGAGGAAAGAGAAAAAATACAAATAAGGAAAGCAGCACAATACTGCCCCCTAATATGAAGTCTTTTTTTGAAACATTAACGTTAATTTTTTTAAAGTAGTGCCCCTACCACCATCCTAATTTTAAAAAACCCACAAGCAAATAAGCAAAACACAACATGATGACAGATTAATGGATTCCAGGTTAAATCCTTGCTCTAAGATTCTATAATTTGTGTCCTAAAATCCACCCAATGTCAAAATATTCCAACTGCTGTTGAGCGACATTTTTTTTTTTTGAAATTTATTATTTATATCTATTGGATTTACATAGCACTTTCCCTCTTGTAAGCATCTTTTTAGGTTATAAGTTTTAATATGGATCCATTTACAGGTCACTTTTTATTGCTATAAAGTGCTAGAAAGCATACTTTCAAAAGGTTGATTTTAGCACATTTTATAATACGTTTAGGATGATTATGTGTAGAGATAGGACCAGAGTGAGTTTTAAAGAAAATATCATTATGCATGACTTCTTTTTTTAAGTTTTCAATATTCATTTCCACAAAATTTTGGGTTCCAAATTTTCTCCCCATTTCTCCCCTCCCCCCACCCCAAACAGGGAGCATTCCAATTACCCCTTTCACCAATCTGCCCTCCCTTCTAACATTCCTCCCCCTTCCCTTATCCCCATCTTCTCTTTTGTCCTGTAGGGTAAAATAACTTTCTATACCCCACTGGACCTGTATTTCTTATTTCCTAGTTGTAGGCAAGAGCAATACTCAACAGCTGTTCCTAAAACTTTGAGTTTCAACTTCTCTTCACCCCCTCCCTCCCCACCCATCCCCTTTGGGAAGAGCCACCTTTTTAAAGAAAATAAAATTAAAACTGAACAAAACTATTTTACATAGCAAATATAAGCAGAGCCAAAAAGTTTAGAAGAGGATTTATGATTGAAATACAGTAAACTATTAAATCAAGCTGACAATATTCTTTCTTTCTTAAATGGTACTTCTTCCCTGAAGAATGTGATTTATATTCTAGACAATACAGCAATCAACACCATAGCTTATTAATTTAATGCAAAACTGTCATGTTCACTTACATCTGATATCCATTTAATACCTGTTATCTGTAACAAATAGCCACATCATTCCAACTAATAATGATGATATTCTTGACAGCAATTTTATCATGTACATTCAATGTTCTTGGATGAGCTCAAATCAGTAAATTATCAACAAATGATTTACACTGGTGTTTAGTTGTTAAAGAAGAAAACTATAATTAAGACACATAACAGAGGTTTACACATTTTCTATTTCTTTTATAATTTGCTAGATTTCGTTTTAAAAAAACTAAAGCTGGAGCAACCAGGTGGCACAGTAAACAATACTGGCCCTGGGGTAAGGAGGACCTGAGTTCAAATCCAGCCTGGGACACAACACTTACTAGCTGTATGACCTTGGGCAAGTCCCTTAACCCCAACTGCCTTGCCTCTCCCCCTCCCCCCGCAAAAAAAAGCTAAAGTCACTTTAACTGTGGCTCTCACAATTATATAACACATGAAGTTATACTAATCTGAAGAATAAATTGTGATCCTATGATTCCAATATATTCAATTCAAGAAAAAAAATGAAAAACACATAATGTCTGATGCAGGCAACTGGTTACTTTCTTAATCTTAAAAGATGAATTCAATCCACAGAAAAATTTTTTATTCTTTCCTATTGTTCTGTTCATAAAAATTTGCCCAAATGTGCATAGTTCCATTATTTCAGTGTTCAAAACGTTATGACCTAATGATATAACTTATTCAGAAAAAATGTTAAGAGGAAACCAGAGTTTAAAATAACCTCAAGTGATGTTTGTCAGCTTTAAAATTCCCATACAAAAACTTGGTTGTTTTTACTTTGGAAAGGGTAGCTATAACGTTATTAACTGTTACAATTAACTGAGGCATGATGATGCAAATCAACTGAGCTATAAATCATGCTTTCAGAAGAAAGGAAAAGGAGAGAAGAATGAGAAGTCAAAGGCAGGAATGTGGCTGTAATCACATTTGGATAGTGTTATTAATAAAATTTCTCTCACCAAATAAAGCTTCTTTAGAATATGGATCATATTTATAAAATCCTTTGGTGAGCTCCAGAAGTTTTAAAAAAAAAGAAAAATTATTAAAATGTACCAGCAGCACACTAACAAGTACTACACGATACTAAGTTTGAGCTGATCTTTGTTCATGAAGCAGTAACCTATTTGGTTTGGTACAAAATATGAGTTGGTATATACCACCTACCATACAAGAATTCTTATAAACAATTAAAGAGACCTGTATGAAAAGACTTGAAAATTATAAAATAGAAAGTTAAGGTACTATTATTATATGGATTTTACGCTTGTGTAACATCTGAAGTTTTATTGCCTTATTCTATTCTAGTCTTATTCTTTTTCTATTCTAGTCTCCCAATATTCAATACTTCCAATACTTAAAACAGCCTCTGGCTATCCAAATACCAAACTACCCAACTTCACAACTAAAGATACAAAAACAAAAGAAGTAACAATAAAGATATGCCTTAAAAGAAACAATCCTAAAATGAGTATATGTATTGGATTTCCCCTCAAGGGCAAGAGAAGCAAACAACTTTTAGGGAGACAAGGATCTTTGAAAGATACAAAACTCAAGATTGCCTAATGACCAACAACTCCTCCTCCATTCATTATAATTTATCTTTGAAATTTTCAGAAGGAGAGAAAATCTCTAAGGATATCCATAAAGTTTCAAACTCC
This sequence comes from Bettongia penicillata ogilbyi, assembly GCA_023548195.1. Taxonomy (NCBI): domain Eukaryota; kingdom Metazoa; phylum Chordata; class Mammalia; order Diprotodontia; family Potoroidae; genus Bettongia; species Bettongia penicillata. Next base: position 19,866,523 of record JAJHZJ010000314.1, on the reverse strand, counting down.
TAGAGATAAAACCCCCAGAGGCACTGGTTCTCACTTTCCTAAGGGCAAGGCAAACAGCAACAAAAGGAAGAATATTTCAACGATAACACTAAAGGAAAGGGTATTTCAAAGTAGGGGCTAAAAAGAGGTAGGTAATATGTAGGTAACAGAGGAATAAGGAGAAGGGAGCACAAGGAATATTTTTAAAATGTTGTAAAACAAATACACACTAAGAAGACTGAAAAGTTTTGCACCCTATGACATGGAGGTGGAGTAAACATATTTCACTGAAGATTAACATGGCCAGTTAAAGGGGATACAATTAAATGGGGATTGGGGTAGTTTACCTCTGCAAACCTAGTGTGGATACTCTCTCCTTATCTGGCTTCCAAAACACTACTGCTACCACTCTCTCCTGGTTCTCATTCTATCCATCTGACTACTCCTTCGTGGCATCTTTTGGTGGTTTCTCAAGCTCCTCCTGACACCTAAACATGGATATCCCCCATTTTTCTGTGTGGCTCTCTTTCCTCTCTCCCTCCATACTCATTCCAATGTCTTCGGTCATCAATGCTACACAGATAATTTTTAAAAATCTCTATCTCTAGTCTCATTCTTTATCCTGAATTCTACTACCAAATATCCAGTTTCCAGCTAGATATTTCATTCATTCATTCAATCATCAAGTATTTAAGTGCCCTCAGTGTATCAGGCACTGTGCTAAGTTCTGGGGATACAAAGACAAAATATTAAATAATTACATCCCTCAAGGAATTTATATTCTTTTGGGTAAAAACAACACATATACAGAAAAGCAAATAAATACTGGGGAAATGTAGGCTAAAGTCATATCATATTGTGAAAGTTCTAAAAGTTTAAGAGAAAAGTTTGCATTTTATCCTAGTAGTAGGGGGAACCACTGGTTTTTTGAAGCGTAGTGAAACGGTCAGACTTGTGCTTTAGGAATATCAGCATGAGAACTGTGCGAAAAGATGAACTGAAGAGTGGAGATACAGAGTGAAGTAAAACTAATTAAAATATTCTAACAGGATCTCAAATTAACTATTTCCCAAAATGAATTCACCCATATAATCCTGGCTAGTCACCTAGAATTTCTCTGACTCTGTTGTTTACTATATATATATCTGTAAGGTTAATGGGAGAGGGGAGAGTGGGGAGAGAAGAGAATTAAAGATCTTCCCAGACCATTAATAGGTCTCAGTATCTTTTGTTAACTTCTACTGAGGCACTAGGTCAGATGGTCATGCCGTCCAGCTCTGAAAAGTGTATAAATGCTCTGAGGTGAGATTTTACTTTGGGGTTTAGTCATTGGAAGTGTTTGTTTGACCAGACAAGACTCTAGCTGCTAAGGCGCCACCCAGCTTTGAAATCTCAGATGTTGATGCTTCTCTGATAACTATGTATGCATGTAATGGACAGAGAGTTGGCTCTGTCTCTTGATCTGTGATATATGTATTGCTTATCAGCAGAGAGTTGGAAGCCCTGTCTGTGGGTCTTTATTTCCCTGTATTTTCTCTGAAGTTTGGGGTACTGACTTTTCTCCCTGACCTAAGGGAATGATAAAGTAGATTGCTGACCCCTTAAAAAGTGGCTTTCCTTTTAGAAAAGCATATCTGGCACCTGTACAACAGACCCTCCTGTGTGTGCCAGGGTCCTTCCTGTTATAACATCCTCTTAGTGAGGATTTAATTAAAACACCTAGAACCATCCTTCTTTCTTTCATATCTGCATATCCAATCAATTAACATCCTATCAGTTCTACCTTGCATCCATCCTCTGCATTCATACTCTATAACTACCTTAATTCAACCAATCATTACCTAAACCAGAGGTTCTTAATATTGGATCATATAGATCCTTTTAGCAGAATAATGCTTCTAAATACATGGCTTTACAAAGGAAACCAACTAAAATGAAATACAAGTTTTCAAAAAAATTTTTTAAAACAAGCTTATGGATCACAGGATACAAACTCCTGATCCTAGATCAACACATCACCTCTCAACTGTACTCCTTTATTAACTTCCTAACTGGTCTCCCTGCCTCTACTCTCTCCCCTTCTTCAGCATCTCCTTCACAGTGTTGCCAAAATAATCTGTACACTGCACATTAGCTCATTTGCCTATTGAAGATGACAAGCCTTTAGCATAGAGGCCGCTTCCTCCCTACTAGTTTACAGAGTAAAATATCCTTAGCATAGCTTAGCATTTAAAGTCCTCCACAATCTGGTTCCAACTTGACTTTCCAGCCTTAATTCATATTATTCAGCTTCATGTACCCTTCCAAATAAACTGATCTACTAATAGTTCCCAATTCTCAGCACAACTTCTCCACTATCTATGTATTCACACTCCTCACCTTTATTGCCTGATCCTTCCCCGCAGCTTCCATATAAAGTACCATTCTTCAAAAAATATTACTGTTCCTTACTCCAACACCCAAGATAAAAATCATTGCCCCCACATTTTTTCAGAACACTTTAGATCTCTCTTTTAAACCTCTACCACATTCTAATTTGTAGTATACTTATTACTATACATGTTTTTCATATATCTATTTCCAACCCATCATACTACCCTACACACAATGGGCATTAATAAAGGCTTGTTGAATTTGATTTTGGGAAACATTGGGTAATAATGTAGGTAAGTACTCTTGACAGTCCATTGTCCAGTTGCAGGTTTTTAAAAAAGTTTGATTGATTTCTTTTGTCTTGATATCACAATTATTTTACTTCTTACTACTACCATCAGTCTCCCTTTTGCCAAAGAAAATTAAGTTTAAAAATCTAACACAGTGACATCTGACCATGTACATAAGTGTCTGTCCTAAAAGTCCCCAGCCTCTCCTATGAAAAGTCCCCAGCCTCTCCTATGATGTAGGATGTATATTTCATTATCTATTTTCTAGAGTCTTCATTGTCTTTTCAATTACTCTGAATTCAACTCCCTTTTAGCGATCTATTCATTTATATTATTTATTGGATAGTTTGCTTTTGTTTTTTTTTTTTAAATAGGACAGGAGATATTTTACTCAAGTAAGCCTACACATGTTAGAGAAAAGTATAATATTTGGAAACTCCTGATTAAATCGTACCTTAGCAATGGTTCGTTAAAAGAAATAAAACCTTAAGTATCATTATGAAATATTTAGAATACCACATGTTGTGCAGCCTTTTTCTTTTGGCAGGATTTTGGGGTTCTTTTGAGTCTTTGACCTGCAATCCATTGGTAGTGGGAACTTCAAATATGGAAATTCTTTCTTTCAATGAAGGTCAGCACCTCCTCTGTCACTTAATACTCTTACAGGACTCTATTAGACCGTGAGCTGGTTAAGGACAGAGACTTGACTTGTCTTTTACTTCTTTTTGTATCCTCATCACTTAGAAGCTGGCACACAGTAGCAACTTAATAAATGTTTACTGATGAGACAGAGGCATTAAGGTATACAGAATCATACCTCCTTGAAATCACAATCTTTCTATGTCTACTAGAACAATTTACAAATTAGAATCTAAATGAAATAAAGACCTTGCACGTCAAAAACAATGCTGTTGCCGCCTTCTTTTGGGAAGAAAATATATATTACATAAAAAGCCTTCTTTAGGGTTGGTTACCTGAAATTTGTTTATAAAACAAGATATTTAAGTACTAAAACGTAGAAGAAACTTACAAAAACAGTTGAAAGGTGTTCTCAAACCAAAGGGTTTTTTCTTATTTAAATTTAAAATATATACAGATACATATTTAAGCTACTTTTTTCAGAAGTATAATAGAAGAAAAAGCATGTGGGTTTAATCCTTCATTTGTTCCAAGATGGCAAACAGTCCTAAATGAAAAACTGCATGCTTTACATTTTAAAAATGAGTTTTAGAAAGAAATTTACACATTAAATAGGTACTGTACAAACCAGACAAATATTCACTTAATTTCTTTATTAATTTGAAAACTTTCACCTTAGTTAATTTCATGACAGAGTTAAGAATTTTTTTCTCAACAGGCTATCCTATTATTCATAAATTTTGTTTTCTACTAGTGAATGATTACAAAATGAAGGTCATCACTATTTCACCCCTTTGAATGTATCAACTGTATAAATTTAAGTTTGATGTAAGGAAAGACTTACTAAAATAAAATGTTATCCAAAAATATAATGGGCTGTCTCAGAAGGTAATGGAATCATTATGGAATCACTAGAGGTCTTTAAACAAAGACTTAGGGACCACTTAATAGGTATTTGTAGGGGGTATCTGTATAGGTTTAACTAGATGTAACTGAAATTCTATTAAATCAAAGGGAAACAATTTTCAAAAATATCAAAAACGTTTCATCCAACTACACGTTATAAAAACAGTAAGTCAAACTTTTATTTACCAAAAAGTTCACAAAAGTCTGTTTAACATACATTTTCTTACTAGCTGAGGGTTGAGTAGGAAAAAGTGATTTACTACCCTATTTTTATACTTTTTTTGAAAGTATGAGAGTATTTTTTTGCGGTAAAAGATATGATATTTTGAACAATTAAATCTTTTTTTTCATGATTCACAATATTGTAATGAATGATTTAGATGAAGATCACTTCAAAAGTAAGGTTAAAAAGATTGGGTTGGGGGGTAGAGCCAAGATGGCGGAGTAGAAAGACTCACGTATGCTAGCTCCGAACCCACAGCCCATATATTTCCTGCAAGAAGAACTCCCCACAAATTCTGGAGCACTACAAGGTGCACAGAAACACAGTGAAAAAGATTTCCATTCCAGAGAGCCCTGGAGAGCGATCCCCAGGGGTCCGTCGTGCCCTGGAAAGCAGAGCCCACCCCTGTGCTGCCCTGACCCCGCGGCGGAGAGGAGCAGATCCGAGCAGGCTTCAGGGACGGAATCTCTGGTGGCCACAAAGGTCCCTCTGCCCACAGACGCTACAGGTCAGCGAGAGAGACATCTGGGCTGGCCAAGAGGGGAGCAGGGAGTCTCCGTGACTCGGGCCCCCTCGGGAGGCAGTGGCAGAGGCGACGGCCGGGGACTCCCAGGGCAGCAGGCAGAAGTTCAGGGCCATTACCGAAGGTCTCTGCATAAACCCCCTGAGGGAACTGAGCCTGGGAGTCAGCCCTGCCCCCACCCACTCCATTACTGAAGGTCTCTGCACAAACCCCCTGAGGGAACTGAGCCTGGGAGGTGGCCCTGCCCCAACCTGAGCACCAGAACTTAAGCTCACATTGAATAGCAGCCGCACCTGCCGCGGAAAGCCCATTTGAATCTCAGACCCCAAGCGCTAGCTGGGCGGATCTAGGCAGGGGTGGACAGGAATCTCAGAAGTCAAGTAACTGGCTGGGAAAATGCCCAGAAAAGGGAAGAAAAATAAAGACTATAGAAAGCTACTTTGAGGGGGTACAGATGTTCCCGCCTTTCAATTCTGATGACGAGGAAATATTCTTACCATCTGGGAAAGATGTGGAGTTTGGGCCTCTGTATCCCAGACATCCCAGTGGATGCCCGGTGGGCTCAGGCCATGGAAGAGCTCAAAAAGGATTTTGAAAATCAAGTGAGACAGGTGGAGGAAAAACTGGAAAGAGAAATAAGAGAGATGCAAGAAAAGCACGAAAAACGGGTCAATACCTTGGTAAAGGAGACCCAAAAAAATGCTGAAGAAAATAACACCTTGAAAAATAGGCTAACTCAATTGGCAAAAGAGGTTCAAAAAGCCAATGAGGAGAAGAATGCTTTTAAAAGCAGAATTAGCCAAATGCAAAAAGAGGTTCAAAAGCTCACTGAAAAGAATAGTTCTCTCAAAATTAGAATGGAACAGATGGAGTCTAATGACTTTCTGAGAAACCAAGAAATCACCAAACAAAACCAAAAGAATGAAAAAATGGAAGAGCATGTGAAATATCTCATGGGAAAAACAACTGACCTGGAAAATAGATCCAGGAGAGACAATTTAAAAATTATGGGACTACCTAAAAGCCATGATCAAAAAAAGAGCCTAGACATCATCTTCCATGAAATTATCGAGGAAAACTGCCCTGATATTCTACAACCAGAGGGCAAAATAAGTATTGAAGGAATCCATCGATCACCGCCTGAAAGAGATCCAAAAAGAGAAACTCCTAGGAACATTGTGGCCAAATTTCAGAATTCCCAGGTCAAGGAGAAAATATTGCAAGCAGCTAGAAAGAAACAATTCCAGCACTGTGGAAATACAATCAGGATAACTCAAGATCTAGCAGCTTCTACATGAAGGGATCGAAGGGCGTGGAATAGGATATTCCAGAAGTCAAAGGAACTAGGACTCAAACCAAGAATCACCTACCCAGCAAAACTGAGTATAATACTTCAGGGGAAAATATGGTCTTTCAATGAAACAGAGGATTTTCAAGCATTCTTGATGAAAAGACCAGAGCTGAAAAGAAAATTTGACTTTCAAACACAAGAATGAGAAGAAGCATGAAAACGTAAACAGCAAAGAGAAGTCATAAGGGACTTACCAAAAGTGAACTGTTTACATTCCTGCATGGAAAGACAATATTTGTAACTCTTAAAACTTTTCAGTATCTGGGTAGTTGGTGGGACCACACACACACATACACACATGTACACGTGTGCACACACACACACGCACGCACATACAGAGACAGAGAGCACAGAGTGAATTGAACAGGATGGGACCATATCTTAAAAGAAATTAAGGTAAATGGTGAGAGAGAAATGTAGTGGGAGGAGAAGAGGGTGAAATGGAATGGGGTAAATTATCTCTCATTCAAGAGGCAAGCAGGAGACTTTTTAGTGGAGGAAAAAAGAGGAGAGGTGAGAAAAAAACAAGTTGTTTACCCTCATCACATTCGACTAAAGGAAGGAATAAAATGCACACTCATTTTGGTATGAAAACCTATCTTACAATACAGGAAAGTGGGGGAGAAGGAGATAAGCAAGGTGGGGGAGAATGATGGAAGGGAGGGCAATGGGAGGAGGGAGCAATTTGAAGTCAACATTCAGGGAAGGACAGGATCAAAAGACAGAATAGAAACAACGGGGGGCAGGATAGGATGGAGGGAAATACAGTTAGTCTTACACAACACGACTATTATCGAAGTCATTTGCAAAACTACACAGATAGGGCCTATATTGAATTGCCTGCCTTCCCAAAGGGAATGGGTGGGGAGAATTTGGAACTCAAAGTTTTAGGAACAACTGTTGAGTATTGTTCTTGCTACTAGGAAATAAGAAATACAGTTAATGGGGAATAGAAAGTCATCTGGCCCTACAGGACAAAAGAGAAGATGGGGACGGGACAAGAGAAGGGAGGGATGATAGAAGAGAGGGCAGATTGGTGATAGGGAAAATTAGATTGCTCGGTGTATTAGGGTGGGGGGAGGGGAGAAAAGGGGAGAAAATTTGGAACCCAAAATTTTGTGAAAATGAATGTAAAAAGTTAAATAAATAAATTTTCATCACAAATAAATAAATAAAAAGATTGGGCTAAATCTGTGAAAAGCAGAAATACCCTGAACATTTATGCAAATTAATTTGGGGGGAGGGTTTTTAAAAAATGTCCCTATGTTTGTCATTCACTTGTTCCTCCAAGAAACAATATATAGAAAAAGTTTCTAGTTTATACAGTGTTAAAAATCATCCCCTCTCATAGCTTCAATGATACCTCCTAAAGTGATCTTCAACTATAACTTTTTTCCTCTGTATTCCAGTATCATGTTTCTTAATGGCCTAAAGGATAGCTCCATTTAGCATATGCTATCTTATACTATTATATAACTTTTTACATCTATATCCCATGTCTCTTAATTAAATTTATGAGCCCATTACGAACTAAAAATAGCTTTGAATTCCCCAGTGCCTTGCCAGGTGTGAAGCGATGAGGACCTGCAACAGGGTGGTAACAAATGGATATGGGGGGTGAGAGGGAAAAGATCATCAAATGAAATTATATGAAGAGAAGAAAAGGGCCCTTGAAGGACACACATACATTAGTAAGCACGAAATGGATGACCCAGATAGGACTAGAGAAGGACAAATACAGCAGAAGGAAAAAAAAAGGTGACCACCAAGACTGAAAATAATGTTGGTGCCACTGACAAATAACAGCCAAAATTTGATTTCTAAAGCACAGGTCTAACCATGTTATCCAGTAAACTGCAGCAGCTCCCTACTGTCTCCAGGATCAAAAACTGAGGAGTAGTCAAGAGAAGTAAGCAGAGAACCAGGAAAAAGCAGTGAAAATATTATCAAGAAAAGAACAATCAACAAATGTCAAAAACTGCAAAGAAGTAAAGAAAGAAAAGGATTAAGTAAAAACCATCAGTTGGCAATTAAAAGTTCAATGGTAACTGTGGAGAAAAGTTTCAGTTGAATGGTAAGGTCAGAAACCTAAGTGAAGAGAGTTAAGGAAAGAAGAAAAGAAGGGAAGGTATATTGTAGTTGACCTCTTCTAGGACTTAAGCCGTAAAAGGGAGAGATAAAGAATCACAGCCAGCAGGGATGGAAGGATCAAGCGAAAGGTTTTGGAGGATAAAATAAAAGTGTAGGAATCCTCCTTTTTAGAGAGCAGAAATTGGACTTTTTGATTCAATCTACCCCTGTATCTGCTGTACTGTCCCTCCCAGATTAAGTTTATCACTTGTAATCTCATTACCAGGCTCCAATTAATTTAATAATAATTAATTTAATAACAGTTGATTAAATAATTAACTTATTGATATGTTAATAATAATTTAATTTTAATTAAGTCTCCAACAACACCATCTCCCTTAGCTGCTCCCCACCCACCCACCACTGAGAGGGGAGAACCAAACCCCTCCCAAAGCATTCCCTAAAAGAGGGTAGAAAATCCACTCTGCTGCTCTAGTTTGAATTCCAAAGAACAAGTGCCCTGCTGCAAGTACTAGCCCCTAGTCACCTGGGCCCCTTGCTTTCCTCCTGTTGCCTCCCTCCCTTAGACTGTAAGCTCCTGAAGGGCCAGACTTTTCTTTCTTATTAATTTTATCCCCAGTGCTTAGCACAGTGCCCAGCACATAACAGATGCTTAAAAACGTTTATTGGAGCAAGAAGCTACTAGAAAGGGAAAGAACAAAGATTTGTGAGAGGGTGGCTGTAATAGAAGAGGCAATCTTCTGGTGATGAGATGGAATGGAATCACGTGTGCACAGAATGGGGATTAGCCTTGGCAAGAAGGGCTACATACACTTCTTCATGTAAGAGGAGGAAAGGAAGATAAAATAATCAATCAATAAGCATTAAGTGCCTACTAAATTTCAGGAATGATGTGTATTCGTTCTTCATTGCCGAAGAAGACCATGTCATCAGAGATATGATGACATGATTTACACTTGACTTTGTTATGAGTGAGGACAGGTTGTGCAGGTCACCAGCCTCACTTCTCCTCCAGAGCCATCTGAATCCAGTGACCAGATATTCATCAGGATGACTGGAGATGACCCAGGATGAGGCAGTTGGGGTTAAGTGACTTGCCCAAGGTCACATAGCTAGAGAGTGTTAAGTGTCTGAGGTGACATTTGAACTCAGGTCCTCCTGACTGCTGCACTGGTGCTCTATCCACTGCACCACCTAGCTGCCCCAACTGTATTAAATACATTGTAAAAGAATGAAGGTGGGCAACTAGGATAGAATGCCAGGTCTGAAGTCAGGAAGACTCATTTTTCATAAGTTCAAATCTGGTCTCAGACACTTATTAGCTCTGTGACCCTGGGCGAGTCACTTAACCATGTTTGACACAGATCCCTGAAATATAAAATGATCTGGAGAAGAAAATGGCAAACCACTTCAGTATCTTTTCCAAGGAAAACCCCAAACAGGGTCAAAAAGAGTAAGACATGATGGAAAAATGACTAAACAACAAATGAAGGAATGAAAAAAAAAATCTTCATATAAGAATCAAATGAAATGATTTTCTTTTATTGTTTTTTGGGTTTTTCTGAAGATAAAAGAGGCAGAGGTGTTGGTAGGCAGCGGAAGAAGTGACTAGTAGACAGAGATTGAAGATTTGTGAGACAGGAATGATAGAAAAGGCAGTCTGCTGGAGAGTATGTCAAGTACATGGTGCTGGAGAAAAAAAAAAAAGAAAAGAAATACAAAACAGTCCTTGCTCTCCCCAAGCTCATAACCATCAGCGGAGAAGATAACACATAAAGGAGAGTTCCAATTCCAGGCATGCAGTGACTTCTAGGACTCTTTAGGGTACACAGGAAATGCCTAGCGAGTCTCAGGGTGCAGCAGTGAGGCAAAAGGTAAGGTTCAACTCAGTAACTTTCAATTACACTGAACTAAGAAGCCATATAGAACATTTTCTAACATGTCTGACAATACGCCCCTCCGGTAGGAGGGGAAGATGCCAATCAATCAGTAAACATTTTTAAACTCCTACTGTGTTGCCAGGCAATGAGAATTCCAATACAAGGAATGGAACAAACCTCCTCTCAAGGGGCTTACATTCCTTTTGAGAGATGGAAAAACACACAGAGAAGTAAGAATAATTCACTAATCTTAATAATTCTGTGAGATCATGACCATTTAATAGAGAACAAAACTGCTACTTACTACCTTGGATAAGTCATTAAATCTTTCTGGGTCTCAGTTTATTGCTCTACAAAATGAAAAACACTGCAATAAGTTCTCTTCCAGCAAGGATTTTTAAGTCTGTGAAATACAAATAAATTAAGCAATTCAACTAACAATGGATCTCAAATCTACACCTAAACAGAAAGATCAGCTTATATTTCTATGGAGCTTTACAGGTACAAAGCATCCCATGTCATTTGATCATCCCCTCAACGCACACAAAATTATATCACCTCCAGTACTGATTTCCTTTATATAAATTTAACTCATTTTTTAAAAAAATTTTATCCTAAATTTAAATACCAAAAGAGGGCATTTCCATTTTCTCAGCAAAGCACAAAAAGAGGACTGTATAAGAACCTCTGAGTCACCTTATCATACCACTTGCTTTTTTAAAAAAGTACAAAGGGGAAAGAAATGGGCATTTATTAAGTGTCAACTATGTGCCAGGCACTGGTCTGTAAGCACTTTATAAATGTTATCTCACTTGAGCCTCACAGCAACCCTGGCAGGTAGGTGCTATTATCCTCCTTTTAAGCTGAGAAAACTGAAGCAGAGATTAAAATGACTTGCCTAGCATCACTCACCTAGTGTCAGAGGCCCACAGTTAAGCTCAAGACTTCCTAAATCCAAGTCCAGTGCTCTATCCACTATAGTACCAACTGCTATTTCAATATAAAACAAATTCCATACCTTCAAAACTGTACTGTTTGTTTTGTTTCCGACATTCTGTGCATTTTTAGTAATGTTCCCATGGACCCCTTCTTGTTCATGAATACTGCTGAGCATCATTACTCAGCTCTGCTTTTAACTTCCTGAACTTCACAGTCACTTTCCTTACCTTCTCTCCATCTTCACTTTTCAGTTCCCCTTTGTATGTGGTTTTCAAACAACCATTAGACTATAAGCTCCTTGAGCACAGTCTTTCATTTTCCTAGTCTTGTTATCTTAAATGCTTAGCACAGTAATTGGCATACAGTAAGCATTTAATATATATTTATTGCCTGCCAGCTAAATAAAAGCAGTAAAGGAAGTAACTAAAGAGCACGGAAGGAAGGAAGGAAGGAAGGAAGGAAGGAAGGAAGGAAGGAAGGAAGGAAGGAAGGAAGGAAGGAAGGAAGGAAGGAAGGAAGGAAGGAAGGAAGGAAGGAAGGAAGGAAGGAAGGAAGGAAGGAAGGAAGGAAGGAAGGAAGGAAGGAAGGAAGGAAGGAAGGAAGGAATCCCTGAAAACTACAAGGGACTAGTAGAAACTCCATGACACAGCAAGAAATATCAGGTTATTAGCAAAAGATTAAAAAAATAGACTCCTAAAAAAAAAAAGCCATAACCAGGAAAACAGGTCAAGGAGAGATAATTTAATAATCTTTTGAATCTCTGGAAGGGAGTGGGGGAGGGAATAGAGTCAAACATGACAGTGATCAAAGTATATGGAGAGGGGTAGAAAGAAAAAAAAGAAATTTGGGCTTGTAGGCAGGCAGCAGTTAAGAAAAATTGAGGATTAAAGGAATGAGAGATTACAGGGGTGGGGAACCTGCAGCCTCAAGACCACATGTGACCCTCCAGATCCTCAAATGTGGTCTTTTGACTGAATCCAATTGGACCACTTGGTTCTGTGAGCAAGTTCCCCACCCCTGGATCACTATGATTTGATAGCCAATGAATGAGAAAAAAGTACTAAAACAGAAGCTTGTAAATATATCTCCAAGGTTCAAAATATGATGTGGCTATCAGTTTTACAGAGTTCCCATCTCGTAAGAAAATGTCCCAAGTTTGTTTCAAATAGGAAAGGGCTGGCAGTAAAAGTGGGCAGATCCTGCACATTTGATTGCAATTTTATTTGCTCATTTTTTACTTACATTATTGTTGCTACACTCGGTTTTATCAAAGTAAGCTAGTACAGCATATATATTTATAAGGACCTTACCTCCAAAAAAAGTAATGCATAACTCTGCACTACTTCAATAGGTACCTGGAAAAATTTTTAAAATCAAAGGACAACATGCCCTATAAATCACACAAACACTAAAGATTTTTGTTATGTGCTGATATACAATAATTTATACCTTAAAAGAATACAAAGCTAATATTCACAAATCACAGCAATATCTAAAATTCATAAAAGTTAAAGTTACAATGTTAATATGAATATTTTAAGCATGTGGATAAACAGATTTCCTATTTCCTTTCCCTCCCTAAAATACTCAACTTCCTTAATCACCTATTTCCAGATTAAAACATCTGAAAATAACAAAAAGTTCCATTAACATACCCAAATGGTTGGCCAATTTTCGATAAACGAGGTCAAATCAAAACAGGCTAATTGGATTCAATAAAACAATGACTAGTATTTTTTCCATCTGCTATCACTTTTTACATAAGAATGAATCCTATTTTAGTTCAACCCATAAACTCTTCCTCAATATCTCTAGCAGTCCTGACAAAACCAGAGTCCCCTTGACACAAATTAACAATTTCCATACTTCATGTCTCCATCTATCCTCTTCTTGCAAAATTGCTTCACTCTGCATTATCAAGTGACTGAAACAGAATGGAATGCCATTTAGTAGCAGGTAAAAGAAAAACGAAAAGGTAAGCTACATTAATCGTGTCTGGTGTCCTGGACATATAATGCCAGAAAGTTACAAAAGGGGCAGAAAATTTCCATGTATGGGCAAAGTGAGAGCAGGGAAAATTACAGAGAGGGAAGTTCTTTCGCTGATCAATTAATAAGTTTTCCTTAGGTAACTAAAAAGGGCAACAGTCATGAAAAGAACTAGATATACAATTAATTATAATTTTCATTGAATATATAAGAAAAGTTCTGGCTCAGAGAAATGGAACGGCAGCGCTTCCACTAATATTTAGTATATATATTGCTAATGTAATATACCTTATTAATGAGTTTTCTACAATTATTTTAAGCTAGCACATATGTACTAAAACCCACAAAAAGCAAGCTTTAAAATATTTAAGTTTATTAATGGATATCACTGTTGAAATGAGTCAAAGGATAAGAAGATGGAATTATAGATAGAAATAGTTTTATGCCAAAGTCTGTCTTGTTTGTTTAGACCTACAGGAAGACATTTCACCCCCCAAAATGACAGACAAAATGAGAAACGGGAACTACACTTGTGCCTTCCTTCAATCACACAGCTACCAACACTGAGCCCTCCTCACCTGGTGCTGGATTATTACAAAAGTTTCCAAATTAGTCTCCTTGCTTCAGGCTCACTTTTCTTTCTGATCAGCCTCCATATGGCTGCCAGTGATTTTCTTACAACACAGGTCTAACCATGTCTGTCTCCTACTCAATAAACTCCAGCGCTCCCTATCACTTCTAGAATCAAATATGAACTCTTTGACATTCAAAGCTCTTCTCACAAATCTACCTTTCCAGCCTTATTAGGTATTACTAATCCTCCAGTTCACTACAGTCTTACAGGTCAAAGCGGCCTCCATACTTTTTTTCTACATAAAACTCCACCTGTCTCTGGCTTTGCACGTTTTGTCTTTCATGTCTGGCAGTCTCAGTCTCCCTCTTCTTCATCTCTGCCTCGTTTCTCCCTAGTTTCCTTAAAGGAACAACTCAGGTTCTTTCAATCACATAAGGCCTTTGCTGTCCTACTCCATGCTTCGGCTGCTAGCGTTTTTTCTCCAAAATAATGTTTTATGTCTATTTTGTGCACATATTAATTCAATATAAATGCATACATGTATGTCTACCCAAATCAGATCATAAGCTCTTTAGGGAAGGGGGATCAATGAGAAATACTGCCTTACATGTCAGTATGTATCTCCTTCACCTAGAAGGTGCTTATTACTAAATGCTTACTGATATAAACCTACTTCATTTTAATGTATGAACCTTAAATAAATGCAATTTTATTTCCACTAAGCCCAACCTTCTGATAAATAAAGGTGAGTTCACAACATCAAAATTCAGTGGGGTGGAGGAAATCCCACCAACTTTCCACTTACAAATAAGACTTTTTCCCCAAAGACTAGACAAGGAAACCAAAACCGTGATTTGGGACAAACAAAATAAAAAGCATTAGTCAATACCTGCAAGTATATGTTTTGTACATAGCAAATGCTTTATGTATTACAATCAAAATTCCAACAAATTAAAAAAAACCATCACAATTAAAATTCCAACATATTAGAAATTCATAAAAGCATATTAAACTAATTTTAAAATTTCAAATATTTTCTATCATTTGACCATCATTCTCAGTGAAAATAGGTTAAGACAAATATTATCATAGTTTACAGTTGAGAAAACTGTGAAATGAGGTCCAGTAATCAGTCAATCAGTAGCAGAGATGATACTGGAACGGTTTTTCCTTAACAAAACAGTAGTAAATTTCTTTGCCCACATGTCATATGACCCACAAAATAGGAGACTACACATTTTCTCCCATCCCCATGACCTCTCAAGCATCTCCAAAACAGGAATTATGTACCAAAGACAAAGCAACTTCAGCTGTCTCCACCATCCAGGCCATGTAGAATCCAGAGAAAGCAAAAAAGAACCCTCTTCCCCGCAACCCCAAAAAAAGCCCTGAGATCACTCAGCCTCTTCCACCTCCCACACTACCCCAGAAGTTACATTAACAGACCAAAGGACATGATACAAGCTAACATTAAAATCCACCCCTGAAACCCAGTACCTCTCCCTTCTTTCCAGTGTCCTAGAGACCCCAGCTATACTTTGCAGAGGTCTGCTAGGGCCTTGACATCCTGTTTGGTCCTTCAGGAGAAAAAAATCTGCCAGAGGCTACAACCAGGAAGTATCAGTGTAGCAAAGCTCTGAACTGCCTGTGCCAGGAGTGAAACAAATTTCCTTCCCAAGACAACTTGGAAGGTTGGCAAGAAAGGTCTGCTGTGCCAGGGAAAGAGAGGCAGGGAGAGAAGGGCAGAGGTCAGGGCCACGAATCATCCAGACCTCTCAGATGTGAAGGACAGTTTAAAAGGTCAGCAGGAAAGGTCTGTCACACCTGGGAGAGAGTCCACCCCACCACAGACTGTGCCAGTACAGCTCCACCTATAGAAAACCAGGAGTAAGCCATGAATCAGGAGGCCGCAGCAGTTGCTTTGGAGTTCTCAACCCACCAATGGTAAGTGGTTCAAAAAACTAACTGATCAGAAGGCTAGGGGTCCTTTTGCTAGCAATGAGGCAGAATTCTGTTGCTTTGCCCATACCTGGATTCAGGTCACAGTCTTAGGTGGCAGCACTAGGGCAAAGAGGAGCACTAACATAGCAAAGGTTGCAACCACAGTGGAGAACGAACCCTCCTTACATCTCCAGGGCAGAAAAGGGTGTTTGTGGTCACTCAGATCAGAGCACAGGCCAGGAGAGTAGTAAACACTTCTCTTTAGATCATACTACCTTGGAAAAACTGCAAATTTACACATCCCTGGAAGTACCTCTGAGAACAGCTGCACAAAACCCTTGAAGCTTGGGACAATGTGCCATTCCACCCTGGGAGCAGAGCCCTGTTTTAACAAAGTGTTAAAAGTTAAGTAGTAAGCTGGGAACTGAGCAAATAACCGGGGAAAAAAAAAGCCTCTTACTATGGTGAATATGAAGATCAAAACACACTCAGAAGACAGCAAAGTCAAAAGCTCCTATATATCCAAAGCCTCCAAGAAAAATATGAATGGGTCTCAGACCATGGAAGAACTCAAAACAGATTTTGAAAATCAAGTAAGAGAGGCAAAGGAAAAATTGGAAGAAAAATGAAGAGTGATGCAAGAAAATCATGAAAAATGAGTCAACAGCTTGGTAAAGGAGACAAAAAAAATACTAAACAAAATAACACCTTAAACAAATATTAGGCCAAAAGGAAAAAGAGGTTCAAAGAAGAACAGGATCCCTTAAAAAGCAAAATTAGCCAAATGGAAAAGGGGGTCCAAAAGCTCACTGAAGAAAGTAATTCCTTAAAAATTAGAATGGAGCAAATGGAAGCTAATAAAATAAAACAGATCCAGGAGAGATAATTTTAAAATTATTGCACTACCTGAAAGCCATGATCAAAAATGAGTCCAGACATCATATTTCAAGAAATTATCAAGGAAAATTATCCTGATATTCCAGAACCAGAGGGTAAAACAGATATTGAAAGAATCCACTCATCACCTTTTGAAAAAGACCCCAAAATGGGGCAGAGCCAAGATGGCAGAGTAGAAAGACACATACTCCAGCTCTTCCCCCACAGCCCATAAAATACCTGTAAAGAAAGACTCTCAACAAATTCTAGAGCAGCAGAAGCCATAGAACAACAAAGTGGAAGAGATTTCCAGCCCAGGGTGACCTGGAAGGCCAATGGGAAAGGTCTGTGGCACTGGATGCAGAGCAGAGCCTCAGCCCAGCCTTGGTCACTCAGCACCAGGAGGAGCAGGACCAGAGCAGGCCTGAGGGTGGAATCCCCAGCAGCAGCAGTTTACAGAATCCTCAATTCACAGGCACCAAAAGCAAGTGCTTCAAAGGTCAGCGAGAGGGCTTTTTCAACCAGATTGAGAAGAGAGCAGGGTCTTCCCCTAGCCCCAGCCCCAGGCAGCAGTGGCAGTGGCAGCAGCTACAGGCAAGCGCAGCAGGTAGCAGCCAGCCTCCATTGTTAGAGCACTCAGCTTAAAGCCCCAAGGGGAACTGAGCTGCTGATCTGAACCTCTTCCCTGAGTACAATCCTGGGGTAAGGAAGAGTGCTGGCACTTAGGAGCTGGAGGGGAGTGGTGGGAAGGAAAAAGTGAAACTTACTCTCATCACATTTGACTCAAAAGAAGGAATAACATGCACACACAATTGGGTATGAAAATCTATCTTACACTACAGGAAAGTAGGGGAAGAAGGGGATAAGCAGGCTAGGGGGTATGATGGAAGGGAGGGCAAGTGGGAGGAGGGAATAATTAGAAGTAAACACTCAGAGAGGGACAAGGTCAAAAGAGAGAATAGAAGAAATGAGGGGCAGGATAGGATAGAGGGAAATATAGTTAGTCTTATACAACATGACTATTATGGAAGTCATTTGCAAAACTACACATATATAGCCTATATTGAATTGCTTGCTTTCTCAGTTGGGATGGGTGGGGAGGGAGGAAGGAAGAGAAGTTGGAACTCAAAGTTTTGGAACAAATGTTGAGAATGGTTTTGGGTACACTTGAGAAATAAAAAATACAGGTAATGGGGTACAGAAATTTATCTTGCCCTACAGGACAAAAGAGAAGATGGGGATAAGGGAAGGGAGGGGTGTTAGAAGGGAGGGCACATTGGTGGGAAGGGGCAATCAGAATGCAAGGTGTTTTGGGATGGGGGGAGGGGAGAGATGGGGAGAAAATTTGGAACACAAAATTTTGTGAAAATTAATGTTGAAAACTTAAAATAAACAAATAAAAAAAGAAAAAGACCCCAAAATGAAAACTGCTAGGAATATTATAGCCCAATTCTAGAGTATCCAGGTTAAGGAAAAAATATTGCCAAACGGTCAGTGGAATCACAGGATAACACAAGATTTAGCTGCTTCTAAATTAAAGGCTAAGAGAGCTTAGAATATGATATTCTAGAGGGCAAAGAAGCTAGGAATACAATAAAAATCACCTACCCAGCAAAGCTGAGTATAATCTTCCAGGGGAAAAAATGTACTTTAAATGACATAGATGACTTTCAAGCATTCTTGATGAAAACCCCAGAGCTGTGTAGAAAATGTGACTTTCAAACACAAGACTCAAGAGAAGCTTAAAAAGATAAATAGGAAAGGGAAATCATAGGGGACTTACTAAGTTTAAGCTGTTTATATAACTACATGGGGAAGACATTTGTAACTCTTAAGATAGTTCTCATTATTAGGGCAGTTAGAAGTATATATAGCCTAGGGATAGGGAATCTACAGCCTTGAGAACACGTGACCTTTTATGTCCCAGGGTATGGCCTTTTGATTGAGTTCAAACTTTACAGAACAAATCCTTTTATTACGAAGATTTTTTCTGTGAAGTTTGGATTTGGTCAAAGGGTTGAACCTAAGGACCTAGAGGGCCACATGTGGCCTTGAGGCCGCAAGTTCCGTACCCCTGGCTTAGAACCTTTAACTGCACGAAAAATACAGAGAAAAGAGACACCAGATAATTATAGAAGTCATGAATCACAGAATGAGGGTCTAGGATAAACAGAAAGATAGATAATGAAAGAAGTGAGAAAATTCCTTCTTGGAAAGAGGTGCAAAAAATGAAATTTAAAAACTAAGAAACAGGACTAACTACAGGGGAGGGGAGAAAAGGAAAGCGAGCCACTGGAAAAAGCCACCTTAAAAAGATTCAAATAAAGTAACTGAAGGAACAGTATTATATTTACAAGAAAGAATTTGAAACTGAAAAACTTCTGTGTAGTCAACATTAATGAATCTAGGATAAGAATGGAAGTAGCTAAATGGAAAAAAAAAACCCTTTGTTTCGAATTTCTCTAATAAGGGCTTAATATCCAAGATATCTGAATAATTTTATACACTCACACACATAAAACACACACACACACACACACACGACTAATAGCCACGTTCCAAGAGATAAATGATCAAAAGATATGAATAAACAGTTCTCAAAAGAATTGCAAAATATTCACAACCACATGAAAAAAATGTTCCAAATTACTAATAAGATAAATGAAAATCAAGGCTTCACTTCACACTCTGCCAACTGGCAAAGATGACAAAAAATGGCAACACTCAATATTGGAGGGGTGCAGGAATGATAGGTAAACTAATACATTGTTGGAGGAGCTGCTAAATGGTACTTCTACTCTGGAAATCAATTCTGAATTATGTAAAGTTACAAACAGAACTAATCTGCAACTCATTTACTTAAGCTTATCCCCACCAAAGAAGCCACTGAGTAAGAAAAAAGTCCCTATAGACTCCAAAACATTTATAGCAACATTTTTTGTGATTATAGTTAAGAATTGGAAACAAAGTACATGACTATCAACTGGGGAATGTCTAAACAAACTGAATGAAATAGATGATTACTATGCAGTAAGAAATGATGTGTGATAAACACAAAGAAGCAGGTAAAGATCTATATTAAGTAATACAGAGTCAACTAAATATATACAGTAACTACAACAACGTAAATAGAAAGAATGGCATGCCCAGAAATTAAAAGGAAATGTTACAGAATAATAAAATTCAAGTGATGCTTGAATGAAGAGATGAGAAAAAGGAAATGTTACAGAATAATAAAATTCAAGTGATGCTTGAATGAAGTGATGAGAAAATACCTCCAACCTACCCCTTTGTTTTTGAGGACGTGGGAGACACACAGGTGTCACATATTGCACAATGTTGCACACATTTTCAATGTATCAATCAGCTGGGCTATTTTTTTCTCTTTCCTATCAAAAAATGCTATTCGCGCTACAGAGTAGGATTCACTGGCATTTTTTTGGGAGGGGCATGGGGGGAATGAATGCTTTTCTTTAAACCTCAAATACAGGCTACCCTAGTTTAAGATGGAAAAAAAAAAACAGGGTCTTTGTTCTTCTCTAATCTCTTTCCCATTCAGTTATGTCACCTGTACTAAAATTGCAAAGTCCCAGGAAAAAAAATGCCATGTCATATGGAATGGTTCTCTGAGGAGGGGAAAAGGGAAGGATACATGAGATATATACTATGGTGATGAAAGAAAGAGAATATCAAAAAACTTAATTCAGAAAAAAAGAAAATGCTCAGAAACAGCGAAAGATAATTCAACAAAAACAAACCTAAAATGATTACAGAAGCAGATCATGAAAACAATGAATTGTTTTCAAATATTACCAAACAGATAAAATTCAAATAATTTGTTAGGTACACACTACATGACACTAATGACTATGCCACATTTAAAAAAAAAACTACAAACAAAATTCTTGAAATTTTATAGGCACTTTTATAGTAAGGATTCCGCTAGAACATCACAGGGTTATCTATCACCTTGGTACGAAAGGGAAGGGAATGAACATTTATATTGACTTGTGTGTCAGGCACTTTGCTAAGTGCTTTATAAATATTATCTCATTTTATCCTTACAACAGGTCCAGAAGGTTAAGTGCTGTTATCCTCATTATACAGATGAGGGAACTGAGGCACACAGAAGTGAAGTGACCAGCCTAGAGTCACAGGAGGTAGTGAGTGTCTGAGGCTGGATTTGAACTTGGTTCTTCCCAATTCCAAGTCCAGGGTATAGCCACGTGTGCGTGTGTGTATGGGTGATATATATTCAAATACATAATATGCCAACTTTCTATCCCAAGTGTCATCAGTTATTACGGTGCTGGTGCTTCTGTATTCTATGTCACTCTTTGACTTTCAGGCTTATACTTAAGATTATGTGACCTTGGACAAGTTATTTAACTTCTGTTTGCCTCCATTTCCTCAACTGTAAAATGAGAATAATAGTAAACACCTACTTTTCTGCAGGGTTACTGTGAGGATCAAATACCTATAAAGCACTGTGCCAATCTTAAAGTGATATACTATAAATGCTAGCCATCAACATCCTCCTCAATGCTCAGAGAAGTCACATGGGTACTAAATGTTAGGTGGCAAGGTTTCGGATCCAAGTTTCTCTAACTCCAAATCAAACACTTATCAACTATATCAAGCTGAACACGGAAATGATGCTCCAAGAGCTCCACTGGGACAGACCTAAGTCTGCCACGAGCTTCCAGAACTGCTTGGAAGACTGTCAGCTTTTCCCAGGACAACTGAGAATCAGGCACTCTTAGTAGAACTGTGAGTGGCAATAAGGCTCTACTACTAGCCTACTCATTCATTCAACCAACTGCTTAAATATGTTACGTATGAATATGTTATGTACACAGCTTTGTGCTAGATGGTTGAGGGCAGTCCTGCAACTACAAAGGATCCAAAAGAAGGGATTTCACAGCATGGCACTACCATTGCTCATATGCAGCAGGAAAAAAAAAATAGGCCATAGAAGCCATAAAAATCCAACCCAGAGATGTAATTAATGCCTTTTGAACTAATGCCAAAAACTGTTACCAAAAAGTTTGGTTTTTAGCAATATAAAATCTCTTGTTTTGGTATTATCCTAGCTATGTAATCTTTTTGAAAGGAAATAAAATTTAAAAGGAATCAAAGAATATGAAGAAGAGATTATGACCTAATATATAAATGCTGGGCTGGGACTCAGGAGACAAAGGTCGTGGCTTCACTAAAGAGCTGGAAGAGAGTAAAGGATCTCACTGAACCTAAGAATTTTATCTGTGGGTAATACAGTATCCCTACCTCATAGGGATTCTCCAAAAAGAAAAAAAAAAGTTGTCTCCAAAAATTCCAGCTCCTAAGAATTTAAGCATCATACTAATCCCAGGTATTAATATTCCAGACTGACAAAGAGTTTACTCTTAACCACCACCCTTCAAATTAAACATTCTAAACTGAAGGTAACAGTATGGTCATAACCAGAAAAGGAAAATACACTAAAATGAACTAGGTTCTTATCAACGCAATCATGAACCTGGAATGTTAATGCCATTAGTGATTATGCTAACTGAATACTGTATTTATAAATGGTTACTTGAGCTTGCTAAACAAAAATAAGCATTAACTAATCTAATATTTAATTATGGTTTTGTTTCTTTTTTGAGGGCACTTTTTCCACCAATACCCACAAGGGCACACTTCCTAACTCTTCCTGACATGCCAAACAATGTAGGAAAGGCAACTCTATTCAAAGTATTACTTATACTACTTACTACAATTCATAGTAAAACTTTTTTTTTCCCCAAAGAACTTTCATGCCATTATCCTTTATATACTTCAGTAATTTAAGGACTTGGAATTTCATTCACTTGAGCAGAAAATGATGCAATGAGATGAACATCAGTTTTCTGCATCAGTGGACCTTGATTGGAACATTTCTGTTTCCTCTTTGGTGATCTTAGGCAAGTCACTTGACTTCTTTAAGCCTCAATTTCCTCACCTGTAATTGAGGAATCTCAACTAGGTGTCTTTTGCCTTGAAATTTATAGTGTTACCTATGATCATCTAGAGATGCAGAGTGAAATCCCTCCAAACCTTCGTAGAAAAGCTAAGTGGACGTGCCTCTCCAAATTTAAATAACCTTCAGTCATTGAGTCTATATTTGAAACCTTCAAGATTTCAAGATCATCACCACTATGGCACGATACAGTCAAATGGGACATTAACAGGTCATTCCCTTTACCTTCCACGAATAACTTAGATCTAACTATTTTCTCCTTTGAATCTTTCCTCAAAGTATCAATTAACTTCAGTTTTTAATAATGAATAAGAAAACAACCTTCACTGAACACCTTCACCAACATTTTAATTATTATATAGGTGTCCTTGGGTCGCTCATTGCAATCCTCCTGCCTCTTGACCTTTCTGCGGACCATGTCAGAAATTATTCTCCTCCCGTATAGATAGACCCTCCTTTCAGTGTTTTCCAGATACCTGCTTGATCCTCCTTCTCAATCTCCTTTGCTGAATAATCAGCCATTTTAACTGAGGTCCCACAACTATATATGTACCCTTAAGGTTCTGTTGTCAGAGTTCTCTTTTTATTTCTCCCTACATTCCTTGCTGTTACCTCATTAGCTCCCATGGGTTCAATCACTATTTCTACATCCTCCAGTTCTCTATATCTAGGCCTACTCTGTCCTGAGTTCCAGTCCTGCCATCATCAATTTTGAAATATTTAACAGGCAGTTTTCAATAGAAATGCGAACTATTAACATTTTGAAAAACTGACCTAAATCACTCAGGATAAGAGAAATGAAAGTAATATTTCACAAGTTATCTGGAAAATTCAACGGGGGCAAAACTCCTCATTTATTTATCACATTCCCAACAAATAAAGTATTACCATACATAAAGACAGAATAAGTAAACAAAAGTAGTTTTTAGAGGAAGAAATCTAGGCTACCAATAGTCAAATAAAAATGCTATAAATCACTAATAATTGAAGAGAAAAGATGACAGCTTAGTCTCTAACACATTAAGTTTTGAGGTGACGTCACAGTGGGATTTTTAAGTGAAATTATCTCAAACTGCAGATATGGGACTGGAGAAAAAGTGATTCATTAGAGATATGACTGTGGGATACAGTAACTAAAGTCATGTAAAATGACAAATTCTACAAGAAATTAAGTATAAATGGGGGATGATGTATGTAACAGGATGAGTTTTTCTATATAATTCCTGTTTTAAAAATTAGTTTGTTTTATTAATGATTTCAAAGATGCTAAACATAAAGAACAATGGCAGAGAAAAAAATTCAAGTCTGCTAAATCCCAAAGGCTGATCTAAGATCAAGTAACAGGAAAATCATCTCTCACCTTTTCAAAAAAGGTTCTTGTGCTAGTTAACTTTTTCAATAAAATCTAAATATAATCTAAAAAATTTAAATCTCTCTAGAGTTTATTCTCAGACTGTACTTTGGCAATGGTTTGTGCTATATTCTTGATATATGCCTCTGATATCTTTATTTCAAAAAGGTTTAACAGAATTCTACAACCTAAAGAACGAATTCTTACCTCTTTCTTCCTCCTACACATTCTTACAGGTCAAAGCAATGCATCAATCAGAGTTGGTCTACAGGAATATGTAAGATACATTACATAGGATATACCTTATAAGACATAAGGGATACAGACACCAAAAAAGCAAGACAATCTTTCAAGGAGCTTATATCTTATGGGCAAGATAGTCTTATCATAGGAAGCAAAAGGACAAATCCTACATGCTAAACATTTCTTACTTTTAAAATCTGATTTTATGAGGATAAAGAGGAGTGAAGTGAAAATGATGTAACATGAGGCAAGTTGCCAAAGCAACATACCTTACTTGTAAATTAGTATTCCTATTAGTAAGTGGAGAGAGGGGTGTATATGTGTGTGAGAGTGTGGAGGAGTGAGTGTGTGAATTTATAGGGGAACTGGAGAAAAATCAAAATTAAATTATTTCAATAAAAAAATCCTCAAAGAATTCTAAAAATATGTAATCACATTTTTAGCTAACATTAATACTCACAAGAAAAAATACAAGTTACTTACTAAAATAAAAATTTAGTAACATTATTGTATCTCTGTGATCCTGGGTAAGTCACTTACTCTAACTCAGCCTCAATTTCCTCTTTTGTAAAAAGACAATAGCACAAACTTCACAGGGCTAGTGTGAGAATCAAATGGGGATAACACATGTAAAGTATTTTGCAAACCTGAAAGCATAATCTAAGTATACTAGCTATTAATAATATATCTAGGAAATATTTTTTTTCAAATAAGCTTTTTAAAATTTATTCTGCTTTTAAAGTGTTACTTTATTTACTGATCATGCCATAATGACCTTTTAAAAAAGCTTCATCTTGGTCTTCATCTTTTAGACATTCTGGATAAATGTGCCAACCCACCCTACACTGATCTAAGCAAAGGTCCAGATTAATTTTAAAAACATTAAGATTCACACCGTAATAAACTCCATTCTCCTCCATTAAGGGCTCCTAGTATCAGATGCAATAAATACAATGTCAGAAAATTAATTATGGTACTACGATTGATATGGAGTAAGAAATAGCATTCTGAGTTTAGTCTACAAGGGAATAATACATGATTTCACACACAGACACACACAGAAACACCACCTTCCCAAGGCACCCTGAGGGAGAGACAGAAGCCAGCATCTATCAGGCCAAGTCAAACCTCTGCCACTACTATCACCCCTTAAACACAAAAGCCTTGGGAATAGCAGTGCCCCAATAGACCATTAAATTTTACTTTCAAAGCAAGCTCTAAATCCATCATTGCTGGGAATAATCATTGTGAATTAATAAGAGATACCCCACCTTCTTCACTACTATCAAGATGACCAACTGACATCTACAGGAAGGTTATGCCCAAGAACCCCAAGACTGACAGTGTCCCCACAAAAGCAAAAGGAATGCTACCACCTCAATTCCCAAAGTCATACTCTTAGTCTGAAGCAACACTTGTGGAGATAAGCCAATGACAGCTACTTGGGTGCTGCAGCCCTTAACCTCCTCAGTAACCACAGCTATTCAACACCAGGAAAAGAAAATTAAATTGTTCAAAATCAGAAATGGGTATAATTTTATCCATGGAAATTATATTAGAGAATGTGAATTACCTATCATCTTTCTGCAGCTGTGTCCTAAGGGCCAAAGAACCTTTTCAATATACTAATGGCCAAAACTTCTTACAAATGTTGTTCCTATATCAGAATGTAGGATGCTTTTTTACTTGTTTAGTGTAACGTTTTCTACATAGTTTAAGCATTTCATAAATCCTATTTTTAACTCAATTCATAGGGGAAAGAAGACTAGTCTGGGGTGGGGAGATTCAGGTTCAAATCCTGGCTCAGGTACTTAACTAGTTGTGTGGGCAAGTCACCTTCTCATACCCTGAGATTTCTATAAAATGGGGTTAATATCTCATATAAGCTTATTTTAAGGAAAACACTTTACAAATCTTAGAACACTATAAGTGAAATTTCATATGTATGTATTATATATCTACATACATATACAAGCAATAATATTTTTGTATAATAAAAACTAATAAAACTCTGGCAATGCAGACCACCTTTTATCTTTTGAGTAATAGTATGTTACACAGTAACTGTTTATCTTTGAAAAATATAAACTATTAATTTTGATTGTTTTAAAACTGGTAACCTTTGATTTCATTTATATGCAAAAACTGCCAGCACACATGCAGAGCAGCAGCAGTGAGTTAAGTAATTTGCTCCAGATCACAAAACTAGTATTTGTCACTTGAACACAGGTCTTATTAACATGAAGATTAAGCCTCAGTTCACTCAACTATTTTATGCCACCAATTTCAATTATTTCTCTTTTCTTAAAAGATACTCTCCAGTTTCTCGTGTTTTCCTATCAGATTATTTTCCAACATTTTTCAAATTCATGTGGATGGAATATTAGCCCATAAGTGAAAAATACGAATAAAACATATAAAAGGCATATTCTTCTTGTATCTAAAAGTTAAAAATACCAATACAAAACATTTTTATAGAAAATATACACTAAAAGTTAATCATTTCCTTATGGAATTAATGCAAATTAATTCATCTGTACTACTATCACTCATGCACTAAATGCAACAAAAAAAACCTACTTAACCTCAAGCTAGACCTTTTTAAAATATTATTTTAAAGGAGAGAGTTTGAAACAGTATGAATGAGAAGATTTGAAATTCTCCATTAAGCTTTTCTTGGTAATATTCAAGTATCATTTTTTAAAAATAACAATGAAAAATGTATTTAAAAAAACTCAATCAGTAAGCTAAGACTTGGCAGTAGGAACACACTGACTATAGTAGACTAAACAAAAGACCACTTCTAGACTTTAACAAAAATGCATTAAAAAGAGATGCTTTGCAATTAACTTGGTAACACTGTCCATGGTACTCCTAACAGGCTCATCTCCTTGAATAAAAGTGCTTGACTGATGAACAAGGGAATCATTCAAAAATTCAAACTCATCAATGGTAATTCTAACAAAATATCAGTATTTTTCATTATGCAGGAAACATTTGTTTTCCAAGGTCATGAAAATAATTGAGTAATAATTAAACAACTGAAAAAGTCAAAATAACTTACACTCAGGATAAATTAACCAGACTAAAATTTATTTAAACTGAAAAATGACTGAAACTAGATGAAAAAGTAACTAGTTAACCCCTTCATACTGTCTATACTAAGTCAATCATAAATCACTGATGCCAACAGTCTTAAGGAAGTACTTAGTCATTACTAAAAGTTCATTATTTTCAGCATTTCACATTTTAAATCCTTTTTTGCCCTTTTGAAAAATTCTCATCTGATACAATGGCTTCTTTTTTCTGAAGATTTCCCAAATCAACTGAGTTCTAATTTGGTTGCCAAATTAAAGTATGTTTCAGGGAGATGGCTAACATATGATGGTGAGAGAGACCTGAAGTTACTAGGGAAGAAAAACAAACAAACAAAAAGGCAACTCACACAAGCCACAAGGATACGTTTTGGCACAGGTCAGGCTAATGTGGGGGATCCTAAGGGAACACCCAAGTGAAGTAGAGCAGAGATCCCTAGAAGAAGAAAGGGACTCCAAAGTCATGTGCCCAAAGACATTCAGGCTATGAGATGAAGCCAAGATGGACTATCACTTAACCTCTGTGTATCAGTTTCTTCTGCTATAAGATAACAAGGCTGGATAAACTAAACTATTTCTAAGGTCCTCCATGTTTCTAACTAAAAGAGTTCTATGTAAACATTCTGAGCTGATTAAAAATAAAAGGCTTCCTGGTATGATGTAAATAACAAGTGGCTGGAAATAGCTGAATCTAGTCTCTA
The DNA here is from genome assembly GCA_023548195.1 of Bettongia penicillata ogilbyi. NCBI lineage: Eukaryota > Metazoa > Chordata > Mammalia > Diprotodontia > Potoroidae > Bettongia > Bettongia penicillata. The sequence continues at coordinate 19,838,559 of JAJHZJ010000314.1, read as the reverse complement.
GTCCTAGTTCTTCCACTAACTAGTGCTTTAGGCTCATTTTCATCATTTGTAAATTATTGATTTGGATGAATCTCTAAGATCTCTTCCATCACTCATAACTAAAATACAATGATCTAACCTTCACTAAAACCTACTCCAATGCCTAACCACTAATCCTGGGTCCCTGAAGGTTATAACATCTGAATGTAAAGTGTGACAGATCCTGCAAAACTGGAAAGATTTCCAGTAGATCCAGCCAAAATGACTTGTCTGAGAACTAGCCTTAATACGTTTACAAAAAATTCACCAGCACGGCCACCAGGTGATAGCTGGGTAAGGGATACAAGATGGACTACAATTTATGGTACTATCTATAATACAATGAGTATTAAGGCAATATTCATCTTGATAAAAATTTCTCATTTTGAGGCAACATGACATAATGGATAGAGAACTGGCTTTGGAACCAGTAATATCTGAGTTCAAGCTCCCCTCGTGACTCAATACTCCGTATCCCAGCAAACTGATGCAATTCTAAACAGGTTCCCTAGGATTGCAGAAAAGCCCACTCCACAGGAAGACAGCAAGTTCTTCACCTGGAGCTCCCTCCACCAATGAAATAACAGGTCCAGTTCCCATCCCCATCAGGGACAAAAACACTTTGTCATAGTTCATGCAGCTACAGAATCATAAAATGTTAAAGCTGAAAGAGATCCTAGAAATCATAGTCCATACCACTTATTTTGCAGATGTGAGAACTTCAAGAGGTTAAGTGACTTGCCAACAGTCACACAGAAGGTAATGACAGAACAAGTACTCAATCACAGGTTTTCTGAACCCAAGACAATATGGCTCTTTTCACTCATTTTAAAAATATTTTTTTCATATTTATTTATATATTTTGTTACATTTAAGTTCCAAGCTGTTTCCCTCTCTTCCTTCCAACTTTGCACTAGAAAAGGTCAATATTTGACACAGGTATATACGTAAAACTATAAAATATGTAGTTCCATATATTAGTTCTTTCTCTGGAGGTATATAGTATCTTCCTTCATAGGTCCTTTGTAACTGATATGAACACTCATATAATTTGCTCTTCCAACAAAACAGCTGTTACCATACATCCAACATTCTCTTGTTTCTGCTCACTTCATTCTTCACTATTGTGTACAAGTCTATCCATGCTTTTCTAAGATCGTCAAGGTCATCATTTCAGATGGCATTGTATTTCATCACAATCATATACCACAACCTGCTTAGCTATTCCCCAAAAGATGGGAATCCTCCCCATTTCCAGAAAGCTGCTATATTTTAGAACACATCGGTATGGTTTTGTTTTGTTTTTTCATTTTTTTCCCTGATCAGCTTAGGAAACAAACCCAATGGTGGTAATGTTGGGTCAAAGGATATATACACAGTTTTATAACTCTTTGGGCATGATTCTAGACTGCTCTCCAAAATGACTGGATCAGTTCACAATTCATTTTAAGAGTATGTTTAAGAATCTACTGAAAATATATGCTTCCTTAATAGCAAAAAAATATCTAGTAAGCCAAGAGTGAACATAATATGTAATGGAAAAATATTAGCTGCATTTCCAATAACAGGCACAAAGCAAGAATGCTCACTTTCACTTCACATAGCACGAGAAATATTAGTAATTAATTGCCTCTTAGAATTCTTAGTTTCTGTCTATAAAGGTTAATTCAAATATCATCTCTTACACAGTATTGCAGGATCTAAATAGATTTAGAACTAAAAGCTATCTTAGAAGCCATCAAGTCCAGCACCTCATTTTACAGTTAAGGAAACATAGACATGGAAGAGTTAGGTGATTTGCCCAGATTAACAAACATAACAAGTGGCTGAAGCAGGATATGAATCCAAGTTCAACACTCTATACACTAATAAACTGTCTCTGTAACGAGGCCTTCCCTGATTCTCCCTCTCCTAAGTACTAATGTCTCCCCCACCCCAAAATTATATCTCTCATAATCTCCTACATAATTGTGTATACATGTTTTCTCCCCTCTGTAGAATGTAAACTCCTTGAAGGCTGAACTACTTTACTGTTGCCTGCATCCCCAGCACCAAGCATCATCCCTGAAATAATAAGCATTTTAATGAACACTTGTTAATTGATTACAATAACATAGAAAAGAATCATTAAAGAATTAACACTTCAAATGAAAAGGGCCAATTATTTTCAAGTGAGATAATGCTATATATGTAGAAAATCCACACATTTCAACAAAAAAGATTTTTTCGATTCAACAAATGAGTTATTAGAGGCAAGATTATTTTAACTACATTAAAAAAAAACATGCACAGCAACACACAAAAAAAGACAAAAAATGAAAACAAAGAAGAGCATCAGGAAAGCTTTCCACCACAAATGGCACAACTGGATAATCTCGGAAGTAAGACATTGTCTAGGAGGTTGAGATGCAAAGGGAGTGAATTCCAGGCATGGCTAACATCCTGGGGAAAGGCATACTGGAAAGGAGAGGAGTCCCAAGCACACAGAACAACAGGCAAGCCAATATGGTTAAACAGTACAATAGTGCAAAAAATGATGTACAATGAGGCCAGAAACGTGCTTGTGATGGCTTTCAATGCCTAACAAAAGAGTTCTTTATTTTATCCTAGAAGCAATAATGATCCATTGAAGCTTCTTTGATAGAGAAGTAATAACCAGATCTATGCCTTTGGAAAACTGTAGCAACTGTGTCTAAGATGGGTCAGAGAGAAAAGAAGACAAGAGTAGTCAGTTACAATTGTCCTGGTAAGAGCTGATGAGGACCTCAACTACAGTAGTGGCTATGTGAGGTGTGAAAAAAAAGGGATAAATGTAAGAGATGTTGTGCATTTAATCTGACAGAACTTTTGAAACTAATTGTCTATGAAAGGTGAGAGAAAGGAAAGAATGAAGGACAAGTAAAACAGTTAGCACTGGTGATCCAAAGGATGGTGACACCCTCAGTTCTGGTCTGGATATGTTGAGTTTAAGACATTCGGGTGAAAATATTTTACGTGCAGTTGGTAATAAGAGAACTGGAAGTGATGAGAAAGGCTAGATATAGGTAAACAACTCAAAGAAACTGAAAAAAAATTAATGAGAGCAATCTGTCTCATAATTTCCCCCAAAGTATTATTCTGCAACTGAAAAAACCTAAAAGCAACTTAAGCATCCAAGAACAGGGAAATGTTTACAAAACTTATGGTACTTTAATATAACTGAATATAATACAATTAAGACTCGAAAACACAAGGAATTTAGGAAGATCTTTATGAAATGAAAAATGAAAAAAAAAATCACAACTGGAACTAAGAACCACTACCGGTAAGAGGAAAAAAAGTACAGAAGAATGAATGGACAAATAATCCTGACAGAGACGTGGAGGGGAATGACGAAGTAATATTTTATGCACTGATATTAAATGTAAATACTTGGAAAGATTATTCAGTCTCTTACAAGGTATTTATTAAGTACCTACTGTGTAGCTAGGCACTGCAGATCACACACACACACTCACACACAAAATTTGCCTTCCAGCAACTTGCAGCCTATTGAGTAGAAAAAATACATAAAAAAAGCAAATACAAAATACATAAAAAGTAGACACAAGGAAGTGTGGGACACTAATAACTGGAGGCAGGGGAATCAAGACAGATTTCCTGTAGGAAGCTATGCTTTGAGGGAAATTAGGGGTTGGATTTTAAAAGGCAAAAAGGAGAAGGACTGCCTTCCAGGTACGAAGGACAGCCTTTGTTAAGGCATGGAAAAAGCAAATAGAATACTGTACAGAAACAGGGAATAACAAGCGAGCTGCTCTTGTTGCTCAGGCATCTCCTATTCTTTGTGACCCCATTTGGAGTTTTCCTGGCTAAAGATATTGGAGTGGTTTGTTATTTTCTTCTCCAGCTCATTTTACAGATGAGGAAACTGAAGCAAACAGGGCTAAATGACTTGCCAAGGATCAAACAGCTACTGTCTCAGGCCAGATCTGAACGCAAAAAAAGGAATCTTCGGGGAGTCCAGGTGCAACAGTCTATCCACTGCCCCACAAGCAAGCTAGTTTTGTTCAAAGATAATGTGTGAGTAATGTGCAATAAACCTGGAATGGTCACTGGGAGTCAGATTTTAAGGGGAATTAAAAGCCAAACTAAGCAGTTTATATTTTATCTTGGAGACAAGAGGGAAGCAACTTGAAGAGAGGTAAGACTTTTGCTTTAGGAATGTCAATTTGGTAGCCATGGACAGTTTAGTGAGAAGAGAGACAGGAGACAGGAAAATCAATTAGGAACCTACAGCAACAGTCCAGATGAGAGGTAATGTCCAAAATATTGTGCTTAAATTTAACATTGTTTATAATGAATCATTTAAAATATATATGCATAACAAACACAGTAAGTGTTTTAAATAGCTTTTAAATACTTCAGTCCATTCATACTTTATTCATACTTTTAAAATAATTTTTGAAGTATTTTCACTTTTTTTTCTTAGATACAGATTTCAAAGGAGAAGCAGTTACAAAGAGAAAGATAAAGCACTTGTCAGTTATGTTGAGTCTACTTTTGTCTAGGTACCAGGTTGAGCTAGGGGTCTCTGAGACTTCTTCCAACTCTTGAGATTCTAGAACTCTGTAAAGGGCCAAATATAAGATGAAAATTAATAAGGATAAATTTTAAATCCTACATTTAAACTCAAAACCTCTAAGGGCCTATTCAACTCTTGAGAATATCTCTAACATAAAGAACAGTCTGTAACTTTACATCCTCATCATCAATCCATACTTTAACCTCCAATTTACTGAAATTACTATCTCAAATTCCTCTTTCTCATCTCCCCAGAAATTTAAGCTGAAGGTCCCTTTCTTCCAAAAAACCCCTCACCCTTTTTGTTCTATGACAATTCTCCTATCACCATCATTATTTATTTTGCTGCCTCAGCTTCCTATTCTCATGGTCTCTGATTTAAGTCTTTTCTTAAGAAATCTGCCCTCCCTTCGTGACCTCTCATTCACCTCAAAGTATCATCACTTCTACAGGGATTAATTCCCATATCTATCATCTCTAAAGTAGTAGAATGTAAGCATGCCAGGGGCAGGTACTATTTTGCATTTTATCTGTCACACACCAAGAACTCAGAAAGTATCTGTTGGATAGGACCAAATCTCTCCCCAGTTCTTTACACAGAGACGGGGAATTTTCAAGTGCCTACTGAAAAAATGGGCATCTGTACATGTATGTTACATTGTACTTCAACCTGTCTAAAAATCAATTATCTTTCATCTTTAAAATTGTCTCTCTGACATCACTATTTTTATCAAAAGCACTATAAGCATATCACTTATCTAAACTTATAACCTCAGAGTCATCTTTAACTCTTCCCTTTCTTTCCTCTCTCCTCCACATGAAATCAGGGACTAAGTGGTATAGATTTCTCTCTCTTTAATATCTTTCTATTCCATGCCATGGGCCACCATTCAAAGGGCTTCATTACATTTCATTTCAAAGTGTGATGAAGCCTGATTTCAAATTCTGACTCAAACACTCATTAGCTATGGCAAGTCTCTTAACTCCTCGGGTCAGTTTCCTCATCTGTAAAATAAAGAATAATAGCACCTACTGCACAGAGTTGTTGTGAGGATCAAATGAGATTAAGTAAAATGCTTTGCAAACCTTAAAGCACAATATAATGCTAGCTATTATTATTACTGCTACCTAAATTGAGTGCTACAAGTTCTTTCTAGAACCCCTGCAATCTATGCACTCCTGTTAGCGCAATCTTTGTAATGCATAAGTCTGATCATGTTAATCAACTGCCCAGAATTTTTCAATAGCTCCCCACTACCTAAAACTAATGTCCAAACTCCTTAATTGAACATTTTGTAACATATATTTTATGGTCAAAACTCAAATATATACTCTCAGGTTCCACATTCCCTGAACTATGCCTTTGTTCATGACACTCCTAGACTATCCTCCTTCCTCATCTTCACTCATTAAAAATTCTACCTAGCCTTCAAAACCCAGTTATGTATACTGAAAAGAGGTTTGCCTAAAGTGTAAGAAAGTCTAAGTTATATAACTCTAGCTCAGCCATTAAAGTCCCTTCTATCTCTAACACGCAATGTCTTAATGATCTTGGGCAAATTACTAAATCTTTCTAGGTCCCAGTTTCCTCATCTGTTAATGAGAAGGTTGAGCTACCTACAATCTCTAAGGTTCCCCTCTTGCTTAGTTTTAGAGTTCTCTAATTCTAAGATGTACAGGAATGAAAAACATTCAAGAACTGCAAAAAACACAAGAAGCCGGGGACAAAGGTAGAGTGGTAGAATAGAAAAAACACTGACTTTAGAGTCAGAAGACCTGGGTTCAAATCCACCCTCAAAAGCTTTCTGCCTAATTTTTCTGCTAACTGTAAGATGCTTAACCTCCCTAGGCCTGGTTCCCCATCTATAAAATGAAGGGCATTTAACTAGAAAGCTTCTGAGTTCCCTTTCAGCTCTAAATCTAAGATTCTGTAATTTATAAAGTGAAGACCTAAGGTCAAACTTGGGAGTCCATTGTCTACATAGGATAGGATTTTTTTTTTTAAATTCCACTTTATAACTGTAACACATACTTCATCCTGGAAAAATGTCTCACAACATGTTAACAGCATACGTAAACAGCAAAAACCTGAGGTACACATTAGCTCTTAAGGTGATCCAAGTCTAGGTCTAACCATGTCATCTCTCTTATTTAATATCTCCAGTGGTTCCCAATTGCTTCCATAAACAAATGTAAAATCTTCTGTATTTTAAAGCCTTCAAAAACCTGGTCCTGTCCCACCTTTCAAGTCTACTTACACCTTGCTCCACATACATTATGACCCAGAGACACTGGTCTGTTGTCAACTTGCTGTTCCCTAAGACCACTCCATCTCCTGACCATGCCTTTACACTGACTGTCTCCCCCCCATGGCAAACATGCAAAAGTTCAGTCTTTGAAATCTATGCCTCCTAACTTCCCTGGCTTCCTTTCAAGCTACAGTTAAAATCCCCAAAATGATTTGGCTACAAGCACTCGAAAAGAGAACTTAAAAAAATCCCAGCTTCGGCAAGAAATCTTCCAGATCCCAACAAGGTTACTGACTTCCTTTTGAGATTATCTACAATTTACCTTGCATATATCTTGTTTGTACATAAATTTTTTGCACACTGTTTCCCCCCTATCATATTGTAGGTTACTTGAGGGCAGAGACTGTTTTTGCCTTTCTTTATTAATCAACAACACTAAGCACAATGCCTGGCACTTAGTAGGCACTTAACAAGTGCTTGCTGACTTGGAGTAATTTTTAGCGATAGATGCATAAAACCACTTTTCTCTTTAACTAATAAATGTTTTTCCATATATGTAAATCCAATATTTGCCTACCATCCCTAAAATATCCAATTTCAACTCAGTCATTTTCATCCATGACTGATAATTGCAAATTAAATATGAGACCTCAAATAATCCCTGAAATGCTCATGTGAGTTGTTTATAGTTAAGAAAATATTTTTCATGTTCATAAATTTCTAAACAATGTTTCATCTCACTAAATATATATATATATACATATACATATATATACACACACATATATATACACATATATTAACTAAGGCAAAATTAAAATACATCCTTCAGAATGAAGTTTGAAATTTTCTGTGGCCAGATCATGCCTACATTTTTTTAAATAAAAGCTCAGCCAGGTGATTTGATTTAGGCAACCAGATACCCAGCTGGCTGTCAAACATCTGTTTGCTTCAGTTCAGCTGCATAACATAACAAATCTTAAGGGAAAGCTTCTGCACATGAGCAGAAATCCTCCTGCTTTGGCAGAATGCTCACACCTGCCTGTCAACTACCACGTGTGCAGATTCTGTCTAAGCCTGTATCGCTGACAAGACTGTGCTCTATCACCGTTAGTTAACGCATCCAGACCTGAAGAGTAAAAAATTGGGTTCAGATTTCCAATGTACAAAGGTCATATAACCGTAACTGGTCTATAAGTCACTGCCACACTTATACTGCAAATCTCTCTCTCCAGGTCTACCCTTTGAAGTCTTCCGCATTCCCTCTAATTCAGGTATCTGCTTTATCCATGAAGCCTTCCCAGACATGCTCTCTACCTAATCCCAGCATAAGAGATCTTCCCCTCCTCAGACTTCTCCTAAGACTTCTTTAACTCTTCCTTTTATCAATTACTTGTTCACAGTGCTTGCATCTCCTTGGAATTTAAGCTTCCAAGAAGTAAAGTTCATCAAAATTTGTATTCCCAACACACCATCTTAGGCAGTTGGTGATTAACGTCTGGGGGAAAAAATGCTCACTTAAATGCTACATTTTAATCACTACTATAATACCCTCCACCCCAATTTCAAATCATTTCAAACTTAAGTGTTATCCCAGAAATTGAAACAGCAAATATCAAAACAAAAACTAGATTAGCCAAAAATTTTCAATTACAAAATGACACAAAATTAATCATATGTCCTTTAAAGAAAAATTCTCTAGTACAGATGTTAAACTACTAAAAATTTTTACATCACATTCATACTTGTCAAATTTTTAACTGATATTGCCCATTATTTCAAACATTTACTTCATCTAAAATCATACAAATAGATTTTATAGTTTCACTTCAATGTAAGTATCAAGCAGTAATAAATTCTGTAGATAAAAAAGTGCTCAATAAATAACATTAAAGGTTAGTTCTTCCTTCCTGATCCCTCTAATCAGTCATTTGCCATTTCCTTCATTATCCTTTCTCCCAAATCCTTTCCCCTTAAAATTTCTCTATGACTGTGGAGTGGAGGGTATCACCATGCTCCCGGTCCAGTCTTACAACTTAGGGGTCCCTCTGCAACTTCTCACTATTTCTTACTCTCCACATCCATATCTGTTGACAAGACATACTGATTTCATTACTACAATATCTTGATTATCCCCTTCTCTCCTGGTATTGCCACCACCCTCTTGCAGGCCCTCTTCTTCTCACACTTGGTCTACTGCAATAGCCTAATGATTGGTCTCCCTGCCACAAGTCTCTCTCAACTCCAAACCATCCTCCATTAAGACACTAAAGTGATTTTCTTAAGGCACAGGTGGAACTATTAGCCTCACTCAATAAACACTAGTGGCTCCTTATCACCTCCAAGATGAAATTTTTATGAAAGTCTAAATCTACTTTCAAGTCTTCTTACACCCTGTCCTGTACTCAATGATCCAGTAACACTGGTCTCCTAGCTATTCCTCTTACAAGACACTCCTATTTCTCAGCTCCTAATATTCTCAGTGGCTGTCACCTGTGCCTGGAATGCTCTTCCCTCATTTCCACCTTTGGACTTCTTCAGCTTCCTTCAAACCCTAGCTAAAACCCCACCTTCTAAAAGAAGCCTTTCCAGATCTCTTAAATTTAGTGTGTTTTCTCGGTTGATTATTTCTATTTATCCTATATATAGCTTGATGCATACAGTTGTTTGCATGCTGCCTCCCCCATTACACTGTAAACTCCTTGGAGGCAAAGATGATCCTCTGCCTTTTCTTTAAAGGTCAACACTAATCCAAGGTCACCTTCAACTGCCCTGATCTACACATTGCCACTGGACCCAGATGGCTCTAAAGGAGAGAATGAAGCTCATAACTTGGCACAGCCCTGCTACACTTAAATCCAGTACTCTAGAAAATCAAAACATCACCTTCCCATAGTTATGGTCCTCTTCAAGAAAGAAGGTCAAACAACAGCACGTTGCCTAAAACTTAGCAGGCGCCTAATAAATATTTACTGACTTGACTAATCTCTAGGAGCCCCACACTTTTCTCCATATTTCAAGAGTGAGAAAAACCAGGTTTTCCTTCATTACTACTCTTAGTCTGCTCAACACTAAAAAAAAAAAATTAGTTCTATTAAAGTCTATTACTTTTAATATGGTAAAAATCCCTAACTTTTTCCTTAGCATGAATTCTCATTCAAATGAACAATTTTGTATAAGACATTCTTTTAAGGGACTATTAGTTTTATCAAAATTTTTCTTAATTAACTGAGAAACAGGTAGTCATAACTTTTCATCTAATATTGTAAGATAAAACAAAAATTAATATAAATAAATTATACACAATATACAAATGTTGTTTCACCTCTGTTTTGAAAACTGCAAATGACATCATGGGATGATGTCTTGACTTGGATTTGTATGAATTGGATTTAAGTGAGGCAGAGTTGCCCAAAGTCAGCCTCACCCTCTCTTCCAGAGTCTTCAGAAGTCCAATGGCAAGACAAAAATCAAGATGGTCTGGATGCAGTAGATGACCTTGGCAGCTTCAACTTCTGACCAAGCTCTTAATCGTTCCACAGAGGCTGCTTTCAGCAGCTTTCATGGCTGTTGGAACAAACTGTTCTCATCTAGCCATTTCACTGGGGGAGTAGAGGAGGTGAAACTTCAAATGCTCAGGGGAGCCATCTCCCTAGTCATTGACACATTGGAGGCCCATCAGTTATCCTCAACCTGGTTCACTTCCTCTGCTGAGGGAATTTCACCAGGGTGTGGCTGCTGTACATGCTATAGTTTCTTGGAACCACAGGTGGGAGTTGGCTGACAGGTGGACACCAAAGGTGGTTGAGCCACCCAGAAAAGGGCTAGAAAAGCCCTCGGACCAGAGGTCCACCCTGAACACCCGACACATCCCAAAACTTTGTACAAATAACTTGTAATCAAAAGTAAAACATTTCAAGAGTCAAAATGAATGAGAATTTAGAATCACATGAGAGTTCCACTCATTAGCAGATTAAAAGACAGAAATAGTCCAAGAGACTAAAAAAAAAAGACTTCACAAATAACACAGTTTAAAAATAGAGTACTTCAATTTTTCAAATAGTTTCAAAGTGAGGGAATCTATATAATGTTATAAAACATTAACTACCTTAGGAAAGGTTTAAAAGCTAAATTCAGCTTTGTAAAGTCACTCGAATTACCTCATTTTAGGGCTTCCTACTCCACCTCAGTTGACAAAACCTCAAGTTATTTTTCACACACCTCTTCTACTGGGTTATGTGACTCACCACATTACTTCCTTTAATGCATAATCAGCACAGCAACACAAAATATTCAGCTGTAAAAATAAATCACTATTGCACCAGGTGCTCATTTTGATGGGGTTAGTTTTCCAAATTTAATGTGTAAAATAGGACAAGTTTACATAATTACGGTAAAATTACATTCAAGGTTTAAAAGATCTCTAGCAGTCAACCACCAAAGGTAATATTTGATTAGAATGAGTTTTTAAAGTGCAATTATTTTTGTAAATCTAGTAAAAACCAGTACCAAACCAAAAATCTTAACACTTGTCTAGGCATTGATTTTTTAATTTCAATTTCAATTTTAAAGGAATACATTGTAGTTTCCCCTCAGGAAATATTCCGTAACATATGTATATATAAACTTTTCTAAGACTCCATATTCATTAGCAAGAATGACTATCAAAAACCTTCCACAATAAATTCAGTGTGGTAAGAATTCAAAAGAGAAATGTCTTAAATTTACATAACTAATTACACGTAAGAAAAGGTCAAACAAGAAAAACATGTAGAAAAATCAATGGTTTTTGCAGAGCTCTACTTCTATACAGCAGTCAAGATACTAATTCATTTTAACTATTATCATTCATTATTATAACAATTCAAATTAGAAAGATCATCCATTTAAAGTCCAAAATAATATAGGATCCAAAGTCAAAAGTAAAACTATCTAATAATAAAATAAGCCAACTTCCTCATTCATAAAATATCTTCCCAAGACTGACTTTACAAACACAAGAGAACAGAAATCAAACTCCTTCAGATGAAAAAGTGAACGCTATGCTAAAATCTAAGTAAAACATTTTCCCAAAGGTTGAAGAATCTGTAAACATCCCCAGCATCCCTTACCCATCCGTTTGCCTAAATCACTGAAGACTTAACTATAAATGATCAACCTAACATAGGATTTTTGCCAGCAAATACACTGAAGTAGAAGTGCTTGAATAAGTAGCAAGCTTAAGGATGAATAACCAAGGCTTCCTGTTCAGTAAATCTTGAGACACCATGATGTCATTCATGTTCAGTTCATTTTTTACAGACCTATCTATCTACCAGACACTTAACGGTGTGACCCTGGACAAGTCACTTAAACCTGTTTGACTCAGTCTCCTCATCTGTAAAATGAGCTGGAGAAGGAAATGGCAAACCACTGCAGTCTCTTTGCCAAGAAAACCCCAAACGGGGTCATGGGGAGTAGGACAAAAATGAAAAAGCAACTCAACAACCACCACTAAAGACTGAACTGAGATCACCAGTACAGGACCAAACAGACACTGAAAGGTAATTTCCAGCTGCTCCAGATGAACTGGATTCTGAACTTCTGAACTTATAAAGAAAATGTTTTAGAAAATGAGTAATATGAGCTACTACTCTGCCCAGGTAGACTATTAAAATCTACCCATATAAAGAGTCCAGAATATGTTTTAAGACTGATCAACGTCTTATAAAATATATGACACTTAAGCACTCAACAGATGTAATTATAATCTAAAGCCTTCTTTAAACGTACTAGTAGGTTTAAGATGCTGAGGCAAAAATTTCTACTAACACTGTAAAGACAAAACTAAACTAAGAAAAATTTAAGTTTAGCAAATGATCATTTATATAAATTCCTAATTCCAATCTTAAAAGTGTGATTTAAATTCTATAAAATAAAGCCAAAATTTCAAGACACAAGGGAAAATGGGAAGTAAAAGGAGACAACACTATTAGTCTAAAAAAAGAGCCCCATTTTTCTGTAAGTAAATAGCCTAGTCCTTAAACTGTATGCCTTGCTCCAATTGGGTAAGTAACAAATTTCCCCTAAGGTACATCCCCTAAGCAAAAGATACAACACCAGAAAAGCAGAGCACTTTTTATTTTTTTAAAGTACCATATATCCTAATGAATGCTTGTTGGCTTACAAGTAAGTCTGCTCAATGAATTCTGTTTCCAAAACAAAAATTACATTCAAATGCATTACCTTTGAAACAGTATATGTTCCAAAATTTCATTCTCATTTTTCATGTTATAAAACTGCTAAAGGAAAAATTTACCTTTAACTCCTATACTAATCTAAATTCTCAATATAGATTACTAATCATTTAAGCTGCATTATTAGTTTTGAAATTGAAAGACTCACTTTCTGAACCAGAATTGAAACCTGAGTTATATTAATTTTACTAAAGACAAATTTTGTAGTTAATAAAGTCAAAGGGCTTGAGTTCAAAACTCTGCTGTACCTTGTGATCTTCAAAAACTCACTTCATTTCTTAAATGATTTTATGCTCTCTTCTTTTAAGAGACACTCATAATCAATGTTAGTTTATAATACAGTTTTTAATAAGGTGCTAGTTTTATTTAGAAAACTAGTATAATTAAAAATCATTCTATTGTGCCTGTAAGTTAATGTAACACGAATTAAAAGCAGCCTTTCCACTGATATCTTGAAATGTGCTATTCTCTTAAGTACTCAGTTCAAAAAAAAAAAAAAAGACTCAGACTCCATAAAAAGATGGGTCTAGAAAATGCTAATTTCTAACCCTATGCTGCAGTCAGAATGATGGCTAAATCTTTGGGATTACAATGCTGACATAACCAAAGAAATTCAATCTGCTGTCAATTTGGAAAAGAAAATTGCAAAGTTTTCTTATGCATAAGGTAAAACAACAAAATGTTTTGTAGTAGAAGGCTAAGTTGAAGCAAAAGAATCATATCCAAAAGATGAGTAAAAGCTAAAAGTAAATACCATGAAATGAAATACTTATTAAAAGACTAGTAGTGAAAAGAGGAAAAACTGTCACTATCAGGTTCTCAATATATATTTTTCAAATCCAAGAGAGCTGATTAAATAATAACTGTGTCTAAGATCTTGCAATTCTAAATTCAAGTACAGACAACCTGTTAAACGGTCCCAACTGACCAAACATACTATATATGCAATGGGTGGTCTCAGTTACGTAAAAAAAAAAAAATTCTGAGGACTCAAATTCTGAGGGCTTTATGTAATAGTTTCAAATTAACTATTGAGTTCACCTGAATAAGTGTGTCATTAAGTCTAATTTACAAATGTAACCTGTTTTGCAGGTCCTGTTATCTTCTTCTAATCATATCCAAAACTTAACCTCAATTTTAATATGATTCTGTGACTGAAACAGCTGTACGTGAGTCTTTTCGAGTGGTCTTTATTAATAAACAACTACATGCAGGGCTAGGCCAAAAACAAGTGTTAATTTCCTTCTTTTCTCTGGGAACATGCACATGATCAGCCTCCACCCTATGAGCAAGAACTATGCAGTCATGGACAACAGGAACCTAACTTCTACCTACCAAACCCTCCCCCCTTTCTATCAAACTATACACTTTGACCTGCCAAGATGGGGGAGGGGAAGGCGGAGTCAGTGTTACGCATTACTCTGGCAACCAAAAAGCATACAATTGAGAACAAAGAAAACCACACCTTTTCCATTAAAAAAAAGTTAACAGGCTCTCTTTTCACTGCTATCTCTAAACTCCCATAACTAAAAATCATGGTATTTACTTTACACTAAACCGCTGGCAACTTCGAAGTTTTCAACCCTACTGAGGCAAAAACACCCTGAACCATCACGCCCTTTGAAAAGTGACAAGGGTAGGGAATTTCGGAAAGTTAGTTAAGCACATCAAAACAGCTACCAGGTTGTAGTTAAGAGCCTTCGTCAATTCTCCACGAGCCCACAACAACTTTCCATTTGGCGGGGCGGAAGGTTAAGAATCCTTTCCCGGGGTTCGTCTTTACCTCTTGATTTTACCTTGTTTTTAACACATTCTGTACGATCTGTTTTCTTGCCTCCAACAGAATACTATTTCTGATTGCAATACTGAGTTGGCAGGTTGGCAACTCCCTGGTTTTTCATATGGAAGGAAAGGGATCTGGTTTATCTTTCGCTTCCTACACTCCGCTGTCCACACCAGCGGATAAGGCAGAAATTCCAATCCCTGAACCCCAGACCTGGGGTCCCACCTTTCCGATCTATACACACGATTCCCGTTAACTTGTAAGCTCCTCTAGTGCCAACCCTGGGGGAGGGGGGGGAGGGCAAAGATTGGGGGGGGGGGGGCGTACGTGTTTCTCAAAAACCAGATGAAGCAGTGTGCCCTTTCCGTTGCCAAGAAGATACAGGCACAAAGAGGGGAGGGGAGGAATTAGGAAAAGTGAAGAAAAATTTTCCTGGAGGAGCAGGTACCGACCGTGGCCAGCAGGTAGCCTAGGATGGAGTAAAGAAGGACCATCCCACAGGTCGGGTTCAGAGAAGGAAGCCAGAATGGGGGAGGGGAGGGGAGGGAAGGGAACAGACAGGGGTCTTTTCATGGGTGGGGCAGAAAAGGGGAAACCTCGAGGGATTGGAGGGGTGGGGGGAGGGGGGAAACAGGTGAATTCTATGACTCTCCTGTCCTTGGGACAAAGGGACAGAATCAGAAACGCGGGTCACTTTCAGGGGTGGGGGCAGGTAGAAGGTGACACCCGGGTCAGGTTCTCGGTAGAGAAGGGGAAAACAAAGTCAGCTTACTGAGCTCTAGAAATGGGGGGAGGGGGGTTGGTTTCGGGCAGAGGGGAGGGCTAAGGGAAAGGTGAAACTCGGGTGGCTGGCTGGGGGAGGGGGAGCTGGGTCCGTTCCCAGGGAGGTGTGCGGGGAGGCAGTTTCCCGATGGGGGAGGGGAGGGGGCGTCGGAGTCCCCGCCCCCCGCGGCCGGGCAGGGCGGCCGGGGCTTCCCGGCGCAGGCTGGCGGGCGAGGGAAGGGGGCGGCGAGAACGGAGCCGCGCGGGCGCGGGGGGCGGGCTCGGGCGGCGCGGCCTGCGGGGAGCCCGGGGTCGCTCACCTCGGTGGGCTGGCTGATCTCGAACAGGTCCAGCCGGTTGGCGTTCCAGTGGTTGATGATATCGGCCAGTTTCCGCCGCTCCTCCTCCCGGCTGCCGGCCGACGACATCCTCCCGAGCCGCTCCGGCCAACAACAACGCCGCCTCTACGGGCTGCGGGCTGTCGCCTCCTCCCCGGGGGGCCGGGCCGGGCCTGCCTTCGCCGTCGCGCCCCCCCGCCGGGGTCTCGGGGCCACCCCCCCTCACCAGCGCCTCCCGCGGGGCCGATCCGCCGCCGCCGCCGGGGGCTTAGTCCGTCCCGCGGGGAAAGCTCGCGTCCCGCCGGCCGCGAAGGAAGGGAGGAGAAAATAAAATAATAGAATCGAAGAGCGAGAGCCGGCGGGGAGGGGGCGGCCCGTCGGGCTGCGGCTCCGAGGGCTGGGCGGCTGGTCCGACGTCCGCGCGCCGCTCTCGCTCTCGCCGGCGCTGCGGCCGCCGCCTCCACCCGCGCGGGTGCCTTGTCTCTTTCTCCCCCTTCCCTTTCCTTTTCCCCCTCCCCACCCCTCTTTGCCCCGGTGTGTGCGCCTCCGTGTGTGTGTGTGTGTGTCTCCCTCCTCCGGTGTGTCTTTCACGCGTACACATACACACAGCCGCACACGCGCTCTGGCTCGCGCTCTCCCGGCCCTCGCCGTGCGCGCGCGCGCCCGTCCGCCCGCCACCTCCCCCTTCGGCGCGCGCCCGCCCTCCGGTCACCTCCCCGCCTAGCCTCGGCGCGCGCGCCCGGTACCTACGCGCTCTGTCCACTAGGTGCTGCTGGCAGCGAGCGGGCGGGCGAGCCGGCGGCCCCTCCTCCTCCCCGCTCCGTCCCGAGCTCGCCCCTCGCCCCGGCCCGGGTGGGCTTCGCCCTCCTTCCCCCACTCCCCAACGTTGGGGCGGGGGGGGGGGGGGGGGGGCGGGCGGATGTCAATCGCAAGAACTGGGGAGGGGGATGAATGAATGAATGAATGAATGAATGAATGAATGAATGCCAGAGGAATAAAGGGAAGGGGCAGACCCTTTCCACTCACCCTCTTGCGCCTCGCCCGAGTGGTTTGTTTATTTTTAAAACCCATTGCCAAAGGCTGCCTCGCTGTTGGAGTCCCACCAAGGGTGACCTTTGCAAAGTTCTTTCCTCGAGGGAGGAGGAATACTTTTGCTCGGTCAGTGTCTCTCTATAATAATGTTTAGAAGAAGGGGAAAAAACAACCACACAGCCTCCCCCTTATTGTTTGGAGATCCCCCCGCCCGCGGCTTCCGTGTTTTTCCAGTCTCCCCTGGTCCCCTGCTTAAGGTGGGAGGGGGGGCATCTTCACGTACCTCTGTGTCTGCCTACGCCGGAGATACGTCTTAGGGGCATCGAACCTGCGGAGACTACGGGCAGGTACTGGAGCTGCAGAGCGCAACGAATAGAAATGGGTCTCTCGGAAAACATCTAAGTTCTTAGTGGGCTTAAAAAACCTATCATTAAATTCAGGACTACTTTTGTCCTTTTTTAGGGTTTTTTTTTTCATAATGAAAGAAAAGTTTTGCAACAAGGCTCATTCCAGTAGGCTCCAGCACCGAGGTTGGGTCTCCGATTTGAGATTAAATCTATTTCTTTGAACAGGAAACACTGATCTTTAGAATATCATGAGTAGTAATAAGAGTGAAGTAATTTTTTTGACAAACTCTCCTTATTTTCACTATTACTTATTCTTCTGTAGCCTAAAAATAGTTTTATCAGTCTTTGAACTGATGGGATTTCATCTTTTTTTAATGGGGAGGAGGGGAAGGGACAGGGAGAGCATTTTATCATCCCTGCTGCTTTTTGTCCTGGGTTTTCTTTTCAACTGCACTAGTACAGTAGAGCTATATAAGGGAGCTTTTCAACAGAGACGCCTGAGGTGTTGAACGGGTGCCATGGGGAATGAATTCTTCAATAGATCTCTAGTCTCCTTTCTCAAAATTAAAATGTGGCGACTTGCAGAAAAGCATCTGGGTATCGCTGGAACCTTCATGTTCTAGCCTTCTGTGGCTTTAAGTACCCCAAGGTTCTTTAGAGTCTAGGTTTTTATTATGCAGCTCTGGAAAAGTCAAACTGCATTCTACCCCTCACCCTGTCAACGGCACTATCAGATGAATTCTGTCTACTAAAGTTGCATTACTAATCATAGTATCATTAGGAGAGGAGAAAAAATGGTTTGTTTCTCTGATTCGACACTAAATTTGCTTAACTGTCAGGAGATTATAAAATCAGAAAATTTAATATAAAAATTTTGATACAAGATAAATATGCAACTCCACGGTACATTCTTCTAATGACTGATTAGAGTTGATACATGTATACAAACTGTATATACATTGAAACACATATGTATGCAAATAAATTACAAACAGGAAAATATGGGATGTTCAGTCCCAAAACATCAGTTTATCATTAGTTTTTTAAAAAGCTATTTCTAACGTATGATACAGCTATGACTCCAAAATCAGAAAACATCTACAGAAATAAGGATATCTCCCACCTATAGGCCTTGTAATTTTTCAATGTTTAATAATTTTTCACTAATAATCTTTAATATTTCTTCAATGATAATAAGTCACATACTAATAATGATACCAAATACAAGGTGAAATATAGGGACTGTGTCCATCTCTGGTTTTTCATTTCATTTCTTAAAACATAAATGATCGAGAAATCACCTCTTAAAACGTTATATCAGCTATTACATCTATTACAACTCTGCTTCTAATATAACCTTTGACAAATCTACCCTCTTCAAAAGCCTTCTATTGCCTTTAAACTTCTCAGTCTCGTGTTTAAAAACTCTAAAATCTGACACCAATCCAAACATGTTTCGTGTTACTCTATATGCAATAAGGATAATAATACTAATTTATTCTAAATATTTTTACAAATAATTTGTATAGTAGTATAATAATAGTATCTACCTTCCAGGGTTTTTGTAAGGATGAAATGAGATAATACTTGTAAAGCACTTTGCAAACCTTAAAGCACTATGTAAATGCTATTTACTATTATGTAAACAGTGTATGGTCTAACTAAACTAACATACTAGTGCTGACATTCCATCTCTCTTCCTGTCTGGAATATTCTCCCTCCTCACTTCCATTTTTTTAGAATTCCTAGATTTTGAATCCCAATTAAGATGAAAAATCACAGAGAAACCCAGAGTTCACACATGTATTCCTGCAAAAAATAAAAGAGCATCAAGCCAAAAAAACAACCTAGAAGTCCAAAGAGTACCTACATTATGCACTCTCATTCAGTCCCAAACTGCTTAAAAATGATGTCCAGAAACCTACAGGTGCCAGGGAAGGAGTCTCTGCAGAAAAGTCATCCTAAGCACAAGTTAACAAAGAGTCCATCACTGCAGACTTAGAGATAATACAGGGGCAACTGAAGCCTAAAGCAAGCTGTTCCCCATATCAAGAAACTAGGGTAGAGAGCCAGCAGCACTTAGACCAGGTGTCCCAGGGACACCACAAATTTGCAGTACTCTGATCTGAGCTTCCCCAGAGTGCTCAATGCTAACCCAGATGACCCAGGGAAGTTTGAAATTTGGAAGCACTTGGAGCCCAGATATATCAGGGCAAGTGAAAATGAACAGTAAGAACCCAGAAAAACAAGATCAAGAACAAATAATGCCTGAAAAACCTTCAAAGAGAGCAAGAGGGGACAGGGTCTTGCCCTGGGACAAAGTCCCAAATCAGGAATTGAGGTTGCAGATAAAAGTAAACGGAAGAAAATAGCAAACAATGTGAAGAAGTAATATGGTTCCAAAGACTCCCAAGAAGCAAACCCATTAGAAGGGAGTAACTACAATTCCAAGCCTCAGAGAGAAAAATGATTTGGTTACAAACACTCTAAAAGAGAACCTAAAAGAAATGAAGCAGGAGATAAGGAAATTATAAATGAAATCATTCTGGAGGAATAACTGAAAAAGAGAATAGTTTAGAACAGACAATGCTTGTGTCCAACGCCCTAAAAATTAGAATAGACCAAACAGAGCTCATTGACTCCATGACATAACATGAAATACAAGAACAAAAGTCAAAATATGGGGGAAAAATAGAAGAAAATGTAAAGTACCTGGTATCAAAAATATCTGATTTGGAAAAGGTAATTTAAAAGACAGAATGGAAAGCATTGGACCAGGAGTCAGGAAGACCTGATTTCAAATCCAGCCTCTGATAATTATGTGATCCTAAGCAAGTCTTTTAACCTCTGTTTGCCTCAGCTTCCTCATTTGTAAATGGGGATAAATAATAGAACCTACTTCCTACGACTGCTGTGAGGATCAAATCATATGATTGTAAAGTGCTTAGCAGTGACTGGCATGCAGTAAGTGCAAAGTAAATGTTAGCTATTATTATCATTATTAATTACTAAAAATAAAGAAGCAATTTTAAAATTATGGGATCCTCTAAAAACCATGGCTATATTGGTTTTTCTGTGTTTTGACTGTCTAAAGCAGGAATTTTCAACCATTTATGTCATGGAAATCTGGTACAGTCATGAACTCCTCAGTGCTTAGCATAATACCTGGTACACAGTAGGCACTTAATAAATATTTATTAATTGCTTGTTAAATATTTTAAACTCATAATTGAAGAAAATGTTAATTTTTCAGTTAAATGTTAATGTAATTAAAAATGGAATGTTTTGTTTTTCCCATTCAAGTTCATAGACCCCTTGAAATCTATTTGTGGATCATAAATTAACCTTAGGTCTAAAAAAAACTTAATAAACTGGGAAGCATAAGAAAAATAGTATACAGAAATGGAAGAAGGGGTAGGGAGAGAAAGAAATCATGAATTTTTAGCTAAACATAACAAAAGAAGATTGAACACACACATTTAACACATACACAAAGAGTTTAGTGTAGAAATAAACTCATCAAGGAAACTGGAGGGGAAAGGAAAGGGGAATTTAATCATTCCATTGACCAGCATTAATTAAATACTTACTTTGTTCCAAGCACCATGTTAAGCACTAAAAAAATAGTCCCTGCCCTCAAGCTCACATTCTAATATGTTGGTATCAAAGAGAAAGCACTAGCACTGAGGTGGACTGGGAAAGGCTTCTTGTAGAAAGTGGTATTTGAACTAAGTCTTGAAGGTAACTTGGGAAACTTAAAGGTAGATGTGAGGAAAAGGAGAATTCCAAACATGGAGGACAGCCACTACAAAGGCACAAAGAAAGGAAGTGGAATGTCAGATCTAAGAAGAAGGAAGAAAGTCAGTGTTGTTGGATCACAAAGTATGTGGAGAGGAGCAAAGCATAAGAAGACTGAAAAGGTAGAAAGGGGCCAGGTTGTGAAGGGCTTTAAAAGCCCAACAAAGGTTTTTATATTTAATCCCGGAGAGAATTAAAAACCCCTAAAGTTTATTGAGTAGAGAGTGAGTCAGACCTGTGCATTTAGGAAGAGGGAGGATCGAATTGAAGAAAAATTAGTCACTTAAACTTTTAAGAGTGGATGATAGTGGAAATTAAAAGGAAAGAAAAAAATTGTAAGAATCAATCATTAAGGTCTGAATAAGAGGAATAAAGGAGGTACAATCAAGTAAAAGCAGATCAAATAGATCACTAGTGTTGATTACACTCCATCTTCTTTGCAAAGTGGGGACAGGTGGCAAAGAGGAAAAATTATATGAAGACGTATATATGAAGACTAATAATCATATTCATTTGTTTGTAAAGTTTTATGCCCTAGCACAGGTACAGCTTTTGAAAATGTGCCATGCTAACCTGAAGAACATGTAAATACTTTTTGGTAATTGACAAGATTTACATAATCTAATTTTTCTAAAATTCTCTTCAGGTTCTCAGCTTCTTGCTGATTTACCTTTTAGTTAGAGTTGTCTAGGTCTGATAAGGGACATGTTGAGGACTCTAGTATAGTTTTGCTAGCTATTTCCCTCCATAATTAATTTTTTTCTTCAGATAATTAAATGTTATGTGTTGTGTATGCATTATATGTAATAATATTACATGCAATATTATGTAATATGTAATAACAAGTAATATATAATAATATGATACACATACAAGACAGCTATTTGAATATTGGTCTTCATATATACATGTCTTCATATATATTTGAATACATATACACATACATATGTGTGCATGTGTGTATACACATGTGTGTATATATACAATGCATATACTGAATACATACACATACATATGTGCGTATATACGCATATGTATACATTTTAAATTTTTTTATTTCTGTTGAGAACTAGAAACTGGCTGGCAGATATCAGACATAAAAATGTTGGAAAATTGGAAGCTAGACTGGCAGAAATGAGGTTTAGAGCAGCATCTCATATCAAAAGCCACAAATGGATTCATGACCTAGATTTAAAAGGTTACATCTTAAACAAATTAGAGGAGTGGGATAAAAAACATGTTACAATTGTAAGAGAAGAATTTTTGACCAGACAAAGGATAGATGGAATTACAGGACAACTATTTTAAGTAATGCAAAAGAAAAGAAAAAGGTCATTGAATTGTTTTTAAAACTGCACAAAAAAGAACGAGAAATTCAGAGGAAAATACAGACAAGCAGGCTGGCTTTGCAACTAAACATAGAATTTATTGAGTTGAATGGGATAGGAGTTTGGGGTCTGACTAGCAGGCATCAATATATTCTGCTAATTCTGGACTGGCTGTCTGCAAAACCCAGTCTGAATTCTACCCTTAGACTTCATATGGCTCACTCTTCCTGCCTCTCAAAGGTCACAAGGTAATAGCCATCTCCAATCCTCTTCACTAAAACCAGAAGAACAAAGTTGGAGGCCAAGAACCAATGTTTATATTCACAGGCCACGTGGTGGTCTGAAATGGGAATGACCTGGGGCCTCTCCCCTTACAGCCCTGTCATGCAGCCCAGAAAGAACTCAGGCCAAAAGAATAGACTACTGCTTTTGAATACACTCCAGTTCCAGTTATACAGCCAATTCACAAGTCTTCTCATCATCACAGGGCTAATAAATCTGAACGAGTGTTAGGTAGAGTATTCCTCCAAATCTCTCCAATGCATTTCTACTGTAGATCATCATACCTTACAGGAAGCATGTTCCCCATCCTCTTCCACTTAGAGGATCCCATCAACTAAGTAACAGACCCTTATTACACTCATACTTAAAAACAAAGAAAACACAAACAGAAAAGCTGAACATATGTAATAGATTCATGGTTTCGTATATAATCTTTTTTTCTTGTGAGTATATATATATGTAAAATAATTATTATATATAAATATGTAAATTGTATATGTTTATATATGTTCATTTTCATTGGTGCTTGTCAAGATCAGAACAGCAAAACACAAAAATTATTTTTACAAAAAGAATTCTTCATTTTCTTCAAAGTGCCAATTCCTTGAATAAATTTTTCCAGATGATCTTAATTGTAAGTGTTCTCTTTCTTCTCAAAATATAGTCATTGATCTATGCATATGTTATATCTTCCTGGTAAAATGTTAGCTGCTTGTGGGTAGGGGCTATTTCTTGTTTGTTTTTGGTAAGTACTATCTTTTTCCCCCCTTAATCTTTGTATTTCTAGCTTTTAGCACAATTCCTTGAACATAAGTAGGTGCTTAATAAATGTATATTGAATTTAATCCTGTTTTGTAAGGGGGAAACTGAGACTGATGTTCTCCTTTGGTTTTTTCTGAAAAGGATTATTGACACGATGATGGTGGCTTATGGGTGATGTCTCCCCCTGCTCATGAATTGGATTTGAGTCGGTAACCCAAAGTTATGAATCTCACTCTCTCTTCCAGAGTCACTGAAGTCCAGTGGCAGGATGGCCCAGAATGAAGGGGATGACCTTGGCATCTTCAATGTCAAGTTCTAAGCTCTCCACAGTGCCTGGTTCAGCTACCTTCATGACTGTTGGAACAAATTGTTCTTCCCATTCCTCCAGGGGAAGTTTTCATATGCTTGGGGTAGACATTCCCCCAACTCACCAATGGGTTTGAGGCCTGTTGATTATCCTCAACTTAGCATAGCTTGTCTGCCAAGATGGCTTTATTGGGTGTGGCTATGGAGCATGCTTCAGCTTCTTGGAGCCACAAGTGGGAGTTGGGTGAAAAGTGGATACCAAAGGTGGATGAGCAGCCCTGAAAAAAGGCATGGCAAGCTCTCACATCAGAGCTGCTAGTTCTCCCTGAGCATCCTAGATAGAGATGGTGGGAATGACCCTAGAGAGAGAGGTAGTGATATTACCAAAAGATAGATAAAAAGTCCTTGGTTAAATATTCCCATTATATTCCCAAATTTTTTTCATCTAACAAATTACTTCTTCCATTTTCAGTTTCATGTTTATTAGTAATAATTTATGATTTTTATTCATTTTTTAGGTTTTACCACCCACAATATTTTTAGTTCTTAAAGAAAATTTGATATCTTTTGTTTTTACATTATCTTCATTTCCATTTCCTTCCCCTTTTCTACTTAGTGAAACATCCTTGTAACAAAGAATTAAAAAGAGAGGGGGAAGAAAGTAGTTCAGTAAAATCAATCAACCAGTGTCTATTAATCTATGCAATGTGCCATCCATAGTCCCTTGCCACTGCAAACAAAAGAGTACATTCTCTGAACTTTTCTCCAGGTTCAAGCTTCTTGGTCATTTGGTCCATTGGTCCCATTACATGAGACTCCCTTTTGGTTTGCTCTTTTTATTTACATTGTTGTAGTAATGATTTATATTATTTCCTTCCTTCTACTTAGCTTTGCATCAATTCCTATCTTCTTGTGCTTCTCTGAATTCTTAATACTTGTCATTTTTATGCCAGAGTACTCTTTCATTGATTTACCACATTTGTTTAGCCATTCCCCATTGATGATTTTTTGTTTTTAGTTCTTTGCTACCACAAAAAAAAAAGCTGATATGAATAGTTTGACTTCTCCCAGTTAAAAAATACATACAACTTATGAAATCTCACATCAGCAAACACTTCAAATGTTTATAAACATTACATATCTTATCGTACGAGACTACATTGATTGCACAAAATTCTGAGTTGAATAATACTCTTATGATAGATACTAGAAGACTATCTCAAAAATATATCTACTGATATGAGTAGAGAATAAGAGCAAATTTTAAAATGTAATTTGATGTTTCAGAAATTGCTAGATATTAAAGTTCTCATTTAAGCAATATTTAAATAGATAACATTTCATTAATAGGTCTTAATTACTAATTGAGTATTGTCATGTAAATGTGATGTAAGAGATTATCTCTTTTAAAAAAACTCAATATTTCCTATTCAATAAAATTCTTAAAATTCATTAAGATTTATTGAGTGAATGTTTCTACCATTTTAGTGTACATTGAACTTTCTAAGTATAATTAAAGTTCATCTAAACCTTATCTTCCACTAAAGTCTAACACCAGTACCTTATTTTAGCATGAAAGGGATAACATTCTCAAAGATAGATATTAGTGGAGCCCTAAGCTTTAGCAGGTGCTGCAGGGAAAGTTGGAAAGGGAAAGAATATGGCCTGGCGACAGTGCTCATCAGCAGGTAGGTGGCACAGTGGATAGAGTACTGGTCCTGGAGTTAGGAAGACCTGAGTTCAAATCCAGCCTCAGACACTAACTTTCTGACTTTGGGCAAATCACTTAACCTTTGCCTCAGTTTCCCCAATTGTAAAATGGAGAAAACAATAGCAATTGTCTCCCTGAGCTATTAAGAGGATACAATGAAATAATATTTCTAAAGAGCTTAGAACAGTGCTTGACTCATAATGGAAACTATATAAATGCTATCTATTATTAAATCACCTGAGAGTCAACCTAGCTAGCAACAGAATATGAGAGTCATCATTATATTGGCACAGGTTGATGAATATTTCAGCCACAGTAACTATCTAAAATCTTCTTATAAGTTGTAGAGGAGTTGTGATGAATGAATAAATTATTGAATGAATGAACAAAACTCCATTAAGTGTTTACGATTTGCCTGGTACAGTGACATGTCCTGGGGATATGAATGCAGAAAGAGAGACATTCTGCCCTCAAAGATTTTACATTCTAATGAAAAAGATACCCATGGCAGCCCCTGAACTGATGAGTTGATTTATAGTTCTGTCAATTGACACACCCTTTCCTGAAGTCAAGATACTATATTTATTTGGTTACTGTCCTCAGAAAAGAGAAAGGATAAGCCCCCGGCAGATGGCAAGGTAGCCTGGGTTGGATGGTCTGATGGATGTGAAACTGAAACATGGTCCTGGGCAGAAGTTCTCCTCGTGAGGTTTAGAGACCCCTCAGAGTCCCTGAGACCCTTTCAGGGGATCCATGTGGTCAAAACAACTTTTTTAAAAATAGTAATAATAAGGCATTTTAATTTCTAATATGGTAAATATTGATGCAATGATAGATACATATATAAACAAAGGTCTTTGAGGGGTCCTCAATAATTATTTTTTAAATTTTTGTTTAATTTTATTTGTTGTTATATTTAAAGTTCCAAATTGTCTTACACATACACACACACACACACACACACACACATCAAACAATACTCTATATACTTCTGTTTTTCAGTTCTTTCTCTAGAGGTAGAGAGCATCTTTCTTCACAGGTCCTTTGTCATTGATTTGAGTATTTATAATGCTCAGAATAACTTGGTTGCTCACAGTTATTCTTCAAACAATATTGTCATTACTGTATACAACATTCTCTTGATTCTTCTCATTGCACTCTTCATTATTTTGTGCAAGCCTTTTCATGTTTATCTAAAATCAACCAGCTTATCATTTCTTACAACACAGTAAGTATTCCATCACAATCATATACCACAACTTGTTCAGTCATTCCCCAGTTGATGAGCATCCCCTCAATTTCTAGTTTTTGCTGGGTCTTCAAAAATTATTGAGTCATCATAAAGGCATCCTGAGACCACAAAGTTTGAAAATACGCTGTTCTAAGTTCCGTGGCCAGCTAGTAAATATATGGGCTAAGTGGAATTTTTTCCAGTCATTCACCAATCAATATATCCAGGGCCTAGGGCAAGAGCTTCAAAAGTGAATAGATTAACTTCCTCAGAGGTGCAGGATATGGATTCTGGATGTTCAGGGTAGAGGAAGCAGTAGAGATGACAGACATCAAGATGACCTGGGTGGACCTCTAGATGGCTGGATGGGATATGAAGATGAAACAGTGATCTGTATTAGTAGAAGGAGTAGGCAAGGTGATGAAATCTTGCATCCTTGAAGGGAAGAGAACTTGGTCAAATTTTAAGATGTTTTAATCCTATAACAATGCAAGTCACCTACACATTTACAAGTCTTGAAATAGGTAAAGATCCTCTCCTCGTAAAAGCCTTACTAGGTAAAAGCATGGCCTTTTATCAAGCTCAGAATACAATCTATAAAGCTTAAAGCTAGAATTTTCAGGGTACAGTATTCTGAGCATGTGGGAGGTAATCAGTTTAAACAACCATTCTACCTCCTCTGCCTAGGCCCAGCTAAGGAAGCCGGGATTATTTATTAAGGAAAAATACCTGAGATGACAGAGAATAATCATGATAGAGAATTTGAAGAACTTAATAATTCTTTGGGGATATATAGGGTACTTAGGGAAGACTGAGCCCTTTTCAGGACTGCTCATCTGCCTCTGGTATCTACCTCTCACCCAACTCTCACCTGTGGCTCCAAGAAACTGTAACATGTGCAGTGATCACATCCACTAAAGCCATCTTGGCAGATGGGCTGTACCAGATTAAAGGTAACCAACATGCCTGAAACCCAGAGGTGAGTTAGGGAATGTCTACCCTGAGCATGTAAAGACTTCCCTTAGAGGAATAGGCAGATGAGAACAATTTGTTCCAACAGTCATGAAGGTAGCTAAAGCAAGCATTGTGGAGAGCTTAGAGCTTGGTCATACATCGAAGACACCAAGGTCATTCACTGCATCCTGAGCTATTGCCAGTCATCTTGATTTTTGTGCTGCCATTGAACTTCAATGACTCTGGAAGAGAGAGTGAGGCTGATGACTTTGCATTTACTTAAATCCAATTCATGAGCAAGATGAGACATCACCCTTATCCCAACATTGTGATTGTCACCAGTCTTCTTCAAAATAAAAGATGAATAACAACCTCTCTATAATAATAGAATGTATGCTACCTTATAAATATGTAAAGAAAAGCATATCTTAAGTTACAACCCCCTTAATTATCTTCTCAACTTCTGATCTTTAGTCAACTGAACAAAATTGTGCCTTCTAAATTTCTTTATGGCACTCTCAAATAATGACACAAAAAGCCTTTTGAAATGTGAGTAGAAGAAAATTCAGAGAGGGATATAAACAGGTAAGATGGGCAATGTTGGAACTATCACGTTAAGTTTGAAATATACAAAAAAAAACTGTACAAAATGTCAATTCAAGGTTTTTCCCTCAGTCCTCATTTTCTGTTCTTTGTACAGGGAAATGGTATTATTTGTTGACATTTGTCACATTCATAATTATGAAAAGAAATAGTAATAATAGCAAAGAAATATTTTTAAAGCCCTTTTTGTACTAAGTTTTTTAGACACAGACCTAAATCTCTGTACATTCTATAAGGCTTTCTTCATCTATGACCTATAATGGTTGCTTCATAACCTGTATGAATTCAAAGTGTGTTGTCATTTTTTCACCTCCAAAAATGATTTTATATACAGTGTTGTTTCCTGCATGGATAATTATGGCTACAAGGAATTATGTTCGAATGACAGCTCTGTCTTGTAGTTGCATAAAGACAGCAGGTGGTGACTAATGAGATTTTCCTGTTTTCAATCTTATTCTAATTAGACTTGTGACTGATGATTTTGATAGTTTAGGACTAAATACATATATGAATAATTGTAACATAGTTCCTTCTCAAAGCAAGGAACTTCTGAATTACTAAATCTTAAATCAAAGCATGACTGAGAAGAGTCAGTATAAAATGATCAAGTTTGCATGGTGCTGTCTTATACTTAAGGGATGCCCACAATATGCTAGATACTAATTATCAACCGCAATTTTCCAAACTCTTCTGTATAAAGTACATTAAATCATGAAAACCTTCCTATTAGAAACTAAACATAATATTTACACAATAAGAAACGTATAGAAGTCTTCAGACCATTAAATGAACTTTAAAGAAGTAAGAGTCACACTTAAATATCTGAAAATTCTGACTCTGGAGCCCTCTTTATATCCCCCAGTTTTACGTGACTATTTTGAACAATCAGTTTTGCAAGCCCTAGCCAGTACAAAATCCTCTATTACCAGGCCATGCAAATGCCATAAATCCAATAACTTAAGCATTTAATTAAGATGTTAAGTGTAGTACAAATAACACTGAAGAGAAAGCAATTTGAATTGAACTGTCATTCTCTTCTTCCTAACTCTCTAGACTGGGGTGATGAGGAAAGAGACCTAGGGAAAACTAATGGGGAGATGATATAATTGTCAATCAATTCCTGTCTCTTCTTCACATGTTCCCAGTGACTGACAGGGAGATCTATTTACCTCTCCACTGAATTCTAGAGTCATCAAGATACTTGGGTTTAGAAATTTACTGTTAGTAATATTCAATGGGCTCATCCTCACCTTTCCATCTTGCTTCTCCAACCATAGGTACAGTTTGCCCCTACCTTCTTTCATAATAGCTCAGGACTATACTCACCCAAGTAGGAGCCAAGTCACTTTTACATGTGACTTCTCTTTTTCTTCTATTTCCCTATGATTCTCACTTCCCATGTGCCTTCTCTCTCTTTCTTTTAGCAAGCCCCTCCAATGTAACTCCTATGTTCATGCCCAAGTTAGGGCTTCTCCAATAATCAATGACAATCCTCCTTAATCACTGAAAGCCTAAAGCTACACTGGGTAGCTGTGATAAAGGACAGGTAGGTATTCCAGCCCCACATTACAAAAGGAAAATGTTTACATCATGGATAAGCAAGGTGTACCAATATAGCATTCTGTACTCTTCCATATAGGGACTGTAATATGTATCCATGAAGAGTACCAAGAAGCACATAGCTCCAAGGAAGTAAGTATAAACCGTAGCATAAATACTTTTTGTGGGAGGGTTAATGAAATGGGAGTTGCAAGTTGCAGAAAATTGCTATCTGTTTTTTCAAGTAATTGGGAAATGCTTATATTACCTTATATGTATTCAAAATCATTTTAAGTCTATTTTAAAAAAAAGATAGGTCTCTTTAAAATTATTATAGAGTATAAGACTGGCCTTGGGCAAAACTGTAAGTAAATCAAGATTATCTGAGCCTTCTAAGGTTCTGAATCTTTTCCTTACCCATTCAAATTCTTCTTGATTTGATTAGTCTCTCCCACCCCTATAGGTTGCCCCCTCCCACACTTCTGGTAGGGAACTGATAAATAAATTGATGTAGAGTATGTTGACCATTTACTAGAAGATGGGATTTGCATTTTAAGAGTGGCATATAGACAATGCTTTAAAACTTAAAGAAGGTGAGCATTTCAGTTACTATAGCATGGTATAGAGACTATTGTGGCCTAATGGCCTCACAGACACAAAACCTCATCTGATTCACACTGGTTGTGTGGTCTGGAGCATGTCATTTAATATCAGTGCTCTAGGTAACCTTTTTTCTTCCTAAACAAATATTTGTTATCTTTCCCTCCAACTTCTTCTACCTGCTATGGTAGGGAGTAGCGGGAAGGGGCCCCAACTTCATAATAAATATGCATAGTCCAGTAAAACAAATTCCCACACTGGCCATGTCCAAAAATTTAGGTCTCATTCTTCATTTTAAGTCCATTACCTTTCTTGTAGGAGATGAATAGTGTGTGTCATCTTTACTCCTTCGGAGTTGTGGTTTATCATTGTAATGATCCGAATTTTAAAGCTTTTCAAAGTTGTTTATCTCTATAATGTTGTCACTGTACAAATTGTTCTCCTTGTTTCGCATGCCAATCAACTCATAGAAGTCTTTCCCCTTTCCTCTGAAACCATCCATTTTGTCATTTAGAAAATTTATTTAGTATTTTATTTTTCCCCAGTTACATGTAAAAACAATTTTTAACATTTGTTTTTAAATCTTTGACTTCCAAATTCTCTTACATCCTCTCTCCCCACATCTCCACATTGAGAAAGCAGGCAATTCGATATAGGTAATATGTGTGTAGTCATGCAAAACATTTACATAATAGATATGTTGTGAAAGAAAACATACACCAGGAAAAAAAAAGAAAGTAAAAAAATATGCTTTAAATCTGTATTCAGACTCCATCAATTCTTTATCTGAGGATGGATAGCATTTTTCATCATAAGTCCTTCAGAGTTGTCTTGGATCACTGTATTGCTGAGAATAGAGCTAAGTCATTCACAGTTAATCATCTTAAAATATTTCTGTCACTTTGTACACAGTGCATTTCATTTTGCATCAGCCCATGTAAGTTTTTCCAGGTTTTTCTGAGCGTATCCTGCTCATCATTTCTTATACCACAATGGTATTTCATCATAATCGCATACCACAATTTATTTAGCTATTCCCCAACTGATAGGCATCCCCTCAATTTTCAATTCTTTGCTGCCAGAAAAGAGATGCTATAAATATTTTTGTATGTGTAAGTCCTTTCCTTTTCTTGTTTTTTTTATCTCTTTTGGATATAATCTAGTAGTGGTCTTGCTAGGTTAAAGGGTATAGCCCTTTGGGCATAGTTCCAAATTATTCTATAGAATGGTGGAATCAGTTTACAACTCTACCAACAGGGCATTTATATCTCATTTTTTCCACGTCCCCTCCACCATTTGTCATTTTCCTTTCCTGTCCTATTAACCAGTCTAATAGATATGAAGTAGTTCCTTAGAATTGTTTTAATTTACATTTCTCCAGTCAATAGTGAATTACAGCATT
Source organism: Bettongia penicillata ogilbyi (assembly GCA_023548195.1). NCBI lineage: Eukaryota > Metazoa > Chordata > Mammalia > Diprotodontia > Potoroidae > Bettongia > Bettongia penicillata. The sequence goes on along the minus strand of JAJHZJ010000314.1, from coordinate 19,806,718 downwards.
TTTTCATGTAACTTTAGATAGCTTTAATTACTTCATTTGAAAATTGTTCATATCTTTTGATCATTTATCAATTGAGGAATGGTTCTTATTTTTATAAATTTGACTCAGTTTTCTATATGTTTGAGAAATGAGGCCTTTATTAGAGAAACTTGCTTCAAAATTTTTTTCATAGTTATAACTGCTGTTTTCCCCTCCATCCCATTTCCCCCTTTATTCTATTCTCTCTCTCCTTTCACCCTGTCCTTCCTCAAAAGTGTTTTGCTTCTAACCATTCCCTCCCCCAATCTTCACTCCCTTTTATTACCCTTCCCTCTTCTCTTATCCCCTTCCCCTCCTACTTTCCTATAGGGTAAGTTAGATTTTTATATCCAATTGAGTGTCTATATTATTTGAGCTAGTTCTGATGAGAGTAAGGTTCACTCTTCCTCAAATCCCACCTTTCCCCACTGTAAAATCTTGTCCTTGCCTCTTTTTTGTGAGATAATATACTCCATTCTACCTCTCTCTTTCCCTTTCTCCCAGTACATTCCTCTTTCACCCATTAATTTTATTGTTTTATCCCTTCATATTCAACTCACATTCTGTCTCTCTGTCTCTCTCTGTCTCTCTCTCTCTCTCTCTCTACACACACACACACACACACACACACACACATATATTCCTTGTAACTGCTCTAATGATGAGAAAGTTCTTGAGTTACAAGTATTATCTTCCTATGTAGAAATGTAGACAGTTTAACTTTATTAAGTCACTTATGATTTCTTTTTCCTGTTTACCTTTTTATGATTCTCTCTAGTCATGTATTTGAAAGTTCAATTTTATATTCAGCTCTAGTCATTTTATCAAGAATGTTTGAAAATCCTTTATGTCATTGAAAATCCACTTTTTCCCTTGAAGTATTATACTCAGCTTTACTGGTTAAGTGATTCTTGCTTGTAATCCTAGCTCCTTTGTCCTCCAGAATATCATATTTCAAGTTCCTTTGATCATTTAAGGTAGAAGCTGCTGAATCTTGTGTTATCCTGACTGTGGTTCCATGATACTTGAATTGTTTCTGGGTGCTTGCAATATTTTTCCTTTGACCTGAGAGCTCTAGAATTTGGTTATAATATTTCTGGGAGTTTTCACTTTGGGATCTTTCTCAGGAGGTGACCAGTAGATTTCTTCCATTTTTATTTTCCTTTTGGTTTTAGGACAGGAGTGGGGAACCTGCAGCCTTGAGGCCATATGTGGCCTTCTAGGTTCTTGGATGTGGCCTTTGACTGAGTTCAAGTGTTACAGAACAAATGATTTTATTAAGGGGATTTGTTCTGTGAAGCTTTAATTCAGTCAAAGAGCTGCACTTGAGGACCTAGAGGGCCACATATCCAATAATTTTTAAATTATCTTTCCTAGATCTACTTTTCCGGGTCAGTTGTTTTTCCAATGAGATATTTCACATTGTCTTCTCTTTTTTCATTCTTTTGGTTTTGTTTTATTTTTTTTTTGTTTTGATTTCTCATAAAGTTGTTAACTTCCATTTGCTCCATTATAATTTTTAAGGAATTATTTTCTTCAGTGAGCTTTTGTATCTTCTTTTCCATATGGCCAATTCTACTTTTCAAAGAAGTTTTTCCTTCTTCAGTGAATTTTTCTGCCTCTTTTTCCATTTGGTCCAGTCTGTTTTTTAAGGTGCTATGTTCTTCAGTATTTTTTTGTGTCTCCTTTACCAAATTGTTAATTCATTTTTCATAATTTTCTAGTTCATTCTAATTTCTCTTTCCAATTTTTCCTCTACTCTTACTCAGTTTTCACAATTATTTTTGAGCCCCTCCATAAGCTGAGACCAATTCATATTTTTCTAGGAGGTTTTGGATGTAGGATCATTGACTTTGTTATCTTCTTCTGAGTGTGTGTTTTGAACCTCCTTACCATTATAGTAACTTTCTAAGGTCAGAATTTTTTTTCCCTGTTATTCATTTTCCCAGCTTATTTATTGATTTTTTGCTCTTTGTTAAAGTAGGACTCTGCTTCCAGGGTGGAGGGAGTACCGTCTCAAGCTTCAGGGGTTTTGGGTAACCATTTTCAGAGATACTTCTGGGGACCTGTATATTTTCAGTTCTTAGAAGGTGATATGATCTAAGAAGAGATGTTTACTACACTTCTGGCCTGTGTTCTGGTCGATGAGGGACCACAAGTACTCTTTTCTGCCCTAGAACTATGAGGAAGGTCCCCACTCCACTGTGGTGTGCTAGTGGTCCTCCTTCCCCTGGGACTACCACCCAGGACTGTGACCCTGACCTGGCTATGGGCAAAGCAACAGAGTATTGGCTCAGCACTAGCAAAGAGACCCCTGTAAACTCTTTCTGACCACTTGTTTGATCCCCTTGCCTTCTGTGGGCTGAGAGCTCTGGATGCAGATGCTGCTGCTACTGATTCAGTGACTCCCAAGGCCTGCTCCTCGTTTGCTGGGGCTGGATCTGTGCTGTTGTGGCCTGTGTAGCACTGTATTCTACTTTCACCCAGGTGTGATAGACCTTTCCTGCTGATCTTCCAAGTTGTCTTTGGCTGGAAAGTTATTTTCCCTGTCCTTTTGTGTGACTTCTGCTGCTCTAGGAATTGTTTTATGACATTATTTAAAAGTGTTCAGAGGGGTTATAAGGAGAGCTCAGGCTAGTCCTTCCTTTTCTCTGTCATCTTTACTCTGCCTCATTTGTCATTTTTGTGACATAATATAATTCCATTATATTCCCATACCATAAATTATCTAGCCATTTCCCAATAGGAGGAGACCCCTTATTTCCAGTTTGGGCCTACTAAAAAGAGCTATCTAGGCAACTCTTAAAGCTATCCATTGCAGATAAGATATCACCCTAGACTAGTAGAGGCAATCAATATAATCACAGGCCTGCTCTCTATGTCCATCCTTGGCAAGTTCCTATGGAATGATGTAGGAGGAGATATTTTAGGTGGGGAGTCCTTTCAATATATATCAAGTCACATCATTTAGGAATGCAGCAAAGGTCTCAAATGCCATAATTATCATCCTTTGCTAAAAGCATACATACCAATATCCTAAAACCTCATTCTTTCCATAAAGAGAATTAATTGTGCTTCATTGCTACAATAGTGATGATTTGCTACCACTGTGGCTCTCATGCAGCCATAACAACTACAACAGCAAATGTTGCAAAAATCTCAGAAAAAATAGCTGAGAAAATATTGGCAGTCAGCCCCAAGTCTAAATACAAGAAACAATACTCTTACCCAATTTTCACAAGCCGCTGTAGGTATCCAGTTCCAGGTGAACAATGAGTATAAATCTGTTCTACTAAGATTATGAATATGCCACTTAAAGAATGTCTGGAGCAAATACATCAACCATTTGTATTCAGAAATATTTTAAATGTAAATGGTAATAAAAACTGAATCAGACATGGTCCTTGGTCAAAGGTTAAATGAGAGTGTGTTGATGGATACCTAACCTCCATTCACTTAATCCTTCATTCTTTGATAGGCTCTGCTTCTAAATGTCTTTATTCACCATGCCACAGCAGCTTTCTGCCACCATGGGACTTCTCTCTGAACCCATGACCCCTTCCTCTGACTGACTGGTTACTCCCAGAGCATGCCCAGATCAGCCACATTTACTCCGTTGTTGCTGTCTGAGCACTACTTCCAACTCTCCAGATTTCTTTCTCCACAACGCCCACACTGAGTTGCTTTTCAATTTCCATTTTATATGTTATCTTCCCCCATTAGAATATAAACTCTCTGAAGCACTGTCTTTTTTCCTTATATTTGTATTCTCAGTTCTTAATATAGTGCCTGGCACATAGCAAGAGCTAAATAAATGTTCATTTGTTTGATTGATTGATTGACTTAACCTGAGCAGATGAGGAAAGAGGGTAAGGTGGAATGATGAACTTACTGGTCACAAATAAGAGGTACATAAGAAACTCAGAGATGGTAGATCAACATTTAGCCTCATTGTCATTAAAAGAAAAAACCCTAGAGGAGATAATGTAGACACAAATGGAGGAGAGGAATAATTCAAAGAACTCTCATTTACACCAGCTTTCCAGTTTTTTCACAGCATATTTGTGTGGTCACCAGAGCCCCTCAATTAAGCCACCCCTCAAATATACCGAAGTCTATGGTACTACTGATGTAGTTATCTATCCATTCTCAGGTCATATACTAACTCAGAGGAGTGAGTGCTGGAGGGGCTGTTTTCTTGACTACTTTGTACAAAAATGGGATGAGGATGCACTGATCCAGGTATGGATCCTCAGATTGTTACCCTACCGGTACTTTTTTTTTCCAATTCAAGACAGATGACTATGAATTTAAAACAAAAGCCTTTAATAAAATAAAATCAGAACAAAATAATCACAGGGAACTGAATCAGGTAGTAAATATTTTCAGCCTACATTCCCAAATGGTTGCTTTCCCCCATGTTTCTCTCAGGGAATGCTAATCTAAGCTCTCAACTAAACACATTCCCTCACTCTTACCATAAATAGTGTGTTTGTCAGTCATGGAAAGCTACTAGGGAAATGCACCATAATTCTTATAATATTTGCCTTCTTGGCATAGCAATAAAACCCAGGGAAGGCTGGACCTCTCAACATGACACTTGGGACAATCAGAGGAAAGATCTTCAGGAGGCTCCCATTGGTTGCTCTACACCTCTGCTCCCCACCACTGGATGCACAGGGCTGTTACCTGCAGATACCCACCATGAATGACTCCCTGCTGCTCTATAGATAGTTGCCATCCTTCTTCCAAATCCACATACCCCGACTTGATAAAATTCTCAAGACCAGGCATTAGTTACTCTGGGAGTTTCATGTTCCAGAATGCTTTGAAATGAATAGCAGCTCAGCCTATGTTGGAGCTCTGCCCAAATCAAAGTATCCCAAGAGCAGACCCTGTTACTCCTGTAAGCTAGGCAGTAGTGGAAGAGACTAGTTTCCATTTTGCCAGTTAGTGTTGGCATGAGACTATATACATATATATATATATATATATATATATATATATATATATATAGTATGTATATATGTGTGCATGTGTGCGTGTGTGTGTGTGTGTGTATTTTTTAAAGGAGAGAGATGATGAAATCTTTTGTAAAAATAAAAGTATTTTTTGCTGTTTGGTGCTATGGGAACATGAAGTCACTCTTTTATAATTTTGAAGATGTCTTTTGCTATGATCCCAGAAGCTAGAACATCAAGGGGGAATGCATGTCTATCCCTTACTCATCACAGGTAATCAACAAAACAGTCAAAACAATATGTTTCCTTTCCCACACTCAGGCCACTAAAGTTCATACTCAATGTTCAGTTTCCATTCTCAAAACCCTTCAGCCAGATCCTGCTTACTTTATGTCAGAACTATTGTTGATTCTTCTTTTACCTTTTAGGTAACAGCCTCTCCTTTTGAATTTATCTCATACACCACTATTTAACATGTTTTTTCATATGTTTCATATGTGTCACTGAAGCAAATTCATTTGTGTTTTTTTTTTAAATCTAGGCCAACTGACTTAGTTTGTCAGCGTATAGTACTAAAAAGACCAGGATTCTAGTTTCAATTCCTATATATACATATATATATATATATATATATATATATATATATATATATATGTATGTATGTATATATGTATATATATATTCTTGGGAATATATATATATATATATATATATATATACATATATATTCTTGTTTAGATATTTTTGTTCAGGTATAAATTGAACTCAGTGTCTTCTGAGAGTACTTCTTGATGCCCAGGACACTAGGTAAAGAGAGTCATTGCAACACATTCTACTGTTTCTATTCCATATCTCCTGAATGTGATTCACAGAATCTCAGTTAGAAAGACTCTCAGAGGCCACTTAGTTTATCTTGTACCAAAACAAGAATTCTCTTTATACAGCAGTCCTAACAAGGGATTATTAGACTTAAAGGCTGCTAGTGAGATGAAGCCAGAAGTGTAAGAGTTGATTGTTAAATTTTCAATGTGAGCATTTACGCCTCAGAAATCAGAAAATGCTACAAATCAGGGCTTGATTTCATTGGACTTGGAAAGTGACAGTGAAGATGTTAACAATGCAGAGTAAAGTATGTTATGTATCCTTTTTTTTTTTCTGAAGAGCAGGTTGTTAAACATTTGTCAGTAAACTCCCACTTCCTTCCAAGATAACCCATTTCCCTTTGAGATAATTCAAATTGTTAGGAAGTTTTTCCTTGCCTCAATCCTCAATTTGCCCCTTCAAACTTATACCCATTGTTCCCAGTTCTGTCCTCTGAAGACAGACAGAACAATTTTAATATCTCTTTCACACTTTCAATCCTTCATATACCTTAAGGACTATCATTTTGCCCTAAATCTTCTCCCAGGTAAATATTCTTGATCATCATACGGAATTATCTCAAAGTCATTCTCTATTCTGGTCAATCTATTCTACACATTTTAAAAAAGTCAGTTTATTAAGTACCTTCTATGTGGCAGGCATCATGCTTAATGTTGGATCCGACACCCAGAATTGTACGTGGCCCATCTCTCTATTACTTAGACATGGCTCTCCTAATGCAGATTTCTTTTTGGTTGACATTTCACAACATTGAATAAAATAAAGCTTGCAATCCACTAAAATCTCCAGATTCTTTTTAGTTAAACTTCTGTCTCTTCATATCTTACCAATCTTGTACTTGTGAAGCTGATTTTTTTAGATTACTTCCATTTATTTCTATTAAATTCCATCTCATTATTCACCTCAAAGTTCTAGCCTGTCAACATTTTTTGGTATCCTGACTTTGTTATGCACTGTGTTAGTTATAAGTCTTGATTATCATGTCACTTTCATACACACACACACATACACACACACACACACACACACACACACACACTATCTTTTCTGCTTGTCTTCCAAGACACACTTTTATCTAAGTTATTGATAAGCTTGTTAAGGACCAAGAACAGATCCTTGAGATACTCCCCTTGAGATTTCCTTCTAAGTTGACATTGAACCATGAACCATTATTCTTTGAATCTAGCCATTCAACAAATTTTGAATCTCTCTAATAGTACTATTATCTAGCTAACATCTCTCCATTAGTATGAGTTTGTCAAACATTTTATTAAGCTCCAGGAAAATGATATTCAAAGGATTCCCCTGATCTATTAGCCTAATAGCTCTGCTGAAGAGAAAATGAAGTTAGTTCATCTAGCATGACCTATTTTTGATGAAGGCATGCCTGATTCATGATGATCATTGCTTTTTTCTAGATACTTTGTGATAATTCATTCTAGAATTTTGCCAAGAATAAAAGTCAAATTCACTGGCCTCTAGTGGCCTTACTCACTTTCTCTTTTTGAAAACTTGGGGAAACATCTCCCTTTCTCTAGACCTCTAGTATTAGGTCTTCTACTTTCCAAGATTTTGCAAAGGTCATTGCCACTAACTAGATCTGCCTATGTTTTGAATACCCTGGGATATATGCTTATAGTTCTCCAGGTCTTGGTAACTTGAACTTATTGAATCAAGAGTAGTTACATGCTAAATTACTATCACCGTATTTATCTTAGGTATCAACTTAATACTAGTCATGTTTGTTCTGTATTTTCCAAACTACTTTCCTTTTGCTTTGATTTTCTCTACCAACGAGGATGATCTGAAAGTCAGCCGTTCTGTTCTCTCTTTGCCATCTGTTATGATGACCCCCATCAACTGAGGTAGCATTTTTACTTCTCTTTAATTCTCTTCTGTAACGTAACTAAAATACCCTTTTTTGTTGTTCTTAGCTTTCCTCTACAACCTAAGTTCACTGTGACCTTTGACAATGAAGAAACTTCTTAAAGGAAGATGCAATGATCTAGATAATATTTTTTTATTATTTTCATCTTCTGAATATATCTTTCAAAATTCAGATTCTCTCCACAAGTTTCTGCACAATCAAATTCAGCTCTTTGGACAACTACTCCTTTTCTTCCTCATTAAGTTTTTTTCTCTTTGTGTCTTCAGAATTTTATCTTTGAGAGTTTTCAATTTCTTTTTAATTGGCTTTCTCTGTAGAATTTTAGTACAGGGATCTTATCCTTTCTTCTGAATGCTTTGAAACCTACCCTCTCAAATTCTAGGATGCATGTCAAACTAGGCTTAGCTTTTTTTTTTTAATGATAGCAATCATAATTTTATAATGATAATAAATAAATAGTTAATTAAAAAATAAACAATGAAAAATGTGGTGATTGAAACATGGGGAGCATGTTGTCATGGCAGTGCTAACACTTGATTCCCAAGACAATCTTATACTTCTGTGTGAGTGATATAGTAGCTAAGAATGCTGTGATTGGAGGCAAGAAGATCTGAGTTCATATCCTGCCTCAAACGCTTACCAATTGTATGATCTTGGGCAAGTCACTTGATTTCTCTGTGCCTCACTTTCCTCATCCATAAAATAAGGCCAATAATAACTAACAGAATTGTAAAAAATCAAATGAGACAATGCATGTAAAGTTCTTTGCAATAGGCTTAGCTTATCTCTCCTCTATCACTAATACTTAGATGAAATGGTCATTTTTCCCCAAAGTTCCCTCACACCACCAACCAAATAGGATCATAAATTTAATACAGAAAGTGACTTCAGAGGTAATCTTATACAACTTCATTTAATAGAGGAGAAGTAGTCACACAAGTGGTAGAATCAGAATTCCTAGCCCAGTGTTCTAACTCAAAGTCCAACGTTCTTTCCATTGCACCATATTGACTCTATCAGTGTTGAAGAGAATCAGGTCCAGAATAGAATTACACCTTTGTGGATTTCTCCATCTTTTAAAGAGTGAAAATATCACTAAGGGAATTTTCATCAGCAATTTTTTTTTTGTCAGAGTGGATTCCAATATATAGGGAGATAATTGGAATTCCCCTTCACTACTGTATCAAACATCTGTGCCGGGTTTGTTATCTGTTTCCCAAACTTTTCATCTATTTCCTTATTCTGTCCAGGTCATATATAGTACAACATCACTTCTGTTTCTCCCTCCATTTATCTTCATTCAAATGCTATTCATCAGGCATTCCCTCTTGTGGTTCTTGGATTTCTTCAGGAAGTCTATCTTTTGAATATACAATGTTATCTGCTTAACCCTCTGCCCCTTCTCCCAATCCTCCTCAGCCCCACCCCGTTTTAACTATTCTATTTCCTTTCAGTAAGAATACAGTTATCCTTTCCCTCAAGGGTGGTTAGAGTCATGAGGTGATTTGGAAAATCTTTGTAAAAATTTTGGCCCTCCTTTTGTAACAGATAAGTCTGAATGTTTTCTTTTGCTGTTATGGGGGTGTTTACAATCCCTTATTGTAAAATTTGGGTTGACGTTATATAATAGTATCCATATCTTTTATGCATTTCTGAGTTTCTAAACTTTTTATGTATCATATTCTAGTCTTCATGTGTAGTCTGTGGCTTCTGCAAAACTTCCCCCAAATTCCCATTTAATTTCTTATGCCAACCTGCAATATAGGAAAAATGCAATGGGGAAAGCCATAATGGGGAAGGGATAATTGTGCCTTATTAGAGCTCTTCTGGACCCTCCTAGCTTTAGAGTGATTATCCATACTAACTGCTGCTGGTTTCCACCCAGCCTGATGTCTTTCTTTTTTCTTGACCTCTTTAAAGGGGCTATACCCTGGCTACTTCTTAAACAGGCCTATTCAAAGAATGGGTGTTACCTCACCCTAAGTGAGTACCTGCAAAGACTTTGGCATAAAGGGCCCAAAGCCTCCCACTGCATCCTGGGTCATCTCCAGTCATCCTGATGAATGTCAGGTCACTGGATTCAGATGGCTCTGGAGGAGAAGTGAGGCTGGACCTGCACAGCCCTCCTTCACTCAAAATAAAGTCAAGCGCAAGTCATGTCATCGTTTCTCTGATGGCATGATCTTCTTCAGCAACGAAGGACAAACACACAGTTCTTCCAACATTTTTTGCTTTCCTGATGGATACATACATTCTTCCTCTCCCTTCCTTTTCAGTTTTGAGTCTCTCCATTTGATTTTGTAAAACTACAAGAAAATGCTTTCTTATCAACTCTTGTTACATACAACTACATTCCTATATTGTAAGATATAGTCCAAGTCCATCATTCCTATATTTTATCATAGGGATAGGAACTGGATATGTGATTTTATTGGTATAAAAAACTCCTTGATGGGGAAATTCCCTCTACTAAAGCATTACCTTCTGAGCATCATTACCCTCTTAAAAATTTATAATCTTAGTTGCCTGGGGATACAAATAGTCTTGCCTAGGGTTATACAACCAGTATTCTTAGAGGCAGGACTTAAAGTCTGGTGTTCCTAGATCCATGAATCCAAAGTTCATTCTCAGATGCCATCTTCTTAATCAGTGGTTCATTTCCCAAATCTGTATTTCTCTTCTAAGCTTTTGGCTTCCTTTATTTAGCAGCAGCGATGACAGCGCTTTCTATATTTCTAAGGTCTTCATTGTTGGTCAAATCAATTCACCTCTATGGATGGTTGAAATAGAATGAAGATACAGAGTTGAGAAGGTTGATGAACTGGGAGGCCAAGGTGTTCTTGACAGTATCAGTGTTTATGTTGAAGCTTTAACATATGAGTTCAGGGGTAGAGATAGAAAGAAAACTATAATCCAAACGCTGAAATCTTTTAGTAAGGCAAAGAATCACCTATAGGCTGGTGGATGGTAGCCACACTGCCCTACTTTTCCTCTATGTAAACCAAACCAGTCTACTCACCATGTACCAAACACATCACTTTTCTTATGTCATTCTTTCATCTACAATGCCCTTTCTTCTGATCTCTACCACTGTAAATCATAGCTATCCTTCAAGGTCCAGGACCAAATGTCATCTCTTCATAAAGTGTTCCCTTATTGTTGTAATTTAAAATAAATACTCTTTTCCTCTTCTGAATTCCCCAATTACTTTGTTCATAGGCTGTGTATCATAGATCATAGACCATTAAGGATGAGAGAGAATATCTAGATTATTTGTGCTTTTTATTTTAGTTATTTGAGTGTATTTTAATTTTCTTACTAGATTATGAACTACAGGACAGGAATTATGAGTTATACAACTTCATATTTTCTTCATGAATTTCATATGTCATTGGTGCTCAATAAATAATTTTTTAAAAAAATTTCTTGTACATACCCATTACCATTCTGGGGGAAAAAGTTAATGTTTTATGGATAATGGTTTAATAGCATTATCATTTCATGCAAGGAAGTGTACATTTTCTATCTATTGCATGTTTATTTGTGATGTCTCCCTCTATGAAATGTAATCAATTTCAGGTTAGAGATAATGGTTAAAATCCAACTTCTAGCGAACATAATATCTCAGGTTGAGCAATAAGTGGTATTTTATGATTTTTTTAAAAAAGGAATTACATACGATGCTACATAGTATGGTGAAAAATGAATTATACATTTGGTAACAATGGTAATTTTTATAAAAGTTATTTTGTGAAATAACCTGCATGTTTCATAGTTGAACCACTCCCTTAAATTTCATTTAAAAATGAAATGAATAAGACATGAATGTTGATACAATTTCTGTGAGTACAAGGCTGTCTTAGGTATTTATTTATTTCCTTGATAAGTATCAGTAAGATTTTCCATATTAAGATCTCTGTTCCTTTGGCAGTATGTAGGATATATACCAATTTTGAAAATTGTTTCAAGAAAGTAAAGTTATAGTAATTCTATTTAAGTTTTTTTTTTACAGGATAATTAAAAGGCTACAGAAAGAGGGAAAAAAGACTTTCTCAAGATCTTCACCAAATTATTATCCATTTAAAGGAAGCCAAGGACTGTTTTTAGTAGAAAATGAAATCAAAAGCAATCCACTAGCCCATGTCAGGGAGGGAGGAGCTAAGCCATTTGCCTTCTCTCTCCCTGAAATCTTCTCTAAAGAGAGACCCCCATGGCTCCTGCTGCTGCTGTAGCAAGATCTTTTCTAGCCTGCTCCCAGAGAGAGGCCAAGCCTGGGAGGAAGTAGGCTCTGTTCTCCTGGAACCTCATTTTCTCTCCTACTGTTTTCTGTCTTGTCGCTCCATTTCTACCTTTTCTCCCATCCTTTTCACCTTTCTCTGTAAACTCAAAGGTTATGCTATATGATTCCACTTATCATCTTTGTGACTTCTCAGACCATAATAACTTTCTTGTCTGGCTACCATTCCCATATATACATAGTCTTCCCACATTAGACTGTAAAGTACCGGGCAAGGACTGCCTTGCTTTTACATCAGTATTCCTTGAGCTTAGCACATTGCTTGACACAAATTAAGCTCTTAGAAAATGCTTTCAAGCATTCATGATTTCATCTATTCCTTCATTCAACAGACATTTGTAACATAACTTGTTTTTAAAAATTAGTTTGTGTAAGTTGGTTTGGCATTATATTGGAAAGGAATATAGAGTAAGAAGGTCTTGATTCTAGTTATTGCTCTCTCACTTATAGTCTGTGACCATGGACAGCTCACTTCCCTTTCTCAGCCTTGTCATCTTCTGTTCAGATGGGGATAATAATACTTGTGCCACCTCACTCACAGTGTTAGAGAAGGCAGATGCTTTGTACACAGTACTGAGGATAAGCCCTGGAGGAAGACAATTTAATCAGTCTAATGAATAAGACCATTGCTTGGGACTTCTGGAAAGGTGGTAATATCTTCATCCCTAATTTGGGACTCAGACAATTCATTCTGTTATAGGGGTTTGGCCGTTGCCTAGACTACTTAAAATATCAATCTTCAGTAAAGTGTGATGGAGTCATCAATACCCAGGTTAAAGTACTTCCCATCTCCATCAATGTAATTTTGTCAGTCACCTCTACTTTGTATCAGTGGGGATGAGCACACACACTAACCATATCTTCAAGTCCTGACAAAGTCCTCATCTTTAATGTTGTTAGATTGATTAGACTTCTTCCTTTGCACAAACTATAGTCTAATTTGAGTGTATCAAATTATTAGAAAAGCTCAAAATAATGGAAGGAAATATTCTGAATCGATTTTAGATTTGGATAAATGTCTTATTTAGAGCATTAGAACTTAACCTAGTTTTGTCAAACATTTGTTAAAAGCTTTTTTTTTTTCAATGTAAGAATCAGGTAAGAGTCAGGTAAATTCCTTTTTCCTTGTGTGAAATAGAATGGGATGCTGGAGCAAACAAGATTAGAATGCTTTGTAAAGGAGGGAAATGTGTGTGTGTTGCAGGCACAAAGAGAGCGACATTACCATACCAAGAACTGGAGGCATCAAGTGAGTAGCTGGTAGGAATTGGGGGGAGAGAGAGAAAGAGAGAGAGAGAGAGAGACAGACAGAGACAGAGACAGAGAGAGACAAAGAGAGAGACAGAGAGAGAGACAGAGAGACAGGGAGAGACAGAGAGAGACTAAAAAACACCTGAACCTGGAAAGAGTCCTGCACTGAAGGCCATCGAATCCACGTTCAGGTCTGCCAGAGCTATGTAACTGAGGGAAAGAGAAAGATCAGATGGGTAGACTAGGAAACTAAGGAATATAGGACTAGAGGAGTGACCAGAACCAAGGAATTATGAGGCATAGAGTCACAAAAGGAGGAATAAATAAAAAAATAAGCCTTTGCTGGTGCTGTAAGTCATACGGATTTTATAAGTCCAAGGAGAGATTGACTCTTCAATGACACCAACACACAGATCCCTAAAGGAAGGGAAAGGTAAGGAGAAAGGATTTTCTTGACTGTCAATCTTTTCTGGTAATAGTCTGTTTGTTGTTGTATAAATAAAACCTTTTTCCATTTTGAAACACTCTTGTTAGCCTGAATGTTTTTAGAGGAGCTCAGGGCCCTTTAAGGGAAGCAAATAAAGCCATATACTGCAGTTTCTGGGGTTTTGCTAAATGGGAGCATGAGGGAGAGCTTATGAGAGCTACCCAGATCACATCAGTTTTTAGGTAGAGGGAGAAGCAGAGGTCAGTTACATTCATGCCTATGGCCAACCCCACCTATTTGATTCAAAGAAGAGACATCCAAATAATATAAATAGTCTATATTTTAGTCTGGAAAAAGGTGGCTTAATATATTATACCAAATTCAATAAAACAATTGTTTCTATAGTACTTTAAAGTTTGCAAAACACTTTCCAAATATTATATAATATGATCCTTGCAACTTTTATAGGCAGTAGTCATTATCATCCCCATTTCACAAATGAGTAAACTGAGGCTAAAAGAGGTTAAATCACTTGTCTAGGGTTGCAGAGCTGGTAAATACTTGAGTTAGGATTCAAAACCAGGTCTTCCTGACTCCAATTCGAGTACCCTATCCATTATGCCATATTATTTCATTGCACCATGACTATTTTTCATTAGGCTATTAGCAAACTGGACTGGTAGTAGGAAATAAAGCATTAGAAATCCACTATTATGTGGTTCCAATAATTTTCATGGTTGTGGCTTTCTGAGAGAAGAATTCATTAGTATCTTTTAAAATACAGTTTTAGCCACTGGATATGAAAGAATTTGATATAATTCCACAGCTCACTTTGGAATGCATTGTGATACCAGGAAACTTTTGGTCTCTTGTTAATAGGTGTATATTTCCTGAGAGCTATTTTAAACTCTAGTTCCCACATTAAAGAAAGCTGGAGTAAGATGACAACTTGAATTTCAATTTATAAATAAATCACATGGTAGCAAACAATTTTAAAGGAGAATTGACTTAATATATGTGCCATTAGGTAACTAACCAGATATCGATGTAGTTGTTTGTGTATACAACTTTGCTCCCAACAAGTGCTATATGTGCAATAATTATAAAATTAATAAAGAAAGCTCCCTCCAAACACCAAGACAAACATATTAATTTTTAATCCCAGATGTAAGCAATCATTTTATGAATGGATTTCAAATTATAAAAGCAATAAAGTAACCGAGTCCAATTTTTAGCAGTTAAGTTTAAATTTAGCTGTATACTTCTTTGATTAAAACAATATGTATGTAAGTTTCCACAGCCTTTCTGAATTACTGTGCTTAGAGTACAGTAATGGATGGTAATGAACTTCATTTAACCAGAAGGTATGCTTTAGTTCCAAACTGGATTTAACTTCTACTTTGTAACCATACACACACACACACACACACACACCCCTCTACCTTGAAATCACAGATTCAGATCTTATAACCATACACATATAATATACAAATGCAAGTATATATTTATATGTTCATAGATAGATGTTTGTCCATTTAGGAGTGTTAAAGTAATAATTTAGGCTGAAGATTTAGGCTGAACAGCTCCTAACCTTATGTGACCTATGATTTTACAGGTGTGGTGTGGAAACCCTTAATCTTTGCAGATGAAAAATTCATGTGTAACTTAACAGTACTAGAAGTTAAGTGATTTGACCATAGTTATTCAACTAGTATGGGTTAGCAGGAAGACCTGGGGAATTTCGTTAATATTTCTAAAACATTATTAATTTATGAGATTACCCTCTCTTATATATCTTTGTATCTTCCCCAGTATCCAGAATGGGGGCTACCTATAGTAGGTAGTCAATAAATATTTGTTAAATTGAGAAATAATTATAAATTAGATTTTGTTAATAATGTGGTAATATGTTTTTAAAATATGTTACCAGTGTAAAATTTACAATCTTGTATGTCCTTAACTTCTCTCAAAAAAATTGTAGTGTAAGATTTCTTGCATTTCTACACAATCAAAAAATATAAAACTTCACAATCAAGGCACAGAAACTTTAATTTGAAGACTTTTAAAAAAAAGTCTTGGAGTTATTGTAACTAGTTATCAAGATTCTGCCCAACTGCAAACCTAACCACTAGGTACAGGAAATGGTGCACATCTGGTCTCTGTGGTTTCCTGTTGTGGTTTTTCACTTTTGTAGGTGGTAAGAGTTATGTAAAAATCTGGTTATTTTTCTTCTTTCTTGATTCTTTTTAGAAACCTAACCCTAACAATTGTGCTGCACTTTTTGATGTATGTGTGTGTGTATGTGTGTGTGTGTGTGTATAATACAGGAGCATTTTAAAGATAATCCAGAGGTAAATACAAATGAAATGACAAATATTTATTATACAGAATCTTTCTCTATAGAGATACACTTATCTTTGTTGTATTTGTTAAGTTCTAAAAAGTGAACACAATTTTAAACACTGATTAATTCTGTCAATACATCTGCAGACATACTTACTAATGACACAGATTTTCCAAATCTGTTCATTCATTTTCAAGTGGAGAGTTTGAATTTGTAAATTGTTCAAATTAAACATACTTAGTTACCCCAACACTAAGGACTACCAGTTTAACTTCTGATTACTATCAAATGAAATAAAGTATTTAAAGCTTTTTGCAAACCATAGTTATATAAATGTAGGCTATCAGCCCTGTGGCAATGATGACTCAGTTGAAGGGGATGAAGAATATCTTGATTAAGTTACTACTTGTTTCTAAGGGCTGGTATTAGCTGAATATGTAAGGTGTGGGCATGAGAATAGAAATCCTTACTTTGCCATGATTTCACTCTATGACAATGGCTTACTGCTATAAACTTTTATACCTCCTTTTCTACATCTGCTAAAAAGGAAAGGTAATAAAACTGCAATATGATGCATTACAATGTTATACTTCTAGCATCTCTGGAATTATAAAGTTCTAAACAATGAATATAGAAGTCATAGCAAACTTAGTGACTGATAGTGCCCTTTTATATTGACCAAGTATGCCTCAATTTGGGACTCTAACCCATCTGGGAGGGGCTGAAACCAAGAGAAGAAAAAATGTAAATAATTTTTAAAGACACTTATCCAGGTTTTGAACTACACTGGCAAACCTTTTCATTAATTTTTACATCCTGATTCTATCTACATGATATCCAGTTACCAATAGGAGAAGTAACTTTCAGCTACTTGGAAAAATTCAGGTGATTGACAAGAATTTTCTCATTTCATCTGGATATTTGGGGGTTATATACTCTGATTTTCTTTTATGTATTGTTATTTAAAATATCTAACAATATTTCTTGCTTTCTCAGTGGATATGGGAAGGGAAGGAGAAAAGGAGAAGAGTGGGAACTCAAGATTTAAAAAAGTAACATTAGAAATAAATAGAAATTTAAAAAAATGTTATCTAAGCAAATCTTACATTGTTTAATACAGTGTGTCCCATGGATGCTAATCTTACCATCTACAGAAGTAAATGGGAAACTAAAGGGGTATCCTCCTATTGGGGAATGGTTAAATAAATTGTAATATGTGAATGTAATAGAATATTAATGTGCCATAAGAAATATTAAAAGGACAATTTAAAATGACATTGGGAAGATCTTTATGAACTGATACAGAGCAAAGGGACTCTGACCCCTCACAGATAGGTTCAGATAAAAGTGTGGCTCTACATATTTTTTGTACATATGAAGCTTTCTCTCTTTCTTTGCTCTCTCTGGAATATACACCTAATATGGTAGTTTTGGGTCAAAGAATATGTACAATTTACAGCACATACAAGGACTTTTGGGGTCTAGTTCCAAATGGCTTTCTGGAATGGTTGCCTCCATGCATAGCTCTACCAAGAGTGCATTAATCCTTTTACAGGAACAGTTGCCATTTTCCTTTTGGTGATCTTTGCCAATCTGATAGATGTGAAGTAGAGTCCCAGGATGGTTTTAATTTTTTGATTCTTTTGTTCTTAGTTATTTGGAGCATGTTTTCATAGTGTTGATAACTTGAATTTTTTCTTTGAGACTACTTATTCATATTCTCTAATAATTTATCTATTAGGAAATGGCTCTAGTTCCTATATTCAGTATCAGTTCCCTATGTGTATCGAATATCAGGCCTTTGTCAGAGAGATTTACTACAAACATTTTCTGCAGGTAATGATTTCCTTCTAAATTCCATCTGCATTGATTTTTGTTTGTGCAAAGACTTTCTGAATTTATGTTATCAGTCTCCTGTGATACTCTCCATGCCTTGTTTGGTCAAGAACCATTCCCTTATCCGTAGTTGTGAAAGCTATTTCCTTCCCTACTCCTGTAATTGTTTATATTATGATTTCATAGTTAGGCTGCATGTCTCTTTGGAGTTCATTGTGTAACATGGCATTAGATTTTACTAACAGGGATTTAGAGCATGCACAGAGTGCCACCAATAACTTTTCTGCATGGGGGTATTAGGGAGCTGCTTCTGGGAGAATCATGATGACCTGAAGCATCAGACCATGGAGCATGCATAGACATTCTATAATCGTTTGTCTGGCCCAGTGTTGAAGAAGAAGCTCTTGGATTATCTTTAGAGGCATGCTAGAAGACCAGGTCCAGTTGCTATCTTTTTGCCTCGTTTGATCCTGGAAGAATCTTGGTCACTCCTTTATTCATGGTGTCTAGTGAAGGGAGAAGAGTCTTCAAACTTGGAAGTTTTGAAAGGTTAAGAGTCAGATAACTGGTTAAAGAATATGAACAAGAAGTTTCTAAAGGAAGAAATCCAAGTGATCAATAATCATATAAAAAATTGCTCTATGTCAATAATAATTAGAGGAATGAAAATCAAAACAACTTAGACACCATTGTGCTGGTAAAGGTTTACATCTGGCTCTCTGGGGGAAAAATGTACTCAAGACATGCTTTAAAGTTTAATCTGAATAGCCACATTTTCTCTATCACTTTCTTAAGTCTAGACTATCAATAAAACAATAAATCAGATCCTGATTTGCAGCACTTGTTGATTTCTGAGGAATAAATGCTCACACTGAAAAGTTAATATTTGGTTCTCACAAGCTAGTTTGAGCTAGCTCCAGCATACCCCTGAAATGAGACTCTACCTCATTTCTATGAGATGGCAAAGAAGACAAAAAAGGAAAGTGACAAATATTGCAGGGACTGTGAGAAAACAGATACCCTAATGTGCCATTGGTAGAACTGTGAATTGGTTCAGCCATTCTAGAAATTTGGAGCTATGCCCAGAGAGTTATTGTGTATATCCTTTGACTCAACTTAGTCCCTACTAGTCCTATACCCCAAAAAAATCAAAGGAAGAGGAAAAGGATCTCTATATAGAAAAGTATTTATAGCAACTCTCTTCATTGTAGCCAAAAATGGGAAAGTTAAAGTGTATCCTCCTATTGGGGAATGCCTAAATAAATTGTGGTACATGAACGCCATAAGAAATGTTAAAAGGAATAATTTTAGATAAAACTGGGAAGATCTCTATGAATGGATGCAGAGCAAAATGAGCAGAAGCAGGAGAACAATTTATGCAATGATAGTGACATTATAGAGAAAAATAACATTGACAACCTTTAGAGCTCTGATTAACAAAATGGTCAACTCTGATTTCAAAAGAATGAAGATGAAGTATGTCACTCACAGAGAGGTGATGAGCTTGAAATGAAAAAAGAAATGTATTTTAAGATGGTCACTATGAAAATTTGTTTTGTTTTGCCCAATTATATAGTTATATATTGAAGGATTTGTTTGGAGGGATTTATTTTTTTCATTTGCTCAGTGTGTCGGGGGGGGTGGTAAGGAGGAGGGATCAATTAATTAAAAATAACTTACTTCTTGAAAAAAATTTAATTAAAAGGAGAATAGGAGACAAAAAGATCAGGAGACCAAACCACCAGAATCCAGGAGTCAAAGCCCTTGGTTTGCTAAATGGTTAAATGGATCTGTTTAAGTGGAAATGAGGTGCTAGTCCCAGGCCCCCTGTCAGTGAAGGGAACACAGATGGAGGATCAAAAATGAATGGAAGTAGAGGAAAAGCTTCCCTATCTTTCTCAGGGTACCCTGAAACCATAAAGAAAGATATAACCCATCTGGAGGGCAGAGAGAAAGCCGGAGTATACATGCTCCATTGGTCTAAATTGAATTTCTTCCCAATTGCTTTCCAATTTTCTGAGCAATTTTTGTTAAAGGGTAAAGCCTCATCCTAGTCACTGGAGTCCCTGAGTTCATCAAATACTATGTCACTGTTTGATTGCTTCTGGGTCTCATGTACCAAAATCCATCCTATTGATCAACTTCTCCAATTTTTTATTTTACCAGTAATCATAGTTTTGACAATTATTGCTTTGTAATATAGTTTGAGGTCTGATAGAACTAGGTCTACTCATAGATCCTTTTGAAAGGAGTACATTCTGTCTATAAAGAGTTTCATGCTTATTAAGCATTTCCTGTTATGTCTAATCACTGTTTGCAGATGGAATACAGTCCCCTTAATTTTAACATTCCCTCACATTCCTCTGTCTGTATTTACTGTACCACACACAAAGTAGCATCATGAAGAGATATTCCTCTAGGAGATAGCATGAATCCATGAGAAATACCTAATGTGAAATGACATTTCTTTTTCATCACTTTCTTCTAACTGTAAATGAGTGTGTTGGATTAGGTGATCTCAAGGCTTCCTCCTATCTCTAAACCTGATGATCTGTGAGATCATAAACCCTTTGAGGGAAGGAATTGTCTTTTTTGCCTCTTTTTGTATCCCTAGTACTTAGCATAATGCCTGGCGCATAGTAGATGTTTAATAAATGTTTATTGATTCTATTTTTAAAATTCTTTCAAATAAATCCCAGAAGTATATGTCCCTATACAAAATCTCCAGCTTGTTAGAGAACAACAAAAAAAATCTGCTTCTTTTGCTTTTTTCAAGTCACTTCTATTTCTTCCATTTCTAATTCCGATAGGAAAAAATTTTAAAAATTAGTGATAAAATTCAACAAATTGAAAACTGAAATAAGAAAAAATGATGCACTAGTTATTTACCCACTGCTTAATAAGATAGCTTTCCTATTTTTAGATATTTTGAATGACATTTACCTACCATAAGATAGTGTGTCCCATTGGGGGAGAGAGCACTAAGTTAAATATTTTGGTCCTTATTTGTTTTGTGACCCTGTATACAAGTCACTTGTTTTCTGAGTGGTTCAGTTTTCATATCTGTCCCTATCTGGTTCTCAGAGATGCTTCATATTTATCAGGTGCAGACAACCATGTAATTTTTTAAAAGTTATACTTATTTATGTTCTACCTCTGCTGTTTGTATGCTGAGCTCTAACCCAGAAGATAGGGTTGGCAGGGACAGAAAAAAAAAAAGAGAATTCTGAGAAAAACAGAGATGGGCAATGGTTCCCTGGCAAACTTACTTTTCTCCAGAAATAATAGCTAAGGCAGAGATAGGCAACCATTTAAGGGAGAAGAGCAATTTGGAGAGTTAGTTTATAAAAAAAATTATTGACAACTATATTACATTATTATTGTATAAATATTATATGATGTGGTTCTTCAAAAAGTCATATAACTACAGTATTACCACTCAAAAATACATGTCATTTTAAAACAATATACATACATGCATATATATATATGCGTGTATGTGTGTATGTGTGTGTGTGTGTGTGTGTATGAACAATTATCTTATTTCATCCATTTAAGGAGCTACTAGGGATGAGCTTCTTCTATTACTGGAGAGCTATACTGTCTCTGCAATTTATTGTCTTAGAGAGTTGGTTGTGACATTGAGGGATTAAGTGACTTGCCCAGGGTTACACAGTGGAGTATGTGTTAGAGGCAGAACGTGAACCCAGGTCTTCCTCACTCATAGGATAGCTCTCTATCCACTGTATCAGATTTTTTATTTTCTTTATATGTAAGTTAATGTACTACAATTATCTACTGACGCTAAACTCATTTCTCACATGGCTACACTACTTGGGTCTTTTCTGACTTTTCTGCCATACCTAGGAAGCCTGGTCATCCTACAACATCCCACCAGCCTTCATGTGCCACCTCATCACCACCCTCTGATGCTCTGATGGGCATGGAGAGCCATAAAGTCCAAAATCTCAACTTAAAGAGAAAGCTCAACTCCTCAGTTCTCACCTGACTACACTACTTTGGCTCTTCTCTGATTTCACCAGCATGGGCCTTCCTTGGCCGCTCTTCAATTTTTACAACTCCTTTTGTGTGTTGTCTTGTCCCATTAGATTCTAAGTTCCTTGAGGGCAGGACTCTCTTTTTTTGTATTCCCAGGGCTTAGCACAGTACTTGGCACATTTGGTTCAGTCATATCCAACTTTTTGTGTGCTCATGGACCATAGATACTCTCTACTAATACTATCATACTTACATATTCATACTTACCTACACAACACTTAACATACGACAAGCCTCACTGGGGTACCCCACTTAGGCCTCTTTTCCATCTGTCAACAACAAGGTCTTGATGTTGACTGGAGCGTTCTTCCTTCTTCTGGTCCCTCCAGTCCCTCAACTCATCCCATCAAGGTCAGGCTCTCTCAGTCTTCCAAGGTCACAATCTGTTAATCTGATAAACTCATTATACTAATTTTCTAAGGGAAGAAGATTATAGGAGCCCCTCAGGGTCTTCCCTGGGGTTTCTAGGCCCCACATAACAAGATCCTTCTGGAGACAATAAATAAATATTTGGTGCATCTGACGTAATGAGAAGAATGCTATACCTGGAGTCAGGAAGTTGTTGGTTCAGTCATTCAATTATGTCCAACCCTATATGACCCTGTGAACTTTGTCTATGGACTTTTCTTGGTAAAGATACTGCAGTAGTTTGCTATTTTCTTCTTCAGTGGGTTAAGGCAAAAAGAGATTGCATAGCCAATAAGTGTCTAAGGCCAGATTTGAACTCAAGCCTTCCTAACTGGCCTAAGAATCAGGAAGGCCTGGGTTCAAGTTCTGCCTCCAACACTCCACTGTGAGACTCTGAGCAAGTCACTTAACTCCTCAATGTCACAGCCAACTCAAAATAGGTAGTGCAATAGTGGATAGAGCACCAGATCTGGAGTCAGGAAGATCTAAGTTCAGATCCAGTCTTCAGACTCTTACTAGTTGTGTGTTTCTGGATAAGTCACTTGACTCCCATTTGCCTCAATTTCTCATCTGTAAAATGGGGACACGAGAAGGAAATGGCAAACCACTTCAGTATCTATCAATCTGAGTTTATCAGATTAACATATTGTGACCTTGGAAAACTGGGAGAGCCTGATGGGGTGAGTTGAGGGACCAGAAGAAGGAACGCAACTCCAGTCAACATCAAGACCTTTTTGCTGACAGATGGAAAAGAGGCCTAAGTGGGGTACTCCAGTGAGGATTCTGTGTTTTGAATACATAAGGAACGGAAATAGTCAAGTCCAAAGCTAACGTCTAACTTACCTTTGCTTATCAGCACACAATCCGACTTTTATCTTCAGTCTCATGTCCTTCTTTGTCTGAACAATAGATAGGTACTGAAGAGAACATCTTGCATATATGCACACATATATTCATACATATACACATACATACACATACATATATATTCATACATATACACATACATACACATGCACATGCATTTATGTACACACATTATAGGTGAGACATGTATACATACATACATGTACCTGCATTTTACATATATACACATACACTTCCTTTTACACACACATACACATACATGTATGAGATAGCTACAATACTCTGCTAGGATGTATATCTTTGGGTCATAGACAAGTTAGGGTCCAGTCCTTTTTTATCACATCTAACAGAGACTACTTACAAAACTCAGTCCTTGTTATGACAGTTCAGGCAGGAAACTACCAAGGCCTAGTCAAGGGTTCTTAATCTAGGGTTCCTAAATTTAAATATAAAAAATACATAAGTAAATAACTGTATTTCAATATAATTGGTTGCCTCTGTAATTCTATGAATTTTATGTACTTAAAAACATCATTCTTTGAATGGGTCCATAGGCTTCAGCAGGATGTCAAAGGGATCCATGACACAAAATAGTTTAAGAGCTCCTGGCCTTAAATGAAGAGAGAAACTACAAGAAAATTGCAGTGGAATAAAAAATGATATTAAATTTATGGAGTCATAGGCCAACAAGATGCAATCATAATTTCAATTTTTCTTCCTTGGAGGCTGAGTGAAGTGGAATCATTTTCTATTTGATAGAGACTTTTAGGCAGAGGTGAGAGTTATAGGAGGAAAGATAAGCAACCTTGTCTTTGTCAGGATAGATCTGACAATATTACATTTAATTCAGGATCTCTTGTGAACTAAATGCAGAATCAATTTATGAGCCACCTAAGTTCAGATAATCACTAAAATTATCCTACTAAAAACTAGTCCTGTGATGATGTTCCCATCTCCAGCACTTTTGCTTTTTTTTTTTTCCTGAGGTAATCTGGATTAAGTGACTTGCCCAGGGTCACACAGCCATTGAGTGTCTGAGGCTGGATTTGAAAGCCAGTCTTCCTGAATCCAAGACTGATTCTTTATCCACTCCATCACCTAGCTGCCCTCCATATCTGGAAAGCTCTCCTTCCTCATCTCTTACCTCTTGAAATCCTTAGCTCCTTTTAAGAGTCATATTAAGTGCCTCTCCCGTAAGAGGCCTTTCCTGATTCCTCTAGTTGATCATATTCCTTCCTCCTCAACAATTTTGTATTTACTTTCTATGCGTTTTGTAAACAGGCATCTGTTTATACATGCTCTTTCTCCCCCTTCACCTGCAAGGAACAGAAAGCAGAGAAGAGCTTTTATTAGAATTATAAAAAATATTAGCCCTCAATAGAATGTAGGCACCATAAAGGCAAGGACTGTGTCAGTTTTTTTATGTTGAACCTTGCTGTTAGTGCTTTATTCACAGTACAAATTTAATTATTTATTTGAATTGAATATGAAACCTACCCAGGACCAATTCCAAGCCAAATTGTGAAGTGGATGAAATTTGGCATTGACACTTTTCCTATTTTGATGCCCGTCCACCTTCTCAAACCCTTTTAGCTTTTTACAAACTTCCATAGGCTTACCCAGGCCAATATTTGTCTTTGAGATTGGGATCAGATAAATACTTTGCTCCCTCCCTACTGCGCTGCTTTTTCAGTTGACTTTCTCTTTGCTAAGGTGTTAGCTGATAATGCCTTAAGTAGTTACACCTTTCTCTTTTTGGCGGAATGTAAAGCTTTCCCCAGCCTATCTCCTCCTAAGCCCTCTTCTCAGTTCTTTTTACTTCTCTCCATTCATTCTGCAATCTAGAGGTATAGCCTCCCCACTGCTCCTCTCACACCATACTACATCAACAATTTCTGTGTCTCTGCACTGGCCATTCTCCTCACCTCTACCTCTTAACATCCTGGCTTTCCTCAGGTCTCATCTCTGATGCCACCTTCTGCAGAATGCCTTTCTTCTCCCTCCCTTTAAGGTTACCTTATTTTTAATCTCTATCTGTTATGTACCTATTTATTTATATGTTGTCACCCCTATTAGAGTATAAACTCCTTAAGGTATTCGTGGATATTCGTGATTTTGTCTTTTGTTATATACCCAGTGCTTACTTGACATACAAAACACTTTTCTCGTTTGTTGATTGAATAATAACCGAAAATTCACCAGGGTTATTGGTGAAACTTGAGGCACTCTGAAAAAATGTCAGGAAAATGAGGACAATGATACTCATACAGCAAAATTCATAAGATAGTAATTTACTTCTGCCTATTATTATGGCCAGGATAATACTAGTAAAACAACTGCAATCTGCAAATACAGAAAAATAATGTATTAACTTAGAAACAAAAAGTTTGTGCCAAGAGGTCCAAAGCAGTAAAGAGCTCTTTATTCTTTATTCAATGATCATGGAACAAGCTGCCTCAAAGCTTCATGCTATTTGTAAAGTCCTTGTTGACTTATCACAAACTCTCTGGTGAACAAAGATCTTACTCATGGCTTATCTGTGAGTTGTAAAAAGTATAAAAACCACCCAAATATAATGAGAATGCTAGGATACTTGATGTCTAGGGCATCCGCTTGTCTCCTCAGAACTTAGTTTGTCTTCCGGGTTAAAGAGGGAGTCATTTCAAAACACCTTAATAATGACTTGATTGTACATAGATGCATCAAACTATAAAGCTCCACAAAAAAACTCCAAGACATTAAATAGTGTGGAATTAATAACATGGAATCTTTCTTTGTATTCAAATGCCATCAGGACTCAAAAATCATAAAATTATTCATGTGTACCAAGAAAGAATGGAAACTGGAGGTGTTGAGCTTGAATCTGGAAGTAAAATTGAACCAAAAGACTGAAGTGATATTATCCCTTTGACATCTCCGGGCAAGACATATCTAACATAGTAATATCAAGGAAAAAGCTATGGCCATGTATGTCAAGACACTTATGGACATCTTGAAATCAAAGTTCAGTGAGAAGACCATGTTTGAATAAGTTGACACCTGTGTAATGCTAGTCTTAACATACACTAAATGTTGTTGAGTTGATTCAGTTGTATCTGACTCTTTATGACTCCATTTGGGGTTTTCTTGGCAAAGAAACTTGAATGGTTTGCCATTTCCTTCTCCAGCTCATTTTACAGATGAGAAACTGAGGCAAACAATGTTAGGTGACAAAATGGACAACAATAGATTTAGGAAGAACCTACCAAAACCACATTCACTATTAGTGAAATGTAAGACCCATTGCCCAAAAATAAGGAAGAGAACTAATGTTTTTAGAGTAAGCAATAACAGAACTAAAACTTTAAAAACAGTTTAAAAACTAACAGAAATGCTTTTGGAACATATAGACATTGTTTCCCCCGCAACAGTAAGAACTGACCATAGGTACATGCTACTAGGTTACATGCCACTTCTGTTAAGTTTTAACAGAAAGCGTTTTATTTCTAGATAGAGCCTAAGAAGCAACTTTGATCCAAGAGTTGAATTATAAGGTTTTCCATGGGCAGTAATCTGTATGAACTTAACCACAAATGTTTAACAAAGAATCATCAAATAAATAGCTGAGTCATGAGTACTGTTTTTAGAAACAGAGAGGTTTATGATGGTAATTTAAGATCAGGTTATGGCCACCAGAAATTATATAAAAGTTATTATTCTTAAGAAGTCCAGACTTATTGATCAAGAAAATATGGAAGGAAATGGTACAAACTGTATAACACATAACTGCCTACTACAAAAATTCCTAGAAAAACAAGTTAGTGGATAGAATTATATATATATGCCTAACGTTGCTTGGGCATAATATGGATTTCTAAAAATTTAAATACTTTGACAATATATGTCACCATATCAAATACTCAAAATCTTCGAGCTTCATAGAATGAAAATCTCTCAAAATACATAGACCAAATGTGGGAACAGGTTAGAGTATCTATCATAACCATCAACCCCTATGTCACATGGGTTGTCTGAAGTTGCTTTCAGTGTTCTTGTAATACACAAATTTACATTCTGACATACTTAATTACAAAAAGAAAATCAATAAAAGAATACTAGGATAGTGATTTGTCCAAGTATCATTTCTACTGGAATTCCATTGAATTTAAGGTAAGGATAAGAGTAATAGTCATGGTTCATGTTTATATAGTGCTTTAAATTGCTTTATGATATTATCTCATTTGACCTTTATGACTACCATTAAACAAGACAATAAGAGAATAGAAAATTAGCTATACTATAGTGAAACTAAAAAAATAAAGCTCATATACTTTATTCCTAAGAAGTGAAGAAGGATGGGGAAGGAAAGGGCACCTCAGACCATATTTACCATTGCTTTGGCTTCATTTCTAAAACTTTTGGTTTGAGGATTATGAGGGCTATTAGAAACAAACTTAAAGTTATAAATAACAGATAAAAACTTAAAATACATAGAAATCTGGAGCCATTAAATTTAAAGGTAAGTAGTCCTGTGTATATCTCAATAGTCTTTAATTCTCAAATAATTGATGACCTGGAATCATAAAGAACAAGTCATTTCTGTTTAGTGTATAGTATTTAACAAGGTATGAAAGTATTTATACTTTCAAAAAGGATTCCTATCCAAAATGGTTTAGATAAAAATAAATTTTGGTTTCATGAAGGCCTTCAGGCATTTGGAAAATCTATATACTTGAATTATCTCATTCCCTGACAATGTCAACTGGATGAGGCTTCACTGAACTTTAAAAATAATCAGGTTTTCATATAAACTCAGTGCTCAAAAGCTTCAGATCTCATTGATTTTTATCACTAATAAATGGCGTGATTGTGTAAATTGTGCCCATTTGGCTTTGGTTTACCTTGTAATATTTCTATGTGGACAACTAGTTTCCCTGGACATTATAACACTTTGGGACTTAAAGAGATTTCACAAAAAAATCAGACAGACCTATAAACTCTAACAAGTTAAAGGGTATGTGTGTGTCAATTAGGACAGCAGATACACTTCCAGGACATTATTATATAGAGAAGTGTGGTGTATTGGATAGGGCATGATATGTGGAGTCAGGAGGTCTTTGGTTTAAATTGCACCTCAGGAACTTAGTAATTGTGTGATCCTGAGTAGAGCTCTGGTCACTTAGTCTCTTTGTGTTTCAGTTTCCTCATTTATAAGACGAAAGGGTAATGACTTCTTCTAAATCAGAGATTTGACCAGCAATGTATCTCTTCCTTGACCCTGATACAGAGGTATCACTAATAGATTTAGAGCTAGGGTTCTTAACTTTTTTTGTGTCATGAACCATTTTGGCAATCTGTTAAAGTGTATAGTTTCTATAAATTTATGGTTTTAAATGCATAGGATAAAATATATACATTTACAAAATAAATCAATTGTATTGAAATAAAACTACATATATGTGTGTATATATATTATATCTTTAATAGTATATAGTATCATGTAGTATATAGTAATAATAGTATATAATAAATATATATATATTTAATAATCTAAGACTTTAGTACTTTGAGTCAATCAAATCTCAAGGGTAGTTTCAATACCTTTTAAGGACAACATAACTCAACTTGCATGAAGGTTCAGAGTTGGGATTATTGCTCTTACCACACATATAATTTTATATATAATATGTAAGATAATATATATAAGATAATAATTTTACCTTCTCTAATTTTCTATAAAAAATATGCAATATATCATTTCCTACCCAATTCCATTATTGTCTTATATTTTCTCTTTTTCTTTCATAATTTATCTCCAATATAGTTTTTTTTTTTCTATTTCTTATTTAGTATTTAGCGTGGAATTAGGCAAATAGTAGGTATTTAGTAAAGGCTTATGAGAGTAAATTTCTTTTTATTTTTTTTAAATTAACAAGCATTTATTTTCTCTCCTTCCCACTCCCTTTACCCCAATGGGAAAAAAGAAAAACAAAAACCTAGTAATAAATATGCATAATCAAGCAAAACAGATTGCCAGAGTGGCTCTGTCCAAAAGTGTCTATTTCTTTCTACATCTTAAGTCCATCAGTGTCTCTTTCAGTGGTGACTAGCATTGTGTCATAGGTTCTCTGAAACTGTAGTTGGTCATTTCATTGATCAGGGTCCTTAAGTCCTTCAGAATTGTTTGTCTTTATGCTTTGTTATTACGTAAATTGCTCTCTTGTTTCTGTTCACTCTGTATCAGTTCATACAAGTCTTCTCAGTTTTCTCTAAACCTATCCCTTTCATAATTTTTTATAACACAATATATTATTATTATATCCATAGATACAATACCATCACATTCATAAATCATTATTTGTTCAGTTACTACTCGATTGATTGGCACCACCTTAGTTTCTAGTTTTTGCCACTATGAAAAGAAAAACTGCTATAAATATTTATTTTTACATATGAGTCCTTTTCCTCCTTTTTTTTTTATCTCTTTGGGATATAACTGTAGTGGTGATATTGACAAGTTAAAGGGTAGAAATAAAAATTAATTAATTTGGGAGAATTGCAAAATCAGGAAAAATGGCCCATGTTACTTCATGTGTGACCTTAACTAAATCACTTTCCTTGTCTTAGTTTTTTAACTTATAAATGCATCCATTTGGCATAAGGTGTGTATGGCAGGAGGGAGGAGAGAGACCTGTGTGAAGATAACACTGAAGTCCCTAAATAGATTAAGAATGAAGGGCATTATTGAAGACTTTTTTTTTCTTTCCTCTGGAAATTTCAGCAAACAAAATAAGAAGGGGGCATGCCTTTTTCTTTTTCTTTCCCCTTTGGAAATCTCAGCAAACTAAATAAGAAGGGGATGTGAATGTCAGGAGCAACCATCTGAGGATGAGGCTTTAAGATCTATCGAGGTGAGGCTATGAGATCTATTGATAAATTCTTAGTGTACTGGTTTAAGGCCTTTGCAACCAGAAGCTTATTTAAAGCATAGCTCTCCGTATTTCA
This sequence comes from Bettongia penicillata ogilbyi, assembly GCA_023548195.1. Taxonomy (NCBI): domain Eukaryota; kingdom Metazoa; phylum Chordata; class Mammalia; order Diprotodontia; family Potoroidae; genus Bettongia; species Bettongia penicillata. The sequence continues at coordinate 19,776,496 of JAJHZJ010000314.1, read as the reverse complement.
TTGGGTTGTTGGAAGGGTGAATTAGATGAGGTCAGGAATGTGCTTTGTGGGCCACTCAGAGAAAGATGCTCTATAAGTATATGATGGCCATGTAATTATCTGAGGAGAACTATCATTACATGTCTGAGGCAGGTTTCTCTGGTTTCTTGGGCACAGTTGAAAAATCTTCATGTCCCTCACAAAAAAGGAAGTTTTAAATAATGAGGGTGATGATTATGACTTTGAGTCTCCAGGACGTTAAACCAGGACTCATGCACTAGATGATGATGTGTTTCAAGATGAAAAAAATCTCATTATTAATTTGAGTCATTATTCTCATAAACAAATTGACACTCATGTCAATTTGCACAAGTGGAGGGTGAGTATTAAAGAACTATACCCCAGCAGCAACCATGGTCTAATTAATTCAGTTAAAAATCCACATTGTACGTTGTTTTCAGTAGTATATATATTTGCACTTCACTTCTCTTTGATGTCAAATATAAGCCTTGAAAATAATTTCAAAAAGTAATTGGAACCATGAACATTGTATCTGACTCCAGAAATTTACCCTACTTCCTTACTAAAACCACAAGTCTCATCTTTTACGTATTTTTTTTCTTTTCCTTAGCTTTCTTTATCACTTAGTTGCACAAGCACAAGCACGGAAGCTTTTAATTTCTTTACACACACAGACACCGGTTGGAATCCAGCTACCTATATTATCCACAAACGAGCAGTGGAATTCAATAAAAACAACTGTGGCCTAAATGGTGCCAAATGACCAACCTAAGTACCTTCTAAAAAACTGAAATAACCAGATGGACCGCATGTGTTAGCACAGTATAGACATAACCCCGAGAGTTCCATCGTTATTGAAATGACAAAAACAAACAACCAGAAGGGGAATAAACTAAAAAGAATATATTCAATTTATTTTAATCCCTCTGTCAGTCTTCCATGATATTTGGGGACTCTAAATACTTCATGTCAAATAAATATGGGACAGGAACTGGACCTGGGATTCCATTTCAATAGGGAATTTCTGGATAAGGAAAACTCCCTGTCCCAACACAAACTCTAACTTTCTCTACAACTTATTATCTTAGAGAGTGATCTAGAATAAATATGACAAACCCACAGTCCACCACACAGGGCCCACAAAACACGGATGTGACCTGAACCAGCAGAAAATATAAGTGGGAAATATTTTTAAAATAAATAAAAACACAATGAAACATAGATAATGTTATATTTAATCTATGTTTTATTGTATTTTTATCTTTAAACTAAGTCAATATATGGCCCACAGGAATTCTTATGTATGGTTTAGCGGTTTAGTCCTGGTCCCCAACCCTCCAATTCTATTTGAGTTTAACAGCACTGCCCTCAGTCACTGGAAATACAATGACTTGCCTAGAGTCATACAGACTTGACCTTGAATGTCTGACCTTCTTGACTCTGAAGTCAACTCTAACCAAATGATACATTGCTTCAGAGCAAGATACCCTTTGAATTTATTAGCTAGCAGAAGAAAATAAAAAAACAAATAACTGCTTTTTTTCCTTTGTTTTTGAGCCATTAGTTTTTGGAAGGCATGTCATTGTATGATAAAAGTAGAAGATTTGAGCATTAAAAGTGAGATAGAATTCAAATGCAAAGGAAATATACTTTGGGGTTCCTGAAAACCTTTTTGATACGTGGCCTTCAAAACCTTGAGTGTATTATGTCTAAAAGCAAAAATGTGTCTTTTAAAGGATGCAATTTTAGGGGGAAAGTACACCATTTTCACCTCATGTGAAATCTTCCAAGTCTCCAATTACTTGTGTGGTTTCGCTTATCCCAAAGAATGTTTAAAGAAATAGCTCTGTACAGCAGCTCTCCAGTTTGATGCTTGTTAGTGGTTTCTTTTCCAACTTGTAATTGGCAGTAATCCTTTATTTCAATACACCTTTTTCTAAAGCTTGAAATATCCTATGCCAGTTTTTTTGAGTGACAAATTGCTCTTTATGGGGGACCAAATGTGTACGGTGAAGGTTTTTATGTAATTCTAACACCCCATTAGAATGACTAGCAAAAATAACTGCTACAAACAGAGCTTTGATCATTGTTAATCCACTTCCTTAATTTTGAGTAGGAACTCCCGGTGTGAAAACTCTTTCCAGTTGAAGATCAGCGACTTTCATGTAACACGATCTCAAAGAGTCCTCTGGGGATGCCTAGAGTTCCAGTGAGTTGTCCATTGGTCACACAGCTAATTTGTGCCAGAAGTAGGTTGTCCTCACTCCAAGGTCAACCTCTAAAGTCTGTCTGTCCACTTTGCCCCCCTCTGTCTGGCCACGGTTATTAAGAGAGTTTTCCAATGTTTCCTTCATAGCAAGAAAAACATGAGTTGATTTATTATATGTATACTTCACTTGTCTTTTCTCTGTCTTGACCTTATAATCTTGGATCACTCCTTAGCAAATGTTTATAGATATTTCAGTGACCTAGTTAGGGCCTGCCTTAACTCTTCAAGGAACTTTATCCTGGCAACTTGCCTGGAATTTAAGACACACCTTACTGATATAGGCAGTTAACTAGCATTTATTGAATGTCTGCTTCAGCAGGATAGGAGGGAAAAAGAGATAAGAATTTAAAAGGCAGAGACATGGTCTCTATACTGAATCAGAGGCATTTAGAGTTCATAATTTGGGAAAACAAATATGTATGACACAACGTGAGACTAATTACAAAGCAGCATATCAATAAATAGACTGATAGGACAAATTACATCTCTAAATGCTAAGAAGATTTACAATGGAGAGACAGACAGATGAAGATGGAGGGAGGGAGAAGGGAGGGGAGGGGAAGAGAGAGAGGAGAGAGGGAAGGATGAAGAAAGGAAGGAAGGAGTGAAGGAAGAAAAGGAGGAAGGAATGAAGGAAGAAAGCATTTTCTGGTCACTTACCTTGTGCCAAACACTGTGCAAAGCACTGCAGATTAAATACAAAAGCAAAGACAGTGAGTGGGATAGAATAGATTAGGGAAAGCGTTGAATCAATTACAACCAAACTTTTTGGAGAAGCTGAGTTTTGATATAATTCTTCAACAGGGGATCTTCAGTTGCCTTAAAAATATTAAATACAGACACATGGAAACAAAAGTTTTCAGTTACCATATGATACTTTGGGTACCACTTAGATATAAAGCGTGAAGTGAGGGTTCCAGATTGTTTGGTTTAACTTCAGATAAAGATTCACAGAGAATCTTATAGTTGAAAGCTAGGTGTCACTTAGCTAGGAGTCATTTAATCCGATCCATGCATGAATCACCTCAACTACATGGATGTTTACCTTACCTCTATTTGAATACTTCTCATAATGGGAATGTTCTAAATTTTGTCCTTGTATGTAGTTGAAATCTACCATTTCTAGCTCATGGTCACTATTTGGTCCTCTGAAACTACACAAAATAAGTTGAATCACTTTTCCACATCAGTCCTCCAAATATTTAAAGATATTCATGTCATTTCCAAGTCTTCACTTTTTAAGGCTAAACATGCTTAAACTCCTAGTTGGAAACTAATTCCTAATTCTTCATGCAACATCATTTCAACTTGGTCACTTTTCCTTTGACATGCAGTGAAGGATGATGTCCTACACTATGGGCATTGCTGACCAAGACAACTTTTGAGGGATTCAGATTCTTCATGGAATTTATCCATTGGGCCCTTGCCATTGACCGAGAGAGTTCTCTGTGTAACTGCAACCACACTGGCATACCCAGAATGGCTGCTAGCACAGGTTCTTAGATCTGTTTTACTAGGAAAGACAGCTATTTAAGGGGTTGAAAATCTTTTTAAATTAAATTCCCTAGTTCAGGGTAAAAGTCAGCACCCTTAATTTCCAAGGAAATACAAACAGAGAAAATAGAAGCAGAGAAATAAAGACCAACAGACAGAGCTCTACTGCCTGAATCAAAGTAATATTGCTATAAACTTTATATACAGAGAACCTTTACATCTAAGCAGTTGGGTGATCTGAACATATGGCTATTCAGAGTCTCGACCAGAAAAACACAAGATTCTTCTCATAAGCCAGCCCCTAAAGCATCACAACCCTCTTGACTCAGCGCCTATTTAGAAATTAGCAAAAAGTGGGAAAGCCTTCCCACAAGCAGGTTTCCCTAAGTAAGCTTCCCTTAATGGACTCCATGTGAGGCCTATTAATGGGCAGGGAAGATCTTAAATCCCATGAACATTATACTCTATTACCCTTTTTTTAATCCTTCACACAGATTTTTTCCTCCTCGAGTGTAATGTATTTCCATGTACATATATAGGTAGTTTCTTGACACACCCTTGTTCCATATTGGTCAAAAAACTCCTCCTACTTGTGTGTTACATAGAAGGTAAGCCATATTAACTCTGTGGGCCTCAGTATCCTCATATGTAAAATGAAGAGGTTGGATCAGATGATCTCTAAGGTATTTTCCAGCTTTACATATTGTGAAACCAGTTGATTAACCAAACCTTTGGTATAGTTGTTAAACAGGCTATAAGTATAAGTTAATAATCTACCTACCTGGTTATTAACAGCCTAAAACCACCCCATTATTTGAAATTACTTTACCGCCAAAACCCTGGACTCTGAAATTCTCTTCTCTAACTTCAATCTTCTCTCCTTCCACCTTTCCCATTTCTTTACTCCTCTCATATCTATTCTTCACTCTTTTTATGACCTTTGATTTGTTGATTCCTCCCTATCCTTCCAGTCCATAAATATCTTTCTGGTCTCACTTTTCTCCCTACTTAGTCTTGAGGCTAGGTGCTTTGAGAACAAGATTTAGGTCATATTTATCTTTATATTCCCAGCACCTTGTTGCCTAATGAGTGTTGAACTGAACTGATGTGAATGTGATTTGGCTCTGGTCCATTCTTATATATGAACAGGGCTGGGAGACTCTAGAGTTTGGTAGGGTCACTTCCAATATCAACACTCTCCCAAAGTCTTTAAGATTTAGAGGACTCTTTTTGAAGTGTCTTCTCTGTTTCTATGTTTATTTGGTGTATGGTATGAGGTGGGGAGGAGGACTAACTTTGACAGAGTTGGATTGTGTAATATCCTCAATTAGCTGTATGCCCTTATTAGTTCAGAGAAGCAAGAGAAACATTTTGTGAGATGCCTCTCACATCTATCTCCAATGCTATGACCTACTTGGGACTCCATGAATTCTTGTCCTTCCTGAATTAGTTAGAGATGATGACTCTCACTCCTACATTTCATATTCCTCAGTAGATATAGAGATACTGATCTTCAATTCCTCATCTAATCAAGATATTGACAAATCTTGTCATAGATCAATAAAACAATGGATCATAGATTTAAAGCTGGAAGTAAACATGGAGGCAATTGACTCCAAATCTCTAAGCTTCTTCCCACTCCATCTTCTACACTGGTAAAAGCCTAGATGACCAAATGACTCTCAGTTGATAATCTGGTGGGGAGAGGGACACATAAATGGGAACTGAAGAAAATGGAATTAGCAAATTACCCCTGATCACTCAGAGATGCCCCTAGAATCCTGAAGAAATGTAGTTAGTCAAGATCTGGGGAACTACTCATCTATGAGAGTGAAAGTTCTAAAGAAGACACCTCAGAACTTCCATTTGTTTTACTCTCAGAGATCAGTTCTACATTTATATTCAAGTTAAGGATTAGACAAACTCTTGTACCAAACTAAATTGAAAATAAAAAAAAATGTGTGATGATTTTCATACTTTTTGGATTATCTTCATTTACTCTGTATTATTTATATGTACCTAGTTATCTATATGCTGTTCTCTTCATTAGAATGTATTCTTGTCCTTTCCCTCCCCTTCTTTCTATCCTTAGAGCTTAGCATATATCCTGAGAGCTCAGTCATATCTAATTTTTTGTGACCCCATTTGGAGTCTTCTTGGAAAAGATGCAGGGGTGGTTTGCCATTTCCATCTCCAGTTCAAATGAGGAAACTAAGGCAAGTGGGGTTAAGTGACTTGCCCAGCATCACCTAGCTACTAAGTGTCTGAGGCTGGATTTGAACTCAGGAAAATGAGTCTTCCTGACTTCAAACCCTGCACTCTATCCGTTGTAGCACACAGCTATCCCAGACCTTAGCACAGTATCTGGCCTGCAATAAGCACTTCATAAATACTTGCATACTGACTGATTGACTGATTGTCCCCTAGCACCTTTCTATATCTCTTTTACTCCCATGTCGTGCTTAAGTATTTATATGGGGACATGAAATGAGGTAGTTAGCCCTAGGCAAGTTAATCATTTGTTAAGGCTTTTCTACTCTTTTAGCAGTCAAACTGCCATTTCATTTCTGAAAATAAGCACTGACATTTAGAGGGGCATGAGCATTGATAAAAACTCCATTGACCTATGAAAAAATCCCTGTGGCAGAATTGTAACTCAGCAGAGAAGAACAGCTTGACGCCGGAATGCAGATCATGAGAAGCAGCAGCCCAACTCCAGTGGTTGCAGACATCATTCAATTAGCTGCAACTCCTGGGTGGAGACGAAGAGGAAGCAGTCAGTGCCTCTTTGCTGCTGTCTGGACTCATTCCTGACCAGTTGGGATTGCTCAGTTGTTGCAGAAATATATGAGATGATGCTCCCTGCAATGAAAATCCCTGCCTGGAAATGATCTGCATTCTTCTCTTTACATACAGTATATGGAGGCAAGAGAGCGCAAAAGGAGTCAACTAGCAGCTCTGTGGTCTATCAACCATCCAGGCTGGGGCTTGGCTAGACTCTGATAGCAAGAAACAGGCTCCGATTCCTGATGGTGGCTTCCCTACTGGGCTGGAGTGCTTCTACTTACCACTTGTCTACAGGTAGGGAGACAGATGAGCTCTCTCCTGAACTCACAACTGGGCTTCCCCAAACCAGACAAATGCATACTATGACCAAACTGGCACTGTGCCTCCCTTCCGTAGCTTTTTAGCACATGGGGAAGCATATTGGGCAGGTAGTGATTAGCTCTGGGTTGTTCTTGGGCTCTTTACTCAAGAAAATGAAGACAAATCTATACCTTTCCTTCTGGCTGGATTTGAGTCTTACCCTTGCAGTTTGATTGGTTGCAAGAGATTGCAATCAAACATGCTTATGGGCCTAACTTCTTTGCTATTCATGCCTTTGGACATTATGGGTAGTAGGTAGGGGCTTTCTAAATGCCTATTGTTAAAATAAAAAACATAAAACAAAAGCCGGTCATCCTTGAAGATTAGGACCTCAGAACATCAGCTCTTTCATTCTCTGTCTATGATCTTCATCTGTTTTATTTTATGCCTTCCCTTTTTTTGTTTGTTTTTTTGGTAACCTCATATAGGCCATATTAAATGAGAAGTAGCTAAACTTGATCTTGAGGAGACCATAGAGTGTTGGGCTTTGAGGTCAGGACAGATCTGAATCCAGGCCTTACTAGCTGTGTTACCCTGAGCAAGTCACTTAAGCTCTGTTTGCCTAAATCTCCTGAGAAGGAAATGGTAAATCATTCCAGTATCTTTGCCAAGAAAATCCCATGGATAGCATTTGTGTGCTATGGTCCATGGGGTCACAAAATGTCAGACATATATGAGGCAACAATATCATGATATTGAACCTTTTTCTTCCTTTTCTAGTAGGCATGCTTAACTTGAAGTCTGAATTTATTTTTTTTAAATTGTTTTAAAAAAGGTCTATAACCGAATTTCAATATAATTTTATTTTATTCATTCATAAACATTGTGAGAAGGGGTCCATACATAGCCTTCACCAGACTGCCAAAGGGGCTGATGACACAAAAAACATGAAGAACCCTGACTCTTTAACAATTCGAATTTTCCTTTTCAGCAATATAGGTGTATCTCATTTTATTGTGTTTCACAGATGTGTTTTTACAAGTTGAAGGTTTATGGCAACCCTGTGTCAAACAAGTCGATTTTACCAACAGCAAGTGCTCACATCATGTTTTTGGGTCACATTTTGGTAATTCTCTCAATATTTCAAACTTTTTCATTATTATTATATCTGTTATGGTGATCTGTCGTCAGTGATCTTTGATGTCCCTATTGTAATTGTTTTGAAGTATCACAAACTGCGTCCATATAAGATGTTGAATGGATCAATAAATGTTCTTTGTGTTCTGACTGCTCCACTGACTTGTCATTGGCCTGTCTCTCTCCCTCTTCTTGGGCCTCCCTATTCCCTGAGGCACAACAATATTGAAATTTGGCCAGTTAATAACCTTACAATGGCCTCTAAGTGTTCAAGTGAAAGATAGTGTCAATCAATGAGGCAAACTTCCTGATTGTTTTATTTTTAAGAAATTGTCACAGCCATTCCAACCTTCAGTGACAACCACCCTGATCATCGACATTGAGGCAAGACCCTCCACCACCACAAAAATTGTGATTTACTGAAGGCTTAGATGATGGTTAACATTATTTAGCAATAAAATTTTTTTAATTAATCAATCTATACATTGATTTTTTTTTAGACATAATCCCATTGCACACTTAATAGACTACAGTATAATGTAAACATAGCTTTCATATGCAAAAATTTTGTGTGACTCTTTTTCAAAATTTGCTTTACTGAGATAATCTGGAACTGAAGCCATAATATCTGTGAGGCAAGGCTATACCCTACTATTCATTCTTTTATGAGAATCTGCTCTTAGGAAATTGTATAATTCAATTTATCCTCCAAATTAAAATTATATCATAAGACTATAGGTTTAGATCTGGAAGGGACCTTAGAGTTCATCTAATCCAACCCCTCCATTTCAAAGATCACTTTAAAACGATCACTTTACAGGTAAGGAAACTAAGGCCCACCATCTTGTCCAGGGTCACACAGCTACTAAGTGTATGAGTGGAACCTGGATTTTCTTGACTCCAAGTCCAGCATTCTATCTATTACATCCTATTACCTCTTTGTAAATATTTATCTATTGAATTTTAAAACTCAAATTTAGTTGTGAAATTTGTCCTTTTTTGTAGGAATTAATAACATAAACAAAATAATTGAGATTTTTGGTTGTATTCATGAGAGAGATGACATTTTAGTCCCATAAAGTCATATTACTATCGTATTTCAATTTGAAAAGGACCTTAAAAATCACCTAATCCAGAAATGTCAAATGTGTTATTGAATATTCCTGAGTGTAGTCCAAACTGGAGGAAGATACAATTGGAAAATATGTAACAAAAAAAATAAAAATACAACAGAACATAGATAACATTAATATATGATTTTCTAAGTCAATATATGACCTCAGGGGTCCTTATTTATGGTTCAGTGGCCTCCATTTTCATTTGCGTTTGATGCCAATGACCATCCCTGAAGTCCCCCATTTACAGATGAGGAAAATGACTAGAAAACTTATTTGACTCTCTAAAGGTCACACAGTTTGCAAGTGAAAGGGTAAGAATTGTAACTCGGAACTTGAAACTGACTGATTACCAGTCCATTTATTTAATATTCAATATGGTGTACAATGTTTTCTCCATGACACCAAAGTAGCCTGGAATGATCTCTCTCTTCATCTCTACTTGGCTTATACAGGATATTTTTGCTCATTTTTCTTTTCTTTGTCACAAGGGAAAATTTAATCTGGGGATGAGAGGGGGAAGAAAATATCAAAAAAGGATGTTAAAAAAAATTTACTGCGTAGTCACTATATGCTAGGCAAGTAATATCCCCAGGGGAGTTATGTTCTTTTTAGGGAGATATCTGTCATGTATCTGTGGAACAGAATTTTTCTACCTTTCAGTCATGTTCAACATTGTTACAGGATGGCACCACACAGGTGCCCAATATTGGTGCACAAACCCGTTTGAGACAGTAGGCAAAGGTGTTGGCTCAGCAACATGGATGCTGTGGCATCCTCCTATATACAATGGCAGCTCCACGCCTGTAATGGCATTTCCTTAGGAAGCAGCTATGGCGACTGCTAAATGCTAGGAACATTTCTCTGCTCAAACTTGGCATAAGCCTGCTGTAAGTGGAGAATTCAAGAAGGATATGGAGAAAAATTTTTTCCTTTCTTTGATTCTTGAGTATCCACCATTATACCCTTTAACTGGTGAAGAACATTGGCTAAAATAATAATGGTATTTAATTAATAAATAATAATAATAATGACATACATTTTCTATTTTGAACAATTTGGGATTTCAATCATTTGTATGTTCCCCAATTGATGGGCACCTCCTTTGTTTCCTGGTCTCCTCCAATGCTGGAGATTTTCCTCTGAGGTTACCTCCCATTTACACTATCTATACATACACACATGCACACATACACATATTCATACATACATATGTATATGTGTATGTGCATAGTTTGCATGATTAATTCTTTTTGAGTGTGAGTTCGTTGAGGGTAGGGACTGTGTTTTGCCTTTCTTTGCATTCTTGACTTTTATACTTTTATACGTGACATACAGTAAGAACTTAATAAATGCTTGTTGGTTGATTATTTTACAAGTCCTAACTGGGGAGTTAGAGGATGAAATTCATTTCCTCCTCTGCTAATATTGCCTTCCAATTCAAGGTTAGCAAGAAGCATTATAAACAATTACCATCTACTAGGCACTGTGCTATGTATTGGGCTACAAAGGACAGAAACAAAATGGCAGTCTCTTCTCTCAGAGTTTTTATTCTAACAGGGGAGATACCTACGAATCTAGAGATAGCTATAAATCTAGACACATACAGAGCAGTGACAATCTGACTTTGAATGGCATGGCTCTTGATCAACTTAAACATTTATAAGTGCCTTCTATGTGCTAGGAAATGCTCTGGGCATAGAACGACAAAAACAAAATAATTCCTATCCTTAATTTCTTGGGAAGGATACTAACAAGTAGGGGATGTAGGGGATGGGAATCATGAGAGACTTCCACTAATACGTGGTACATGATCTGATCTTTCCAGGAAGTTAGGGATTCCATGAGGCAGTGGTGAGTAGGTATGGCAGAAAGCCCATATGACACACAAAAGACAGAAAGCAGACCAGTTTGACAGGGACACAGATGAAGGAGATTCATGTATAATAAGCCTGAAATGGTAGTCTGGAACCAAATTGTAAAGGGCTTTAAAAGGCAAAGAAAGTATTTTGTATTTTATCCTAGAGTCAAAATGAAGCCACTGGAATATATTGAGCAACTGAATGATAGGGGAAGAGGAATAATAGCTAGGTGGAAGATATATTGGAGAAGGGAGAGATGGGAGGCAGGGAAAGCAGTAAGAAGGCTTTGCAACCATATAAGCAAGAGGGGATGAGGATTTCAACTAGGGTCATAGTGATATGAATGGAATGAAGGTAGATTGCGGAGGCAGATTCTAAAAGTGTTTATGACTAATTGGGTGGAAGAAGTGAAGGAGAGGGTAAAGTTCAGGATGACTTGGAAGTTGCAGACCTGGGTGACTAGAAGGATTCTTTGACAGAAATAGAGAAATTAAAAAGAAGAAACACTCTGGGAAGAGATAAAGGGGAGGAAATGAATTTGAGTTTGCAAGCCTATGGGCCATCCAGTTAATATCCAATAGTTAGCTGGTGATAGGGGAGTAGAGCTTAGGAGAGAGGTAAGTTCATTCCCTACATTACATATAGATTTGGAAGTCATCTGCACACAGATGATTGAATTCAGGGTGGGGTGGGGTGATGAGATGATCCAGAAAGAGATGACAAGAGGAACTAAGACAGAGTCCATTTCTGGTGCTGTACAAAGATGAAGATCCTGCAAAGGAGACTGGAAAAAAAGGTGCCATATAGTCAAGAGGAAAAATAGAAGAGATCAGTATCATGAAAACCCAGAGAAGAAAAGGTGTCTAGGAGGATGGGGGTGATCAACAATGTTAAGTGTTGCAGAGTAAGGACTGAGAAAAGACCACCAGGTATGAAAATTAAAATGTCATTGGCAACCTTGGAGAGAACAATTTTAGTTGAGTGACAACATCAGGAGTTGAGAAGGGAAGTTGAAGTGAGAAAACTGAGATAACAGGGATAGGAAACTTCTTCTAGGAGTTTGGCTGTGAAAGAGGGAAGAGACACAATATAGTAGCTTAAAGGGATGGCATGACCAGTTGCTGAGGTTTCTGAGATCTAGGCATGTTATTGCAAATCCTAATAACAATTTCTCCTTGAAATTCTTAGCATTTAAGATCTAGAGTTTCAAAATTACTATAGGTATTTACTTATACAACAATATCAGTGCAGTGGTTTCATAAAAGATTTACTTTAGCCTCATTGGAGGCATCAAACCACAGGTGCTTCTGTGGTAACAAGCAGTCATGTTTGAGTTTTGTAATTGTTCCCATTTACATGGCATCTGTCAATAATAGGGATAGAACCCATTGTCATCGCTATGTTTATATTGCTAGGTGTTGCTTTAGTTTATCAACATCCCTGCCTAGAGGCCCCTGAAAATCTTGACAGGATAGATTTAGGAAAATTATACAAATGGGCCGACGTGCCCTGACATATTCTCAGAAAGAGAAATGAGAAATACTGCACAGCCAAGAAAACCACAAAACCCTTCTTTCAAGTAGTCAATGTGCCCAAACAAGCATCTACCAAACATAAAAAAGAAAATGAGGGAGATTATATCTAACAACAAATGCTACAATTCTACAAAATTGTCTTGTCATTGATCTGTGGACATTCTTCAACTCACACTTCTACCATAATATTTTAAATTACTTCTTCAAGCAAGGCCAGTATAATGGCTGCAGTTTCTCCAATAAAACTCCGATTTCCTCCCAAACCTCAACATTGTCCTAAACAAAAACAGTTTTAAATCAGACTGCTGAGGGATTTTTTTCCTCCATTGTGTGGGAATTGTAACACTACAGGAATAACCTCATTTCATTCTATGGCTTAGTGGTTACCAAGCCTTGCACTTGTGACACTATAGGGTATTACCAATTATCTCAAGGATTGTTGCAAAATGGCAGTTGCCTAATATCTAAGATAACATTCACTGACTGAATGAGTGCCTGGGCTGAAGATTTTCCAAAGGATCAAAAGAAAATAGTGGAAAACTTGAGCAGATATGTTTATAGGGTTATTGTGTTTCTGAAAATGAGCTGAACACCTATTCAAAGAACAGTATTATAGATGGGAGAATGGAAGGCTAAAAGGTGTAGGAGTGAGAAGGCTGGAAACTTGGACTGGAAGTCACTTGGTGGATTGGGAGGTGATTATGGGAAAGTTGGAAGCAAGATGGAGAAAGAGAAGTAATGAGGAAATAGTAAAGAGGATATTGCACTGTGGTGGGGGGGGGTAAGTGTCTACAGGGGTGTGCATCAGTCGGGGAACTGACAACAAATATTGATACATAAATGTAATAGAATATTATTGGACCGTAAGAAATGATGAGATGATTTCAGAGAAATATAGATAGTATAAATAGATGTAAAATAAAGTTGGTGGAACCAGGAGATCAGTTTGTGAAAGGTCAACAACATTGTAAAGAAAGACAACTCTGAAAGACTTAGAAAGATCTTTGGTCAATGCAACGACCAACAATGTCTCCAGAAGACCTATGTTGAAGCTTATTGATCAATTAATCAATTGATAAAAATTGATTAAACATTAAGCACCCAGTATGTGCTAAGCATTGTGCTAACCTCTGGATAAAGAGATAATGGACAAACATGACACAACAGGAAAATGATTAATGTTGGAGAGGATGTGGGAGAGTTGGAACACTAATTCATTATTGGTGGAGCTGTGAGCTCATCCAACCATTCTGCAGAGTGGTTTGGAACTATGCCCAAAGGGCTACAAAAATGTGCATACCCTTTGACCCAGTAATATCACTTTCAGGACTGTATCACCAAGAGATCATAAAAATTGAAGAGTCCCACATGTACAAAAATATTTATAGCAGCACTCTTTGTAGTTGCCAGAAAGTGGAAATCAAGGGGATGCCCATCAATTGGGGAATGGCTGAATAAATTATGGTATATGAATGTAATGGAATACTATTGCACTATAAGAAATGATGAGCAAGAAGACTTCAGAGAGGTCTGGAAGGATTTATATGATCTGATGCTGAGCAAAAGGAGCAGAAGCAGGAGACCTTTGTGCACAGCAATGACCACAGTGTGCGAGAGTTTTTTTCTGGTAGAGTTGTCATAGCAATGAAAGGACATTAAAAAAAAAATTCCCAATGGTCTTCCAAGGCAAAATGACTTCCACATCCAGAGAAAGAACTATGGAATTCAATCACAGAATGTAGCAGATAATTTTTTTTTTGTGTATGTGTGTATTATGTTTTGGTTTGTTATATGATTTCTCCCATTTATTTTAGTTCTTCTACACAGCATGACTAAAATGAAAATGTATTCGATGGGAATGTATGTATAGATCCTATATAGAATTGTATGCAGTCTTGGGGAGAGAGGGAGGTGGTAGGAGGTAGGTAGGGGGAAAAAAATCTAAGTTTTATGATAGTGATTGTAGAATATTAAAAATAAATAAAATGAATATATATAACACATATGTATATATACATATATATGTATGTGTATATATGTGTATATATATTATATATATAAAGAGATAATGAACTCAAAGTCTGGAAAGAAACAAACATTTTTCGGATATAGACACTATGTGGATTCACTTTGCTTGACTGGGCTTATTACAAGAATTTTTTTCTCTTTTTTAGTTTTTATTGGGAGAGGAATTGGGGGTGGAGGGAAGAAAGGGTTAGCAATATTGATACCAAAAAAAGAGGATCTCTGAAATATTTTAAAAACTACACAGAAGAAAACACACTGAAGTTCAGAAAGATGCATGGAAAAGTAGGATAATTTTAATAATAATATGTGGAATTTATGTTATACATTTAAAATTTATTTATTTTTAGTTTTCAACTTCTATAAAATATTGAGTTCTAAATTTTATCCTTTTCCCTCTTCTCCTTCCCCAAGATTGCATGCAATCTGATATAGGCTATATATGTACAATTATATTAAACATATTTCCACATTACATCCTTTTTTTTTTAAAAGCAAGAGGTATGATATAGAGAATCATGCTTTTACATACAATCCTCTTTTTGTGCTCTGTTGTGTATATGGAGATGTTCTTTTTGTTGGTTTGAGTTCAGAATTAAAAAAAAATGTTTTTAAAAAGAAAACAATCTGTTACAAATCCTAAAAGGTCAGGAATCACTGGCAATAGTTAGTAACTGAATATGTGAATATGTATATTTTGCTTTCTTTTTACCAGACCTCCAAAGTTAAAATGAATCACTATGAAAATTCCATACCCCAAAGTAAATTCTGTTAACACTGAAAATGCTGGAGAGGAGAGAAGTTATGGTCTTCGCTGTCCCTTCCAATACCATGATTTTACAATTCTTTTTTTGTTTGTTTTTTTCCTCAGATTTTTTAATGTACTTGTTTTTAGTTTTCAACATTCACTTCCATAAGCTTTAAATTTTCTCCTCCTCCTCCCCCAAGATGGCATGCAATCTTTTATGGACTCTACACATACATTCCTATTAAACACATTTTCACATTAGTCATGTTGCATGGAAGAATTATAGTGAATGAGAGAAGCCATGAGAAAAACAAAACACAACCAAAGAGAAAATAGTCTTCTTCATTTTGTGTTCTAACTCCATAGGTTTTTGTTTTTGTTTTTTTGTTTTTTTTTGGATATGGATGGCATTTTGCATCATGAGTCCTTTGGAAATGTTTTAGGTCTTTGCATTGTTGAGAAGGGCTAGGTCTATCAGAATCAGTCCTGTCACACTGTGGCTGTTACTGTGTATAATGTTCTCTTGGTTCTGCTTGCTTCTCTCAGTATCAGTTCATATAAGTCTTTCCAGGTTTTTCCGAAGTCTGCCTGTTCATCATTTTTTAATAGTCAAATAGTATTCCATTACATTCATATACCACAACTTGCTCAGCCATTCCCCAAATGATGGACATTCCCTTGATTTCCAGTTCTTGGCCACCACAAAAATAGTTCCTATAAATATTTTTGTACATGATTTTACAGTTCTGGAGATGTAAAGAGGAATGAAATAGAAAGGGTGAATAGAAATAGAAAGGATCCTAACAGATGATCCCATTCCTTTTTAGAAAAATCAAAGGGAATGTTGCCTGTCAAGAGAGTAGATTAGAGAGGCCATAAGTATCTTTGTTAAAAAAAAAAAAATTTTTTTTCAGTTAACAAGCACTTATTTTCTCTCCTATCCTCTTTGTACCACTAGGGAAAACAAAGAAGAAAAAAACACAGCCCTCCTAACAAATATGCATATTCAAGAAAAACACATTCCTATATTGGCTATGGGTAAAAATATGTGATTCATTCTGTATATGTCTATCATCTCTCTATTAGGAGGTGTGTAGCATTCTTCACCATTCAAAGCTCTTAAGACTCTCAAAAAGAATTTGTCTTTACAATGTTGTTGTCATAATATAAATTGTTGTCCTGGCTTTGTTCACTTCACTCTGAATCAATTCATAGGAGTCTTCCCAGGTTTCTCTGAAACAGTCTCTTTTTTGTCATTCTTTATAGTACATTATTTCACTATATATACCACATTATATATACCATTCATATACAACAATTTTTCAGACATTCCTCAACTGATGGGTAGTCCTTTAGTTTTTAATTATTTGATACCTCAAAAGGAGCTGCAATAAATTAGGTCCTTTTCCTCCTTGGTTTCTTTGGGGCATAGGCTGAACAGTGGTATCACTGGGTCAAAGGGTATGTACAATTTAGTAACTTTTGGGAAAAAGTTACAGATATGGCATAAAGATGACATAAAAGAAAAATGGCAGATGTTAAAGGAGCTGTGGGAAAATAGGAATATCGATGTACAGTCTTGGTGTGCATTACTTCCCACATCTGGGAAGTAATTTGGAATTATACACAAAAAGTTATTGAATAGCACATGCCCTTTTGATCCAGCTATTTCATGGTCAGACTTTTACTCAAAAGAGATCAAAGAAAGAGGAAAGGGACAAAAGCACAGGTAATGCAGAATTTATTTTGCTTGACTATTTTTACAGGAAATTTGTTATATTTCCTTTTTCTGTTTTTTTCCCCTCAATATGGTAGGAAGTGAAAAAAAGAGAAAAAAGATTTTTTAATTAAAAAAATAAAACTTAAAGAAAGATAACATTAAACAAACAACAAAATTAAAATGAAATACAATAGATAGCACAATGGTACTATGCTGTTAAGGTTAAAGCCCAACCATCCCTTTTTTTCAACAAATAATTTCATGGATCATTAGTTATAGTTACTTTTTGGTGTTATTTGGTTAATTGTTTTCATGGAGTGTGATTTTTATATTTATTTTTGTCTTCTTTGTTAAACCAAAGTTTATCAATAAAGACAAGATACACTTCGAAAAACAAAAAAAAACAAAATTTGACATAGGCATTTTGAGGAGAAAGGAAAAGGTTTGGGATATCCAAGGATACGTAATTTTAGTCAAGGAACCAAAGCAAAAAACCAGCAAATCCTTCTCTATCAATTCAGACAGAACTAACTTAGAGTCTGCAGAAAGCAAATGTTTCAAGTGAGAATAGAATATGATACACATATTCATAGCAGTATGCTAACAAGTGAATAGTATGTTTCCCTTGAGACATCTGATTTGTGTGTTGTGAAGGGAATTTTTGTGAGCCATATTGTTTGAATATTGTTCAATAAACAGCTGAGATATTCTATTCTTGCAGCGTATAATACCTACTCTTTCTTTGGGTAAAGGGGTTTTAGTGGACTGGAAGGTCAATATGAATCAACAGCATGATATGGCAGCCAAAAAAGCTAATGTGACTGGTTAGTGACCAAGATATATTGATTTGGGAGCAATGAGAAAACTTACCACTCATGGAGCTGGATGCCACCATTGGTGGCTGAAAAGTTTATTGTGTATGTTTTGTATGTAACTAAAACGTATGACCTTATGTGCTACAAGTGTATTCTCTATACACTATACTTTTCCTGTTTTGCTGTGTGTTAATATGCTAAGGTTATATATGTATATTTGTGCACATATTATGTGTGAGCTATGCATTTGATTACTGCATGAATCTTGCTACAGAGTGCTATGTATTTAATGAGATTTGTTTTGGGTCTTATACATGCAACTTTCTCATATGTATTATCATTTATGGTCTGTTTATACTGCCAGGAATAAAATAGATATGTTTTGACCATGGCAGAGAGGACTATCTCCTCATTTTGAGGAGGGAGCTACACCTCTCTTAATGTAGTGAAAGCTTTCCTGCCAATTTCACCTCTTCTTCTACTCAGGTTCCTGAGTATGTATGGTAAAAACATTCAGTCTGTGATTGTCCTTGAGGGCAGTAAGATGTAGCTTGAGACTTCTTGATATCTGCTCAAACCACCATCTCCTAGATAAGTTTGACCTCAAAGTCTCATCTTTGGTTAGAGTGAACTGTATCAGTGAAACCATATACAAAGACCATTTCTCCCTTAACAACTCTAGGTGCTTCCTGTACCTGAGATTTATAATCACCTACCACTGAGCATGCTGGAGACTCTCAGGCCTAAGGAGATGACTCTGTGGAGCTAATATGTGACCTTTTTTTCTGTTTTATTCCCCCAATAAGATAGGAAGTGAAAAAAAAAGAGAAAAAAAGATTTCTTAATTAAAAAAATAAAACTTAAATAAAAAAAGATAACATTAAACACCAACAATGCATGTATTGCATGTATACAATTCTATCAAGAGTCATGCCTTGAGATTTTTATGTGAGAACCTAAAAATGTTGATGTTTAGGTAGGAGTCATATTTACATATTGATCTGTGTGTCTTGGGTGATGGAAAAGATACAGAGACTTGTAACTAGTTAATTAATTGGCTGAAAGGTTGACTAAAGAAAATCTATATATTGATTATCAGTCTTTATCTGGGCTTCTCAGAAAGACCTGAATTAAAATCTGACCGTAGACGCTTTACTAGTTGTGTGACCTTGGGCAAGTCACTTACCACCTATTTACCTCATTTTGCACAGTGTAAAATGGAGATGATAATGTTACCTCCCTCCCAGGTAGGTTGTGAGGATCAAATGAGATAAAACTTGTAAAAGTGCCTAACACAGTACCTGACACATAGTAGATAATCATTAAATGTTTATTCCCTCTCCTCCCAACAAAAAACAATATGCCTTATAAAAACATGATACCCATCAGAAAGCAGTTTGATGATTTCACTAGAAAAAAAGCAAGATTTCAAACATCAAAGATCATCTCCTAAACTTTCCTATTTCTAACGAGGGTACCAATGTTTCCACTTACCCAGGTTCGCAAAGATAATGTTATCTTTGATTCTTCACCCTCCCTCATCACACAGATTCCATCAGTTGCCAAATCTTATCAAAATTTGTGCTTCCGTAGCGTCTCTTACATATTCTGCTTCTCTCATCCCACAAGGTTGCCAACCCAATCATTACCTAATTCTTCTTCTCACCTCTCAGCTGGAATTTTGTGATAACCTAATTGGTGTCATTGGCTCAGTTTTCTCCCTATGCCATTCCGTTCTCTATGCAGATACGAACTTGGTTTTCCTAAAGCACAGGTCTGACTTGTCACTCCTCTACTTATTATATTCCCAATTGACTACTAGAATCAAATATAAACTCTTCTGTTTCACTTTTAAAGTCCTTCACAACCTGGACACAGCTTACCTTTCCAGCTGTAGTATATACCTTAGTCCCTTTCTACTCTATGGTTCAATACCATTCACCTTCTTCTTGGGCCTCACACAAATCTGAATCCTGTTACCTCCACACTAGAATGACTGGAATGTACCCTCTTCACTTGCTCCTCTCTGAATGCCTCATTTCATTCAAAACCTAGCTGAAGGAAAAACATGGAAAGACTTACATGAACTGATGCTGAGTGAAGTGAGAAGAACCAGAACATTGTATGATAATCCACTATGAGAGACTTAGCTCTTCTCAGCAATACAATGGTCTAAGACAATTCCAAAAGGCTCATGTTAGAAAATGCTGTCCACATCCAGAGAAAGAGTTGTAAAGTCTGAATGCAGATCGAAGCATGCTCTTCTCTCTCTCTCTCTGTCTCTCTATCTCTGTCGCTGTCTCTGTCTCTCGTTTCTTCTTTCTCATGGTTTTGCCTTTTGGTTCTAATTCTTTATAACATGACTAATGTGGAAATATATTTAATATTATCGTACATGTATAGCTTATAATAAATTGCATGCTGTCTCAGGGAGGGAGGACCAGAGAGAGGGAGAGAAAATTTAGAACTCAAAATCTTACAGAAGTGAATGTTGAAAACTAAAAACAAACAAATAAATAACATTTTAAAAAACCCAGCTGAACCCCACATGTACCTACATGAGTCTTCCCTAGCTAGCAATGCTAGGGCCCTCCCCCATTACCTTGAAGCTAGTTTGTAACTCTTTTGTATATACTTATATGTGTATATGCTGTCTCCACCCATAGAATGTACACTCCCAGAGGTCAGGCAGCATCTCTTTGTATCTTCAAGGCCTAAGCATAATGCCTCACTATTATTAGTAGCTCTTAACATAAAATTTTGATTGATCAATCACAAATAGTACATGTTGCCCCAGAGACATATGAACTCTAAGTATATATGTCTCTCCACGCCTGTATCTTCCTCACAAATCTTCCCTAAAAGCATTCTCTATCTTAAAAAAAATTTCCTTTTTATTGTGAACTTTTAATTATAATGAACAAATACAAAAAATTAATACACAAAAAGAACACAAAGTTTGTATAAGAAACAACTTCTGTTTCACATATAGTTATAAAAAGAAATATATATGTGTATGCAAATAGATATATGTATAATTTTACAGAGTAGTAACAAAATTGTCCTATTTTTAATGTTCCCTTCCATACTTTTTTCTTGTGCATTTAAAAATGTTTACTTGTGTTTTTTTTACACATTTTATCCCTACTCACTAACATCCTACTCCTCCTCCCTCAGTGAAATCCCTCTCTTACAACAAATATGTAAAATACAGTAAACATTGACTTTGTCTGAGAATACATGCCTCATTCTTTGTCTCAAGTCCATTACGTTTCTGTCCAGAGATGGGAGTATGCTTCATCGTCAGCCTTTTGAAGTTGCTACATTACTCACTCCTTTGATCAGAGTGCCATGGCTTTCTAAATTGGTTTTTTTCATATTCTTGTTATCATGCTGTAAATTGTTCCTGATTCTTCTCATTTTGCTTGGATCTGTTCCTCCCACTTACATTATGAATATCTGTGGTAGAAGGTGCCCTAGATTTATGGTGGAAATCTTCTATGGCTACTTTTCTTATTGTACTATTTTATTCAATGTCATAATTTTGAGTTAATTGGTTTCTGGCTTGCTGATAAAAGTAGAGAGGTGGAACTCAGTAGTTATGACTCTGAGTGCTGATGGCTGGTTCCTTAAACCTTGGGCAGTTTAAGTGGTGCTAGTAATCAGTCAAGGAGCATTTATGAAGAGCTTTCTGCGTGCTAGGCCTTGTGCTTAGAACTGAGGATACAAAGAAAGGCAAAATGTAGTCCTTGGCTTCAAGGAGCTTATATTCTACTAGGGGAGATGACATAGATATACATATACATATATATACATATACATACATATATATTTATATATATATAAGTACATACAAAATACAGTGGCAAGACATTAGCAGCCAAAGGCAACTAGACAAGCCAGAAGGCAGGTTTTGAGCTGAGAGTTGAAGAAAGCCTGGGAAACAAAGAGGTCCAGGTGAGTGACCAGAACATACAGGCATGAGGGGGAGGGCAAACCACACAAAAGTAATGAGAGAGGGGCAGTTGGGTGGCACAGCGGATAGAGCACAGGCCCTGGAATCAGGAAGACCTGAGTTCAAATGTAACCTCAGATACTTAATAGCACTGTGACCCTAGGCAAGCCACTTAACCTTGATTACTTCCAAAATCCCTCAAAAAAAAACAATGAGAAAGGAGACTGAATGTTATATTTGAGGAACTTTGAGTAGCACAAACGGTAATCCTGGAATTTGAAGATGTGCCCTTGTTCATATTTATCGGTTAGTATTTTGTCAAGACTCATACATATTTAGCTTTCCTAGTTATCAGAAAAAATTGTTCCAGATCAGAAAATGCTCTAGGCACTTGTCAAAATTTAGATTTCTAGTGACAACACTTCCATACTTTCTCTGTGGTGACATGTGAACCATTATTCTTTTTAAAAGAAAGTCCTTCTGAAGGCTTGATTATTTGACAGCAGAACTCATAATGTAGAGCCCTTTAAACACTTGTTATTTCTGGAAGATTAATAACAGTTGATATGTGTACAGTTCATTAAAATTTCAAAGTGCCTTAGGTACATTATCTCTTCTGAGACTCATAATAACACCATGAATTAGGTGCTGTTATTAAAAAAACATTTTACAAAGGAGGCAACAGATTTTGAAAGTTTAAGCCACTGAGTTTGAGATAGCATTTAAACTATTGTATCTTGTGAGCCCAACATTCTACCTATTGTAGGACAGGGCCTTTCAAAATGACACTGTTTTATAATGTTCAAATAAGGGTCCCTGTTAAGACGAAAATAGTTCATGTAGTAAAACCTTGCTGAAGTGCACTTGAATAATCCACAGAAAGAAAGTTATCAGTTAAAAATCATCTTACTGAAGTTCAAACTACCCACTGATAGGCATCTTACTTCTAGCAAGTCAAGCACAGGGAAGCACTTGGCATTGCTAGATGTCATTTTAGATATGCTTTATGTATTCTGCTGTGTAGAGTTATCTCTTCCACATTGAAGGAGTTAGGGGCATGGTGCCCTCTCCTCTACGAAATTTGAAAAATCCGTATAACATTTTTTGGCGAACTCTGATGTTTTTCTTTTTCCTTTATAGAGTGTTTATTGTTTGGGTTAAGTATTTGGTCATAGACTATCTTACACAATAGCATATACATTTATGCATTTTTGAGTTTCTATACTTTTTTGGTGTCATCTACTGTCTTTTTTGTGTTTTCTGTGGCTTCTGCAAAACTCCCTCAAAATTCCCATTTAATTTCTTGTGCTGACCCATAATGCATGGAAACTGCAATGGGGAAAATCATGAATATGGTATTAAGTACCTAATATTGATATGCTAATTATTGAGAAGGGGAAAATATTCTTCTTTAGAGAGGAAGTGCCTTAGTGGAAGTGCCTTGGAAGTGCCTTTCCATAGCTTCTTGGGGCTGTGGAAAGAAACCTAAACTTGAGAGTCACTAGAAGAGACTACTTCTGTGACCTTTGGAGAATCTTCGAACTTCAGTTTTCTCAGCTTACTACATGAAGGGGTTGAAATAAATAAACTCAAAAGTTCCTCCTAGTTTTAACTTTATGATGACATGAACCTAAACTGAGGTAGCCAGCTGGGGAGCTGCACAGAATTCTAAACCTGACCTCAGGTCAAATTGAACCTCAGGCAAGCTGTGTGACCCTAGACAAGTCACTTGACTTCTGTCTGTCCCAGTTTCTTCAGCTGTAAAATGGGGATAACAATAGTACCTACCTCCTAGGGTTGTTGTAAGGAGCAAATGAGATAAAGGTTATAAAGCACTTAGCACGATGTTTGGTACATAGTAGGTACTTTACAAATATTTGTTAACTTGATATTATCTATAATATGTTTACTGACTAAATCTCAATAAATGTTCATGTCAATACAGTTAAAAATTCAATTTATAAGTTTTAGCAATTTGACCACCTATTGAAAATGCAACAGTGTATTGGGTACAGAAGATATACAAAGACTTTGTCGAGAGGAAGTTTGTAATCTTACTGAGTAGAAATATACACACTTACACATATACATTTATGTATGTATACATACCTACATATGTAATAGAAATACATATATATACATAAATGTACATACATAATTTGTACATACATTATATATAATCACTATGCATATATGTATATATGTGTATATCTATAACAGTGATTTTCCTATCTCCCACTGTTATATTTTATCTCTCACCTAGGATTCTCTGGTACCCTTAAAAGGACAAGAGTGTCTAGTGAGAAAGTACTCCTGAGATCAAGGTCTTGATGGATAAGAATCCAATATTTAATAGACCCTATTCTCAACCATGTTTTTTGACATTTGGCTATCTTCTGCCCTGCTGTTGTTGTAAGCTCAGTTGGCTGTATGACCCTGGGCAAGCCACATCATCTCTGAGTTTCCTCATCTGTAAAAAATGGGGATAATAATGATACCTATCTTCCAGGAATTCTATGAGGATAAAATGAGATATGAAGTGCTTTGCAAACCTTAAAGTATTATATAAATACTAGCTATTATTTTATTTTAAAATTTTTATACCTATCCTCCAATCCCCCAGGCAACTTTTTATCTGCTATTTTAGGATCTGTAATAAAAACTAATATGTTCATTCCTGTGACTTCCCAGACCAACAAAACCTTCCTTGGTCATTATACTGATGTATTATTGTCTCACCCTATTAGAATATAAGCTTCTTGAGAATATAAGCTTCTTTAGTATTTTGCACCATGCTCAGTGCATAGTAAGTGTTGGATAAGTACTCATTGACTCAGTCATTCATATAGAGGTGAAGTGATTTGTCCAGGGTCTCGTAGATAGTATCAGTGGCTAAATTTGAACATAGGTCTTCCTGACTCCAAGTGTAGCATTCTTTCCATTACACTCACTGTCTCTATGAATCCATGCCAAATAAGTAACTAAGAGAGTAACTGCCATTGGAGTTCAGAGGTGGGAGAGATTAATTACTGCAGGCCCAAGTGAAGAAAAATGCTTGCTATAATTTAATAGTTTATTTAACAGGTTGTTTCTTCAACAGAAACTAATAGTAACAATAAAAAGTAAGCACACTTGAAGTTCATAACCATGTTTGAATTTCAAAGCAGGGAGACAAGCTCAGTCAATACTGTCATATAAAAATGCCTATGATCAAAGCATGATAAAAGACTTGTACCAACTAACATTGAACCTTTGGAAGTAAGTATAAAGAGAAGAAATGTTAGCACTGGGTTTTTAAAAACAAGTTACACTTCCCAATGTAAAAAAAACCCAAAGCTCATGTGTGTTTTCAGTGTGTTGAAAGACCAAATATATTTATACTTTCCTGAGTAAGAAAAGTTTCATTCATTCTTAACCAAAGAATGAATCACCAATTTGATGAGCTTCTGGGGACTTGGAATAATCCTTGGAAAGCAGATATTGTTCATTGCTGGGACTAAATTTTAAACCTCATCATGGTAGAACTTGCAAGAGCCATATGATATTTTTTTCTGTATGATTATGAATCATTCAATGCAACATTCTGAAAAATTTAAGTTGACATTGACTGAAAGGACATAGAGAGATGCATGTTAGGTGTGAGTAAGTTACAACATGATACCACCACAGAATGGTGCAAGTGAATTGGGGTCAGAGAAGTCATCAGAAAGATGTATGACTGAAAAAAAAAGTGGACCAGTTATAAAGTGAGGACTAGCCTAATGACTAAATGTATGCTTCATTGGTATTTGCACAGAGTCAAAAGAATTAGAGGAAGGCCTCTGGCATATTGGGTGGACTTCTTGTGGAGGATTTATGGGCTAATGTCAGTGAGTTGTACCGGATGACTAGACACGGATAGATTGTGATATTCATCACTGATGCAAATATCCCTAGCATTAAGAATACAGATTCTTCAAAGCAAAAATGAATCGGTCAAGTGACAGTCTGTTGCCTAAAGACATCTAGCTAAGTTTGCAGAAGATTATCAGCAGGTTGTACACGTAGAGATGAATTTTCTGGTCCAAAATGATTCTTAAAGACCATCTATTACATTGGATAGTGGTTGCAGATTGTGCTGGCAAACAGAGTATCCACACAAATAGAATCATAGACTCTGGAAGAAGAGCTAGTGTCCTAGTCCAGCATTTTTTAAAGTTTCAGGCTTTTCTGAAGTAATAGTTTAGAATGGGGAGTAATATCTGACCAGATTGTGGTACATGTGTGATTGTATTTGAAGAAATGGTGAATAAAGAGAATTCATATGAAAATTTTCATTAAAACATGAAACAATTTTTATGATTGAATTCAGAACAAATTGAGCAATACAAAAATAATACACAAATCATGAATAATAATTTAAAGGAAAACTCTAAAATATACCTGTGCTCAGGTCATTTCAATGATCATTCTTGACTATAGAACTAATAATGAATAGCTAGAATTTATAGCACTTTAAGGTTTGCAAAGCAAGTTACAAATATTATTTCATTTGATTCTCATAACAATCCTGAAAGGTAGGTACTATTATTATCCCCATTTTACAGAAGAGGAAACTGTATGTTTCATTACAGTTATGGAAACTTACAGATGAGGCAGAGGCTAAGTGACTTGACTAGGGTAACACTGGTCACAAGTGACTGACAGGCTGAATTTGAACTCAGGTCTTTCTGGGTCCAAGTGCAACACTCTCTTAATTATTCCACCTACCTGTCTAATCAAACATAGCTTTAAGATGAGACGTAACTCTCTCTGCTGGGAAAAGTGCTAGGCTACAAATGTGGAATTAAACATCAAGTATCCAAAATTATCATGAGTCAATTTTGCTTAATTCTTCCTTTTTAAAAGCAGGATTTCATTTGAGGATAAGGTGAAGTAGGGAAAGATAAAACACAGTTTCAATAACTTTTTTAAAAAAAGTATTAAAATGGTGTGAAAAAACACTAAAATTCAATATAAATTTCAATTTTCATTATGAACAAATCTACTAAATTAGAGAGAAAATATGTATCAGCAAAGGTTCAATGACCTTAGGCAATCCCAGTATGCATCATTTTGATGTATATATAAAAATAATCTAACAAATTCATTTTTAAAAAACTCTGAAGGTAAGAAAAATAATGGTATCAAGTTGGATAAGCCATCAGATAGGAGACACACGCACATATTGCATATATATATATATATATATATATACATACATATATAATCTCATAAAAGTTCTTCATAAAAATGAAACAATTTCTGAAAAGTTCTTTGAATGGCTGTTGTGCTTGCTAAGTAGTGATACTAAGAACTGCAGGTTCTATACAGATATAGTACAATATATGCATCATTATTTCATTCATTAATATTAATATGAGCTGTGCATGCATAGTCAATATAAAGTGCATCCAAATATTTTGCTAAGTTCTCTTTCTTCTGTCCATTCAAGTTTTTTGGAAATTATCGATAATATTAGGCATTATGTTAATTATAAGAGGACAATACAGATAAAAATTAAGGGAAGTCATTTCAAATTTTCAGTAAGTAGTTCAAGGAGATAATTGTTTATATGCTGGTGTAATGTTAATGAGAGTTAAATATCTTCCCTGCCTGTTAATAGGTCTCAGGTGGAGTCCATTAAGGGAAGGCTTGTTTTGTAGGAAGGCCCACACCTTTGGTTACTTATTAATGAGGCACTGGGTCACAAGGATTTGCAAAGTGTATATATACTCTGAGGTGAGGTTTTGCTTTGGAGGCTTCTCTTTGGAAGAAGGTTCATGTGCCAGATGAGACTCTGGGTAGCTGTTAAGGAGCCCCCTTCCCCCTTAGAAAACCCAGGTGTTGGTACTGTAACAGTACCCCAACATACACAGGGGCCCTGCTACCATAGGTTTTTAGATCTGCATTCATAAAAGCAAAGGCAGTTTTTGGGGGGTTAACAATCACTTTAGTCAAGCACATATATCACTGACCTATTTCAGGGGAGTCAACACCCTGAATTTCAAAGAAAATACAAAGAAATTAAAAGTCAGCAGACATGCTTCCAAAATGTCTGACCATTAACATACGTACATCTTTACCAGAGAGTGAACATCTGGGTTTCTCAAAGTCTAGGAGGGCTCCTTAGTGACTTCTCAGAGTCCTCTTCTAGCCAAACACTTCTAGTTAGCAAGCCCCAAGTAAAACCTCACCCTCAGAATATTTATATTCTTTTTAGAGCCAGAGGGCAAAACTCTCTGACCCAGTGCCTGAATAGAAAAAACAAAAGGTACTTGGGATCCTCCTACAAAACAACTCCCCTAATCAAGTTTTCTACAATGGGAGGCCCATCAATGGGTGTCTCTGTTTGAATTTTCTCTGTTGGTATATATGATTAAAGAAGATTGTTGACCCCTCCAAAGTTGCTTTCCTTTTAGAAAAGCAGATCTCAGAACCTGTGCTAGCAGGCCATCCTGGATGTGTCAGGGTGCTTGCTGCTACAGTTGGTAGAAATATTTAAGGTAAGCAATGTTTGTAATATATCTTTGTACTTATACAATAGCTCTAAAAAGTTTCATCAATCTCTCTTTGTTTTGTACAATAGGTATTTCCAAATCTACTCCATGCCAATATTATTATTATAATATATCTATATTAAATATGTTATTATAATAATGAAAAATAGTAAAGCAAAACTGCCCTTCCCTCCAAAATTCCTCCTTCCCTAGACTATCTGACGGCATACAGAAACTTTTCCATCTGCATGTGCTTTCTAATTTGTTTTCTGGAACCAAGATGTACCTTTCAATTAATTTGATTTTGGCTGCCTTTTACTGTTGCCTTTATTTACATTATCACTATCATAGCATTTTGTGATATGGGTCAAAATTTGCTTAATAATCAATACATTTTGCTTCAAATATTTGAAGAGAAAAAATAAGCTCTGTTTTGAAATATTTATGGTTCCTGTGAAAAATTAAACAGTATTATTAAACAGTAAAAAAATTAAAGTAACATTTTTCTTTCTAGGTAATTAACATGGATGACAGCATATGATCAGTGTAAAAGAAGGTCATTGTCTAAATAAGTGTCAGATTCAAAACTTTCTATCAAAAAAAGAATTTTGTCTTTTAAGGCCCCAGTTATCCAGCTTAGTTAGTCATGTTATCCTGGTAGACATTTGAGTGTTTTGAATATCTCCCCATTCTTGTCCTCTGAAATTCAGTCCCACATCATCAGTTGCCTATTGGGCATTTCTAACTGATTATACTGGAGTCATCTCAAATTAAACATAACCAAAGCAGAACTCATTATCCTTTCCTTTAATCTCTCTCCTGTTTCAAATTTCCTTATTTCTGTTAATATTTCACCATCCTTCTAATCTCCAAGGTTTATAAACTCAGAGTTTTCCTTGACACCTCACTCCTCTCTCACCATATATATGTATATGAAATCAATTGCCAAGTCTTACTGCTTCTATCTCCACACCTCTTGCATCTGAACCTCACTTTGCAACACACATAATTCAGAGCCTTGTCATCTTTTGCCTTTTTATTGTAGCACTCTCCTAGTCTTCCTTCTTCATCTCCCATTGCTCTAGTATGTCTTATACACTTCTGCCAAAATAACTCTCCTTAAGCATAGATCTGACCATGTCACTCATCTATTTAATCAATTCCAATGACTTTCTATTGCCTCTAGGAAAACAATATAAACTCCTCTCTTTAGCTTTTAAAAGTCCTTCATACTCTGGACCCAACCTGTCTTTCCAGCTTTAATGGATATCACTGCCCCTCCCACATCCTGTATTCCAGCTAAACTGGCCTTCTCTTATTTCATCCCATAGATGGAATACTCTCCCTCTTCTCCTCCAACTAGTGATCTCCCTGCCTCCTTACCATAAACCTCAACACTATGTTTTGGGCACTTTGTCAAGCTCCAGAGATACAAAAAGAGACAAAAGACAGTCTCTATCCTCAGGGAGCTTACAGTGTAATGAGGGAGAGAACATGAAAATAAGCATAAACAAAGCAAACTCTATTCAAGATAAATAGGAAATAATGAACAAAGGGAAGGCCCTGGAATTAGGAGGGGTTGGGGAAGGCTTTCTGTAGGGGTTGGAATTTTAGTGGGAACTTAAAGGGAACTTAAAGGGAGGTTACTAGCTGGAGGAGAAGAGGGAGAGCATACCAGGTGTGGAAGACAACCAGAAAACATGTCCAGAGCCTTGAGACAGGGTATCTTGGGTATGGAACAGCCATGAGGCCAATGTCATTGGCTTGAATACTATGTATTGGGGTGTTAAGTGTAAGAAGACCAGAAAGGTGGGAGGGACTTTGAATGTCAAACAGAACATTTGTATTTGCTTCTGGAAGCTAGCTAGCCTTTGGAGTTTACTGAACATGATCAGACCTGTATTTTAGGAAAACCATGTTAGTGGCTGAATGGAGGTTGGATTGGACTGGGGAGAGACTTGAAGCAGGCAGACTCACCAGCAGACTATTGCAATAATCCAAGTTTGAGGTGATGTAGGCCTGCATTCAAATGGTGGCAGTGTAAGAAGAGAGAGAATGGGGCAAAGGAAAATTGACAGGCCTTGACAACTGATTGGATATGGGGAGAGAGGGGCGGTGAGTATGAGAGATACTGAGGAATCTAGAATGACTCCTAGGTTGTGAATCTAAGAGATTAGGAAGCCGATGCTCTCCTCTACATTAATAGGGAAGGTGGGGGTGGGGGAAGGTTTAGGGGGAAAGATGAAGAGTTCTGTTTTGTACATATTGAGTTTAAGGTGTCTACTGGAACATCCAGTTCAAGATGTCTGAAAGACGGTCGGAGATGTGAGTTTGAAAGTCAGCAAACAGATTGGGGCAGGATAGGTAGATTTTAGATTCATCAGCATAGAGATGGTAATGAAATCCCTGGTAGCTGATGAGAAGGAATAAAGGTCACATTCTTTATTCAGTAAAGATTATATGAAACAGAACATTCAAATGAAGCCAGATCCTTTGCATTAACAAATGTGATCTGCAGGTTTCCAACAGCATCCTGGAGCAATCGTAGCAGCTAGCAAACTCTCAAATTCTTTAGAATGATTTTTAACTGTTTCTTTGTGATGGGATCATTCCATGGCTCTGTTTTAACATCAATCACATTCATTCCTTCAAAAAGGATTTATCAAGACTGTACAATGTGTTCCATTTTGTGTTGGGCCTTAAAGGGGTTACAAATGATAGGCAAAAAAAAAAAAGTATTTCATACTTCCATACTACTTTCTAGGCCCTTGCTAATTTGTTTTAAAACTTTAAAAGTGCTCTATGTACCTTACCCCATTTAATACTCCTTTTCTATTTAGACTTTGTGCAGGATAGCCACCATAACATCTTTGGTGAGTGTATATTTCTCTGTTTTATGCCTCACTTGATATTGATAATCAGAAGATCTTTGAACAAAGTTATCTCTGTGGTTGCATCTACCAAGGAATTTTTTATGATCTTAATACAGGTATGAGAAACACCTGGAGGAATCTGATATTAAAAGAATAAGCCTTGTGGCATCCAGGAGCTTGGGATCAATGAAAGTACTTCATTCCAGTGCTTTCAATGTAACCCAGCTCAGTCTCTTCCTCCTATTTAATTTTTATTCCAGATCATTGTCTTCTGTGTCTGTTCAAGATATGTAGCTCTGCCTATATTTGTATAAATGCATATAGATTCCCTATATACCCATATGGAATAACTCAATGGGCTGCCAAATTCATATCATAAGCTATGCTTTTACCACACTGGGAAATGCTGGCAATTGTGGGAATTTTTCTGATCTCATCAGTTGGAGTAGTGCAATCATGAAGGTAATGTTATATAATTATCCTTAGGTCTTAGACAGACATTACATTAATCAGTCTAATATTTGGACATGAGGTTTATTGTGCCTCATCAAGAATGGAAAGGGAAAAATTCAAAAGTGATTGAAATCTTCCATTTTATGTGCATGTGGCCTTTGATTTCCCTTAGTGAATAGTGATGACTAACAGCTTTATTGGTTTTAGCCCAGAAGTAAGAAGGCACCTATATTACACATGGATCCTCCAAAAAGGATTCAGATTCTCTTAGCTGCCTATGTTTCTATGGAATAGTCTTTGACTTTTATCTAAGAACATCAAAGAGAATGGGCTCTGTGAATATCAGTAATTCCTTGTACTGCAGAATTCATTTTGTGAGTTTCAGCTATGATAGGCATGGCTTGTATTTCTTACATATTCATATTAAGGAAGGTAGGTGGCTAGGGATGACTATTTCTGAACATAATTCCCCTTACTTTTAAAGACACAGAGAAGAAAAAGTTCAGGTGGGAGTGATGTAATGAGCTGAAAGGTTTGTGAATCATGTACTCATTAGGAAAATGCTAAGCTTTTCGTAACCTGCATAAACAATTAGACATCTATTTGAAGTGAGATGCTTATTTGTTCCTGTGCATTCTCAATTTTTGTGAGTTCCAAACAATTTATATTCTTTTATTGCATTTTAGGAACTGTTTGAAGAATTCTAAGAAAGGATAATTATCAAGAGTTGATTATGAATTCTGACTTTGTATGTGATCATAAAAATAATAAAAGTAGATAGCGCTTGAAGATAACTGACTGTTTCTGTCTCTCAATTTTGGCCAACTTTCATTCTGTGGAGTCCCCAGAATTAGGGGTTTTGGTGTACAAAGAGCCACACCTAAGAATCACACCAAACACAACCTGTCCAAAAAATGGCATTCAGAAAGCCAGGTCACAGAAATATGTCCCCAAATTTCTGAGAAACGCATGCTTTATAAGAAGCCTAGCAAGGAGGTACTTAAGAAGATACAGGATAATAGTGATAAAACCATCAGCACTTGAGCATCAGGATCTTCGAGACCAAGGTCTACAGGACCAAGACCCACAAGCCCCCAGATCTTCCACAAATTTCAGACGGTGTTAGGGCAACCAGTTGGATAGTGGTGGGGGATGAGAGTGAGGAGAGATATATAGCAAGAACTAATGGGGATGGATATAGGAAGTGAGGGGGAGAACATGAGATTTGCGGGGGACCTAACAGAAGTCTTTAAGTATTTGAAGGACTATCATGGAACAGGGATATGATGTTTGACCCCAGACATCAGAGCTAGGAACAATGGATAGAATATTAACATCTGACATTTATGTTTATAGCTTTAAGTTTTGTAAATCTTTTACAATTATTATCTCATTTGATCCTTACAAGGGACCTTACGGGATGACTATTATAGATATCATATATTTATAGGGTCCTTTGGGAGGATCCAATTAAATGATCTGTCCACAATCACATAATTTGTAAATAGAGGGGGAAATTTTCCAACCCAAGTTAATCCTGAACCCAAGTTCTCTTTCCACTGTATTATGCTGCCTCTTAAAATTGCTTAGAGACTTATTCAGTGTCATTATAAGGAGAAGTTTCCTAATAATTAGAGTTATTAAAAAATGTCATGGACTGCCTTGGGAGGTATTGGGTTCTCCGTCATTAAGGCTCTTCAAGTGAAGCCTAGGTAATCACTCACTGGGGATGCTACAGAAAGGTTTTCGAATAGATATGGGTGAATTAGATGCTAGGTTCCCTCCAACTCTGAGATTCTCTGATTCTAGAATTTGGACAGATCTGATTGTCCTAAAGACATTACTTTATCTTTCCAATGAGTAATCTAATTGAACATTAGGACATCCGTGTAAGCATGACTTTATATGACTTTTCAATAATATGCAAGAAGATATTAGGGTCATCCATTCAGTCTGGAGTTTGAACCATTAACCCCTGTTGACCTCTCCCCTACAAGTTCACATGTGAAGGAAAAAATGGGTTTGGGGGCAACCCAGGATGGGGGTTTTGTTATTTTGGGTCCTGCTAGGTGGTATAGTGGATGGAGTACTGGACCTGGAGTACAAAAGACCTAAGTTTAAATCAGACCTTAAACACTTGTTACTTGTGTGACCTGGCAAGTCACTTAATCTGTGTCTGCTTCAGTTCTTTCATCAGTAAAATGGGCATTATAGTAGTATTTACCTCCTGAGGTTGTTGTGAGGACTCAATGAGATAATGTTTGGAAAATGCTTTGCAAAACTTAAAGTGGTACATAAATTATAGTTCTTGTTATTATCTAGGGAGGGGGATACTCAGGAGTATAAGCCTTTTGGCATAATAGCAGGAAAGTGTAAGTGTTGGAGTAATGGTGAGAAGAACTCAGAGATGGGACAAGGAGGCTATAAGGCTAAAAGCATCTGGTCTAGCTCCATGGATAATTAATCAACTGAGGATCAAATGAGCTACCATATCTAAAATGCTTTGGAAATTTTAAGGGCTCTATAAATGGTAGCTATTATTAAAATTATGACTATAGGCTTTTAAGATGTTGTAACTTCATAATTTCATCGTGTTTGTTTATTTTAATGCCTGTCTGTATGTTTCCCTGTTATTGTCAATAAAATTCCTGATAATATCTTAAAAGGATTTTGTGTATTATTTAGGAGTAGGAGGGAAAAGGGGGAAACATGCATTGGCAGTGGGTATGGGAAGGAAACCACAGAGGGATGAATGGGTCAAGGCTGAAAAGGGGAGCAGGAAAACCAATACCTGAAGGTCAAAAGAAAGGTGTTTCAGGAAGCAGATACCCTGGGAACCAGAAGTAATGTTGGGAGGTTTGTGGATGAACCAGAGGCCTCAGTCAGTCTCCGAAAGGGAAAGTGGATTAGGCACCTCTCTCCATGGGTATTGATGTTGGGACCAAGGTTAACCAATAGAGTCTAGCACATTGTCTTGCAAGTTGTAGCTTTTTAAGAAATATCTGCTCATTTGTACTGATTAGTTGACCCCAGGTGCTCCAGAGACTATTGGCAAGTGTTTAGATGTTTTTAGACTAACACTCTATAATTTGATTTCTTAAGTATTCCTTTTTATTCTTTTATAATTAATAGAATTATCTAGGCAGATTTTATTTAATTATTATTAACTGAATTGTCAATCTCAATTTTTTCTTAGTCTCTTCTTAAAGTTCAGATTTACATCCCTCTTTGGATAGAAACTGAACATTGATTTCTGTGTGTGTGTGTGTGTGTGTGCGTATGTGTGTGTGTGTGTGTGTGTGTGTGTTTAATAGAGGCCAGTGTTTTCTCACCATTTTCCAGATCAAAGTAGAGTGAAGTATTGTTCCAAGATGGCAGCAGCAACTCAGCATCGACAACACCGCCTTCTCCACCCTTGACAACTCTGCAAAGGCAGGGGAAGGGAGTATCAGAGATGCCAGAAAATTGATGCCTATGAGAAAGGAGAGCATAGTGGGGACTAAGCAGGGGGCTGAGAAGGAACCTGAGGCAGGCAGGTAAGGGAGGCTGGTCTTCCATATCACCCTCTAGTAGTCAGTGTTGCCAATGGCTGTCAAATCCAGGTTTATATATTGCAAATTGTGAAAACAGTTTAACTGTTTAGACTTTTTTTGCATATTTTGAACTAATGTCAAATATGGTTTTCATTGCCATTTGGTGAGCGATCACATTGATAAAGTTATTGCTACAAATTTTACAGAGACTGGAGGAGGGCAAGATTCACCAACTTAGGCAAATCTGTTCCCCTGCCTTGGATCGGCCTGTTCTTTTGTAATATGTTTAACTAAAGATCTCTAAGTTTCCTTTCTGCTCTGTGATTCTGTTTAGATTATTAAGTATAGATTAAGTCTTTATTGTGTTTAATGAGGTACTGTGACCTAATCAATGACAAAGTTCTTTGTCTTCAATGACCTTACAATCTATTGTGAGAGACACAAGATTTACTCACATAAAACAAAAATCAGCAAACCATGATATAATCAAGTACTCTTTGTATGTGTCTGAGCTAGGAATTCAGAGAAAAAGGGAGATAAGCATTTATATGGAACTTATTAGATTCCAAACACTGTGCTAGGCACTTCTACAAAAATTCATCTGATCCCTCCAGTAGTCCTGTGAGTAGGTGCTATTATTATCCCCATTTTACAGTTAAATAAACTGAAGCAAGTAGTAGTTTAAGTGACTTGGCCAGTGCCACACAGTTAGCATCTGAGGCCAGGTTTGACCTTCCTAACCCCAACTGCCTGAAAATGGAAACTTTAGGGGAGATCTTTGGCTCATCCAGAGTGCCCTCCACCCTGGACTCTATTGAAGACCCACAATCCTTCAATTACCTCCTCTGTGAGGTCTTAATGGATTACTCCAGTTTCAGATGACCATAGGCTCAAGAGCTGGGAGTTTGGGGGCCATCCAATCCATTAGAAGAATATCTTTTTTTTTTAAAATTAACTTATTAGTTTTCAGTGTTCTACAATCATTTTCATAGGTCTTAGATTTTCTCCCCCTCCTCCCCCCTCTCTCCTTAAGATGGCATGCGGTCTTATATGGTTTCTATACATACATTCTTATTAAGCACATTTTCAAATTAGTTATACTGCATAGAGGAATTAAAATGAATGGGGGAAACCATGAGAAAAAACAAAAAAAAACCAAAAAACAAAAGCAAAACATAACACAAGAGAAAATAGTCTGCTTCATTCATTCTGCATTCCAATTTCATAGTTCTTTCTCTGGATGTGGATGACATTTTGCCTCAAGAGTCCTTTGGGAATGTTCCAGGTCCTTATATTGCTGTGAAAAGTTCCTTGCACACTGTGGTTGTTGCTGTGTACAATGTTCTCCTGGTTCTGCTCCTTTCACCCAGCATCGGTTCATATAAGTCCTTGCAGGCCTCTCTGAAGTCTTTCTGTTCATCTTTTCTTATAGCACAATAGTATTCCATTACATTCATATACCACAACTTGTTCAACCATTCCCCAATTGATGGGCATTCCCTTGATTTCCAGTTCTTGGCCACCACAAAGAGAGTTGCTGTAAACATTTTTGTACGTGTGGGACCTTCTCCCATTTTCTGATCTCTTTAGGATACAGACCTAGAAGTGATATTGCTGGGTCAAGGGGTATGCACATTTTTGTAGCCCTTTGGGCATAGTTTCAAATTGTTCACAGCTTCACCAACTCTCCCACATCTTCTCCAACATTTATCATCTTCCTGTTTTGTCATGTTAGACAATCCGATAGGTGTGATGTCATAACTCAGAGTTGTTTTGATTAATATCTCTTAACAATAGTGATTTAGAGCATTTTTTTCATATAATTATAGTTAGCTTTAATTTCTTCCTCTGAAAACTGCCTGTTTATATCCTTTGACCATTTATCAACTGGGGAATGACTTGTAGTCTTGTAAATTTGACTCAGTTGTCTACATATTTTAGAAATGAGGCCTTTATCAGATACACTAGTTGCGAAAATTCTTTCCCAGTTTTCTGCTTCCCTCCTAATCTTGGTTGCATTGGGTTATTTTGGGCAAAAACTTTTCATTTTCATGTAATTAAAATTAACCATTTTGCACTTCATAATGTTCTCTATCTCTTGTTTGGTCATACATTTCTCCACTCTCCATAAATCTGACAAACACACTATTCCTTGCTCCCCTAATTTGTTTATAGTATCAGCTTTTATACAGGTAATGTATCTATTTGGAGTTTTTTCTTGCGTATAGTGTCAGGCATTGGTCTATGCCCAGTTTCTGCCACACTGTTATCCAGTTTTCCTAGCAGTTTTTGTCAAACAGTGAGTTCTTATCCCAGAAGCAAGGGTCCTTGAGTTTATCAAACAGTGGACTACTACATTTATTGACTACTGTATCTTGAGTACCTAACCTATTTCACTGGTCTACCCCTCTATTTCTTAGCCCCTTTTTAAAAAAAAAAAAAATTTGTATTTTAGACAAATACTAAAACTTAACTCTAAAATATTAAAACAAATGCTAAAACTTAAATACCAATAAGAAAAGAAAAATAAACATTATAACCTTAAATATAAAATAAAAAAAGAAAAAACATCATGTGCACAGTAGAATACAGAAGAGGATTCTGTAATATATAGTAATAATTTATCATTTCAAGAACGCCTATATATTAAATACTGTGTTAAGTTCAAAACAGCCCATCTTTTTCTGCTTCCTTGTAAGTTTTCTTTTGTTCTCTGCTGTACACTTTTTATTTTGTTCTTTTTTCCCCCTTTCTCCCACCTACCCACCACCCCAAGGCTACAATTGAGGATGAATATATTATATATAGGTATTGATATATACATACGTATGTTCTCCTACGTACATATATAAACATATATTTTCCCTAAGAGATTCTACTTCTAATCTTGTTTATATGTTTGTGCATACCTTTTTTTCTTATTTCTCCTAACTCCTCTACTTTATTTCTACCTTCTACCTTGCTCTTCTATTACTTAGCCTACCCCTACTCCAGTAATCCCTCCCTTACCCTTCCATTCTCCTAAATCTGAACACCCTTTTGTACACCCTTTTGACCTATTATGTCTCTCTCCCTTCTAAAGCTTGCTCTCTTATCCTCCCATTCCACTAAATCTAAACACCCTTCTATTAATACCCCCTTTTAACCTATTCCCTCACTCTCCCCTCTAAAGATCCCATCTTTGTCCTCTCCCCTTCCCCCTTAGAGTTTTATTTCTTTTTTCAGTTTAGAAGACTTTTATACTCTTCTAGATATGTATGTAAACTCTTGGTCTAATGCTTCAGGACAATTTTCTTTAATTATTTCTTGTATTATTGTATCAAGATTCTTTTTTTGATCAGTTCTTCCGGGCAGTTCAATTATTCTTACGTTTTCTCTTCTTGATCTATTCTCTAAATCTGTTGTTTTTCTTATGAGATGTTTCACATTCTCTTCTATTTTTTCATTCTTTATATTTTGTTTTTTTATTTCTTTAACCCATAACTTTGCAGGCTTCCTCTTGCCCAACTCTGATTTTCAAGGAGTCATTTTCTTAAGATTCTGGATTTCCTATTCTAATTGGTTGACTTGCTTGTGATAATCTTCTTGTTTTTCTTGTATTAGTCTTATATATCTTTTTATTTTTTCCTCAATCTCTCTTATTTGATTTTTAAAGTCTTTTAAAGTTCTTCAATGAATTATTTTTGGGCAAGTGACCATTTGACATTACTCCTTGAAGTATAACAAGTTTTCTTTGCTTCAGTATCCTTCTCTAAAGGTGAACCCTGGTCTTTTTCTATTCCCATAGTAGTTCTCTATAGTTGGATTCTTTCTCCCTTGCCTGTGCATTTGTTTTTTGTAATAATTTAATTTTTATAATCACCTCTAGTCCTGAGGTATGGGGGACAGTGCCTCTGACCTTAGATCTTCCTTCAATTCTCCCCTCTGACCTTGAATTCAGACCAAGACTTCCAGCCCACAGCCAGTGGTGTCCCATCACACTGCTTCTGTTACTCACCAGGTGCGTGCTGGTTCCTTTTGGCCCCTGAGGCTCTCTGCAGCACATCTGGCATTCCTTGTCAGCAGAGGTTCTTTAGCTCTTACCCAGGTCAGATGCCCAACTTCCCTCATTGAAGGGGAGGAGGGGAAATTCTTGTGGCAGCTGAGGCAGCCTCCCAACCAACTACCCCCAGGGTTTGCCATTTACTGTTTAAGCAGCTTGTGGCTAGTTGTTAAAGCAGATTCTAGCCTGGAAATGTTTACTCTTTACTGGAGGAAATCTAGTCCTGGATTTTTCTTCAGGTCTTCTCCAATTGTCCCAAGAGGACCCCTTTTCTGCCCCTACTCTGATTTGTTTTCATGGCTCTATGTTAGCCCAAAGAGACTATTTTATCTCTTTTGTGGAGGAAAATCTTGAGAGTTTGAAATTTTCTGACCTACTCTTCCATCTTCCCAGAATCCTCTTGACATCCTTCCTTCTAATCATAGACATGGCTTCTTGGGGGCATGGACTAGCACGGACTAGCTTTGTCTTTCTTTGAATCTTCAGGGCTTAGCTGAGTCTGTGCTTTAGTTTGGTTCTTATTAAGTCATTACTAAACAAATACTTTTTAATTGACTTTACAAATGAGGAAATTGAGGTCCAGGGAAATTAAGAGACACAGAGAGTGAACATCAGAAGTGGAATTTGAACCCATTCTTCTGATTCTAGCCAATGCTCTTTCCATTGGGCCACAGAGCTAGAGAGAGCTCTCCCCTGAATTCTTAGAGTACTTAACTGTCTCTTCTAATAATTTACTTCCTGTATTATCAATTATCTTTTCATGTGTACAGTAAATATCATCTTTTTATGGTGACTGTACATTTCTAGAGGGTGATCACTTTGTCTTATACATATCTCTATCCTTCCTTACTATCAAGTATTGTTTTTATATCAGCTAGAAAGTCAGGAAGTATTTAAATATTTTCTAATAAATAAATCATTGATTATTCGTTAGAAAAAAAGGTTTTGAGCTTGAACTTAAAAGGATGGGTAGGATTTGCATAGGCAGAGAGAAGGGAGGACATTTCAGGCTGAGGAAAGACATGGAGATGGGAGTGAGACCATTATAACTCTAGTTCATGTAAGGAGATAGTGAGAAAGTTGAATAAGTAGGGTGGGGACAAATTCAGGAGGGTTTCAAAAGCCAAGCTGTAGAATTTGAACTTAATGTTGTTTTCAAGGGATGGGTGATGGGAACCTTTATGCATTCTTGAACAGAGGAGTGGCATGATGAATAGTATTTGGGGACTATTAAAATGACAGTGTTGTGAAGTCTTGTAGAGAAATCATAAAATTATATAGATTTAGAGGCCAAGGCACCATAGAGATCATCTTATTCCAGCACCCTCAGATCATGGGTGAGAAAAGTGAGGGCCAGAAAAGTTATATGACTTGCCTATAAAGACCAGTCTTAGGAAGACCATAAAAGGGAGATTTAAATAGCCTAGATTTTACTGTAAAGATCTGGTTTAGGGGAGTGGCTGTGGGAATGGAGAAGGAAGGCTAAATCAAAAAGGCATTTACCAGAAAGACTACTCAGGAATTGGTCAGATTGAAAAAGATTAAGGAGACCAGCTTTGTTTTGCTTCAGACAGTGTAACTGTCTGCATTTTTTCTTGAGGGGGTGGTAGGGTGGGGGAGTTCTGTGTATTTTGGAGACTTTTCGAAATTTTAAAATTCTAGGCTTTAAGGAGATAACTCCAAATAGTTAAACTGGACCTAGAATGGGGAGTTGAGATGGTAAACAGTTGAACATTAGCTCTGGCACAAAGAGTTGCGTGGCATGGAGAAATTAACTTCATCTATCAACTCCTTTGTTAAAAGGATAATAAAAACTCATGGAGGTGTTATGATGGCTGATTATTCTTTGTCAAGGGCTTTGAAATCCACAAATAAAAAGGCATTTCTGAAATGAGGGGGTATCACTAAGCTTACTACAAATGCCATCCATCTATGTAGAAGTGGCTATTTGTCTGCAACATGAAGCCATGAGATGTAACATGAAGTTGTTACTGGCAGAATTTGGGACAGCCTCATTACTCACCTGTGGCTGAGCCAAAGTGAATTATGTCTGTCATCCAAAGTAAGCACAGTAAAAAATTTTATGCTGTATCACACAATCATATATTTTATTTATGCCATATATTTAAGATGAAAGGTGATTTAGACAATTTTTACTGGGGACCTTTTCGTTTGCTTGTTCCTCTGACTGTAAATTTAGGTTCCCTTCATCCAGACTCAAGGTACAACAGAGGGAAGGATCTGAAATGGCAGACAGGGATTTAGGTCAGTTCTAAGGATTGTAAGACACTGTAAAGAAAGCTTTTAACAGGGCCAAGGAAGGCTTTGGAATGTCTTTATCTAGATTTGGTACAGATGTGGGTAGATATTTATCTGTCTGGAATAGTTAGGCCTGTGTTCTGACTGCAAATAGATGCCATTGGAAGAAGTCACTCTAAGGGTTGAAGGCAAAACAAAATCAGTTCTCAATTATTTGGGAGATAATTAAATTTAAATTTGAGTTCTTTCTGAAAACAACATAACCCCATCTCCCCACTTCCAGTTCATCAGCTTCAGAAATGCTACTGCATATAACTTGTGGAGGGGTGTGTGTGTGTGTGTGTGTGTGTTATTCATTTTGTGACCTCCTAAGCATTGGGGTCAATTTTAATTGAGTTATATATGATTCTATTTTACCTCATTGTTCATGAGTAACTCCAGCTAGAAATTATAATCAGCTATAGGAATACTAAGCCCACAAACTCTGGTCTAAAGCTGATATTCTTCTTCCTCTCTTGATTGCCTCAGAGGGACACATCAGCTACAGGAAAAACAAAATGGCGGCCATCTAAAAAAGAAAGTGACAGATGGCTCAGATGTACATGTTCAACCAGTAAACTCTCACCCCCCCAATCCTAAGCCTAGAATTCTCTCTCTCCTCACCCTTGCCTCTTGGAATTCCCGATTTTCTTCAAGACTCAGCTGAAGCTACTCTTTCCAGGTCCCCCTAGCTATTAGTAGGCATATATCTTATATATATCTACATTTATACATACTGTCTCCCTAGTTACAATATAAGCTACTGGAGGACAGAGACTGTTTGGTTTTGTAGCCTTAGTACTTAGCAGAGTCTACAGAAGGAGCATTTAATAAATGTTTGCTTGCTGTTTGGGCCTCAGTTTCCCAGTTGTAAAATTAAGGGATTGGACAGAAGGACTTTTGAGGTTACCTTTGTCTGTATATTTCTGAAGCAAGATAAACTGCCTGGGATTACCAGTCCCTCTTTGTCATAGATTGATTCAACCCCTTCAAGCCTTCTCCCCACTACCCCTCCCATCCTACTCACCTGCATGCCTACTGTTCAGACTATTTCCTTTTCTGAGTCATTTTTCTATTCAACTCTGCCCTTGATGTTCTTTTTTTTTTTAAGTTTTGAAATCAGATTTCCACTTGCATAAAAATGGCAGAGTTTCAGGCCATATGTGATTCACTCAGGGCCCTGCTCCTCACTGGGAATGGTCTTGGGAATGTTTGTTTATTGAACTGAATTGGAACTAAAATTGAATAAAACATAAAGACCAGTTTCCAAGGAAGTGTTCAGAAAGAATTGTAAGGGAGAAGATAGGCAAGAGAGAGGTAAGTGCTAGAACAATTGAAGTTTTGAAACTTAGTGTTCTTTATGGAATTGAAAGCCAATATGGCGGGACACCAAAACCAGAGAAGCTGGTTTCAAAATGATCATATGACTTCATGGAGCATAATTCAAATGCACAGGCCCAGATGGTAAGGGAAGACTTTCCCCTCCCAGCATATTTGTCTAGTGTGAAATGACTATAAGACATTAGGAGAATATAATCTTTTAATAACCTTTTCTAAAATGCAACATGACTTTATGATCAAAGGAAAATGACTCAGATGGCATCATCTCTGCTCAGAAAATATGGTCCCTCCAAAGGATTTGTAAAAGGAAGGACATTCACTTAGGTACGACCAGAAGAAAATAGGCTTCTCTGTTAGGTGGGGAGAGGTGGAGCTGATATGAGGTATGGTCAGTCAGTCAACAAACATTGATGAAAGTCAAAAGAAGAGTGAAATAAAGACTCCTGGGGAGCTGGATGGTCAAGGTGCTCTATATACTGAGTCATACCAGATGCAGCAATACTATTTTGAAAATGTCACAGTGTAGGTGTGTCTGAGCTGTGCATCCCAGATCTCTGAGGCTTAGCATTCTAAACACTCAGTAAGCTGAGAGCATTCTTCATCTGGCTCTTAAAACAGTCCACTCCTGCTTGTAACACTTGAATCGATTCTTCAAGCAAACGCACCCAGTTTACAAAATCCTAACTCTTTGTGAATTAATATTTTTCTTTCTTTTTAAAGTATGAACTTAAACATCAACAAACATGACCATTTCAATAGTAATAGCTGATATTTATAAGGCTTTTTAACATATGCTATATCCTTTGAGCTATGTAACTTTAGAAGGTAGGGGTTGGGGTTACATAGCTACTGAGTGTCAGAGGTGGGATTTCACCTCACAAGGCTTAATCCACTACACCAAGATCCAAAGAAAAATAGTGGGAGTAGGGGAGTGGTGGTAGGAAGGAAGGAAGGAAGGATATATACTTTCATTCCTCTCCAGGTTTCATAGTGGACTTCCTTCAGCATGCCCCTGAAATGCCACAACCTGGAAGCTTTCACATATTGGAAGCATCCTCTTCTGCCTCTGCAACTACTCTCTCTGACTGGATGGCTCCTCTCAGAACCAACTTTTAAGGAGGGTTGGCACTCAGCTGACCTTGTCTTCCTTCCTGTACTGACTGAACTCAAATCAATAAATATTTAAGAACCTACTATGTGCCTGGCTTTGTGCTAAGCACTGGGAATACACAAAAGAGGTAAAAACAGTCCCTGCCTTTAAGGAACTCACAATGTAATCTGGGAGACAGCAAGCTAACACATGTACAAACTGACTGTATACAAGATACATAGGAAATAATTAACAGAATGGGCAAATATATGTAAAAACAAACTCTATAC
This sequence comes from Bettongia penicillata ogilbyi, assembly GCA_023548195.1. NCBI lineage: Eukaryota > Metazoa > Chordata > Mammalia > Diprotodontia > Potoroidae > Bettongia > Bettongia penicillata. Next base: position 19,732,296 of record JAJHZJ010000314.1, on the reverse strand, counting down.
AGAATCAATACGATATAATTGACAGAGGAAAGGCATGAGAATTGAGAGAGGTTGGGAAAGCCTTCCTGTAGAAGATGGAATCTTCACTGAGGCTTATTGAAGCCCCAATTAGTTGGTGGAGATGAGGAGGGAGAGTATTCTAGGCATGGATGACAACTAGAGAAAATGTTCAGAACTAAGATGTGGAACATGTCGTTTGTAGATCAGTAAGGGGGCTGGTGTCATTGGATTGAGGATTATATGTTGAGGAGATAGGTATAAGAAGATGGCAGAAAGTAGGAGAGGGCTGCATTGTGAAGGGCCTTGAATGACTACCAGAGGATTCTGTATTTGATGCTTGAGGTGATAGGGAGCTATTGGAGTTTATTGAGCAGGGTGTGACATGGTTGGATGTGCAGTTTAGGAAAATCACTCTAGAGTCCTTTCTTTATATCTTTCAGCTTCCTTTTGTGTACTGTCTTTTTCCCTTAGAAAATAAACTCCTTAAGAATAGGGGCTGTTTTCTTTCTGTTTGTACTCTTAACGGTTAGTATATAGTAAGTGCTTAATAAATGTTTGTTAACCAACTGATTATATGTGACTCTACAGACTTCTATTACTTAGTATTTTTTTAAGGGAATAATAATTTAGTACAATAGTGCCGAACTGTCATGTGCATATATCCCTTCCTGAGCTTTCTTCTGTTCTCTTCTGTATATTTTGGAATGCTTCGTTGACATTCTTTTCTCCTTTTTTTTTTGCATCACTATCACTATCACCCACTCACTCAGTTTCCCTTCAATTTCTTGTAAAAAATGAGTATAACCAAGCAAAACAAATTCACACTCTGGCCGGTTCTGAAAATGAATGTTCCATTCTGCATTTCTAGTCTACCACCTACCCGTCTGCCAAGAGGTGAGATGCATGCTTCATCATCAGATATCTGGAGATCATTTCTTCCTGCTTTTTTAGCCTGATGAGAAGAAAAGTATACCCAGTTTTGTTTTTTACTCCCCCTGTTCATTCTCAGCAAAATATTCAAAGTGTATGTTTTTGGACCTGTGCTATAAATGTGATAGGAAGTCTGAGAAAGAGGACAACCAAGAAACTGTGGGTCTGAAAAGTCTGTACAGTTTTAGAGGGGTAGGACAAAACTTCATTTTACTACAGGATTACAATCATCTCTGAACCTCTTGCAGGACCTCTGTTAACAAAGCTTACAGCATCACTATCACCTGTTCACTCAGTTTCCTTTCCCTTGGATTTTTGATTTTTCCTCCTCATTGCTTGCTAAACTGTTGGAAGTAGTAATGAACAGTGAAATGGCCCAAAGGTAGACAACCACTGGGAGAAAGCAAAGAAAAGTAAGCTTTAGTTAATACTTAAACTGGCTAATCAACCCTGGGGACAGAAGAGAATTTATTGAATTGCCTTTGGGAGGAGAGAATTGTTTAAATAAACGAAGAGGGAAGTTTCCAAGTTTGTAAATTAAACTAAATAATTAGAGTGAAACCCAGGTGAAAACTACTGGAGGTCACTAAATGTTTTCAAGTGGACAAAAAGCTCCCAAATATATGCCAGATGAAAAGTAACTGGGGAAAATATAAAGTAGTGCATTAAGGAAAAACAAACTATAGTTAGAGGATGCTGGTCTCTATTGGTTAAAACTTTGTTGTCTAAAGGCATTCACCCAAGGTTAGTAAATGCTGGACTCCCTCACTAAGGGAGAAAAAGAGGAGCAAAGGATCATGGACTGAACCCTATCATCAAACTAAAAATATCATACCTGAAACGAGAAATATGATCAAAGGCCCATTGGATGTTGAGAAGGGGAGTCTTTGTGAAGGCGGAAGAAATAATTGCCAACTATTTGGAGAATAAATTATTAAGGAAAGCTCTAAAGTTGTAGTCTCAGTTGAGTAAGAGGGTAGTGGTGTCCTCAACACAAATAAGCAAGTTTTAAGATGGGGTAGACTTTTTTTTCCTTCTAGGGGATAGAGGTGGGAGAAAGAAGACTAACAGTAAGTACTTGGAAGACAGTGTTGTGACAAAAAGATTAGACATTTTTCTGCTTGACCCCAGAGAGAGAGCAGAACTAGGATCATTTGGTAAGAGTTACAAAAAGATAAATTTAGGTTTGCTATAAAGAAAAAAATGCTTCCTAACAATTAGTACAACAGTGTGTCTCAGGAGGCAGAGGTCTTCAAGGAACAATGGATGGGTCAACTTGTTAGGAATATTGTGAAGAAGATTTTCAATTAAGTACTAGTCAGACCAGAGGCCCTTGAGGCCCCTTACGATTCTGAGATTCTGTTGACTGTGACAGTTTAGGGTATTTTGAAGGATAGGGATCAATAGTGAATACAGACTTTCTAATCTTATCTTGGGATACTAGAACAAGGGGACTGCATTTACAGCTTGAAAACAGTCTTTACAAAAGAAGTCAATGATCACAATGACAATGTTGGAGTGACTTAATACATACTTAATACACTGCTCAAAGAGATGTGAATTGATCCAAGCATTCTGTAAAACACTTTGGAATTATACTGAAAAAGTGACTCAAATGTCCATTCTTTTTGACCTAGAGAGCTCACTGCTAGGTATTTATGTGCCCCAAGGTTCCAAAGCAGATAGAGCACGGGGTCCGGAGTCAGAAAGGCTGGAGTTCAAATCTAGGTTCGGACATTTACTAGTTAGTGTGATCCTAGGCAAGTCACTTAACCCTGTTTGCCTCAGTTTCCTTATCTGTAAAATGAGCTGAAGGAAGTGGAAAACCACTCCAGTATTTTTGCCAAGAAAACCCCAAATGGGATCCTAAAGAATCTGACATGAATGAACAACAGCAAAAGATGTCAAAGCTAGAAAGCTTCCATATGTACCGAAGTATTTATAGTGGCAATTTCTATAATATAATAGCAAAGAACTAGAAAGAGATACCCATTGATCAGGCAATGGCAAAAAAAAATGTGATACATGGATTATTACCATGTGGTAAGAAATTATGAATATGAAGTATTCAGAAAATGAAAGGAAGACTTCGATGAACTGAGAGGATGAAGTAGAACCAAGAAAATGATGTACGCCCCTGCAATAACGTAAACGTAAAGAACAATAATGACTACGAAAGAAACTGAATGTTGTGTAGCTGTAATGACCAAGCTTGCCCTTAAGAAGAGATGAGGAAGCGAATTTCTCTTCCTTTTTGCAGAATTTTGGGACTACTGAAGTGGAATATTGTATATACTGTCAGACACAGCTGATAGGTTGTTTAGTTTTACTGAACTGCTTTATTTTTTCTTTTTTGTTAGAAGGGAAATGTAGAGAGATGGGGAGGGACATAGTCATAAATTAAAATTATTTAAAATAAAAGTTATCAGTAACATTTTAAAAATTCAATATGGCTTACATAATGTTTTGAGCATTAAGGGCAACTAGGAGTATTTTGAACATCCTGCTGAGCATGGTGGCATAGGCCTGTAATCCCTGCTACTGGGAAGGCTGAGACTAGGTAGATCTCTTAATCCCTAAAGTTTGGAGCTGCCACAAGGCTAAAGTTGATTGTGTGCATCAAGTCTGGCATTAATATGGTGAGCCCCTTGTGACTTGCACATGACTTTGTTTTGAGTGAGGGAGGGCTCTGCAGGTCACCAGCCTCACTTCTCCTCCAGAGCCATCTGAATCTAGAGACCTGATATTGATCAGGATGACTGGAGATGGCCCCAGGATGAGGCAGTTGGGGTTAAGCGACTTGCCCAAGGTCACACAGCTGGTGAGGAGAGAATACTGTAATGGATATAACAACAACAATACAAGTTAGTGTGCACCTTGAGCTTTAAAGTTTTCAAAGCACTTTCCATATATTAGCTCATGAGCTAAGTCCTAGAAACATGATTACCCTCATTTTACATAGGAGGAAACTGAGGCTGTGAAAAGTTAAGTGTTTGCCCAGGGTCACACCACCAATTAATGTCTCAGGCCTTCCTGACTCCGTGTCTCTGTCCACTGTGAGATGCTGCCCTTCTGAGCCTCCTCCAATATAGCAATTTCCACAGTTGTGGAAAATTGTCAGAAATAGCAGCAAGGAGGTTGAGAGAGTCACAAGATTGGATAAGCTTGTCAAGGGAAGAAAATTACTACAGTCATTGTCCTCTGTTTTTAGGGCGATTGTTCTACCTCTATGGTAAAGCTGGGATGAGAAGTTGTGTCTTTTTAGGAATCCACTCGTTACCTTGGCACTGCTGTCTTAGACTGTTCACTAGGTTGTCAGTGTTCCTTGGGTCTGCTGTAATTAGGTTAATTAGCTTTCTTTGAAACATTATAAAATAGTGAAGCATTGACCCTAGGATTGCAGGGAGAGGAAACTTTTAAATTTAACTTGCAAGTTAATTTGCAAATTTTGTTTGGAAGCGAGATCAGCTTCTTAATAGAAAAGTTCTGGAAAGTGTTTTCCCAAAGTAACACTTCTCCAGATGGGAAATACAGTTCCTGGAGGTCATGGGGAAAACCCTGAGGAGGTTTCCATCATGGAGAAGGCTGCCTCATTTCTACTCCACAATCACTCTAGTTTTATCCTCCAAGGTAAGGAGGTGAGGGAGTGATGGTAGTAGAAGAAGCACAAACTTAGGGCGGCTCAGCATCATTTCTTCAGGCTAATCTTTTCTGAATATTCCTCAAGAACATCCCAATAAAGTGGACTCCCAAAGCAGTAGTGTACACAGGCAGTCACACCCAAAACCTTCTCAGCAGACAGGCTGAACCAGGTTGAGGGTAAATGATAGGTCTCAAACCCACCCTTGAGTTAGGGGAGTGTCTGCCCCAAGTATGTGAAGACTTCTCTCAGTGGAGTGGGCAGAGGAGAAAAATTTGTTCCAATGACCTTGAAGGTAGCTGAAGCAGGTGCTCTGGAGTGCTTAGAGCTTGGTCAGACATAAAAGATGCCAAGGTCATCCACTACATGCTGGGTCACTGCCAATGTCTTGACCTTTGTCTTGCCGCCGGACTTGGATGACTCTGAAAGAGAGAGGGAGGCTGACAACTCTGTCCAACTCTGCCTCACATCCAATTCACAAGCAAGTCAAGGCATCACCCTGTGATGTCACTTGTCCTCTTCAAAAATAAAGGACAAATGACAACAATGAAGCCTGTAAGTACTTAGATGTTCATTCATTAACTGTTAATTTCTTCTCTAATAGGTTATGCTAGGTGAGTTGTGAACTTGGCCTGATCCTAGCCATCCTAGACTAGCCAAACTCATGCCTTCTCAAAAACGCCTTTCTTCTTTCCTATTATGGCACTTGGAAAAGTCATTCTAGACTTTTAAATCTGATTTTTGCTGGAGGAATGATGTGGACCTTTGGGATTGTGAGAGTCCTGAAGGATTGCAAGAGAAAAGACTTGAGAACTATTATGCTAGGACATAAAGTTACCTGACAACAGAGAATATAAATCATAGGTGTGCATAGAGCATGGGCCACTCATGTTCTTTGTGTAAGGATGGGGGTTTGATTGAACAAATTAGTCAAATCATCTCCTCACTTTAAGGAAATGTTAAGATGCTAAACCTTAGTACATTTTTTCAGGTGAAAGTATATTGATTGTTCACTAGGACTTGGACAATTCTCTAGGTTTGAAGAGACTGTTCAGGAACTGTTTGAGGGACAGGAGTAAAGAGGGGCAGGCTGAGGCCAAGGTGCACTCTTCCCTCCCCAACTTTCTCCCCATAAATGGAGGAAAATCTTGTGAGCTTCTAAGGGATGCACATGATTTTAGACATCCTCATCTTAGCGGTTAATGGTAATGCCTGCTTGCAGAGCTAAGGACAGAATGGATGCTGATTCAAGGCTTTGTTGAGAGCCCAGTAGGAACCTACCACACTCTGCCTAAAGGGAATATCTTGAAAAATACTAACAAAAGTACTTCCAGGAATTGTCAGTTACTCTTTTGCTACACAAGCTCTCTAAGCTTGAGGTCACTTTCCCCTGCACTCTGTGTATATTTGTGGGACAGCATATTGCAGGCATGTGAGGGAATGTTTGTACATGCAATTTCTGGGGTGTGTTATGTGTGTGTGTGTGTGGATATGAATGTTTAGTTACTGGTGTACAATTTTGGTGAATATCTCTTTCTAAAGACTAATTATCTGGCTGACTAGCTGATATCAATTGATAATCATGGTGGGAAGTACATAGGTGGAAGTCCAAGAACCATATAGTATTAGAAAAGCCACCTCCATCCCCCAACTCCTCAGGGCTAACCCTAGAGTCCTGAGAGAATGTAATAGCTATGCTACAGAGATGCAATTCATCAGTTCAAATCAGGATTGGGATAATAGCTTTTGTATATATATACATGCATGCATGTATATACATATATGTGTGCATATACACATATACATACAGTGGACAACTAGGTGGCACAGTGGATAGATGACTGGTCTGGGGGCAGGAAGTCTCATCTTCTGGAGTTCAAACCTGTCTTCAGACTCATTAGCTGTGTGACCCTGAGCAAGTCACTTAACCCTATTTGCCTCAGTTTCTCATCTATAAAAAGAACTGGGGAAGGAATGGCAATCTACTCCAGTATCTTTGCCAAGACCCCAAAATAGGGTCATAAAGAGCTGGACATGACAGCAATAGCAGCAGCAACAGCAACAACCATAACTATATTTTCTTTAATCATCTGACACCATCATGTGAAGTTAGAAGGGGTGGTGATAAGAGTTGGTGAAGGGAATATCTCCACTGACAAAATCATGGATCCTAAAATAATAAAAGACATGGCTGTTTGTTTAGTTCAAGCTTGGTCTCTATACAAAAAATAAATAAATGCTATCCTAGAATATTCTCTTTACTATTCAGAAAGATTGAGTGTTGAGATATTTTATCTATTAATTGTTGTTTTATAGAAAGTGAAATTGGCAAAAGGATTGCATAAAATGAACTCAACACATTAATTAAAAGTCAGTTTAGAGTAGCAAAAACAAAATTATTCCAGAAAGGAAATGTGAGAACTCAGGAAAAAATTGAAGAGAAAGAATTGAATTGAAGAGAAAATAACTAGTTATAGAACAAAATAGTATAATTTGGGGGTACAGAAAATATGTCTATTAAACATTTGGCTGGATTTTCCAAATAAGGTAGGCAATGAATAAAATGGACAATTTGTTGTTTGGTTGTCTCTGACTCTTCATGATTCCATTTAGGGTATTTTGGGGTTTTTTTGGTAAGGATACTGGAGTGGTTTACCATTTCCTTCTCCAGCTCATTTGAAGATGAGGAAACTGAGGCCAACAGGGTGAAGTGACATGCCCAGAGTCACACAGGTAATAAGTGCCTGAGGCCAGATTTGAGCTCTGGTTTTCTTGATTCCAGGTCAGTGGTGCCAGTGACAAGGTCTCCAGCTATTCTCTTGAATTGAGCACATCCGGAGGGAAAAAAAATGGTCTTAGGATGGTATATCACCCATGCAAGAGAGTTGAGCCTGATTCATTGATTCCTTAGAGGAATTTTTAGGAAGTTGAGCCCTTCAGAGTCAATGTGGATACTGACGTACAAGAGGCAGCAAGGAGCACTCATGTGAGCAGCTTCATAAAGCACAAAGATACATATATAAGGGAAAGCATTTATGGACTACAGTCCACTGAAGCTGCACTCATTGATTGAGAAGGTCCTGCCTCACCTTACCCCTTCACTTTTCCTTGTATACCCATCCTTTTTGGCATCAGCAGATTTATGAGGGCCAGTGAAAAGGAAACATGAGAGTCATCCATTTGGTCTTTGCCACCTAAGTACCTTGAATGACTGTAAGTCAAAGCTGGGCAGAAATATGGGGCAGGTACAGGGGGTGGGGGGGGGGGGGTGCATCACCTAGTTCAACTGTGACTATTCCCTTTCCTAGTCCCACAGATTTTCCTTATTATGAGTCAGTCAGGGCAGCTAGGTGGTGAAATGGATAGAGTACTGGCTCTGGAGTCAGGAGGACCTGAGTTCAAATCCAGTCTCAGATAATTACAAGCTGTTTGATCCTGGGCAAATCACTTAATCCCAATTGCCTCCAAAAATAAAAGTCAATTAATAACATTTGTGGAATATTCACTGAGTACAGAGAAATATACAGACATACTCTAATATTATAGTAACGTTGTCCTATAACAACTTCATTAATATATTATTACCAAAAACCACCAGATTTTAACTTAACATCATCTATCCCCTGGCCACTTCAGTGCCATCCTAACTTCTGCCACTGCCACTGTCATCCTCAGTTCCTCTAGCCTCATGGCTGTCCCCACCCTGTCCTAGCTCTAACAAACTAGAACCTGTTACTTTTCTTATATCATACTAATTCTCACTTTCTAATTCTGCTTTCCCCTATCAATTTATAACCAAATACAATAAAATATAAAAGAGTATTGTTGCTCAATTGTTTCTAACTCTTCCTGACCCCATTTTGGGTTTTCTTGGAAAAGAACTGGAGTGGTTGCCATTTTCTTCTCCAGTTCATTTAACAGATGAGGAAACTGAGGTAAATGGGGTTAAGTGAATTGCCCAGGGTCACACAACTAGTAAGTCTAAGACCAGATTTGAAATTGCAACTTCAAGCCTGGCACTCTAACCATTTGCTACCTAGGTGCCTTATTATAATGCAATGCACATTTATTAAGCACCTTCTGCATGAAGATCACTTTATTAGCATTCAGTCCTTTAATTACTATCACCTTTTAACATAATTGTACCTAACCTCCTTTTTCGTGCATAAAATTCAGTATGCCTGAATTGAATTTCATGAAGCCAAAGCATTGGCATCTTGAGCTGGGTATGGTGGTACACACCTGTAATCCCAGCTATCAGCAAGAGTGGGGCTGGGCTCAGTTAAGCAATTATTATGCATACATATGTATGCATAATAGAAGTTAGGGTGGCCCTGAAGTGGCCAGGGGATAGATGATGTTAAGTTAAAATCTGGTGGTTTTTGGTAATAATATATTAATGAAGTTGTTATAGGACAATATTACTACAATATTAGAGTATGTCTGTATATTTCTCTGTACTCAGTGAATATTCCACAAATGTTATTAATTGACTTTTATTTTTGGAGGCAATTGGGATTAAGTGATTTGCCCAGGGCCAAACAGCTTGTAATTATCTGAGACTGGATTTGAACTTAGGTCTTCCTGACTCCAGAGCCAGTACTATATCCATTTCACCGCCTATTCTTTTCCTCTTGTTCATCTCATTCTTCACATCTTTCCTTAAAATTCAGAAAGAAATTGTATCCTGCTCTTATTTCAACCTTTATTGGTCTATAGATCTTTGTACAGGTGGATAAAGTACCTGCAGCTGCTTTTTATAGTTGTATAAAGGTCTTTGGATGTGAACTGGTCATCTTCAGTAGGTCTACTGAAAGTCTACAGACAATTCTAGTAATACACTGGAAAACAGAGATGATAGGCATCTCATCCTTTTCCCACATGATTTTTATTTTCCCTTCTAAATCTCTATAATTTGAGGGCTTTTTATTCCATGTAGCTTAGAGGCAATGAATATTTGGAATGGTGGCATCTATTAAAAACATCTGTCATGATCATTAACAAAAATAACTAAAAATAATATTTGCAGAGCACTTTTTTAATTTACAAAGAGTATATTGGTGTATTTGACCCATCTCTCTGATTAGATTATTGGTTTTTAGAAGGCCAGGACCAAGATTCCAAGTCTTTTGTCCTATGAAATCTAATTTTCTCACAACTCTGTGAATGATTTTGTATAGGTAACATGTTAATTCTCAGTTTTAGAAATAAAAAACCCTATGGCTCAAGTAACTTAAATAAATACAGATGGGAAATACAGAGGCAGGACTCTGACTCAGGTTTTCTAATAAGAAGTCCAACGTTCTTTCACTGCCACTGAACTGTCTCTTCAATTAACTTTGTAACTCAAGCTCTGAGAGGCATCTTGGTGTAAAAAAGAGTATGAGATTTAGTCAGAAAATGTGTTTAAATCTTGACTCTGACATTTCTTTGAGTTTAAATAAATCAGTTCATTTCTCTGGGCCTGTTTTCTCCAATGTAAAAATAAGACTTTTTCTGCTTTTGTCCAGATTGGGCAAGATGGTCTGTAAGGCTTCTCCCGACATTAGATCTATGATCTATGATCTATTTTTAGCTCATTTCTCTGATTAGATTATTGACTCTGGAAAAACAAGAACCAGGATTCCATTTTTGTTTTTTTTTAAGACTTGGTTTCCATATCTCACCTAGGATGAAAGTGCAGAGGCCACTTCTGGGCTGGATCCTTCTAATGATCGACATGGGAACTGTGACCTGTTCCATTTCAAACTTGAGCTGATTCACCCCTCACCTCTTGGATTCACCATATTAAGGCTGATTTTAAGGCTGATAATTTATTAATAATAAAGGCTTTTAAATTTATAATTTATTATTATTGATATTATATAGAAATTAGATATAATACAAATATGTAATATAAGTTATATTCATATAAAAGAAAATGTACAATATATAAATAATATCATTAGATTATTAAATTTATTTAAATTTACAAATAATTAATAGTTATTAGTAATTAAGGCTGAATTTAGTGAGGAAACCCACAACCCACTGAAAATCAGAGCTTAAATCAAGAGATCCATTAGCTTTAGCCTCTTACACCATCTCAGGCTCTGGGGAGGGGAAAGGAATTAAGTTTACAGTTTACCTCAGTTCCTCTATAGCATGATCCCACCAAGTTCCAAGCTCAAATCTCCTCGGGTTCAGACCCAGCACCCTGGCTTCTCAGAGTTTGCCTGATGGTCTGGCAGTAACTTTTGGCCTGGAATCCTGCCAACAAGGTCATCATGGCTTGACATCTGAGGTCCAGGGGCTATACTGTCTGCACCTAAAACTAAAGAGGACAAATGAAGCAGGCCAAAACTCCAACTATTTCTCAGAGCCAAAGGCCTTAAGAAAGAAAGGGGGAAAGTTGCCCTTTCCCACAACAAGGTCAGTTCATGACAGCATATAATGATTAATAGGACCTCTACCCCTCTGGACACTGCCAGAAAAAGAAACTGCCCCAGTCTGGTAGATTTAAAGATGCAGCCTGTTGACACTACACAGCCAATGGAAAAAGCAGCTCTGGCCCATGTGCAAAGGGAACAAACAATGTATTCTTTCATAAGCAAGTCTCTGGCATCTTCCTCGTGGGTATTCCAGCTTCTTGATCTGGGCATGTATTGAAGCCCTATCACATCCTTATTTCTTTTTTAATTGCTGGCAAGATTTTCTTCTCAGGGTTTTTGATTAGGGGTGTGGTGGGTGAAGGATAGTTTTGGGTTTGGGGCAGCGTATACCTGATGAAAGGAGACCTTGGTAAGAATTTCTCATTAAAATCAAACTTTCCTTTTCTCTGCCCCTTTTCCCAGGGCATCTCTGCCCAAATATTCCATCAGGACTGTTGGAATGAGTTTGTGTGTTGTATGACATATGATCTTTTCAGCTTGGGAACCATCCTAGGTATCCTTAGCTGTGTAGGGGTGGCGTAGGGTGACACTGAGACAGCCTAAAGGCAGACAAAGGCCACCAGGAAGGCTTCTGAGCAAAAATATTTGACCTACACATCTCACCAATTAGAACTTCATCTGTATTAACAACTTCATCTTTTAACATGCAAATAGGTCACTCACACTTCAGTGTGAGTTACTTGGATCAGATAATCATAAGCTCATAGAATGTAGAGCTCCTTAAAGCTTTCCTCTAAACCACTTATTTTAGTGAAGAAAGATAGATGAAGAAAGTGGGGCGAAAGGAGGGGAAGTGATTTGCCCAAGCTCACCCACACAGTAAGCATTAGAAGTGGGATTTGAACTCAAGTTCTCTGTCCCTATAGCTAATGGTCTTCCATATTGCTTTCATAATCATATTGCTTTTCTCCTAACTGAAGTCTAGGAATGAATATTGAAACTTGAGTCAGAAAATAAATGGGTTTAAATGCTTCCTCTGACACTAGATAGTCAACTATGAGCAAGTCACAATAACAGAGGACCTCTACACTAAATCCCTCATTCTACTGTTTCCTTGACAAAATAATAGAATGTGTGTTTAACATTCAGATTCTAGTATAAAGAGTCCTAGATGGCCAGTAAGGAGACCTGGTACTTAATTTTAGATATGACATTAACTGGAGGTATATCTTAGAGAAGTTTCTTGGTCTCAGTAGACATCATCTTCCTACCAAAATAATGGTAGGAATAATGGGATGTATGAGGGCTAGCATCCCTGGTGTGAGGGCTTGCTGAGTCCTTTTCAGAGTTGCTCATCCATCTTTGGTGTCCGTGGGCCACCCAACTTTCACCTATGACTCCAAGAAGCTGGAGCATGCACAGCAGCCTGGTAAACTGTTTCAGCAGCTAGGCTAAACCAGGTTGAGGGTGACCAACAGGTGTTAGGCCAGTTGGTAAGTTCAGGGCTGCCTACCTCAAGCATGTGAAGACTTCTCCCCAGAAAAATGGGTAGATAAGAACAATTTGTTCCAATGCCATAAAGGTGGCCAAAGCAGGTACTATGGGGTACTTAGAGTTTGGTCAGGCATCAAAGGTCATCTTGGGCCATTACCATTCATCTTGACTTTTGTCTTGCCACTGGACTTCAATGACTCTAGAAAAGAAAGTGAAGCTGACAGCTTTGTTCAGCTCTGCCCCATTTAAATCCAATTCATGCATGAGTCAAGTGATGTCATTGGTCCTTTTCAATAAGAACAACCACCAAGATAATGGGGTTGATCTCTATGGCCCCTAAATTCTGATTCTCTCACTCATTGACTCCACTTCCTTTCCATCCATTCTCTTATTGTCTTCCTGCAATCTGACCCATGTGACCCTTCCTCTTGTTCCCTATCCTCACTGTGTTGAAACTGCTTTTTCTAAGTTTACCAATTACCTAGCTAGCCCAACTAGTACCTTATTAGGCTAGGTTCAGGATTGGAATCAAATGAACCTCATAAGTCATTCAATAGTTAACAAAGGGACATTTACTTAGCCATAGCTTCTTCACTTCTAAGCCATCCCAGATCTTGGCCCTTTGGGCTACTTTTCCATCTCTACTACAATGACTTCTTCCTCTTACTGGTGACTTCCTCCCTAGAATCTCCATTTTAGGAAGTCTTGCACCAATCATGCTCATTTCTAAGTCTTCTCAGATCATGCCTCTCTGGATTATTTTATTGGCTCGTCCCCATATGGATGCCTTCCTTCTTCTCCTGTCCCCCAACTCCTTTTCCAGTTCCTTTCTATGTATTGTCTTTCCTCCATTAGAGTATATATTTCTTGAGGTTCCAGGTTGTCTTTTAAAGATCATACTTAAATCTTAAAATGAATGGTACTGGCACAAAATTCTGTCTTGTCACTGACAAGATCTCTTCTGACTGCACTTAATCTATTACTGAACAGGGTAAGTGGATCCAGTGACTAATCCCATCAAAAAAGGAAAAACCAACCCTGCAACTGTTATGATTCCTTTATCATTTCTCTGAAATTCAGCTTGGTCTCCTCTGTGAAGTGCCTTTTGTTATCAAAGACCTACTATGCCTCATAAACCAGGAAGGATTGGGGAAGATATCAGAAGATATAAGAGCACATTATGATAGTTTATATGGCATGCATGATTCCTTCTTTCCAAAAGGTAGACCAGGTTAGGAAACTAAATAAAATGCCTCAAAAATTAGTTTGTATGCTGCTTGTTCTTAGTTTGAGAAAAGGCGGTTGAGAGATTGACTAGAGCACCAGAGACTGGAGCCTCTAAATTCAAATGAGAGTGGGGAATATTAAGGGAAAAGAGAAGCCTCTTCTATTTAGGGACTTTTCATTCACGGCATTAAAAGAAAACATTTCTGACCCTCTCATTTTCCATATGCTTATAATCTCATTTCTTTTGCCCACTTCCTCTAGTTCACTGCTATTTCCTATTAACTTTGGGCTGGTTACAACTGGCATTTCTATCCTGACTCACAACAAACCACCTCTCTATGGTTTTCTTCTATATAGATTTTTATTGATAAAATACTTGTCTATTTTAACTTACGTTGGCTTCTTGCAGTCAGAGGCTCTTTTCTAATCCAAACTATAAGAAATAAAAAATGTGCTTCTATGAAAATCATGCTACTGGTCTTTAACACAGTGCCTGGCTCAGAGGAAGCACTTAATTAATAAATACTAGTTGATGAGTTAATTTGGTTCACTCTCAGGAGAATGAATGTGCTCTTTCAATAATCGTGATAGGTTTGTATTTTTCCATCCATATTTGTCCTATATTGACCACGATGGCATTTGCAAAGAAACTGGCCAAACGATAGGCACACCAGCAAAACTCTAAGCTTTTCTTTGAAATCCGTTAACTAATGGTTTTGATCTAGATCAGCTAATTGGGCTGCTTGTAGAACAGGAAGAGTATTTAATTTGGAATCAGAGGACCTGGGCTCAAAATCCTACCTTTGTCATTTATTACCCAAGTATTTTAGGCAAGTCACTTAATATCTCTTGGCCTCAATTTCCTCATTTGTAAAATGAGATTAGCTTAGATAGTCCCTAAGATCCTTTCCAGTCCTATCCCTATGATCTTAATGTAATTCCTATGATCTAAATACAGTACAATTAATGCATACTTCAAGATGCCACTAAATATTTGTCTTACTCTACTCTCTTTTGCTTTTATTTGATTTTTAACTGTGATACAATGAGGCAGCAAGGTATAAAGACTAGAGAATCAAACTCAGAGCCCGAAAGACCTGGGTTTAAAGCTTCCCATTGATTGATCCTGTTTTGGTGATCCTGGGCAAATAATTTAACATCTCAATGTTCTAGGCAACTCTTTAAGATTACAAGATAAAGTTATTATTATATATGATATTATTTGATATATTACAATAATCCCCCTATAATAATATTACATAGCATAATTATTAGTGTTATATGTTATTATATATCATTATTATTATCTTAATTACAATTAAGAGTATTGCAAAGAAAGTACCAGCCAGCTTTGCTAGAAGGAATTTCCCATCCTGGGAGTTCCCTATATCAAAGAAACCCAGTCCCTATCAGCAGGGAGGAACCTCCCTCTACCAATAAAGATCAGCAACTACTTGACCACTTACAGTTTCAGAAAGTTATTTGAAACACTGAGAAGTTACATGACTTTCCCAGCATCACAGAGTCATTGTGTGAGAGGGAGAGCATGAACCAAGGTCGTCTAGACTCCTAGACTGACTCTTTTCCCAGCTCCTAAACCAGCTCCTTCCCCTCACGCATAACTCTCTGGACCACCTTCACTCACCCTTGTCTTTCTCTCTCTCTTGCTATTAAGCCACTGAGACAACCGGTCCCCTACCTCTCAACATTATTTATGAATGTAAATGCCTAAACTCTTTAGCAATGGAATCTGGTTTTTCATTATATAAAAAGCACCTGTTTAGAGAGGCTCAGTTGTGTTGTAAAGACATCATAAACATAAACCCTTTCCAGTGCTATATGCAGCCAATCAAACTACTTCTTACCTGAGAAGAGGAGAATCAAGTTCATTTTGGACCCTTCTGTCTGAGAGGGCTCCTTTTACCATCACCATGGATACTCTAAGTGGCATCTTTGTTCAAACATGACAAGAAAACTAAGAATTTGACTTTTTTTTGCCTTTAACTTTGGTCTGCTGGCTAGAAAGCTATGTAAACCTTAATGTAGATCTTAAATTGAAACTGTACAAAAAGAAATGAATGATGAATATGAGCTTTATAGGATGCATTTGCTTTGGCTGTGTATAATCCCATACCCTCCCTATCCCTATACATGCATGGATTAGCCAAGAGTAGCTTTTCTTCCCTTTGCACCAGATGGAAGCACAATGGTTCCTTTCTGTTAATAGTGCCTACACTATATCCTGGCAACCATCCATGTGCTGCCTTTCGGTTTTGTGCTGGCGATAGCGTGATTGCAAAAGAGCTGACAAGCCATCCTTACATTTCTGATGCACCCCGCATTATAGGAGCAGAAGCTTTATCCGCTGCAGATCCTGCCTGCCGCAGGGATCTGTGGGAAGAATGGAGAGGTGTTTGAGTGGCAATCTTACTAATCAATGCAATCAAACTGCTTGTGTCACCCTGCCTTGGTTAATTTAGCACAGAGAAACCACTTTGTTTCTTTCCAAAAGGAAGAGAATGTTGCTCTTAAAAAATGCTGCTGTTGGCCTCAGATGCAGAAAAAGTGAGAAGATAGCAAAGATAGAAGACGTGTTGTCTTGAAAGAGACTTTGATGCATACATTTGGGGAGGGGAAGAAGAAAAAATAATGCTTTATTCAATATTCAACAAGAATTTACCGAGCACTTCAGTTATATTTCTACTCATTGTGGAAATTTTGGAAAGAAAGGAAGGAAGGAAGGATGAAAGAAAGGAAGAAAGAAAGAAAGAAAGGAAGGAAGGAAGGAAGGAAGGAAGGAAGAAAGAAGAAAGAAAGAAAGAAAGAAAGAAAGAAAGAAAGAAAGAAAGAAAGAAAGAAAGAAAAGAATTCTTTGCAAATGCCATCTTAGTCAATATAGGACAAATATTGATGGAAAAATACAAAGGAAGGAAGGAAGGAAGAAAAAGAAAGAAAGAAAGAAAAAACTACCCCATCTTTCAAGGAGTTTACTTTTATTTTGAGAAAATATGTGTACAGAAAATCAAATATTAAAATATATGAAATGATTTTTGGGATCAGGGCAGAAACTACTGAGGGACATCAGGATAGGCTTCCTGTAGCACTTGGACCAAGTTTTGAAGAGATCTAGAGGGGGACTCTAGAAGACTGAAGTAAAGAAAGGAGGCAATTCCAGGAATGAAAGACAGCCCATCTTCGGAAAGGCAGGGAGATTGGGCAGGAATGTTAAAACATGGGAAACAGGCAGCAGACCCTTTTAGACGGGGTGGAGAGTACACAGAGGAAAGTAATGTGCAGTAAACCTAGAAAGGTGTCCAAGGGCTAAGAGAGGACTTTGTACTTTATCCTAGAGGCCATACAGCACTACTGGAAATTATTGAGCAGGAGAATAACATGATTGACATGATTTAGGAATATCAATATTGAAGTTGTGTAGAGGTGAGATAGGACTGAGGAGACTGAAGACTTGGAGACCAAGTAGGAGGGGACTACAGTGGTCCAGGTGGGAGAATATGAAGGCCTTCCTAGGGCCCTCCCCATCAGGTGAGGACCACCTCCTAGGACGAGTATAGAAAAGGGGATGTGCTTAGGATGTCATAGAAGAAAATGGAAAAGACTTTGTCACTACTGTGGTGTGAAAGTGAAAGAGAAGGGGTAGAGAATGACTCTGGGATCACAAACTTGTGTGACTGAGAAGTTGGTGGTGACTTTAACAGAAATAGGATTGTTAGGAAAAGGGTAGAATTTTGGGGGGAAACGATAGTGTCTGTTTTGGTCATGTTGAGTTGATATTTCTCTGAGACATGCTGTTAGAGATGTCTAGGAGGTAGCTGGTGATGCAGGCTTGGGGTTGAGGAGAGGCACTGAATTCCAATCCATAGATGGATAGGTAGAACTTGGAGTTGTCTGTGATAATTAAACCCTCAAGAGTTCAGGAAATCATCAAAAGAGAGAACCTAAGGAGAGGAGCAGCAGAGAGGGGCTAGCATTGTGTCCCAGGGGGATGGGAGGTTACTTATACCCATACATAGGAGATGAGACAAGGAAGATGATCTGCCAAGGAAGATAATCTACCAAAGCAGCCTGAGATCAAGTGGTCAGAACCAGGAGAGAGCAGGACCAGGGCGTCCAGTGAAGAGGGACTAGGAAAAGTGGTGCCGAATAACATCAGATACTTCAGACAAATCAAAATACCGATGCCTGGCACATTTCACTTGTGTAACCTGGTATAACTATCCAACTTAGCTACTGAGGATCTAGATGGAAGACACTATCTGGATCCATAGAAAGAACTGATAAATAGAAGTATGTATAGAATAATTTTACACACATATGTGTGTGTGTGTGTGTGTGTGTGTGTGTGTATCTGTGCCTGATGGTAGCCATCTCTAGAGTAGTATTGAGGGGAAGGGAAGAAAAAGGGGAAAATTATATGATAATTTTATTTTATATTTAAAAGGAATAACAAGATGTACCTAATAATTTGTAGTTTCATGTAAAATCATCTTTTTTATTATACTATGATGTGGGGAAAAATAATAAGGGAAATTATTTGTAAAGATAAGCATTTATTTACTGCTCAGTCACAAAACACATTTTTATTTGTCAAACTAAAGTTAAAATTCATTTAGTTAAATTTTTTAAATTAAGAAGTAAATGTTACTTTTAAAAAATACAAACTTGGCCAAGGGTTTCTTTTAATCAAATCAAATCCCTGTCCTCTCAAATGCCAAACTGCCTTTTCAGCCTTATTTTCTCCAGCTCCCTTAGTGTTTGATGCACTTTGTAATGAAAAGTTGGCAGTGGAGCCACAGGTGCAACCTTTGAAAACAACATTTTACATTTTTTTGGCCTTCTTTGCCGATACAAGCTAAAGCCACAGAGTCACAGAAAACTGTGGCCAAAGGAATTAAAGAGAAATAATAGCTAGCATTTATAGGGTACTTGGAGATTTCCAAAGCACTTTACTTGTAGTTGAACTTCACAACAGCTGAGGTAGATACTATTATTGTTATTCCCATTGTAAAGTTGAGAAAACTAAGGTAGACACAGGTTGTGACTTACCCAGGGTCACACATCTGGAAAGTGACTGAGTTTAAACTCAGGCCTATCCAGACTTTAGGTCCAGCATGCTAGCTGCCATCATTTATTTGTCTAATAATTTCTAGTCTCTTTTTTTTTTTAATTTTCCTGACCTGGCTATATAACTGGCTGGAGTTCCTGGGCAGGATGAGAGAAGGGGGTCCTGGGGATGGGGAGAGGCAGTAGCAGCCTGGAAGAAGGCTTGTAAAGACAGCTTGGGCAACCCCATGCTGCAAGGATTTTCTTCTTTCTCCCACACCAGAAGCAAGGAAGGGAAGTTAGTATGAGGCAGCAGAAGAAAGCAGTAGTGGCATCAGAGCAGGCAGGAGTTAGGGGTCCTGAGAGACTGAGAATGCTATTTGAGCCATGACAGGCTCTAGATCTCAGCCAGTCAGTCCCATCACAGGGAGACTGCTGCTGGGACACACTCAGCATACCCCTTACAAATGTCTGTGGAGGTAAAAAAACAAATGATGAAAACTGAGAGAAAAAAACCGTTTGGATTTGGCCACAGATAACTTTGGAGTTATTAATTGAGTGATGAGGTTGGAAGCCAGCGTACTTGGACTTGAGAGTTGTGAGGGAGAAGGAAGGTGGAGGCAGCTTTTTCTAGGGGGTTCCTGGGAAAAGGAGGGGAGATAAAAGAGGATAGTCTGAGGTGACGTAGGATGAAGTCAAGGGATTTTCTGTTTTGTTTTGAAGGCTGAAGGAGGGGGATGGGGGAAGGGGGTCTCTGTTAGATGCCATAGATTAGATACATTAGATAAGAGAGTCTGAAAAACTAGGAATAAAGAGGAGATGGTCTAAATTAAAAAGGTAAACTCCTGGAGAAGAATTAAAGATACAAATATAAGAGTTGGCGTTTGCAAGAAGGGTTCCTCTTCTGAGAATAGGTTAATAATAATTGGTAATAATGAGGAGGAAGAGGAGGAGGATGTTTGACATTTATGTAAGATTTAAAGTTAGAAAACAGATTCATAAACATTATCTCATTTGATTCTTGTAACAACCACATGATGCAGGCACTCTAAATATTAACTCCATTTTGCATTTGACAAACTGAGGCTGAAATGATGAGCTACTACGCCCTCCAAAAATCTTGTTACTGGTGGGATCTGAATACTGGTATTCCTAACTCCAGTTCATTAGTCATAACACCATGCTAGAAAATGGGAAGAGGAAAGGAGGTGGAGGGCTGAATGAAGTGGGGATAAAGTAGGGGATCAAAAATTCTAGCAGAGAGAGATGGGAACTCAAGGGTGTTGAATATTACATGTATTCTCAGAGTTTGGTGTGTAGACAGGTTTTGCTGAATTGCTTTTCTCTCTCTTTCTGTTTTCTAATCTTTGCTACAAAGGATTGCTCCCTGAATGGAGGAGTGGTGGAAAGATACATTCAGAAATAAAAATCACATAGAAACAAAATATATCAGTAAAATATGGTTTAAAAAAAACTAGATTATCTATCTATCTATCACATTTAATTGGACTAAGTTCCTCCCATGGTCACACAATTTTTCAACCTCCTGTTTCATGTCTCTTACCTAATTTATAGAAGATTCTGCTATAGTGTTTTTCTGTCATTATGACCTGCCCCCACCACTCTTATCTCTATACCTCCTACCTAGAGAGTATAACTGGATTGATAGCCAGCCTGAGGCAGTAACATGTATTGCTCTTGGGCAAATTGAAGCCCTGGAACACCCAAGCCACAGAGCTCCCCAGAGATTCCCAGATCTCATTTGTGGACAGCTGTACCCCACACCACCCTACCCTACAGGGATGCAGGGTAAACTGCTCCCAGCTTGGAAATCAAATCCAATCAAGACTGATGCCTGGCAACAAGCATGGTTTCAGGGGCCAATGACAGAACCAGCAGATTTCATCATTTCAAAATAACTCCTCAACTTTTGTCTTGGCATTTCTTTGCTGACAAGATGCCTCATTGCATTACTTTTCACTGGTTGAGTGTGAATAATAACAGGTGACAGTAAGGTAGAGCTTTATGGATCATAAAGCACCTTGCATAAATTGTCTGATTGAAATCTCTCTGCAAATCTTGTGAGGGAGGTAGTGGAAATATTGTTATCACCATTTCTGTGTGGAGGGAGGAGTTGGTCAGGACATCATTGATTTTCCCTCAGTTCAGTTAAGAAAATCATAGAAGAGTCAAATACCAGAAACAATGATATGGGAAGTTATTAAAGTACAAAGAAGTATCTACATTCTGTTTTCCCCTTACGAGGGATGGGGAAGAATTTCAGTCAAATTTGATGGAATAGAAAGTAGACAGTCACTGGAAGTACAGAAGAAAAAAATAAATTTACATGATAACTTTATTATATATTTTAAAAAAATAGCAAGTTGCACATAATTGATTTGCAATTTCATGTGTAATAATCTTTCCTCAATTACTATATTCTAGAAATGCTTGTTTTATTCCATAAATTAAAAATGCAATAAATTAAAAAAAAATAAAAGCAGCACATATTCTTGAGAATAGCTGACACAGATGAGAATGCTGAGGAATGTGAGGTATGTGAGTTGAAGGGAGAGTCAGCTATGGAATAAGAACCCAGCCCTTGAAAGAGATTTGTTCCTCTTACAGGGTAGGGGAGGTATTTTATTTTCTTCTCCTTCTTTGATGCATAACGATTGGAACTTCTTAGACCCAATAATCAGTTGATTTCCTAAAGGGGAATTTTGCGTGGAGGATATAGCTGAGTGACCCAGTGAACCAAGACTTCAAAGGAACTCCTGCAGAACAGAACCTTGTGGTTCCTCACTGGGATTTAGCTGCTGACTTTTTGAGTAGACAATCATCTACTCAGTATAATTCTGGAGGAGAGAGGGAGAGGAATTAAAGAGTTTCTGACCCCAAAACTTTCTCCTCATTGAGGTTGCTAGTGTATCTGAAATTCCATCATTAAAGATTTATTTCTTTGGGCCTTGAAGGGAGAAGAGTTTATGGGAGATTATTTATCTGTTAATTCTTTATAGGGGGCTAATTAGTGAAGAGAGGGAGAACTGGCCACAAAATTCAATGGTAGACCTCAGTGAGAGGATGGAGGAATGGGGAAGGGAAGGAAGAAATATTAAAAGAGAGAGAGGAAAGCCCAAAATAAACTTTATCTACTTGGCATTTTTGCATAGGGAGTGCCTTTAAAATTTGGATATAACTGGACACAACTGGAAGAAGGAGTTCTGGATTTTAGTAGTTAGGACAGATTTTTCAACTTATAGTATGACTCTTTGCATCCCCATTCCCCTTTATAGATAGGGCAACTTATAATTGATACTGTAGGGTAAGTTCAGCATAGCATTGATGTGAAAGCTAAATGAAATTTTTCCAGATTGAGTAATTTTTTTTAATTCAATCATATTAAAGGTAGAAGAAAAAATATGTCAACCCACACTGAGAAAGGCACAGGAGGGGGAGGAGGGGAATTCTTTTTCAATCAGAAGGGAAATGAGCAACATAATCTTTGTCAAATAATATTCCTATTGGTAATCTTCCATCAGTATACCATGGCATGTCTATGACATCAATCCATGATCCCTGGCCCTCATTGCAGTCCAAAGCGTAAATCATAGGATCTTAGATTGTAGAGTTAAGGTACCTCAGAGGTCATCTAGTTCACCTGTCTCATTTTAAAAATGAGAAAATAAGACCCAGGAAAGTTCAGGGTATTTTTGAACCCAGATTTTCTATCTCCGGGCCTGAGTCTTTTCACTGTTCACCTATTCAGGCCGTTATGTCTGACAATCCTATGATTTACCCTTTGGGCAATAGCAATCGCCAGTGATCATTGTTGTCAGAGAAATGCTTATTTTGATGGATTAGTGATCATAGTGATGTAGACACTCTTTCCACCCACAGAAGGAAACTCATCTATACATTTTCTCATCTTGTGAAGTTTTCTCTTCCCATAAATACTCTTAACAATACACTGGAGAACTTCCTCTAATTTTTTGCCATTTCACGAGCATTGGCCATTCGTTATATTTTTCTATCAGCAAATAATAATTAATCACTTTCTATGTGTCGGGCCTTGTTCTAGATACTGGGAAAAGTTGAAAACAGTTTTTGGCTTCAAGAAACTTGCATTGTACTGGGGGAATACAACTTATCTTGCCCTCACTATATGATGGACTTCGTCAGATCATGCATTCCCAAGAGAGACTATAAACTCCTTGAGGATGGTTTATTTTTTGTTGTTTCATGCACATTACCTGGCATATAGTAAATACTTGTGCCAGTACTTACAGTATAGAGTTAACTGTCTTCACGTTCCTGGGTTTTTTGCCTCTTATCTTCTGTCCAGCTGCCCTTTCCCTTCCATTCCTTTGCTACAAACAGCAGACTTCTCTTTCTTCTACTTCGTGTGAGGTCTCAGGGACCCCACCTAGTCCAATTCTTTTATTGTATTGGATTTTCACCAACACTGAATTAAAAATTTTTGTATTTGAAATTTGATTACCAATAAGTACACCTTCCATTTACAAGTAGACCTAATTGTTCCCTGAGACAGTTTGATCAAAAGTTGTGTGCCTGTAGACCCCGTGAATGTTAGGTGCCCCAACTATGTCTGTATTAAGTATTCACTGACACTGGAAATGAAATAAACATCAAATGAAATTTTTGTCCTGAAGAAATCTGTATCCACTAGGGGAGGTTACATGGAGACAAATCATTATAATAAGATTAGACTGTGATAAGATGCATCAAGCTAGTGCTCCATGACTTCAAAGCAAGAGAAATTATTTCTTCCTGGGGATTTCAAGAATGGCCACCTGGAGAAGGGAGCATCTAAACGAACTGAACCAGTAGGGATGGGTAGGATTTTGACAGGAAACCAGAAGTAGGGAAGGAAATAGACAAGAGTGTGATTCTGAAAGTATGTGATGATTGATTCCATGTGATTCAGTTGATAGATCAGTATGTCTGGGATGTAAGAGAACAGTGAGAGCTAAGCTAGGAAAGGTAGCTTGGACCTAGCTTCTAGAGGGCCTTGAATACCAGGCTAAGGAGGAGCAAATTCATTCGGTAGTCAATGGGAGTAATAGGATCTGAAGTGTCTTTGGAAAGGATTATTATAGAAGTATATGAAGACTGGATTAGAGGGAAGAATGATGTAGGGGAGAGACCAGGGTGTTCAGGGAGGATGAACTTCTGGTAGGAGGGCTTGCCAAGCCCTTTTCGGGGCTATTTATCCACCTTTGGTGTCTACCTCTCATGCGAATTTCACCTGTGGCTCCAAGAACCTGTACCATGCTCAGTGGACACCCCACACTAAAACCTTCTTGGCATTGGGCTAAACCAGGTTGAGGGTAACTGACAGGCCTCCAACCCATTGATGAGTCAGAGGTATGTCTACCCCAAGCATCTGAAGACTTCCCCAGGGGGATGTGGGAATAAGGCAATTTGTTGCAATGCCATGGGAATGCTTAGAGCTTGGTCAGACATCAAAGATGCCAAGGTCATTCATTGCATCCTGGGCCATCATCTGTCTTCTTTACTTTTGTCTGCCGTTGAGACTGATGACTTTGTGCAGGTCTACCTCATCTATATCCAATTCACAAACAAGGTAAGATATTATCCTGTGATATCATGGATCTCCTTTAAACTGCAACAACTGGGAGAAGAGGCCATGTAGAGGGTAGTCAAAAGAGAAGTGAGTTTGGTGTCATGGTACCTGGGTTTGAATCCTAGTTTTACCATGTGCCACATGTATAATCTTGGGCAAATCATTGAGCTTCTTTGGGTTTCAGTTTTCGGATTTATAAAATGAATGGGTGGAGGGCTAGGCAGACTAGACGGCCTTCAAAAAGCTATGATCCTATAGCCTGTCTATAGGCAGCTGGAGATTTCTCCACTAGACTTTGGGAATTAGTACAAATGTCATAGCTGAAGCTGTAGCTAAGCAGATGGCATACCTCTAAGAAAATGAGGAAGGATTCCAGGCACAGAGATAGTTTTCTCTATGGTATGATTATGTTGGAGTCAAAGGTTTTTATAATAGGAATGTAGCACCTTTAATGATAGGAATGTGACACCATAATAGTTCTATGTACTTTTCAAAACACTTTCCTATACATTATCTAACCTGACCCTGACATTAATCCTCTGAGGTAGACAGGGCAGGTGTTATTAATCCCATTTTACAGATGAACACACCAAGATAGAGAGCTTTCTTTCCCACAGTAATATACCCAGTTAATTAATGACAGAGCCTGATGGATAGCCTAGGCCTCCTGATTTCTGATATACTTCTCCTCCCTGACTGTGTATAGCTTTGGCCTGAGCTACTGTTTAGTGGGAATGTTAATGGAAAGATCCAAAGAAAGATGGAGAGACAGGATGGCACAGTGAGAAGCATTGTAGGCTTGGGTGCAAATCCTGCCCCATCCCTTGCGACTTGTACTTCAAACAAGTCACTTTACCTTTCTAGCTTTGGTTTCTTCATCTGTAATGCCACAGGGCATTGGATTAGATGACCTGTAAGGTCCCTTCCAGCTTTGCATTTATGATTCCAGGATCTTGGTGCGGAATGTTAGTTTTATTGGATAAAGATGAAAAGGCACTGCTTGTCGTCCATCACTCCAAAGAGGTTGCAAGTCTCATCAATTTCTGCTCAGCTCAGATTAACAACATTAGCCAAAGGAGCTTTGGGAGTGTGGAAAGTATGGTTCATTCCTAGAGCCCCCGAGGCCTTCCATTCTGAAAGTGAAGTAGGAACTGGTGCTCCTGCTGTTGATGTCACTGATAAATTTCTGTCCAAGGAAGCAGACTAAGCTACTGAAAACGAGAGAAATTATTACCTTCCTCCTTTCCCCCTAAACATTTCCATTTAATTTCTTATCTCCTCCCTTGCAATCTGAGGTTGAACAGGAGACAACCATTAGCACCGTAGCAGTGGCAGTGACATTGAGAGATCTTACACTGGAAACACAAAATCCAGCAACTTGTCCCTTCTAAGATTCCCCAGGTATATAAGCTACTCTGCATCTCTCAAAAGCTGCCACACAGATGGCAGACACTAATGTTTCTAGATGCCCTACTACTAAGAAAAGTACCAAACAGGCAATCAGTTGGGCCGAGTGAATCTATCTCCAGGTTTCATTTTTACTGTCAAAGAAGCCCTACGATAGTTACTCAGTTGTAAATTTCCACCTCCTATTGTGAGATCTGTGATGGAACTCGATTGACAATAATGATAATGACAGTAAACATGATGCTGTTGTCTGGATTTGAAGATGACCCTCCATTAATAAGGCACAATTGGCAATTGGTTCAGCAGTGGTAATGCATTTGCAATGATTCACCCAGGGTCCTTGAATGTATTTATATCCCTAGCACTTATTACCATGCTGGGCATATAGTAGGTGCTTAATAAATGTTTCTTAACTGACTCCTCTTGTGACTCACAGCATAAATTTGCAAGAAGAGCTTTGAGGGTTGAATAGAGGGTTGCAGAATAGGGTAAAATTCACAGGCCCAGACAATCCAACCCGTGACCTTGGTCTCGTTACTGCTCTATTCGGTCACTGGCAGGCACTCAGTAAATGTTGACTCACTTTCCTTTAGCTAGCTGGCAGAACCTTGTGGCTAAAATTGCATCATCGCCTTACCATTTGAACTTTCCTTTATCTTTTGGTTCAAATTCCGAATGCCAGGTTTCATGTCTACCATTTCAAGGTTCTCGCTACTCACTAGTATATGAAAGCATAAAAATATTTTGGACTGGGCCTGTGATTTCATTAGGATAGGACACTCCCTCTTGTTAATGCACCAAGGCACCTGATTTATAATCTCAGAGACTGGCCTAGAGCTGCTAAACCAGGGTGGGAAACTTGCAACCTCAAAGCCACATGTGGCCCTTTAGGTCCTCAAGTGTGGCCTTCAGACTGAATCCAAACTTCAACAAATCAAGGACCCCACTTGAGGACCTAGAGGGCCACATGTGGTCTCAAGGCTGCAGGTTCCTCACCCCAAGTGATGGAGATGTTAAACAACTTGCCTTGGGTGAGCTAGCCAGAGTACGGAAGCAATAGGATTTGTTTCAGGTCTTCCTACCTTTGAGACTTTTTTTTATCAGATATACCTTGATGTTTCATCAATTAATCAATTAGCATTTACTTTGCACCTAAACTTATTTCAGTGTCAGACACTGTGCTAATCCTGGAGATACAAAAGGAGGTAAAAGACGGTCTTCTAGGAGCTTATAATCTAATTGGGGAGACAAAACACAAATACAGTTAGCTCTTCCATGTCTCCAGGGTTAGGAGCAGGCTCCCCTCTCCCCAAATTCTTTTGTTTCTTCATACCAGAGAAGAAATCTGAATTTTTTCTTTTTCTTTTATGGAATGTTTACAGTAGCTTATCATCAAATTCCAGTTAAGTATTTGATCACAGGCCATATGTAGGTCAATGTTATGTAAAAAATACTATACAAATATTTTATGCACTTCTGAGTTTCTAAAATTTTTCTGTGTCATCTGCTGGCATTCACAGGTTGTCTGCACTTGCCTTTAGCTTCTGAAAAATTGCCCTAAAAATTTCCATTTAATTTCTTATGCTGACCTACAATTTATTGAAACCAGGCAATAGGGAAAGTCATAATGTGGAAGGGATAAATATATATACAGAACAAACTATATACAAGATAAATAGGAAATAATTAATAAAGGGAAGACACTTGATTAAGAGGGATTAGAAAAGGCTTCCAGCAAAAGATGGGATTTTAGTTGGGTCTTAAAGAAAGCCAGGAAAGTCAGCAATGCTTCATAGTATGACTCCACACACACACACACACACACACACACACACACACTTAAAACATTTTGTACAGATTTTAATAAATCTAAGACTGCCTCCCAGCAGGAACATATTATGTATATATTCATATACATGTATAAATTCAAAATAGGTGAGTAAACATTTACTTAGTATGTTAAGTGATTACCTTTTCTTCTAACTCAGTTCTTTTTCTCAACAACAAAAATCACATTTAAGATGTGGACACCTACTAGCAAATACAGCCAATGGCTGAGGACTCAGGTTCCCAGCAGCAAGCCAGCCCCCTTGATTTTCCCTTATTCCCCACAGCACATGTCACAGACCCTCTACTTGGCTAAGATTTAATATCCATGAGAAAATCAACTACCAATGTAAGATATAATTCAGGTTATGAAGGCTAAGGCTCCAAACATAGATCTAGATTTCCAAACACAAATAACTGGATGTTGTTACAGCCCTTAGGACATGCAGTCTGTGGTTTCAGGAAGATATTCTTGTCTGGCAAAACCAGACACAACACTAGAATCAATAGAGCTTTTCCTGCCTCACTATACTGAAAATATTTTCAAAAATATTTTTGAATTAGATAAAGTGGCTAATGAAGCCAGTACCCTATATCCTCAAAATGAAAATCTTAGGGTAGAAATTTCACTTTTGGAAATGAAATGATCTGGAATTGGGGAAAATGGATATAGTTGTTCTTTAGACATTTCATGATCCCACTTGGAGTTTTCTTGGCAAAGATACTGGAATGGTTGACCATTTCTTTCTCCAGTTCATTTTATAGATGATGAACTGAGGCAAACAGGGCTGGTAACTTGCCCAGCTAGAAAGTGTCTGAGGCCAGATTTGAACTCAGGGAGACTGGTCTTGCTGACTCCAAGTCAGGTACTCTATCCACTGCACCACTGGCTTTGCCATGGGTATTTTAAGCCCAAAGAAGCTTGACAACTAGGTGAATACCATAGGTTAAATGAACAAATGAGTTCTGCCTCCAGTAGACAAGTCCAAATGGTAGATGTTTAGGATCTTCTCCCCTTGAGGAGATAGTCAAATTAGAGTGGGGCCATAAAGCTTTGTCTCCCATAATGTCTTTATTATGATGGTCCTTTGTTTTGGTGAAGGGAAGGGAGACTCCAGGTCTCAGGAGTTGATCTCAGGATAAGCAATAAACAAGGAGGAAAGAAGGAAGGAACATAGAGAGGGAAGGAGGGAAGGAGAAAGGAAGGTAGGAAAGAAGGAAGCAAGAAAGGAGGAAACATCATTTATTAAGTGATTTTTCTGTGCTGAGCACTGGTGGTACAAATAGAAAAAGCTGTAAGATAGTCCCTATTAAGGAACTCATGCTTTAATTGGGAAAAACAACACAAAAAAAAGAAAAATCAGCCTCAGGATGTATGGCAAAGTCTGGAAGTCCTAATGATACAGCAGAAGGTCAGGTGGCAAGGCCCAGGGGACTTGAGTTATTATGTCAGTAGCTGACCCTCCAGTTGACCAGGAATAGCATGGACCAGAGGATGGTACAATTCCTGAGCTGCCCAGGGATGAGCAGTGGCATGAAGGCAACGTCCCCTGCATCACTTTCTGCTCATAAAGAGGAGGCCCTTCAAGGAGCCTTTTCTGGGAAGCAAGTACAGTAGTCTTATGGATTTTGTTTCATCTCAGCAGAGTGTTTATGCAATTCTCAGGCAAGTCAGGGAAAAGAGGAAGCCTTGAAAGTAGTTTCCTGACCATGTCCTACCTGCATTTCAGGGGCTCTAGGCAAGGTTTTTCTATACTACAATTTGGGGAAATGGGTAATTCAAGAATATAGTATCCTTGTGCCAATCAGTGTGTGGAAAAACCATCTCCTGCACCACTATATTTGACACCTCCAACTCCACTTTCCTCAGGCAGTGGAGTTACTAAATACTGACACTTAGAGGAATCACCAGAAGGATGTGGGGTTTGCTTTAGGTTAGTTCTGAAAGGTCAGTCCTCATGTCCCCTCCCACTTGATTCTGGAATGAATATAGTTTCTAGGGGGCAGCAATAAAGGGAAGGATGAGTTTGCTTGCCCATTGACCCTGTTGTTATTTCAGTACCTTGTCAGACAGCATTGTGTCAAAGATGTATTGGTCAGATAAATGCTATGTCAGACAGCTATTGCCTTTGGGACAAAATATTAATGACTGTTTAACTTTGAAAGTCCTTCATAACTTGGACCCAATCTATCTTTTCAGACTAGTTATACATTTTTATTCTCTGTGGTGTAGACAAATGGGCCTTCTTTCTCTTTCTTATACATAGGATTCTATTTCCTATCTGTGTATTTTTACACTGGCTGTTTCTCATTCCTGGAAAATACTCTTTCCTCATCTGTGCCTCATAGAATCTCACACTTTCTTCATGACTCAGATGAAGTATTACCTTATACGAGAGACTTTTTCTGACTCTCTGCTGATGCCCTCTTTCCCTAACTACCTTGCACTTAACATACCTTGTACCTATTTGGTACATATTTACACATGTACCTATTGTCTCCCCCTAATAGAATGTAAACTCCTTGAGAGAAGAGACTGTTTCATTTTGTCTTTGAATTCCCAGTACTTTGCACAGTGCATGGCATGTAGTTGTCACTAAATAAATCCTTGTTAACTGATTATATTAACCAGGAAGCTGCTTATCTTCCCTGTACCTTATTTACCCATAGGCATAGGCTGTTGTCTACATGACCTCATATAGGATAGAATTAGTCTGTTAGGTTAAGAAAGATCCATTAGACTAATTCAAGTCACCAGTTGTTTGATTGAATTGATAAATATTAGGGCTGATGCAATTGCCACAGGTAGATATAGCTGTAATTGGTATTAGCTGACATGGAGATGCTATAAGGATTAATCAGTGAAAGGTACTGTATTTCTAATTCCAAGTGACATCCCAAACTGATTGGTTAATGACACTATTTAGCCTTCCTATAGAGATTTTTATCCTATCATCTCAGAACACTTGATCAACTTAGTTCTCTCAATGCCTTGGAGATAAATACCTGACAGGTAGGAGGAGACCTTAAACCAAGAGAGACTAGTCTCAGAAAAGCATAGCAAGGACAGTAGGAGGAAATGGCCAATGGGGCAAATGAAGCAGATGAGTGAAGATAGGATTGAAAAAAGACCATCAGATGTGGCAATGAAGAGATCATTGGTAACTTTGGCATTTTAGACAACTGAGGAGGTTGAAAGCCAAATTGCAGAGGTTTAAAGAATGACTGAAAAGAAAAAGAAGTGAAAGCAGAAATGTAGATCTTTTTTCTAAGAATTTGACTGAGAAATGGAGAAGATGGTATGATTAAGTCAATGTTTTTTTTAAGAATGGAAGAAATTTAAGCATAGTTGGAGGTAGTAGAGGAGAAACAAGTAAATGGGAGAGGCTGACAACTGGAGAGAGAGAAAGGAAATTGAGGTTGCAATGCTGGAGGGGCTAGTATCAGGAGCCCATGTCGAAAGGATAGACATAGAGAGAAGGACCACTTCATTGTTAGAGACTGAGAGAAAAGGAGAGATTAGAGGATGATGTTAAGAGATTTTAGATGAAGAGAAGGGGAGATGAGAAAGCTCTTGTCAAATGGCCTCATTTTTTTAAAATAAAGAGGTGGCATCTTCACCTGAAAGAAATAGGATAAAGAAAGGCAAGAGATAGCAAGGTTTGGGGAGAGAGATAAAGAATTATTTAGTGAAGAATAAGATTATCTTACTGCGATGAGGGACCACCTGAATTTGTATAATATGATTTATAATATATCCAATTAGGCTAGATGGCTATGTGACTTTCTCCAGATGTGTTTAGCAACCATATGAGGAGCTATGGAGGAAGTAGATGGTGGGAGTAATTCAGGGCTTAAGTTTGACAAGGGATGAATACCAGTAGGAGAAGAGGGCAAGGGATTTGTTAGTAGAATACATTGTAGAGATGAACTGGCTCCCTTGTGGGTCAAGGTTGGAGAGGGAGGGAAGTGAGAGTGGGGCTTTTATTAAGTGCTTACTATGTGCTAAGTGCTGAGTATACAAAGAAACCAGAAACAATACAAAACAATAACCTACCAAAACTCCATCGTCCCTGCTCTCAGAGTGTCCATTATAATGGAGAAGACAACACAGAATACCATTCAATACGTATACAAGTTCTGTACAGACTGTATAAAACTAATTAGAAAAGGGAAGACATTAGCTTCTTGGAGGACCAGGAAATGCCTCCAGGAAAAGTAGGCTTTTTACTGAACCTTAAAGAAAACTAGGCAAATTATGAGACAGAATGAGAAAGCAGAGGATGCAGACATGAGAGAGAGCCATTGCAAAGGCACAGAAAGGTGGAATGTCACGTTCAAGGGATTCCAAGTAGGACGGCACTAGAAGGTGGAGGGAATGGAGGTCTCCATGAGGACCAAAAATGAGTTAAGAAGGGATGAGTCATGCGGAGAAAAGGAATAATAGAAAGTTATGATGAGAGAGAGAGGATTGTAAGTTTTTATATAGGAAGTGGAACACATGGATAATGGTGAAATGCAATTCTGTTGCCAACCCTGTAAGTGGATGAAGTTGAACAAAGGAGCAGGTCATGGGATTTAAAGAGACAAAGGAACTGAGTATTCATATTACTCTCCTGTGGTTCTTATTCTAAGGAACTGCTCCTTCTTAAAATCTTTTTCTAGTTCATTATTTAGTTCACAGAGCTCTATCCTGTGTTTCCTACTCTTCTGTTTCTATACTCTTTGTTTTGATGACCTCATTAACACCTATGGGTAAATTATCACCTTTTGCCAATGATTCCCAGATCTATACGTATCTAGCCTCAGCCTTTCAACTGGATATCACCAATTGCATGCTGGGCATTTCAAATTGGATGTCCCAGAGAGATCTCAGACTCAAAATGTCCAAAACACAGCTCATTATCTTTCCCTTCAAGTTTCTCTAAACTTTTCTGTTTCTGACAAAGGCAGTTTCCCAGTTTCCCAGGTTAGTTACCTTGGCATTGTCCTTGATTCCTCACTTCTCTTGACCCCACATATTATTTAATCATTTGCCAAATCTTGCTATTTCTACCTCCACAACATTTCTCACATTTGAATCTTCTCCCTACTCACACAGCTAATGCCTTACTTTAGGTCCCAATCAATTTTTGCCTAGACTATTGCAACAACCCCCAACTGATCTCACTGCCTAAAGTTCCTCCTTACTTCAATCCATCCTATACAGTGCTGCCAAAGTGATTTTTTTTCTCTTAAGCTCAGCTCTGACTATGATGCTTCCTTATTTAATAAATCCCAGGAGCTCTCTGTTGCCTCTAGGATCATATGTGAACTCCTCTCTTTAGTTCTGAAAGCTTTCCACAGCTCAGCATCAGCCAATATTTCTAGCTTTGTTGAGCGTTGTTCCTCCTTCAGAACTCTGTGATCTGGCTAAACTGGCCAGATGCTCCATCTCTCATTTCGGTGCCTTTTCACTGGCTATTCATCAGGTGAGGAATGAACTCATCCTTACTTCTGTCTCACAGAATTCCTCTCTTCCTTTAGGACTCTACACAAGTACCACCTTCAGTACAAGTACCACATGCAACCTTCCTGGATCCTCTCTACTATTTATATTTATTTGTATGTATTCTCTTTATATTTATTCTGTGTATATTTATATATGTTCTTGTGTCTTCCTTTTCAAATGTATATTCCTTCAGAGTAAGGATTACTTCACTTATTGCTTTTGTATCCTCAGTGCTTAGTACAATTCTTGAGGATTCATAATGAAATATGCTTTCACAGCTTTCACATATATATCTTTCACAGAGAGGTGATGGATTCACACACACACATACACATACACACATGTATACAACCTATACATATACACATACATATATGTATGTGTATTTAAAACAAGGCCAATGAGAATTTTTGTTTTGCTTGATTACACATGTTTATAATAGGAGTTTTGTTTCCCTTGCATTCTCAGTAGAGAGAGGAGGAAGGGAAGTTGCGGGGGAAGGAGAAGGCTGAGCTCTGTTTGAAAATGATATAAAATTTAAATAAAGAGAAGAGTAGACTTTAATGTTCATCATAATTAAGCTATAAAATCTTGTGAGTTCTCTATTAGTGCAAATAATGAATCCTCTGAAGTAGGAGCATTATTCAGATTCACACTATGTATTTCTTTTGGACTGGAACCACATTTTACATAATCTTAACATTGAATAGCGCTCATTTGAATACATAGACCATTTCAGGTTATTCATTATTTGCACTAATCAAGACCTTTATATGTTAGTAACTTTCGATGGAATTGACCTAGATATAGATCTAAGAAGAGACTTAGACCCCATGACTAGCACCATGCCTTGTGCATAGTAGGTACTTAATTAGTATTTCTTGAATCGTCCTGACATAACTTTTCATCTTAATTTGCCTATATTATTTCAAGTAGATTCAGGTCTCAGTCTGAGCAAATATTCTGTGAAGAGATGAGATTTTAACTGACAGATACTGAAAAGGCATTTCTTTGGATGAGGAAATACCTAGATTTAAAGGAGATGTGTGATTAGTGTCACAACTTCATCATAACTGGATTGGATGATAATCCTGATATGAAAGTCATCTGAAAACCGGGATGTCCATAAAATTGTTATTTTGCTTTCTTAACATGAACCTATTTTGATCTTTGAAAAGCTTTTGACAAACTTGATCTAGAACAACTGAAACATCATAATTATTTCTTAAGGAGCCAAATCTTCTTTAGTTTTAGGGACTTTGGATCCCTTTCAAGTTTCAAGCAAGTAATTCAATGAGTGCTTGGATCAAGATTATTTCTACTTTTTAATTTAATCTGTCTGTCTGTGTTCATCCTTCATTTTCGAAGAAGACCATGACATCAGAGAAACGATGACATGACTTGCACTTGACTTTGTTTTGAGTGAGAGAGGGCTGTGCAAGGTCACCAACCTCACTTTCTCCTCCTGAGCCATCTTAGTGCAGTGGCCAGATATTCATCAATGCATCAGCATGACTGGAGATAGGCCAGGATGTACCTTTCTCAATGGGGAATTAATATACATATGTCTAAGGGGAAATTTGATGCATAATTTTTTATCTTGACCATTATAATTGCTTCAAGGATGCTTCACTTCATTCTTGTTAGATCTTCTTCCTCACCTCCATTTATTTATTTTTTGGACATATTTTCTTTTCTTTTCCATTTTTATCTTGCATAGACCACCAAAAGGGATTTATGATGATGCTTTCTTTTTTTTCCCACTGAGCCTCTACTGAGGGTTCCAAAGAGTCAGGAAATGCCTCAAAGGCAGGCAAAATGAAGGATGGCAAGGGGGACAGCTGGGTCCATGAACTGCTCCTGAGCATTTGAGAATGCACCATAATAACAGCAATGATAAGAATTCTGTCTCAAAGAGATTATTTCACGGAAGTTGCTTTTCAATTTCATTAAAATTAAGAGACAAGAATTGAATTTAAGTCCTCTGATTCCACATTCAGTAGTTTTTCTACTGTAGGATATGGAAGAAACATTAAACATTTTCTTCTTTCTCCAGAGGGCAGAACTAGGAGCAAAAGTTGGAAGTTACAGGGAAGTGGAATTTGACTGCACATAAGGAAAAACTTCTTAACTAGAGCCATCAAAAAATGGAATGGGTTATGCCGAGGGCTAATGGGGTTATCCTCCATCGGCGAAGGTTAACATTGGATGACCACTAAGGGATATGGTTGATGGGATTCATATTGTGGTAGGAGTGGACTAGATTATTTCTGAGGTTCCTTCTAAGTCTAAGAATGTATGATTCTCTGATTTTGTAGTAGCAATGGGAGTTGGGAAATGGAAAAGTTTTTGAAATAGCATTAGGCTTGGAAACAACTGTGAAGACATTGAGTAAGAACACCCTGAGAGCTAAAGTTATTGGAAGGTTATACTTGGATATTTTCCTTCATAAATTACTGATGCCTTCCAGCTTAGCTTTTTCTTCTTTGGGAATTGTTTTCATTAAGGTTCTTTACCTCTGTTTGTTTCAAAATTTCTTATAATTACTTTCTGCAGCTCAGAAATTCATCTTTTCTTCTAGCTACTGGAAAGAGAAAAATAAAGATTCTGATCAGAAACAGTAAAACAGTAAGAGATTGGTATTTATATTTACTGTTTAGAGAATCAAAGAATCTCAGAGAAAATTAGAAGGGACCACAGAGGCCATCTAATCCAATTCCCACATTTTATAGTTGAGGAAACTGAGTACCTGACTGAAAAAAATGTCTTGTCCAAAGTGTCAAAGATAATAGGTTGAGGAGATGGGATTTGAACCCAGGTTTTCTACTGGCAAACTGAATGTTCTTTCTAGTATACATGGCAGCCTATACTCTCTAGCAGTAAGAAAGGCAGAGGAGGGGCTTTCGATCCTCTTCAGATTTACAGGTTACAGATCACTTTGGTGAAAAAAACCGAAGTGTCATTTGTAGATTGTGGCCATGGAATGCCTCTTTAAAGGTGCATATACACTAGCTTGAATGGTATATTGCTTTACATGGGCCGCATTTATAGGATTTGTTGAACCAATTGTTTGTGGTCCAATTGTTGACCAATTAATTTACCTATTTCTTTTTTGATGACTAATTTGTTCTGTTACTTGCTAATATATAATTCGGGGTCTTAAAATCTGTAAATAAAATCTGAACAATATGGTGTCGTAGGGAATTTCAATATTTGTGACAGTTATATTTTCTTATCTTGGGGCCCTCCATCCCAATATTACTCAGATAAAATGAGGAGAACCCGTGCTGTAGAAGCAAAATCCTAAGGCATTACCCTAAAAGGCAATTTTTTTTTAAGGTATTGAAATTTTTTTTTTTATGACTCGGTTGGCTCAAGGGACTGAAGATCAAACCACTGACATCACTTCCTGGTAACCTAAGTACAAAAGCCAGCACAAAAGAAGTCAGAAACATTTCTCCCAGGTTTTTTAATGGCAGATGAACATAGCCAATGCAGAAGTAGGAAAACTGTAGTTATATGCATCAATGATGTGTCCTTGCTAAATATCCTTTCTATGCTATGGCTAAGTAAACTTCTTCTTTTAGTAATTGCTAGATAATTTACAAGTGTCTCACTGAATTCTAGTTCTGAAGTTGAAGCACCAGACAGACTTGAGTTAGGCCTAGCAAACAACAATCTATTCAGGTCCAGAATTTCTACTGAAGTCTAACTTTCAAAACCCACTTTGAGCAGCTGGCAGCCTTGTGTGAAATTTGTAGCAGGCAGGCTACAAGCTCACAAGACTCTGGATTAAAATGGAACTGGGAAATATTAAACAAAATTAATAAAAATGACGATACAACATAGATAATGTTCATTTGTGGTTTTCTAAATCAATATATGGTTCTCGGGGATAGGTTTCTATTTGAGTTTGACAACAATGGGTAGTGAATATAGCACTTGATTTAGACCAGGGTTCACATGATGGATCTTCTGCTTACTCGTACCTATGTGACTTAGGACATAGTTCTAGGCCTCGATTTCTGCATTTGTAAAAATGACAGAGTTTAGACTAGAAGATCTCTGAGGTTCCTTCTAGTTCCGAGTTCCATGACATCATGGCATGCTGGATTTCTGTAGGCTATGCCAACAGGGCACAAAGTTAATACTAATTAGAATCTAAGTGCTTTAAGAGGTAAATAAATAAGTAGTAGGGGACCACAATAGAAGGAAAGATTGTTTCCACCTGTCAGGCTCAGGAACAACTTGACGGAAGAGGTAACATCTGACTTTGAAGGATAAGAAGGTTTTTGGTGCTTTTACTAAACCAGAAAGATGTTGAGTATGGGCTTTGCAACAATAAATTTATCCCTTTAATCTGAAGACCAGACTGGTTCGGAAAGGCTGGTGGTAATCAGGGTGATGCAGTTTTTAGTCATTACAACTCATGGAGACCAAGTTGTATAAGAGTTACAATCTCCATGAGGTGGAAAAATAGCCAAATTGACAAAAAAAAAAAAAAGCCAAACCTAAAAACAACACACATCCTTGCAGGGGATATAGACACAAGCAGAGTGTCTTACCTGAGCCACTACTGAAATAATAAACAAATAGGAAACCTCTCCAGCAGCCAAGCTAAAAAGCAGAAGAACAGGTTAAGCCACTCTCAGCAAATGGAATTTAGAGTCACTCTGACCTAACGAGGTATAAACCGTCCTTGTCAAAGCAGTTCTGAGAAAGCAAGCCTCTTTAATAGGCTTCTCAGAGCGAAGGCTGCTTTGTAAGCTAGAAGGGCAGAGGCCCAGCACTCATCCAGAGCTGTTGCTAAACCAGGGGAAAACAAGGCTGCTCCAAATCCCCTCTGAGCTGTTTGAAAGCCTTTCTGAACAGAACCACACTAATGCAGGGGCCAGGGACTCACTGTGTGCTCAGCAGAATCGCTTCAGTTTAGTCATTGGGAGTGAAAAGCTAACTGAGGTTTTTTTAAAAAAACTTGACTGCAAACAGCATCAAAGATGTGGTTGAAACTCACTTAAAAAAAGTAAGAGATAGGGAAACCTGTTGCCACTTTAACTTTCAAGTTTCTAGATGAAATCTGAGCAGTTATATATCAGTTTATTTTGGTCTTAAAAATATGAAACCCTTTGTAAATCGTAATTGCTACATCAACGTAAGTTGCTATCAGTATTAATATTTAGATATGTGTTCATCAAACAAAATGGTATTTATTGCATTATTTATGTGACATTGTAGCTTATTACATCAAAGAGTTTTGGGGAAAGCATAAGCAGGTGAATAGGAACATAGTGAAGTACTCGTTGGACACAGCACAATAAAATGCAAAGAAAACCTTTAAAAAGGGAGCAGAAAAGTGTTGTTTTTTTAACTCTAGAAATTCAGGGTTCCAAGCCCACAGCAGAATTTCAAGTTATGTGATTGACTCTTAGAAAACTGCCTTCACACTGCCTTCAGTCTTAAAAGAGGAGTACGGATTAGAATGTTTTTTCAAAAAATAATTATTATTTAATTGGAATCTGAAAACCTGTTCTCTTTATCAGGAAAAGCTTGTTTTTAGAATTTTCCACTGAGAATGAGGTTCATAAAATGTTGGGGGGAATGGAAGGAATGAAATTTAGAGATACTTTAGCCTAATCTCCTTATTTTATAGATGAGGAATCTGGGACTCAGAGAACTAAAATCACTTACTCAAGGTAACATGGCTAATTGTGGTGGAGCCAGGACTCAAGCTTAGGTCTCTGCATTCTTGAATCTTTGATTCTTCCCTTATGATTAAGGACAAAAGTCTCTCCTGAAACTACAAAATATTTTAAAATGTAGAAAAAATTTAAAACTATTTCATTTCCATTCCCCCCATCCAAATCCCCAATATTCCAGAGAAACTAGATTCTACATTCCAGTCAAAGTGCCTTAGAAGCAGTTTCTTTCAACTCAATGGATTGAACATGGTGGCCTTCGAGGCCTCTTTCAGCTCCCTACCTGTTATTCTATGAGCTCCTGCTTCTGTGTATTGTCCCATTGCCCTCCTCTTCCCTCCATGCCTGTAGTGCACTTGTTTCTTATCTCTCTTGCAGAGTCCCTATTTCCTTCAAGGCTCTATACCTCTGCTAAGCCTTCTCTGATCCCCTCCCAGCCCTTGCTAGTCATTTCTCAGTTATTAATTTTCCTTGCACTAAGAAGTAACAGTTAGAACTAAATATGGAACAATTGATTGATTTAAGATTGGAAAAGGGTATAACAAAGCTATGGAATAAATTGTCACCTCATTTATTTAATTTATATGCAAAGTACATCGTGGGATATGCCAGACTGGATGAATCAAAAGCTGGAATTCAGAGTGCCAGGAGAAATATCAACAATCTCAGATGTGTAGATGATACCACTCTAATGGGAGACAGTGAAGAAAAATTAAGAAGCTTCATGATGAGGGTGAAAGAGGAGAGTATAAAAGCTGGCTTGAAGTTTAACATAAAAGAACTCCAAAAGACTTAAGATCTTGGTAACTGGTCCCATCACTTCCTGGCACATAGAGGGAGAAAAAATGGAGGTAGTGTCAGATTTTATATTCTTGGTCTCAAAGAGCACTGCAGATGATGACTGCAGCCATGAAATTAAAAGACCCTTGCTCCTTGGGAGGAATGCTATGGCACATCTAGGCAGCATACTAAAAAGCCCAGAGATCACCTTGTCATCAAAGGTCCATATAGTCAAGCTATGGTTTTTCCAGTGGCAGTAAATGACTGTGAGAGTTGGACTATACAGAAAGTTGAACACCACAGAATCGATCCTTTTGAATTGTGGTGCTGGAAAAGACTTCTGAGAGTCCTTTGGACAACAAGGAGATCAAATCAGTCAATACTGAAAGAAATTAATTCAGACTGTTCACTGGAAGGTCAAATACTAAAGCTAAAGCTTAAATACATTAGCCACATAATGAGAAAGATGGGACTCTTTGGAAAAGACTCTGATGTTAACATTGAATCAAAAGGAAAAAGGGACAGCAGAGAAACAGATGGATACATAGTGTCATGGAAACAACAAACTTGAACTTGGACAGACTTCGAGAGATAGTGGAGGATAGAATGGCTTGGTTGGCTATGGTCCATAGAGTTACAAAGAATTGGACGAGACTGAATAACTGAATGACATCTATACTTTTTTGACTACAAGTTGTATTCTCCTTGGTAGAATGTAAATTCTATGAAAGCAGGGGTCTTTCTATTTTTTAATCTTCCTGCCCCAAATATCTTGCATGTATCAGGTGCTTAATAAATGTCAAATTACCATTTTAACTAGAAAAATCCTGAATTTAATTTTGTTCTTGGTTCATAATGGACATTTATATAATACACTGTTTTGTACAGGTTACCTTCTTTGAGCCTCACAAAAACCTTGTGAGGTGCCCAAGATCTGTATTATTTTTATTTTATAGATGAGAAATCTGAGATTTAAACAAGTTAAATGACTTGTCCGTTTGTAATCAGGAGCCCTCAGTTTAAATCCTGGCTCTTCTATTTATTACCTTTATAATAAACTTAAGCAAGTGACATAAACTCGGAGGGCCTTGGCTTCCTTGAGTAAAGTCAGAGAAATGGGATGATCTTTATGCTTCCTTCCCTCTAAATCCTATGATGCTATGACCTCAAATCAAGCATGATTTGCTTTGTCTCAGGTTCATCTTAATGCCTTCCCAAACAGGTGTGCCTTTCAACACAGATTAACATCACCTTTACTAGCCCATGAACAAAAGTTCATTACCCATCCAGCTCCTTCCTTAAGAGGTGTACAACGATCAAACTAGCTTTGTTTTATATTACTGCCTTGTGTGAACTACCTGCCTCTACAAGTTAGGCTTGTAAGGTTGATTAATTGTGGTTGAGCAGTAGGGATCCATGGCTACCTCCATCACCAACTCAATAGTAATTTCTACTATTATGTTTAATCTTTTTGTACTTTGGTTTCTCTGCTGAGCATAAATTAATCTACTTCCTACTTATTGAAATAAGTGACCTCACATTATCAGGTTTTGAACAATGTATCCCGGGAATTGTACCAAA
This sequence comes from Bettongia penicillata ogilbyi, assembly GCA_023548195.1. Taxonomy (NCBI): domain Eukaryota; kingdom Metazoa; phylum Chordata; class Mammalia; order Diprotodontia; family Potoroidae; genus Bettongia; species Bettongia penicillata. Next base: position 19,691,183 of record JAJHZJ010000314.1, on the reverse strand, counting down.
TACACAATTTCTGCTCTAGGTGCCAAAGAAACTGCATATAAGATGTAGATGGAATATGAAAACTGTGTGTGCAGTATAATATTAAGCACTAGAATGATGTTGCTTCCCTTTCAGAACTGAGTTAATCCTCTTGACTTATTATCAGGCAGACATACACACACTCTCATCTACTTTTTCCCTTCCGTGATCAAATTATATCTACCCACTCTTACTTGGTCTATCTTGTATGTATCCACATTTTAGAAATGTATCCATATTTCTAACATGGCTGTCTAGGACATGGGTTTACATTATATGGTCCCAGAACAGACACTACACAGGTATCAGGCACATCATTCTTGCTTTATTGGCCTCATATATAAGATAGAGGCATAGTTATTGCCTTTAGAGTTCCTGTGATCCAGATTTTAACAAAGCATTTGATATAGTTTTGTGCTGTCCTTATGACTAAGGGGGAGAGATGGCCTAGACCAAGGGTCAGGCAAAGTATAGCCTTAAGTGAAATCTGGCACTGTTGCCTATTTTCATAGAGCCCAAGAGCTAAGAATGGTTTTTATGTTTTAAATACAATAAAACTTTATATGGCATAAATAAAGGAGACAAAGTGATCCTGGAGCAATAGTAAAGTTAGGTAGATTTGAAACTGACAAAATAGCCAGACTCAAAGAATGATCATTAGTGGTGTAATGTCAGATTGGGAGGATGTCTTCACTGGAGTTCTCTAGACAGATGTCCTACGCCTAGTACTGTTTACATTGTTATGTTTTTAATCATTAGTTCACATAAAACCATAAATGCCATTCTCTCAAAATGCAGATGATACAAAGCTGGGAAAAATAACAAGGACATCAGATGACTTGATTCCAAATCTCAAAAGCTCTCAGTAAACAAGACATAAAATTAAATTTAATAAGCATATATGAAAAGTCTTAATGCTTGGATTTTTAAAATTAACTTTTTAAGTACAGTATGTGGGAGATGAGACTAGAGAGCAGTTCATGTGAAAAAGAGGTAGTTTTTTTCTGTAGACACTCTTCTATATACCTGAGGAGTGTAGAAGGAAAGGAGCAGCAGCCTTTTTATTACTGGCTTCATTAGGCTACAGTTTTAGTGACTTAGACATTCAATAGGAGATGGTGTTATTGTTTAGAAAAAGCTAAAACAAGTTAACACAGTCTTGGACAATGTTAGGAAGGGCATAGCATCTGGGAGGCAAGATGTGACTGTTGTGCCTCCTGGTCATAGTCTGCCCTGATCAGAGCACATTTCAAGTACTGTCTTCTGCCTTGGGTACCACATTTTAGGAAGGACACTGATAAACTGGAATATATCCAGAGAATAACAGTATGCTAGGCACTGATATACTCAAATGGGTCTGTGATCTCATTAATGTAGGCATTTTCTGGAGGTGAGGGGTGGGAGAGGAGGTATCTATAAAAAATGTGAGGATCTTCCTTAATTAATTCTGGCACCTTGAGGTGCTTGGGTATAAAGAAGGAGACAGAGTAGGTCTTGACCTGAAGATATTTCTATTCTACTGGAGAGATACAATAGAATGGTGAAAGGCCTAGAGAGATAATGCCATATTGGCCTCAGTTAAAAGGACATGGGATATTTAGCTTGGAGATAAGGAGAAAATGAGATGACTTTTCCTCTAGTTCTTTGAGAGTCTGTTTTATGGAAGAAAGATTAGGCTTATTCTTCTTGCCTCTTGAAGTATAACTGGAAGAATTTGGTAGAAGTTCCAGAAAGGTTTGCTGTATGAAAAATTCCCTAATAATGAGAACTATTCCAAAATAGAATAGATTGTTCCAGGAAGTAGTGAGTTTCCCCTTACTAGAGGGCTTTAAGCAGGTGTATGCAAGAACTGTTTGTGTGAATATGTATACATCAGAAGTTGACAAACACTATAAAAACCAGGCTGGATTTATTGTTTTATTGATTGCCTGGGTTTAGCAAAGTGATGGAGAGAATATTAACATAGATTAAACTTTAAAGTCTGAGCAGCTACATAGTGAAGTGAATAGAACCCTAACAGGCACTGGGGTCAAAAGCACTTGAATTCAAAATACTACCTCAGGTACTTACTAGCTACGTGACCCTGGGCAAGTCACTTAACGATACCAGTTGTATCCAAAATAAAAAGTTTTCCCAGCACCCTTTCTCTCTCTCTCTCTGCCCCTCCCCACTACTTTCACTCCCCCCATAGCTGATGCTTAAACACTTACCAGCACATCTCTGACTTCAAGCAAAGTTTGGATAACCACTTGTCAGACATGTAAAAGGGATTCTTGCTCATAGATCCATTGGAAGAACAACTATGAGTTCCCTTCTGACTCCAAGAGTCTATGATTCTATGATGAGTAATACACTTTCAACTCTATCCTGACTGACCCTATTTTCATGGGACGGGAAATTAGAGAACATGATCTCTAAGGTACTTCCGATTGTAAAATTCTGTGACCCTCCTTGTGAATCTCAACTAAGCTGGTGACTCATTACTCTACATTGTAATGAAAAATGCTTTGAAGTTAATCTATAGCTTGGTGTCTGCAGTCCTTCATGGACTGAATTACAGACTTGAGCCCTGACAGGTATCTAAGCTATAGGGAGATCGGGTAGAAAGAAAAGAACAGGTTCTCATTCCCACCTTGGCTTTGTCTATAGCACTAATCATCTCCTGTTGTGGCAATTATCTAGTTCAGCCTGGGGGCACTAGAGAACCTGCCTCCATCGCTCCTTCTCCCACCCTATCTGATCCCTGTCCTTGGTCCTAGTTTCCCATTCTTCTACCATGGCTGAATGAAATGTGGTTGCTTAAAATTAACTTTTCTGTAGTGTATGGCCACAGGGCAATTATGAGATTTGTTCTCTTTTTTTTTAACTCTCCGTTGTCCCTAAACTGAGCAAGTTATTGTTGCCACAGCAAATAGCTATAGCTGTATCTAAAGTCTGCCCCTTTATTTCTTTTTTTTCTATTTAAATATCTTTAACTTATTTTAAAATTCTTCTTGTTCTTTTGTATTTATATCATACTTGTTTCCAAATACATCCCCACTCTTGTCCTCCCTTAATCTATTCTAACCAACACATCAACCTAATCTGTACGTAACATTTCACATCCATGGACTACCACCTTGTCAAAGAAAGAAGGGAAGGTTTTCTCTTCTGACATCTGGAGCCAAGCTTGGGCAAAACAATTACTGAGTATCTGGTTTCTTTTTTGATCTTTCCTTTGCTTTTTTATTTCTACCATTACTTCCCAACTAATTCCTCCGCTCACCCGATTTATGTCTATCTGTCTGTTACCTTTTTTCCCACCAAAACTTGACTCTAACCTCACCCCGTCCATTCTTTTGGTTTTCCTTTCAATTGCTCTATGATCAAGTTATGTATTAGTAATGATAACTTACATTTTAAATGTTTCCTAGTTGATAAAAGCCTTCATGTGATCTTATTTTGTCCTCTGACAACACCGTGAATGATACCACAAATATTATTTTCAATATTTAGCTGAAAGAGGTAATGTATGATGGATAGAGGATTGACCAACAAGACATTGGTTCAAGTGCTTTTTATGACAAATATTGACTCTGAAACCTGGACAACTTACTTAACTCTCAGAGCTCTGGGCAACTCTCTAATTATCAAGTTTCTCAATCTGGGGTCTGTGCACTTAAAAAAAAAATGATAATGATATTTAAATATAATTGGTTTCCTTTTGTAGTATCATATACTTTATTTTATGTATTTAAAACCTTCTGAGGAGTCCATAGATTTTGTCAGATTGTCAAAGATATTCATGACACAAAACAAGTTAAGAATTACTGCTCTCAGATTAAATGTTGTAAATAAGGTGTCAGCTTGCATTGGGAGAGAGGAGTGTCCTCACTTGAGAGTTTCCTGTTATTGATGAAATGCCGGTTCTAACCCGTATCTGATTTTACAATTAAACAAGCTATGGATCAGCAAGAATATATATTAAGTTCACACAGTAAATTAGATCCAAAATTCAAACTCATATCTTTCCAGTTCTAAGCATAATAGGCAGAGAAAACCTTGTGTTCTCACATGTGCCAAGTACTGATCCCATTCAGTTTCAGGAACAAATGAGATCAAATGCATTTAGAGTATATAACCTCAGGCATTTATAATAGTAACATTTGAGAAATTTGAGCCCCATGGATTCTGAGATGTTAGCAATTTGGATATGCTTTTCTCTGCGTGCTTGGTTTCTTCTTCTTTCTCTGGGGTTGAGAGTTTCTGGTGCTGCCCTGGATGTAAATATAGATTTATTAGGGCACAGTGTAGAACCCAGATGCAGTAATGGCTACATCAGCTTAAACATATGCATTTTTTCAGTTTTATTACTTTCTATAATTTCATTCTTTTCATGAATTTAGAAAGGGACTTGCCAATTTTCTCTTCCCTTTAATTCCAAATTAGTGAATTTTAGCTACGTGTTACTTGATACTTGCAGTTACGTTATTTGAAAAGTATCTATAAGTCATCTCACATGTGTATGTCTTACCTTCTCAACTACAATTCATTAAGTATAGGGTCTATTTTGGTTTCTTGTATATAACTTAGCAGTAACTTAGTCCATGCTCACTAGGCATTCAATTAATATTGTTGACTTATTCCATGGGATCAATGACTAGAGAATAACTTTACAATAACATTAGCTCTACTAATTAAAATTAATCAGTCACTGAATCAGTAAATATTTATTATTCATAAACTTTCATTATCTCTCCAATCACTCAATCAGTAAATTTTCTTGGGTCTTCAGTATTTTAAAAAGAATATTTTGGGGAATAACCCATCTCTTCAAGCCATCATTTTTGTGGAATTTCTTAACCAGGGTCCATAGGTCCATGGATAGATTTCAGAAGATATATGAACTTGAATGGGAAAATATCACCTCTTTATTTTCACTGAACTCTAACCAAAATGTAACACTTCCTACAATTATGAAAAATTGCTCATATGAAAAATGCACAGTCATTATTGATTAGAGAAAAGCAAATTAAAACAACTCTGAGACTTCTGGTGCCAAGATGGTGAAGCCCTCCCAAATTCTCCTCCAAACAAATAGAAAAGGGCTTCAGAATTGGTCTAGGAGCAGGGAAACAACAAAGGTCTGTCTCATTGAGGTGGGAGGGGAGCAAGGTCCAAGAGCAGCAACAGCCAGCCTCACAGCAGGGGACCTGCAACAGGGCTCCAAGCCTGGGGCAATACAGCAGCAAAACCCCAAGTTCCCACAAACCAGCAGACCCCTAGGCAAGTGAGCAGTCTGTCAGACAGCACAGCAAGGCCCCACCACAGCAACCCCACTTCATTAGCAAGGCCTTGAAACCATTGTTGACCAATAGTGAAGTCCCACTAGGGACTGGCCAACAGTGAGACCCCAGCCCTGGGGCCTACCAGCAGAGAGACCCTGTGTCTATAGCAATCCAGCAGCAGGGCCCCACCCCTGAGACAGAGCAGCAACAAGATCTCTCCTCAAAGACCAGCTAACAGAAAGGCTCTGTTACCATAGCAACCCAGCAGCAAGCCCCTAGCAGCCCAGCCCCAGAGGAGGCCAGCAGCTAAACCCCACATCCAGAGGAGGCCAACAGAGAGGCCCTACACTTTAGTACAAGCCAAAAGGGAAGCTTACCCTGCAGAGAAAGCAAACAGCTAAGCCCTGAAGCCCAGAGAAAGCCAATAGTAAGAACCAGAGCCCCAGTACAGAAAGCCTGGGACAGAGCAGGACCAGAGTACAACTGTCATATAAGAACATAATTATTAACAAATTTAGCAAAGTTGTAGAATACAGAATAAATGCACACAAATCATCAGCATTTCTAAATATTACCAACAAAGTCTACCAGAAAGCGATAGAGAAATTTCATTTAAAATAACTGTAGACAACATAAAATACTTGGGAGTTTACCTGTCAACATAAACCCAGGAACTATATAAACATAACTATAAAAACACTTTTCACACAAATAAAATCAAATCTAAGCAATTGGAAAAACATTAATTGCTCATGGGTAGGCTGAGCCAATGTAATAAAAATAACAATACTATCTAATTTAATCTGTTTATTCAGTGCCATACCAATCAAACCATCAAAAATTATTTTATAGAGCTAGAAAAAGTACATAGAAGCTCAAGGATATCAAGGGAATTAATGAAAAAAATGAGAAAGAAGGTAGTCTAACTACCAAATCTCAAACTGTTTTATAAAGCAGTAATTATCAAAACAATCCCCAGCTAAGAAACAAAATGGTGAATCAGTGGAATAGATTCATTACAAATTAAATTATAGTAAATGACCGTAGTATATGGTAAACCCAAAGATCCAAGCTTTTGGAACAAAAACTCATTATTTACTAAAAACGGCTGGGAAAACTAGAAAACAGTATGGCAGAAATGAGATGCAGACCAACATCTCATGCTGTGTACGAAGGTAAGGTCAAAATGGGTTTATCTGTCCAATTTGTGGATAAAGGGGCAAGGGAGAGAATTTAGAACTCAAAGCTTTAAATAAAGATGTTTAAAAATTTAAAAGCAGCAACAACAACTGTGAGATACCACCTCACAACTATCAGGAAAATAACAAATGTTGGAGGGGATGTGGGAGAATTGAGATATTAATGTACTGTTAGTAGAGCTGTAAACTGATCCAATCATTCCTGACAGCAGTTTGGAACTATGTCCAAAGGACTATGAAGTTGTGCATACCCTCTGACCCTGCAATATTGCTACTAGGTCTATATCCTAAAGAGATCAAAGAAAAGAGAAAAGGACCTATTTATACAAAAATCTTTAAAGCAGACTTTTTTTTTGTAATGGCAAAGAATTAGAAATTAAAGAGCTGCCTATTAATTGGGGGAATAGCTGAACAAATTGTGGTATATGATTTTGATGGAATACTATTGTGTGATAAGAAATGATGAACAGAATGATTTCAGAAAAACTTAGAAAGATTTACATAAACTGATGCGAAGTGAAGTGAGCAGAACCAGGAGAACATTGTACATAGTAACAGAAATGTTGCAAGGAAGATCAACTGGGAACCACTTGGTTACTCTGATGACAACAATAATCAAAGGCAATTCCAAAGTACCCATGATGAAACATGCTGTCCCCCTCCAGAAAGTGAACTGATGAACTTGGAGTGCAGATGGAAACTGATTTTTTTTAAGTTTTCTTTATTTTCTTGTTTGTTTTTGTCTGTATGTTTTCTTTTGCAACATGATTGATATGTAAATATGTCTTGCATAACTTCACATGTATAATCATATCATATTGCTTGTCTTCTCAAGGGGTGGGGAAGGGGTGGTAGGAAGAGAGAGAATTTAGTATACAAAATTTTAAAAAAAAAGAAATGTTAAAATTTTTTTCCATGTATTTGGAAAATATTTAAGGAAACAAATTTTAAAAATTTAATGCATTATTTTCCTTAGTGAGTATTCTTTGACTTATTTTCCTCAAAGGTAGGCCAACTAGAAGGACCCTGAGAGTGTGGAGAATGTCTCTTCTCTTAGCTAGTGCCATTTGCTGTAGCTTCCACTGGTTGCATTCTTCCCCACTGTCCGGTGCCGATGAGAAGTGCCCCGTTTGCAGTTTTACACTTAATATCAATTAACTTTCAAAAGGAGATATATTTTGTTCTTCGTACAAATATTTACCTCCCCCCAACACTGGAGCATACTCTCATTTATGCCATCTTGGTCTATGGGGAGAGTGAGATCCATCTACATTTAACCACAATTCCTACATACTGTTGGTCCTAGCAAGCTCATTTGGTATAACTACTGGATGTTACACCAAATTATCTTGTCTCAGCTTCTGCTGGGTTGACTCTCAAAAGTAACTTCTGAAGGTCATTCCTTAATCCTCTGGGCCTTGATGTTGAGCTAGCTTCAAAAACTAGGATAATGAGATGCAGCTTTTTTTCACCTAAAATGAAAGAATATATAAAAAGCAGGAAAATAATCCAAACCTAGCTATGGCTATGTAGAGCGTAGCTAAGGAGAAAATCATCAAAAAGACTGGACTGAGACTGCCTCTGGGATTTTTGAAGATGCCCCCAGTTCTAGCTATATAGCCAATCAAAAAGCCTTCTAACCACTCGATTAGCAGACTGAAACTAATTAGCAGAACATTCCACTAATTATGGCTTTCCACATGGGCAGGCATTGATACAGATGCTTTATGCACTAGGCCTGTTACATTAAGAAGAGATCCTTAGGCTTCCCTCAAGGGGTCCATGACACAAAATAAATTTAAGAATCTCTGTCCTAGAGTATCTCTCTTTTCTACCTTTTGAAAGAGAAGTCTGTCCTTACTGCCTTCACTTTCCTTCTCAGAAGAGTATTTTCAAATGCATAAATACTCTAATAAATATGTATTCACATCCAGGACAACACCAAAAATTCCCAACCTCACAGGAAGCAGGAGAAATCAGGTCTGCCAGGACAAAGACTATCCAAATTACCAATCTATGCCCTCCTAAACCTTTCATAATCTGGCTTCCTGAACACAGCTGCTCTCTCTCAGATTACCACTGATGTAGTATTTACATTGCTAAAATGAAAGGTCTCTTTCGAGTCTTCATTCTATTTGTATTTTCTGGAGCATGTAACATTGTGTGCCACTCCCTTCTTTTGTTTACTCAGTCTTTGTGACCTTGGAGTCTACATAACTCTATACCAGCAGCAGCAGCAACAGCAGCAGCTAACATTTATATAGCAATTTAAGGTTTGTAAAGTACTTGACAAATATCTCATTTTCCCCTCACACTAACTCTGGGAGTTAGGTGCTCTTTTTATCCTCATTTTACAGGTGATGGCACTGAAGTAGAAGGAGGTTGATGACTTGCGCAGGGTTGCACAACTAGTAAGTCTCTAAGGCTGGATTTAAACTAAAGTCTTTTTGATCCTAGGTCCAGTATGCTATCCACTGTACCACCAAGCTGCCTATGATAATAAAATAAATAATAAGATAAATTGAAAATAATGAAATTATTTTCATAGGCAGCTAATCTAATGTCATACAACAGACATATCTGGAAAGATCATTTTGTTGAACCCCTTCATTTTATAGTTGAGAAAATTGAGGTCAAGAGAATTTAAATGACTTGTCCAAAGTCACATATGATCAGAGCCTAGATCCCTAGGTCCCCTGACTCAAAGTCCAGGGCTCTTTACACTGCATCATATAGATTTTTATTTATTTTCCCACTTGCCTGGCTTTCAATCTTTTTTTTTTTTTTGATGGTTTATTGTCTTCCTCCTGCCCTTTAAATGTTGGTGGCCCACTAAGCTCTGTTCTCAGGTCAGTCTTCTTCTCTCCCCTAGTGATCTTATCCACTCTCATAGTTTGAGTTATTATCCCCTTTAGGCTGGTTGCTTCCCGATAGATTCCCAGCCTCATTATCTGACCTGAATTCTGGTCCTACATCTCCAGCTCCCAGATGGACATTTAGGATCTCAAACTCTGCAAAGTGAACTGATCTTCTTCTCCAGTGAGAACTTATCCTAACTTCCCTTTTCTTACTGATGGCATTGACATTCTTCCAGTTAGCTAGGCTTGAAACCAGGGGTCATCTTTGACTCTTTCCTCTCCCTCATTCAATAAATTGTCCAATCTTGTAGATTTTATTTCTAAACATCTGCTATATACATTCACTTCTTTCCACCTCCATAACCTCATCTCTTCTTGGCTTGGCTGATGGAATAGTTTCTTAACTAATCTCCTCGACTTCTGTCTCTTCCCCCTTTTTTCACTGTCAAAAATAATCTAAGTTTGATCATAAATTTGATCATGTTAATTTATTTCTCAAAAACTTTCATAGGTTTCTCACTGCCCATGGAATAAAATATGGATTCCAACTTGAATTAAAGACCAGCCTACCTTTTTAGCCTTATTTCACATTATTTTGCCACTCTTAGTTCCTGCCAAACAAGACTTGCTATCCGTTCCTGGACCTTGTCTAGCACTTCCTCATCTCCATGCATTCACACAGGTTGTTCCAATGGTCAGGGACACCTTCCCATTACTAGCCATTGAAATTTTATTCTTCTTTCAAGACTTGCCTCAGGTACTACATCCTTCATGGATCTTCCTCAATTACCCTTAGCTGAGAGAGTTCTCCCTCCTCACACTCTCTTAGATTATATCATCTGGCTCTCTCCTTTGTCCTCATGACATGAATTTCTTTGGCAGTTATGTGAACCCTATGAATCTCTTCTCAGAAGAATATTTTTAAATGTATAAAATATAACACATAGGATTACAAAGAAAACCAATTACATTGAAGTATTATTATCAAAATTTTTTTAAAAGTTCATGGACCCCAGGTTAAGAACTCCTACTTTATCTCATATAAAACTTATTTTTATCTAGTCTTTATCTCTTCAATGCTTTGCACACAGTAGGTCCTTGGAAAATTTTTGTTTAATGAATCATAAAGAAGCATTTTCAAATAATTTTGGTACATCTTTTAAAATGCAAAACTGGTAATCAGACAAAAACTGACATTGTTCTAAATAAATTATTTATTTTATTTAATAATTTATAACATGCCCATCAATAATATATCTAAGCAGAGAACATTCATTCACTACAAGTTAAGTGCCAAAAAATCAGATTAGAATCATCTTTCTCACTACTTGGCCCCCCTAACATTTGTACAATCAATATTTTCCCAGAAGCTACCAAAAGTTTAAAGTCAGTTCAACCACAAGATAGAGCAAACATAGGGCTGACATTTTGCCCATCCAGCTTAAATAACAGTAATAATTTCCCAGGGTTTAAACTTATATTAAATACCATTAATGTGGCAAATATTCTACATACAAGTCAAATCGACCTTACAAAGAAATCAGTACAGGAAATAAAGTCTTTTCTGGGTGAGTAGTTCCCTCTCATCTGCTCTCAAGAGCTCGATCTTAAGAGACAGTTGGAAGTAGTCCAGTCAAATCAGTCTGTTGCAACTCAGTATAGGAAAGAGCTTTATGAACAGAGGTAGGTCTTTTCTAATGAGTATTTTTCCCAAGGTGTTGCTTATCAATAAAGAGTCTTGGAGCACAAATGCTATAAAATGTATCAAATCATCAAAATACCCCAAACAATATGAAGCCATTTTAATAAAGCATCAAGTTAAAACAGCTTTTTCATCTTGCCAACACCACTGGGGTATGCCAGTTGCTTTTTTTTTTTTTTTTTCAGATGCCTGATACTGAACACTGAAGATCAATGAACTGAGGCTTTTATATGCCTCAGTAAGGAAGAAATTCGAAGGACTGTTCCTCCTTGAAAAGCCTCCAGAATTCATTATGTCTCCATTTGTGAGGTCAGAGGCTATGTGGTTGACTAACAGGTGATGATAATATTAAGTGACAGCTTGTTTAACAAGGACTGGTGCTTATAGTTTCCTCAATTTCCCCATCTTTAAAATGAAGGGATTGTATTAATCCCTAAATCTATTTAGGATTCTAAATCTATGCTCCTAATCTTCAGGCTATTGTCAATATTAATAATAAATTATCATTATTGGTTTATGATTTATATTAAAATAATTTATAATTATTTATTATTAATTTGGTGGTTACATAACACTGAGGAACTCAGAGTACTTAATTAGAATATGATGGTTATTCTTGGTGTTTACCCTAAAAAAAAAATGAAGTCTGGGTATCAGGAGACCTATTACATAGTCTTGGCTCTGTGGTAAACAAGCTATGTGAGTGCCTTGGGTAAACAGTCTTGTAATTTGGGGGATGGAGGGTGGGGGCTTTCTTCTTCTAAAAAATGAGAAGGCTAGAATAGATTAAGCCATCAATGAACAAGTGTTTGTTAAATGCCTGCTATATGCTAGAACTTGAAGATATAAAAATAAAAACGAATATTACCTTTCCTCAAGGAGTTTGTATTCTGATGGGGAAAACAACATGTACACGGAAAAACAGATATATAACATATTCAGAAAAAATATATAAAGTCATTTGAGGGTGAGAGAGGCATTAGCAGCTGGGGGAATAAGAAAAAAGTCTCATGGAGTCAGTAGCTCTTGAGCTTGGCCATAAGAAAGCTAGAAATTCTAAGAGGCAGAAAAGCAGTGGGGAGAGACTGTTATCTGTGACAGATAGGAAGTAAGCCAGTAAGTCTGGATTGTAGAGTATATAGAGGGAATAATGTATAATAAGCCTGGAAAGGTAGGATGGAGTCAGGTTGTGAAGGGCTTTAAATGCCAGAGGAGTTTTTATTTGATCCTAGAGGCAATAGGGAGCTATTAGAGTTTCTGGAGTAAGGAAATAACATGGTCAGATCTGTTCTGTAGGAATATCACTCTGGAAGCTATGTGGAGTATGAATTGGAGGAAGAACAATTATTAGGATGCTCTTGCAATAATCTAGGTGAGAGACAATGAGAGCCCGAACCAGCCTGAACATGGTGGCTGTGTGAATGGAGAGAAGAGGAAGGAGCTGAGTTATATTCCTTCCAGCTCTAATCGTCTATGGTTCTATGCTCCAAATGTCAAGTACTTCTTTCTTTGTTACTCTCTGTTGTAATGTGAGAAAAATAGCAACAACTCATTATGATAAGTTTCAAACACATACTGACTCAGTAAAGTTACCAAATCTCATCACAATAATTCCTAGTGTGATCACAGAAGACCAGGTCATAGCTCACTCTCAGTGACCATAAATAGAAAAAGCAAAGATGTTTCTGATTTAAGATTCAATAGAGAATTTAAGATTAATTTAAGATTAATAGAGACAGACAAGACAATTTCCCTGGGGTCTGAACACCATGGAAGGAAACCAAGGGTGTTCCATCTCCAATTCACACATGAGGATATGTAGAAATAGAAACCCAAGAGGACTCTTAATTTCATGACCCTGTCTGAATTGGTTGCAGAAATAATCTATTTCAATGTGGAAGCATTTTTATTCTGTCTCCCCGATAATATGGCCAGCCTCAAGGATGAACCAGAGTGGGAAGAGGCATATTCCATTCCATTCACTTCTCCATGATGCCCAGTCTTTCCATTTCTGCTTTGAACACAAGAACATTAGCTCCTTCTTCCCCCAGCCCTCTCTGGCTGAGTTTTCTTTCTGCCAGAGGCGATGACTGCTGTCTGAGCATTTGCTGAAAGATACTTTTACTATTGTTACATCAATTTCCCTGTTTCCTGTGGCTGATCTACTTGAGCCACTGATATGAAGTAGGGCTAAATCTCCTAAAGTTTGGGAAGAAATGCTTCTAATATATCTTCAGGTTTCTATGAGAGTGAAATACTGTAATGGAAAAAGCAATGAACTTGGAATAAGGACATCAGAGTGGGCATAAACAAGTCATAGTTTCTTTCCGAGCTTCCATTTTACCATCTATAAAGTGGGGGATAACACTATTTGACCCTGCCTACCTCACAGACTTCTTGGGAGAAGAGTACTTCATCGAAGATATGTGCTGCATAAATGTGAGTTATGGCTGCTGCTGTTGGATTCTATTATGAAAATATATTGCAAATGTTCTCTGTATACATGATTCTCTAGAAGTTGCTGATTCTTGAATCGAAGGAACTTTGATTCCTCAAGAACAGATGGAATATTTATTTCAGCAGAGGGAAGTAGAGTCTGTAAGAGAGAGATAATCTTTTTTAGTAATCTACAATTGAAAACCAATTATGCTGGAAATGATTGGCACCAAGATTTAGTAGGAGAGAATTATTTCCTCGTAAGAAATCCTCAACCAAAATGGTGAGACTGTACTGAGTTAACCATGCTAGGAATGCTGATGTTATACTTGGTGTGCCTAACTAGTTATTGTTCATCTGTTTCAGGCCCATCTGACTTTTTGTGACCCCATTTAGGGTTTTCTTGGCAGAGATACTGAAGTGGTTGGCCATTTCCTTCTCCAACTCATTTTACGGACGGAAACTGAGGCAAACAGAGTTAAGTGACATGTCTAGGGTCACAGAGCTAGTAAGTGCCTGAGACAGGATTTGAACTCAGGTCTTCCTGACTCCAGGCTAGATACTCTATCCGCTTCATTATGCCTAGCTAGAAAGTCAGACAATTGTATATGATAGACAGAAAGAACAATGTAATAGTTAATCCCTCCAGTCAGAAAGGAGTATTAGAATATTCTCTTGATGCTGGTAATCTGTGGACTCGATGATCAGAAGCTGATTTCTAACAAAATATTGAGCAGTGTCTGGGAGCAGGGAGATTCTTTAGTTAATGTGAAGGCATAGAAGTAGTTAGATTGTGGATCAAATTGTTGTCGCTGGAGTGTTAATCATCTGTGTATGAATGGGAGGTGAGTTTCAGGCACAGATCCCTTGTTCATTTGCAGATGAGCGTCTGGTTTTTGTGAATGCCTGGAAGACTTAGTTGCAGCTTCCACCCTACTCTCTAACTTGGATGACTCTTGCTTTAGTAGTATGGGAGTGATTGAAAAGTAAGGTATTGAACAGAAGTAGGCTTCCCTAGACTACATCTGTGAAAGAGATTGGTGCAAGATGAATGGCTTGATACTGAGGGGCAAGGGATTCAAGGGTAAGGGACAATGTAGAGTTGAACTGGTTGACTATAGGGTCAAATCTGTGAAAAGAAGAAAGTTAAGCCAGAGTAAAGGACTAGTAGAACAGAGAGAAATGGAATGACTGGAGATTATAATGAGGCAAAAGAATAGATTTAACAGGAGGGAAAGAGGCGGAGGGAACAGGAGGAGTGCTTATGGTCCCAGAGAGGAATTTTAGAGTTCAGGATCATGGACGCAGAGAGTTATGTGTATATGATGAGATCCAGGTTATGTCATCCCTCTGGGTGACTGCAGCAGCATAAAAGTATTGTGTTGTTCTGTTGTGTCCAACTCTTTATGATCTCATTTGGGATTTTCTTGACAAAGATACTGGAGTAGTTTGCCATTTTCTTCACCAGTACAGATGAAGAAACTGAGGCAAACAGGGTTAAGTGACTTGCCCAGAGTCACACGACAAGTAAGTGGCTAAGGCTGGATTTGAATTTGGATCTTCCTGACTACAGGCTTAGTACTTTATCTTCTGTGCCACTCTAGCTGTCCTAGAATAGAAATATGGATCATTCAGTTTAGGACATTAATTAACTGGGAAGACAGGGCATTCGAGGGAAGATCAAATGTGTATTTTGAAGCTCCCAAACAGAAGGGGAGGCATTAGGATGAAGAAGACTATGAACCAAACATACCAAACTCCATGAAAAAAGAATGGCCTAAGGTATAGTAGAGTTGCTAGAGTTAGAAGAGTGCTAGAGTTAGAAGGCCTAGGTCCTGAGTCTGGAACATCAGGAATATTGACGTTCAAATCACCTTGGACAATTATGAGCTTTGTGACATAGGCAAGTTATTTGACATCTAAGCCTCAGTTTCCTCATTTAGAAAATGAGAATAATGACACGTACCTTCCCCAATTGATAAATGGTCAAAGGATATGAACAGGCAATTTTCAGAGGAAGAAATTAAAGATATCTATAGTCATATGAAAAAATGTTCTAAATCACTTTTGATTAGAAAGGTGCAAATCAAAACAACCCTGAGGTACCACATCACACCTATCGGATTGGCAAACATGATAGAACAAGAAGATGATAACTGTTAGAGAGGATATGAGAGAGTTGGAACACTAATACATTGTTGGTGAAGCTGGGAGCTGATCCAACCATTCTGGAGAGCAATTTGGAACTATGCCCAAAGGGCTACAAAAATATACATACCCTTTGACTCAGTAATATTGCTTCTAAGACTATATCCCCAAGAGATGATAAAAATGGGAAAGGGTCCCACATGTACAAAAATATTTCTAGCAGTACTCTTTGTGGTGGCCAAAAATGGGAAACCAAGGGGATGCCCATCAATTGGGGAATGACTGAGTAAATTACGTATATGAATGTAATGGAACGCTATTGTGCTATAAGAAATGATGAACAAGAAGACTTCAGAGAGGCCTGGAAAGACTTATATGATCCGATGCTTACTGAAAGGAGAAGAACCAGGAGAACTTTGTGCATAGCAATGACCACAACGTGTGAGAATTTTTCTGGTAGACTTGGAACTTTGTAGCAATGCAAGGACTTAAAAAAAAAATTCCCAATGGTCTTCCAAGGAAAAATGCCTTCCACATCCTGAGAAAGACCTATGGAATTCAATCGCAGAATGTAGCAGATCATTTTTTGGTGTATGTATCGCATTTTGGTTTGTTAGATGATTTCTCCCATTCATTTTAATTCTTCTATACAGCATGACTATAGGGAAAATGTATTTAATAGGAATGTATGTGTAGAACCTATATAAAATTGTATGCCATCTCAAGGAGGGAGGGAGGAGGGAGGAAAAAGTAATAATCTAAGTTATATAGTAGTGATTGTGGAACACTGAAAATAAACAAAATTAACTTAAAAAAAGTAATGATACCTACCACACAGTTTTGTTATGACACACAAATACACTTTACAAATTTCAAGACTATAAATAATAGTAATAGTAGTTATCGATATAATTGCTAGGATAAAGACACATATAGGTAGAGAGAATTTCAGAGGAAGAGAGTTTGATAAGTAATAAGGAGAGAGAGAAGGTCAATGTGGAATACAGAGTATGCTAACTCCTGCTCCTGGCTCAATGTATAAAGGACACAAGAGAAAATACATCTAGTGCTAGTGAGAGTGTCCAGAGATATGGTGTGGTTATCTAGAAGGTAACAGCTTTCCATGGATATAAGAAGGTAGAAATGGTGAGAGAAAATATCCAAGGTAAAAATAAACTTATTTAAAAATTTGTTTAAATTAAATTTTTTTAGTGAACAAAAATCTAGTTTCTCTCCCGCCCACCAACCAGTTCCTAAATTTTTTTTTAAAGAAAGAAAAATGAAACCCTTATTACATTTATGCAGAGTAAACCATAATAAATTACTTCATAGGCAATGTCCAAAAATATGTCTCAATCTGCACCCTGAGCCATTGTCTCTCTGTCAGGAGATGGATCCTCTAGAATTGGGGTTAGTCATTGCACTGATTTGAGTTCTTAAGTCTTTTTAAAGTTTTTTGCCTTCAGTGTGTAATTTTTTTCTTCTGGTTCTATCACTTCACTCTGCATCAGTTCAAAAAAGTCTTCTCAAGTTTCTCTGAAACCATCCTCTTCATCATTCCTTACAGCAGTATTCCATTACATTCATATAATATAATTTGTTCAAGCCATTCCTCCATTTCTCCATTAATGGGCACTTTTTTCTTTTCTTCCTTCCTTCCTTCCTTCCTTCCTTCCTTCCTTCCTTCCTTCCTTCCTTCCTTCCTTCCTTCCTTCCTTCCTTCCTTCCCTCCTTCCCTCCTTCCCTCCTTCCCTCCTTCCCTCCCTCCCTCCCTCCCCTCCCTTCCTTCCTTCCTTCCATTCCTTCCTTCCTTCCTTCCTTCCTTCCTTCCTTCCTTCCTTCCTTCCTTCTCTTCTTCCTTCTTTCCTTCTTTCTTTCTTTCTTTCTTCTTTCTTTCTTTCTTCTTTCTTTCTTTCTTTCTTTCTTTCTTTCTTTCTTTTCTTTCTTTCTTTCTTTCTTTCTTTCTTTCTTTCTTTCTTTCTTTCTTCTTCTTTCTTTCTTTCTTTTCTTTCCTTCTTAAAACCCTAAACCCAGTTCACTCTGAAGCACATAGATTGGACTACAATAGGCCCCTGCCCAAGCTTCACTTCATGGCCATTTTTTTTAACCTTCCTATCTTAAAATGAATCTCAATAGTAACTGTTTCTCTTTGAAAAAGTAACCCTGAGGGACTTGTCCTCCCACTTTCACTTTTTTTTCTTTTTCTAATTAAAGTGGCCATCCCTTGACTACTTCTTAAAGAGGCCTATTCACTGAATGGGCATTCCCTAACTCTAAGTGAGTACCTGAAAAGGCCTTAGCCTAAAAGAGCCAGGGTTTCCTATTGCATCCTGGGTCATCTCCAGGCATCTTGATGAATATCTGACCACTGGACCCAGATGGCTCTGGAGGAGAAAGTGAAGCTAGTGACCTCCCTTATTCAAATCAAAGTCAACCGGAAATCATGTCATCATTTTTCTGATGCCATGGTCCTCTTTGAAAATGGACAAACACAATAACACACAATAGGTACCTCTTTAATTTCTAGTATTTTATCATGAAAAAAGGTAGCTTTAAATATTTTTGCACATATGTTACCTTTTACACTGTCTATTTGCTTGGTTTTTTTTGGAGTGTGGAGTATAAGCCAAATGATGGTATCACTGGGTCAAAGGTTAAGCACAGTTTAATTACTTTTGGAGAATAGTTACAGAAGATGACATAAAAGGAAAATGACAGATGTTGAAATAGGCACATTGATATGATTGGTGGACTTGTGAATGGGTGCAACTATTCTGGAAAGCAATTTGCAATCATACACAAAAGATTACTAAATGATATGTCCTTAGACCCAGATTGCTACTACTCTGGCACATGGAGCAGGTACAGGGATTATGAGAAAAAGAGGTTGGAATTTACTAGCCACATGAGGAGAATTATTTGAATGGGACTTCCATTTTCAAGGACTCTGTGATGACAGAGGATGATATGTTTGCTCTTTCAAACAAAAGAGAAGTAGAGACAGTGTGTCAGGTTTTTAGGTTGATAAATATCTGGTGATGAACTCCACAAGGACATGAGTGGACTTATATTCAATATCAATTCCTTTACCTCATTCGAATATAGAGGGGGATCATACATCCTACCCAAGAAGCAGATCGTGTTTGAGCTTAGTGGCTGAAACCCTCTACTCATGGAAAGGCTTAATGTCTGAAGGTACTAAATTACCAAGAGTTGAGAGTTCCTTTCCTCAAATGGTTGTGTAGAACAGTTAATGCCTCTCTATATAGCATGGATTGCTAGGATAAAGCTTCCAAATCTAGTCCTTGAGCAGCAGTATTGATGTTGTAACACAGAACAGAATAGTTGTAGCCAACCAACAATTCTAGAGTCTAGAGGTTTTCCAGACCCATGTCTGAGAAGGGCCAGGATTAGAGACCTAGTTTCCGAGAAGCAGTGCTGGGACAGAAATCTTGGTATCAAAGGAGACTCCTACCTGCATGAATATTTGATCATTAAAGGAAAGTCAGAATGCTGTTATGATGTTGCTTGGCAGAATAAGTACAACTTCTAAGCAGAATAGAAAATTCAAGGCTGGTTTTGATGTGTCACAGGAATGGAAGTCCCATCTTCCTATGTCAGTGACAGTAAATATCTAGGGAAGAATAGTTGCTAGAGAAAGAATTTTATTTAGTATTAGCAGAGGCCTCCACCTGGCTGGACACTGAGTGGTAATGGAGAGCTGTAACACTGTTACGGTGATTCAGGGAAGAACAGATACTGCATCCCCTGTCGGAGAGGCAAACTCTGGAGGAACTATAATAGAAAGCTGCAGGGGGAATTGATCAAAAGCCATAGGAGGGACTGCTATGAAGGAGATGACTAATGTCTGACAGCATAGGATTGCTAAAGGAGCCATGTGGAAAATAAGAGGGAGGTATCTGCTGAGAGCTAGGAGAACTATGGGGAGGAGTTCCTGACACTGCCTGTTGAGAGATTATAGGAGATACTATTCCTGGCAATGCCAGCAGGGGCAAGTAGGGAAAAACCTGCTTTTTCATAAGTTGCTGAGACTGTATACACCTTCGAAAGGCAATTGCTCACTGGAGGGTATCTTATTTTTCAAGTATTTTGGTGGGAGTTCTATTTTGTTCTCTTTGACCTTTCATCTTTCTTCTGTTCTGTTGAACTCTTTGTACATAGGGGGCTGGTCTCAGTATTCTGGGGATGGAAGTCAGTCCATGTAGAGATTTTCCCCAGATTATCTACGTGGAAACTGTGTCACAAAACTATTACTCACAGTTGCACATGTCCTATCCCCCTCCATCACTATATCTCCTACTTCTCAGGATACTCTCTTTAATAACAACAACACCAAAAACAAAAACCGAGAAGATCTCAGAAAATACCCAACTTAGATATGTTGCATAAGACAAAACCTGATTAATAACCTCTCAGTGGATACTATTCAGAACTAGAGCTAGAATTCTGTTTTTTTTTTTTTTTTTTTTGAGAGGGAAGACAAGGCAATTGGGGTTAAGTGACTTGCTCAAGGTCGCATATCTAGTATGTCAAGTATCTGAGGACAGATTTGAACTCAGGTCCTTCTGATTCCAGGATAGGTGTTCTACTTGATGCACCACCTAGCTGCCCCTAGAAGTTGAATTCTTAACCAATGATGGGATGACGGTCAGAAAAAATAAATGGGAAATTTTGATGATGTGAAATTACAACACTTTTACACAAACAACATAAATGCAGCTAGCATAAGAAAGGAACTTGCTGACAGGAGAAAAATTCTTTGCATCAAATATTTCTGATGAAACTCTGGTATCTAAAATATACAAAGAATTAGCATAAACATATAAGACCTAGTATGGTTCTCTAATAGATAAGTGACCAAAGTGTATGAGCAAACAAGTCTTAAGAGAAATGCTAATTTTTAATGATCATTTGAAAGACTGTTAAAATTAATTAACAATAAAAAAAAGTGACTAAAAAAAACACACAACCAAACTCTGAATTTCATTTCACACCCAGTAAATAGAAAAATGACAAGAAACAGAAATACTCAAAGTTTAAAGAAAAAACAACACCACCATACACTAACATGTAGTTGGTGGAGTTGTGAATTGGTCCTGCTGTTCTGGGAAGCAATTTGGAATTATCCTAAGGAAGTGAGGAGAATGGCTAACCTATTTGACCCAGAGATCCCACTATTAGGAAAAAAGTTAGGAAGATCAAAGATGGAAAGCTCTCCATCTTTGCTATGAATGTATTCATAGCAGCACTTTTTTTTTTTGTCACAGAAACTGGGGAATGGCAAAACAAATTATGGTACATAAACATACCATGCTATAAGAAATAACGAATATGAAGAATTCAGAGAAGCACGGGAAGACTTATATGAACTGATAGAGACAAGCAGAACTAGGAAACCAACATCTGCAAATGTAAAACATTATAACCAGTGCTTTGTTTTTATGTTAATTTTTTTTTGGGGGGGGGAAGTCTTTAATGTTAGGAGAATTAATGAAAAAAAGGTAGGAATGAAGAGGACCTAAGAGTATCAGATCTTATACTTTAAAGCTGTAGTTATCAAAACAATTTGGTACTAGGTAAGAAACAGAGAGGTTGATCAGTGAAACAGATTAGGTATATGATACATAGAAAACATTTGCAACAAGTTTTTCTGTTAAAGGTGTCATTTCTAAGATACATAGAGAACTGAGTAAAATTTATAAGAATAAGAGCAATTCTTCTAATTCTTACATGTTCTAACAATATGAATAGTTAGTTTTTGGAGGAAGAAATCCAAACTATCTGTAGCCACATGAAAAAATGCTTCAAATGAATGGTGTCTAACTCAGAAAGGGATCCCTGCAGGCCACATATTGACTTAGAAAATCACAAAATAACATCATCCATATTCTATTACAATTATATTTTAGTCTGATTTTGTCCCCACTGATCTGACTGCTTGAAGTCTGTGGACCATTGATTTTGACACCTCTGGTCTAAATCATTAATGATTAATAAAATGCAAATTAAAATAACTCTAATGTACTGTCTCACTCATCAGATCAACAAAGTAGACAAAAAAGAAAGAAAAACAATTACATCTTTTAGAGACTATGGGAAAACAGGCACATTAATACATTCTTGCTAGAGCTCCTAACTGATCCAGGCATTCTGGAAAGTGTTTTGGAACTATATTGCAAAGCTATTAAACTATGCGTACTTTTTGACCCAGCAATACTAGTACTAGTCCTATATCCAAAAGAGATCAAAGAAAGAGAAGGACTCACATCATCTGGGCACGGGCTGAACAAGTTATGGTATGTAATATGTTGGAATACTATTGCATTTTAAGAAATGATGAAGAGTATGTTTCAGGGAATCCTAGGAAGACCTGAGTGAACTTACACAAAGTAAACTGAACAGAACAAAGAGAATAGCTTACTTACATAATAACAATAATATTATAAATATCAACAACTTTAAAAAACTTAGAACTCCAGGTAATACAATGACGAACTACAGTTCCAGAAGACTCATGATGAAACATGCTGCACATCTCTAGACAGAGAGCTGATGGACTCTGTAGACTGTAGCATTTTTTGGGGTGGGGGGAGTATGGCTAATTTTTGAATTGGTTTTGCTCAACTGTGCAAGTTTGCAGTGGTTTTTGCTTTTCTTGCTTTCTCAAGTTACAAATATTATCTTTCCATGTAGGAATGCAAATAGTTCAACTTTAGTAAGTCCCTTATGATTTCTCTTTGCTGTTTACCTTTTCATGCTTCTCTTGATTCTTGTGTTTGCAGGTCAAATTTTCTTTTCAGCTCTGGTCTTTTCATCAAGAATGCTTGAAAGTCCTCTATTTCATTGAAAGACCATATTTTCCCCTGAAGTATTATGCTCAATTTTTCTGGGTAGGTGATTCTTGGTTTTAGTCCTAGTTCCTTTGACTTCTGGAATACCATTCCATACCCTTCGATCCCTTAATGTAGAAGCTGCTAGATCTTGTGTTATCCTGATTATATTTCCACAATACTTGAATTGTTTCCCTCTAGCCACTTGCAATATTTTCTCCTTAACCAGGGAACTCTGGAATTTGGCCACAGTGTTCCTAGGAGTTTCTCTTTTTGGATCTATTTCAGGAGGTGATTGATGAATTCTTTCAATATTTATTTTGCCCCCTGGCTCTAGAATATCAGAGCAGTTTTTCTTGATAATTTCATGAAAGATGATGTCTAGGCTCTTTCTTTGATCATAGCTTTCAGGTAGCCCCATAATTTTTAAATTGTCTCTCCTGGATCTATTTTCCAGGTCAGTTGTTTTTCCAATGAGACATTTCACATTATCTTCCATGTTTTCATTCTTTTGGTTTTGTTTGGTGATTTCTTGGTTTCTCAGAAAGTCATTAGCCTCCATCTGTTCCATTCTAATTTTGAAAGAACTATTTTCTTCAGTGAGCTTTTGAACCTCCTTTTCCATTTGGTTAATTCTGCTTTTGAAAGCATTCTTCTCCTCATTGGCTTTTTGAACCTCTTTTGCCAATTGAGTTAGCCTATTTTTCAAGGTGTTATTTTCTTCAGCATTTTTTTTTGGGGTCTCTTTTAGCAAGGTGTTGACCTGCTTTTCATGCTTTTCTTATATCTCTCTCATTTCTCTTCCCAGTTTTTCCTCCCCCTCTCTTACTTGAATTTCAAAAGCTTTTTTGAGCTCTTCCATGGCCTAAGCCCATTGAATATTTATTTTAGATGTTTGGGATACAGAAGCCTTGACTTTTATGTCTTTCCATGATGGTAAGCATTGTTCTTCCTCATCTGAAAGGATGGGAGAAGATATCTGTTCACCAAGAAAGTAACCTTCTATAGTCTTACTTTTTCCCCCTTTTTTTGGCATTTTCCCAACCAGTTACTTGACTTTTGGTTCCTTTGTCAAGAGTAGGATATACTCTGGAGACCTGTAAGATCTCAGTTCCTCCAAGGAGGCACAATCAAGCGTGTACTGGTCTGAGCACAGAGAAGAATTTTTGTGCCCAGAATCTTAGCAGTTTCCTCTCTACAGGCACCTGGCCTCCTTCCGTCATGCCAGCACTGGGGCTGATTTTCAGATAAGCTGTGGGGGCAGGGTCATCATTCAGTGTGAGATAAAGAGCAGCTCCCTCAGGGCCTCTATACAGGGCTGAGGTAAGAATGGGTTGCTCAGTGCCTCCAGGAATTTTACGCTTCAGCAAGGGATGTGGCTGCTGTAGGGGCTGTGGTAGGAACTGCTGCAGATGTGGCCTCTGTGGCAGCTGCCTAAGGCTGGAGCTATGGGAATGCCCTTCTCCTTTCCCTGCCAGCTAAAAAACCCCATCACTGACCTTTGGCGCTTGTGGGTTGAGGGATCTGCGAACCCACTGCTACTAGGACTAGGGATTCCGAGACTGGAGATTCCACCCCTGAGAGCTGTTCAGGAGCCACACCAATCAGAGAAGGCTGGGCTGGGCTCTGTTCCACGTCTGGTGCAACAGATGTTTCCCATGGGCCTTTCAGGTCACCCTGGGCTGGCAATCTCCTCCACTCTGTTGTTCTCCACTTCTGCTGCTCCAAAATTTGTTGAGTCCCTCTCTACAGGTATTTTATGGGCTGTGTGGGGAAAGCCTGCCTTTGTGTGTCTTTCTACTCCACCATCTTGGCTCCACCCCTACATTAATTTTTAAATATAACCCTTCTCATTGAAACTGGGTTAGATAAAATAAAGAGAAAAAAGTTTAGCAAAGTCAACTGACATAGACAAATACAAAGAATACAGAGAAACATTAGATCTGTAATCTGATACAGAGTAAAATAAACAGAATCAGGAAAACATTACATATAGTTGCAACAGTGTAAACAGAAAGAAAAATAAAATGAAATCAAATGTTGTATATTTATAAAGGTCAAGCTTGGCCTCAGAGGGAAGAAAATACACTTTTATCCTTTTATTGTAGAGGTGGGGGACTCTGTGTTTGTGTGTGATATTATATGCTGGTGGCCTTGACTGGGGAATTATGGTTCTGCTAAACTTTTTTCTTCTTTGTTTTAAATTTTTATTGAAGAAAATGATGTGAGCAGGAGAGGACAAAGGGATGTACTCAGAAATGAAATAAATGTAAAAGGAAGTAATGCATCTTTCAAAAAATGCTCATCACTCTACTTATGTTGCCATTTTTTCTGTATTTGAAGCCCAGGGAGCTAGATTTGCTCTGCCCCTCTATTCAATATAATACAGACCAGACTCAACGCACAGCCGGAGCTTTCCAATATCAGCCCAACTATCTCCTCTCTCTGGCTTTTACATTCACTTTATTTTCTTCATTGCTCCAGCTCTATTTATGAGTAGGACCTTTTGAAAATCACTTAATCTTCCTGGGCCTCAGTTTCCTCATCTTTAGAATGAGGGTGTTTTATTAGATGACTTCCAAGATATCTTCTAGTTCTAGATCTATGATCCTGTAACATATAGAATGCATTTTCCTGCCCAATCTCATAGTATTAGATTTTAGACACAATTCATGCTTTTATTGTTCAAATTTAAACAAAAACAAGTATTACTGGGGCTTCAGGACTTCCCTTATTCTCTTGTCTAGGGTAGGTCATTTGATTACCATGGGAACCTTTTAAGAGGTTGTTAAGAAAAAAAAGGATTGAAGGCCATTTTATCTTTGATACTTGAAAAGAGATAATTATAACCTCTACTAACCCTCTGATGAAGTGGATCATTGAAAATCCCTCAGATGTTTCTGGAATTCAAATTAATTCATCCATCCAAACCGGCCAAGGTTTTTGTTTTTTATAGGAGTAGAGTAAAACCTTTCTCACATATTATGGGCAACTTCGCCTGAAAACTTATATCCAACATATGGAACTTCAGATGTGTCAGAATGGAAGTCGCCTGAAATATACTGTGATTATCACAATGGCCAGGAAAGCTAAATAAATGAGCCTTCTCCCTTTGCTGTATACTTTTCCTAAAGACCTGAATTCGGGTAGGCTGGAGTGGCTGATGCGTTTAGAGAGCTTCCAAAGTGGTCTACAAGGGCCAATAATATCTATTCCTCTTTGGAAAACAGAGATCAAATATCAATGGTATGTATTCAGGAAAGTCCCAAAATAAGAGAGACCTAGGTCTGAATATCTAGTTATTTGTCTTTTGTTCTGGAAGAGGACCATGACAAAATATTGACCATAAACAAATCATGTAACCACTCAGTCTCAGACGGCTCATCTGTAAGATGGGAATAATATTTAGGGTATGTAATTCACAGAGTTGATGTAAACCCTTTTAAGTCTTAAATTGCTTCATGTATGACTTACTATAAATAAGACTACTATACTTAGATATTATTGTAAAACCAATGGGTTGTTGATGCCCCCTGCTACAGTACCCTTTACTATTTTTTTTTTTAATTTAGGAGGAAATAATCATTGCAAACAAATTGTCAGGCAGTGAAAGCTATATGCCATTCCCCTTCTTAGTCTGCATAGTAGTTATGGGGTGAGGTTTTATGATCACGAATCTAGAGTTGGAAGAGACTCACATACAAAGTTGTACTTTCTTTAGTGAACTTGGAGAGCAGATATCTTGTCTTTCTGTGGTATAATGGTTTTGGAGTCAAGGAATGGCATGGGGCAAGAGAATACCTGAATACTCAAGAAAGGGCATTGAATATCAATGCTAAATAAACTTTATTTGATCCCAGGCTGGGATTTATCTAGCTGGTTCAACAGATCTCATATTGATTTTTTCATGGGGTTTTCTTATAAACAAGATTTGGAGATAGTATTGGCCTAGCAATGTCTCATAAAAAGAAGCTTTTTGATCACTTGTAAGAGGAGATAGATTATTATCGCAACGTATTCATTTCATAGGATCACAGATAGCTATTTAAGCTTTACTAGTTTAAATTAGCTCTAAGACTTTTGGGACAACTCCTTAATTGATTAAAGCTTAAAGAGCTTCAAATGGCACTAAGACTTGTGGGAAACTGGAAGCTAGTCATCTAGTCTAGTGACTTCATTTTATAAATGAGGGAATTCAGTCATAAAGAGGTTAAGGGATTTCCCCAGTCACCCAGATTCTAAATGGCAAAGCTAGAGCTTCAGTGAGGTCTTCTGATTCCAAACCCAGACTTTTCCTCACTAAATCCCATTCCCACTGCTTCTGGTATCATTCCTTCCACCTCCCCCTCTTCCCAGACCAACATTCATGAGTGGTCAGAGAATATCCCTTTTAATCTGGATGTAATATTACCTTCCCTATTAGAAAACTGTGTATGTACGTAGAAGATAACAGTTTTACAAATGATGAAATCTTTTATTCAGTTAACTGCCATTTAGTGCTTTGTATATTGAAACTGTTAAATAAAAAATACAAGATTTGAAACAAAAATCACCAACAGTAGAGGAGAATTCAATGGAAAGGGTCCAGGATTTGGGATCAGACAACTTGAGTTCGAATATGAGCTTAACTGCTTCCTCTCTGTGTGATTGTGGTGTGATGGTGTCTGACGCTCTATTATTTTTAAGCGGTCTGTAGCATTTACCACTCTCTTAATTGTTCTAAACCACAATTTCCCTCCGGAAAAATGAGGTTAGACTAGAAATCACAGCTTCTTAAACTTTTCCCACTTTCCACCCTTTCTTCAAGTTTCTTTTAGCAGTTTCCTTTGGCATTACATGGCCTGAGAGCATATCCAGTGCAAAATGTGCATGCTTTGTGTTCAGAACCAAGACTGCAGTGAAGTTTTAAGTACTGCCAGAAACACCTCAAATTCATCACACTTTTGTTTTTTAATTATTTTTTTGGTTATTGAATGTTCAGAAACCTTTTAATAGAAACCAAATTTCCTCATATGGGGTCTCAACCCACAACTTAACAGGTTGTGGACTAGATGATCTCTGAAGTACCTTCTAGCTGTGAAGGCAGTTAGATGGTCCAGTGGATAGAGCCCCAGATCTGGAATGAGAAAGACCTGAGTACAAATCTAGCCTCAGATACTTACTGGGCAAGTCATTTAACCTCAGTTTCCTCATCTGTAAAAGAGAGATCACAATCTAAAACCTACCTCTAGGGGCTATTGTGAGGATCAAATGAAATAGTCAATATTAAGCATCTAGCACATAGTACGTGCTATACAAATGTTACATATTATTATGATTACCAACTGCATGATCTCAGGTATGTTACTTAACCCCTATCAGCTTAGTAAAATGGGAATAAATAATAACACCTATCTCTCAGGATTGTTGTGAGGTTAAAATGAGATATTTATAAAGCACATTGCAAATTTTAAATTACTATATAAATGCAAGCTATTAATAGTTTTTCAGTGCTGTCTTCCATAAGAAGCCTTTCCTATATCTCCCCTTCATCTCCCCCCTCATCTTTCCCCTTCCTCTCAGCCTTTCCCCCTCCCCATCATCCCACACTTCACCCACCTACTTTTTCCCCACCCCCTGCTTAAGGCTAGTGACTTGCCTCTGATTATTTAGCAATGGCCAGCTCCAGCTGGCTCTCAGTGAGTGTTTACACCTCAGGAATTAGCAAAGGCTACAAACCAGGGCTTGATTTATTGGATTGTTTATAGTCTAGACTTAAGAGAGTGAAGTAGGAAATGTTAAGAATGCAAATCACCTTAAAAGTATGTCAAAGGGTACCTTTTGTCCCCCCCTGAAGAACTGGTTGTTAAACATTTACCAGCATCCCACTAACTCTAAGTCCCTTCGGGGCTCCTCATTTCTTCAAGCTCTGACTTTAGGATCTATAGATTTAAGTACAAGTGTTTTCTCCAATCAGGGACTGAATAGAGTGATGTACGTGTAGTGCCTCTTCCAGGGTCACCCACGCTCCCAGCTTGCACTAACAGGTTGGACTGGTCCCCCAGGGGACAACTAACCCAGGTTCAAGGTACTCTGTGGGTCCAGATTCCTAAAAATATAGCTTACAAGCTTCTACCAGTGCATTTACTTTTAATAGTCACCTAGAGGATATAATTAGCTCAAAGCAAAGAAGTTTATTGAGATGGAGTCATAGAAACAGTAGTAACAAAACATTCCCCCCATAAACCTGGTGTACACTTTCCAAAAACTACACGTAGTATCAGTGAGAAGATTGGTTAAATCAAAGTAAGCCAATAAGCATTTACTAAGTGCCTACTGTATGCCAGGTACTGTACTAAGCTCTGATAATACAAAGAATGGCAAAAAGATGGTTACTGTCCTCAAGGAGCTCATGTTCTAATGTGGGGGTGGTTGATAGTGGAATGCAAACAACTAGATACATATAAGCTATATGCAAGATAAATTGGAGATAATCAGTGGTAACTCACTAGCATCAAAGGAGGTGAGGTTGGGGTCAGGGGGATCAGGAAAGGTTTCTTGTAGAAGGTAGGATTTTAACTGAAACTTGAAAAAAGCCAGGGAAGCCAGGAGATAGAGATGAGAAGGGAGAACATTCTAGAACTGGAGGATGGTGAGGGGACAGCCAATGAAAAGTCATGGATTTGAGAAATGGAATTATTTGAGGAATAGAAAGTCCAGTGTCACTGGATCTCAGAGTACATGGGGGTAAGGTAGAAGAAGACTGGACAGTTAGTAAGGAGCTAGGTTATAAAGAACTTTAAAAATCAAATGATTTTACATTTGATCCCGAAGGGAGCCATTCCAGTTTTATTGACTAGGAGGGTGACATGATCCTATCTGTGCTTTAGGAAATTCTGCTTGATGAGGTGTACACATAGGGCTCAGGAAATTCACTCCTCTGAAACTGTCAGACACCAGTGTCCTGTCCCTTCTCATGGTGTCCTGATGATCACTCAGTTGAGCTCCTGGGGTCAGTTCTTCCATGTAGCTCAACTGCCATATGTCCAGGATTGACTTTCTTTTCAACTCAGAACTCATATACTTCTCTCCCCCACCCCCTTTTTTAAAGGGCCACTAGAAGTGTGACCAATTCTTCAGGCAGGAGATGGTTACACCCATGCCCTTTAATTCCACCAAGTTTGACTGGAACCTCACCACAAAGGGATAATGATGTGTGTATATTTCATTGAACTTTGTTTAAGATCTTAGCATCTTTTTGTCTTTGTTACCTGTCCTTTACCATCTATAATTTCATCAGTTCTTTGGTTATCTTTTGCCCTTGAGGGTCCTCTTCAGTCATCTTGATCTGCATCTCACCACTGGACTCAGATGGCCCAGGAAGAGAAAGTGAGGCTGGTGACTTTGCACGGTCTTCTCTCACTTGAATCCAAATTCACCTGAAGGCAAGGCATCACCTCCCTGATCTCATGGGCCTTTTTAAGAACAAATGACAAACAACAACTGCAATTTCATTAACTGGGCTGGGTGTTTGTGTCATATTCCCATATTAGATGGTAAACTCCAGGGAGACAGGGACTTTATTTTATGCATACTTTGTATCCAGTACAGTGTTCTGTGTGCAATAGTGTCTCAATGCTTGTTCAAATGAATGGAATTTTTGTCAGTTGGTAATATTTTCCCCCTAATAAATTGCTTTTGGAGATAGATTGACAACTAACAAAAATACAAAAACCTTTTTTTAAAAATAATTCAAAGAGGTTTTTGGAAGTAAAAATAGGCAGAATAAACAACTGTTGAATAAGTTATTTTCTTTGAGCAAGCGTAAGGGAAATAAAACCTCATCAATTTCAATAGTGGATAAATGTTGAAAAAGAACATGTATATTGCATATATACATATATATAATGCTGAATTTTGTGTTTATTTTCAGTAAAGGTGATTAATTCATCAAATGCATAACTAAATATGACTTAATTTTATACTCTTGCAACTTTCATATAAATAAATTAGTAAATGAGAAAAAATCTTTTGTAAGACTGTACATCCCAAGTTTTGGTTCAGAATTATTAATGGTCATTGTATCAAGCACACATTCTGAAACTTGTGACCTGAGATTCAAAATGCACATGGACAATTGTCCACTCTCCCATGGTGCAATGCAGAATTGAATATTTCATCAGAGCACTATGAATAGAATTCATGAAACAGCAATGTTCACAGAAAAGGCCAGGGAACACATTCATCTTGGTCTTGGTGACAGTGGAACCAAATTGAGAGGATTGGATTCAGACCAGAAGGATGTTAAATTCATGTACTAGCTAGGCAACAATAGTGAGTAATTTGTTCCAAGTGGAACACCAATCCTGAGAATTACTGAGAAATCATTGAAAAGAATTAAAAGAAAAATAAATTATTTCTAATGAGTAATTAGGTAAATAGCTTTCAATAAGCAACAAAAAAAATCAACGAAGTGAAAATAATTTGTCATTACACTTCTCTATTCCCACTGCAACCCTTCTTATACACATATTCTCATTACCATTTGCGAGGACTGTGGTAATAGTTTCCTTATAAGTGTTCCTGAGTTCATTCTATATCCTTTAGCTTGTCTCATGTATCACTGCCAGAATAATCTTTCTTATGCATAGACCTAGTCATGTTATTTCTTTACTCAAACATCCCCAGTTGCTCCCTTTACCTATTCAATTTCTCTGTTTATGGATTCTTTTACCTTCATTCCTTTCCAGGCTATGCTCCTACCTTTCTTATAATGCCTCAGAAAGTTATTCATCTTGAAAGCTCACTCTTCCCCTGGACTTCACACACTGAAAGTATCCTACACTCCTGTGGCCTCTCCCTCTATAGGCTGTTTCCTCTGAGAACCTCCATTTTAAGGAGGATGACTAGGTCAGCCATGTGTTTGTTTCCAGGCTGTTCTCCTGACTGCCACTGCTAATCTCTACAATGCCCCTGCACTGAATACCTTCCTCTTTCCTCCCTTCCCTCTTTCAGTTTCCATTAGAACATAAGCAGGAAGAGGAGGAAGAAAGCTGCTACTCACAGGTTGTGTTTGTCCTTGGTTCTCAGAGGACCATGGCATCAAGATGATGACATGACTTGCAGTTAACTTTGATTTGAGTGAGGGAAGGCTGTGCAAGGTCACCAACCTCACTTTCTTCTCCTGAGCCATATGGGTCCAATGGCCTGATATTCATCAGGATGACTGGACAAGGCCCAGGATGCAATGTGAGACCCTGACCCTTTCAGGCTAAAGTCCTATAGCATTCTCACTTTGAGTGAGATACACTAGTTTTATTTTTTTTATTAAATTATTTTTTTTATTAAAGGGGCCATGCCTTGAGCAACTACTATTCATTGAACTTGAGCAAATGAAGGGAGGCAGGTAATGTGTTTTTTGTGAACAGAGAATTTCAATTAAGCCAATTTTATAGGAATAGCGAGTATATTAAGAAGTATAATGTGAAATGAGTCTGGAAAGGTGGAGCCAAATTATGAAATGACTTAAATTCCCAATAGTGACATTGTATTTGATTGTAGAGGTAATAGGAAGCCACTGAAGATTTCTGAGCAAATGAGGGGCATGACAATTCCTGTGCTTTACCAAGACCATTTTGGTAGTTAGGTGGAGGAGAGGCTGGAGAGGTAAAAAAATGGAAGCTAGGAAGCCATGCTTCATAATCTCTAACTGGTCTAACTGATCACCTCAGCTACCTTGCTGTCCATCCACTTCTCACCATTTACAATATTATCTCTGAAATGAATTTCAGAGAAATGACCTCAGTCGTTAAGAGCTGTTAATATACTTAACTTTTGAACTACTTCTGTGGTCCTAGCTGTCTTGATTTTTGAGTGAGTGAAGGTGAATTCAACTAGTTCACCCACCTATCTGTCTAGTCTCAGACCATGAGATTAGACTGCTTCACATTCCATCCAGCTCTCTGCCCCTGCATTTTGGCTTCTTTCCAACTGTTCTACTAATGTATATGCTCTTCTCTCCCCTGCCCCCACCCATACCTCTAGCTCCAGCTCTAGCTCCAAATAATCAAATCAACATTTTCTACTATCATTGTTCCTTGAAAGGGCCTATAAGTTGATTGCCCTTTGGACCAACCCAACTTCTCTGGGGTTTTCCAAACATTCCATTCCCTGACAAATACTCCCATAGTTTTACTATCTTACTCATTCAAACACAAATTTTTTAAAACATAGGAACTGCTACTTTTGTTTTTATATTCTTAGTATGCCTACCACTTAGCATAATGCCTGCTACTACTCTTGTCTGTCTGTTTCTCCCTCCCTTCCTCTCTCTCTCTCTTCCTTCCTTCCTTCCTTCCTTCCTTCCTTCCTTCCTTCCTTCCTTCCTTCCTTCCTTCCTTCCTTCCTTCCTTCCTTCCTTCCTTCCTTCCTTCCTTCTTTCCTCCCTTCCTTCCTTCCTTCCCTCCCTCCAATTAGGAGACAATTTCAACAATCATAGTAAATGGTGATGAGTAGATGACCGTGAGAGGGGAGGAGATAGAAATGAAAGATGTGGAGGTGGAATTGACCGGACATATACTATGAATTTGCTCCTAACTTATATTTGCATTGAAATTATTGCATAATTGACTAGAATAACTCCCAGAGTTCTAAGGGTAATCCTGTGGGTGGCTAACCTCCTAATATTAGCTTATAAACCCCCACCACTGGGCTCCCTCTTAACAATTAGTTGGCAGACTTAGTTCTTTAGTAAAGGAATACATTTACTCAAATGGCATAGTATCAATAATAGTGACAAAATTTTCCCCCCAAAAAGCCTGAGGCTCAATCTCCTACAAGTAAAAAGTGGTTCTGGGAACAGTGGACACAAAGTTAAAGTACAGTGTTGGTGAAGCATAGCTACCTGTAGGGAACACATATTGCCAAGACAGTTCTTAACTCTGAAACTACAGAGCTTCCAAGTCTTTCTTTTTCCAGAAGGTTTGCGCAAAGTTTATTGTGGGCAATAACAATGGTGGAATGAGTTGGTTCACTAGCTTCAGAGGCCCAGTTCCTCATAGGTCATGAAGTCTTAGCTGAAGCCTTCCCCAGCTCCTCTTACTTCCAGCACCTTCTCTCTGTTCATTATTTCCTATTTATCCTGCATATAGCTTATATTGTGTATATATTTATGTTTATAATATTATATGATAATATATAATACATATGATGTACACATATACTATAAATATATAAATGATATATAAATATATAACGATATATAACATGACATATAAACAATATATGTTATATAATATGTAATAATATATAACGTAATAAACATGCACTATATGTTTATAATAAACACATGTTTATTAAACTATAAACCCAATATGTTTATATTATATATTTGTTTGCATGTTGTCTCACCATTAGATTGTATGCTCCTGTAACTGTCTTGTGCCTCTTTTTTGTACCCTCAGCACTTTGCACAATGCCTGGCATATAATAGGTACTCAATGAATGTTTACTGATTGGTTCATCGAATGGGTCAGTTCACTGCTGGGCTTGCTCAGGCAGGTGTGTTAACTGCTGAGCTGGTTCCTTACTTGGTTCAGCTGCCACTAGCCTGGAGTCAGGGAGTTGCTCAGCCCACAGAACTCCACTGCTGGATTGGGCCATATATGTCACTTAGCTCTTGTAAAGCTGCTGCTAGACTGGACCAGGAAGGATACCCTGCTGCTGAGCTTTCCTCAGGACATAGCATCAATCCTGAATTTCCTAGGAATTGCCTGTTGATGAAGAGTCTTTTACACATGATGCAACTGGGGGCATAGTGGACAAAGCTCTGGGCCTGGAGTCGGAAAGTCAAGTTCAAAACTGGCCTCAGGCACTTACTTATCTGTGTGACCCTGGGTAAGTCAGTTAACATCTGTCAGCCTCAGTTTCCTCAACTGTCAAGTAGGGATAATAATAGCACACAATGATATGTGAGTTGTTGTAGGATCATATGAAATATTACTTGCAAAGTACTTAGCACAGTGCCTAACACAGTAGGTACTTAATGAATGTTTCCTTCCCTCCCATCTGGGATGCTGCTGTGCTTTTTCAGCTAGGGCAATGGCCTAGCTGGATTGCTTGGACCTGGAAGGATAATCAGAAGCATCTTCTCTCCTTCCCTCAGAGCTGAGGCTCAGAGATCAGTCTCAGAGTTCTGTCTCGAGTCTTATGCAGAAGACTGATAAAAATATGAATTATGGTCTGTGCTCTTAAGGCAAATTCATCATCTCATTGGAAGCTACTTTCTATTGAGTAAACCCCAAAACCTTTCAAAGAGAGAGCATATATGTTTTGCATCTGAAAACCTTCTCTGGATTTCAGAGAGTCCTGGAAGGCCTCTTATGTAAACTGATGCTGAGTGAAATGAGCAGAACCAGGAGAACATTGTACACAGTAACAGCCACAGTGTGTGAGGACCGCTTCTGATAGACTTAGCCCTTCACAGCAATGCAAGGACCTAAAACCTTCCCAAAGGACTCGAGGGAAAATGCCATTCATATCCAGAGAAAGAGCTATGGAATCGAAACACAAAATGAAGCACTGTTTTTTCTTGTGTTATGTTTTGTTTTGGTTTGTTTTTTCTCATGGTTTCTACCATTCATTTTAATTCTTCTATGCAACATGACTAAAGTGAAAATACGTTTAATAAGAATGTACATGTAGAACCCATATAAGATTGCGTGCTGTCTCGGAGGGAGGGAATAAAATTTAAGACTTTATGAAAGTGATTATGAAAAACTGAAAAAAGAAATGAATTCATTAAAAAAACTCTTCTCTACATTTCAATGTCTATTATCTTTTAGGAGTCCCAGACTTCTAGTTTTAGCTATAATCTCACCTGGATACTCCCTTTTACACTTAGTTGTTAGATTAAATGTTTGGACTAAGAGAGAATGAAGAATCAAGTATAACTCTGAGGTTATGAAACTTCATGACTAGGAAAACAATGGTAATGATGTGGTTTGGGGCGCTGGGAAGCCCAAAATGTAAGGGTACAGGGTGGTGTGCCAAGAAAAAAATCAACCACTCAAGCTTTCTTTCAGTCAAAGTGACAAGATTTATTGTAATACCAATTGGAGCTGTGAGATTCTAAGTGAATCTGCACCTTAATGTGGGTGAGATTGATACTTTTATAAAAAAAAAAAAGACTATAAGAAGATTTGGATGGGATTAAGGAGTGATAAGTAGCCTGGGTTAGGCCAGGTGCAGACAATGAAAGAAGCCTAAGTGATTGGAGAGACACAGTGAAAGAGCTGTTAAAAGGATTATTGAGTATCTAGGTGGACTGGGGTAGACCAGTTGCCTTGAGTGGAGAAGCCAGTGATCTGAGCTGTGTGGGAAAGTTCAGGGACTACACTGCTTTCAAAGACATGGTCTTTTTCTTTCAGGGGTCCAAATCCCTTCACCCCATCAGTACCATTGATAAAAATGGGGAAATTTGGAGAAGGGAGGGTTTTTGGTCCAGATGCAGTTAAGTACAATTTTGGATATTTTGAATCTGAGATAGCTACAGGACTCAAGTAAAGATGCCTAGTAGGTAATATGTGATTTCAAGAAAGAGTTCAGGTAGAATACACACACACACACACACACACACACACACACACACACACACACAAGTCATGTGCATAGACAGGATTGAATCCTCTCCAGCTGAAATGATCACCAAGGGAGAGAGTATAGAAAGAGAAAAGAGCCATGGACAGTCTTGAGGATCCCTAGCCTTAGAATGGCACAATGCTGTAACAATGGTTATTCAGTATAAACACTTGAACACTCAATGAGTTAGGAAGAGAACCAGGGAAATCAAGGAAGGCTAAAGTGTTCATCGAGGATGAGTGGGGGTTTGACAGTTTCAAATGTTATAGAGATATCAAAAAGAATAAGGACTGAGAAAAGGTCATTGGACTGATCAGTTAAGAGATTATTTGGAACATTGGAATGAACAGTTTTAGTCAAGTGTTGGAGTTGAAAGATTCTAAGGGACTGGGAAATAAGAAGTGAAGAAATGGAGATGACATATACAGGCAACTCTATAAATTTGACTGAAAAGAAAAAGAGATGTTTGAGTGAACAGTTTGAGTGAATAACAGTGTCAAGGAGAGACTTTTTTTAAGGAAGCAGAAATCATAGCATGTTTTTAGATTTCAAGGAAGAAGCCAGTGAATAAGGAGAGACTGAAGATGAGAGAAACACAGGAAATGACTGAGGAGGCGAATCAAGAGCATAAGTGGAGGGGTTAGTCTTAGCAATGAGAAGGCTATCTCTTCATCAGAGAATGGAAGACAGGAGGAAAGAATGGGGGATGATGAAAAGGGGTTTTGAGGTATGGCATAAGGTAGACTGAACTCATAACTGATGACTTTTTTTTCAGTGAAGCAGTGATGGAATCCCAATAAAACTGTCCCCAGCCCCATTATTCTAACAGAAAGACCACTGCACCTACCTAGCCACTCACTGCTCACCCCCCACCCCCATATCCTAACTTCTTTATATAGGTCTCACTGCTCACTAGAACAGGTGTGTCCATGAACTCATGTTTCTCGCAGAACAGCAGGCATGTCCATGTGATGGGATCCCAGTCACTTCCTCTACCCTAGGCACTGCCCCCAGACCCATTCCTCATATTTTCCACAGAAGTAGCCGATTTGTCCATGCACTCAACCACATCCATTTAGTCTCAGATAGGACCACAATACTCTGCCAATCAGAAAGCAGCAGCACCAAGATGCCAAGCAGGATGTGGATCTCAAAACAATATTAGGGACTTCCTAATGTGGGCTCCTGAGCAGTAATGGTAAAGAATTGACCTAGAGTGAACTTATGACATATAATAATATCATTATTATACACATATACCCCTCCCCATGGGTTTTTCTGTATGCATTGTAGATAATGGCATGCGCAGTTCCACTGTGTCTGGGACCCCTCCTCCATTACCTAATTGCTTAACAAACCCCTCCTGCCTTTTTAACATTCATAATTTCTGTTATGTAATTCATCTTTACCCTATGAAAGTCTATCTTGCTTTCTCTGAAGTTGCTGGTTCCTTCTGGAACTTAGCTTGCTCCATGAGAGGCATTGATCTCAATAAATACCTATACTTGGATTAGAGGTGGTCTGACAATTCTTTAAGAAGGTTCTACCACAACACATCTTGCATAAAACCACAATGCTTTTGGCATCCCTGGGTGTGAACCTCAACAGTAGGAGTTGAAATTCTCTCCTTAGAGAAGGTAGAAGATCTGAGGAGAGAGAAGATTTAGAATACTTTCTATGGAAAATGAAATCAAGTCAATCAAGGAAAAATAAAAAATAAAGATAAAAAATGGTGAAAAGATTGCTAATATGTAATGAAGGCTCAAATGAAGTTGTTGTGGTTCAGTTGTTTCAGTTTCCCATCTTGTGGTTTTCTTTGTATAGATACTGATTTCCTTCTCCAGCTTATTTTACATACGAAGAAACTGAGGCAGCCAGGGTTAAGCGACTTTCCTAGGGTCATATAACCAGTAAGTGCCTGAGATAGAAGTACAATTCAGGTGTCCTGACTCCAGACCCAATGCTCTATCCATTGTGTCACCAAAATGAAGTTAGATCATAGAAATTTTTAGTGAACCCACACTGGTCCAGTTGTGTGCCTTTTCCCAGGAGTGTTCAGTAACATTCTTTTCTGGAATAGAGAAGGTGGATGGTGGGGTAATCTAGGTTTGAAATTTGCCAGTGGTATGACTGGCAATAGGACAAGGGAACATGGAATTCAAGGGTAGCTGGTTGAACTTTTTAGCCATAAGGTCAAGATTGTAAAGAGAGAAGAGGGTAGAGTAGGGATGTTGGATTCAGAGATCTGGCAGGGATAGAGGTAATAGGAGTCACAATGAAAGCAAAAATAAGTTTAGGAAGAGTAAATTAGAAGAAGAGAGACTGAAGAATTGGAGATGGTGGTCAGGTGAAGGAATTTCAGAGTTTTGGAACATAGAAGTGAAGTAGTTATAGGTGATATTATATCAAAAGTATAACCATCCCTGTGTGTAGTTGAGGTGCAGTGAAGATGAGCATCATGGAGATTTAAGAGGAACTGGGAGCTCAAGATACTCAAGAGAAAATCGACTTGCTTATAGTCATTAAGTATGAGGACAAAGGATTGAGTTAGAAGGGAAAATTGAGTCAGAAACTGAATTCTTTGAGGCACTGAATAGAGATTGTCCTAGGGGTCAATAGATAATGGAAACTACTAGGGTCTGAGGAATAAATTTAAATAATGTGAATCTTGGAGAAGAAGTTGCTAAGTGGTGGTAGAGAGGGGAAGACCTGAAGAGGCAAGAGGGAATTGAAGAATATTTGTCCTTACTCCTACCCCCATAACCAGTGAGTCAGGGTATATAAGTAAAGTACACCTGATATTGAATGGGGTGACCAGGGATGTCATGTCATCAGGAGACAGCCATGCTTAGTGAGTGTCAGAAGATGGAAGAAGTAAAAAAGGAAAAAGTTTAAAGTAAA
Organism: Bettongia penicillata ogilbyi; assembly: GCA_023548195.1. NCBI lineage: Eukaryota > Metazoa > Chordata > Mammalia > Diprotodontia > Potoroidae > Bettongia > Bettongia penicillata. Next base: position 19,652,186 of record JAJHZJ010000314.1, on the reverse strand, counting down.
GGATGAATTTAATTAGGGACTAGGCACTTTGGAGAGCACAGTGGAAGAAGAGGGCAAATCTGTAGTGGAGGAACAGGTATGGGACTAAAAGAGAGAGTTGTTGGGGTTGGAGAATAAAGTTTATATTTCAATAGCTAGGAGTTCAGAACCAGTGGGATGGGAAGAGTATGATGCAACGAGTATGTTAACTATTAAGAACTGACTCAAAGGAAGACTATCAGGAGAGAGAGAGAGACAGAGACAGAGACAGAGAGAGAGGCATTGAAAGAGGCAAAAGATTCTACTATTCAAGGTTTTCCCGCAAAATCTATCACCATAGCTGGTGGTGCTGTTATATCCTTTGAGACCCCAGGAGACTTAGTTCACAGCAAGCAGAGCTTTACCCCTAGCAGAGACTAAACAGGAGGTAGCAGATGGTGGTGTGGGCTGGATGAAGTTGGGGTGGTGGGAAGAGGGAGCCTGGCCTGAGGTATGTCCTATTATTGGAGGGGGTCACTGGATTGAAGACAGACCCTGAAGGAAACTGAAATCTGAGGATAGTGTAGGGTGCAGAGGAAAGACTTCTATTTCCTCCAAACAAAAGAAATGCTTAAAACATAAAAGATATCACTGTGCATTAACAAAGAATTAAAGCCTGTTCTGGTAACCCAGTTATTCCTATTATACTCTCTTTGGATGTTGATATTTAAAACATTAAAACAGGAAACACTCTGTGGGACTGCTGAACGGGTATTTCACCCTTACTACCTCTCTGCACTGTCCAAAGAAATCCCTCAAGGTCCACATATTCTGTGCTCAGTAAAAGAAATAAAACAGGTAGGTAGGGCTTTAAGAAAGTAGATGAGAGAGAAGAGAGACAAAGAAAGAGAGAAGGAGAACATTTATTAGAATATCAGGTGCTTACTACATCAGGTCTCTGCTAAATTGCTAAATGCTGAGACTACAAATTCATGCAAAAGACAATTCTTGCCTTCAAGGAGTTTACATTCTAATGGAGATAAGTGTAATGTTAATGAGAGTTAAAGATCTTCATCACCCATTAATGGTCCTGCTCATTGAGGGAAGTTTTATTGGGGAGATTTGTTTTGTAGGAAGGCCCATACCTTCGTTAATTTCTAAAGCGGTACTGTGTCAAAGGGTCATGACCTCTGGCTCTGAAAAGTGTGTACATTCTCTGAGTGAGGTTTTGTTTTGGGGCTTACTCATTGGGTTTGTTTGACCAAAGGAGACTCTGGGTAGCTACTAAGGAGCCCCCTGGCTTTGAAAATCCAAATGTTGGTGCTTCTCTCTCTGCTAATATGTATGTATGTAATGGTCAGACAGTTGGATATGTCTGTTGATCTGTGATATATGTATTTCTTATGGCCAGACAGTTGGAAGTCCTGTCTGTTGGTCTTTATTTCTGTGTATTTTCCCTGAAGTTCATGAAGCTGACTTTTTTCCCCTGAACTAAGCGAATGATATATGTGCTTGATTAAAGTAAATTGTTGATCCCCCCAGAAGTTACTTTCCTTTAAGAAAAGCAGATCTACGAATCTGTACAGCAGGCCCTCCTGTGTATGTAGCGGTCCTTGTTATTACAACAGGTAACACACAGAAAAGAACTGAGAAGAGCAAGGTGAAAGGGATGAATTCAGACAATCTGGAGTGGAGCCAAGGGAGAAGTGGCCATCCATTCTTAAACTCACCTTAACGAGTACGTAATCTTGCTGCCATGTAAGATCGGCTCCCGTAGTTGCTAGGGTAGAGGAGAGAGCCTCTTTCCTCAATATGGGACATTCAACTGTGAAATGTCTGAATACTGAGTCAAACAAATGTTCAGTAAAGAAGATAGAAAGAGCAGATATTGTCCTTTCCTTTAAAGTCTATCAAATGGTCAACTCTTGCTGCTTTGTGGCAAGTCCTCTTCAATACTCCCCCACCATGAGGCGGGATATGTACATGCCCAACTAGAAACCATTGATTGTCTTAGTTTGTTGACAAGCGGCTTATACTGTGTCCCACCTTAGAAAGGGCTTAGGATTGCTTCTCCTAAATGTTAATAATGGTGTTTTCCAGTGAGCACAATGGAAAGAAAAGCTAGAGTGGAATAGGAACATAGAAGCCAAGGAGCATGGGTAAAATGTAGTGGGGAAGGATGATGAGATAAGAGAAAGTCGATCTAGAGAAAGTAGGACTCCAAATCATGTAACCAGAGGACAGCATATTTTTACATCCTTCGCAGTAATAAAGGTAATCTAATAAATATCCATGACGTAAAGTGACAGGGCATTTTGGGGGGATAGGATGAAAAGTGGGATGAGAAGGTGAAGAAAGGCATGGTCTAAGCCATGATCTAAGAGGTCAATTTAAAGAGTTCACAGAGACAAACCAATCTCTATAGCTAAGCTGGAGTACTAAAACAGGCCAGAGAAGCAGTCTGTATCTGGGTCAGAAAATACTCTGAAGGGTATTGGCAGAGAGTATTAGCAAATGACTGGTTCACCCCAAATGCCCACCCAAGATAGCATTCTTTTGTTCCAGTCACACTCCTCTGGGTTGCTCCCAGTTATATCAGTGCGGCTATGGGGGTTGGATGGACACTTAAGTTAGGACTATTCACTATAGTTTTTGACAGCTACATCTATGGTACCATGCAATGGTAACTATCTTCCTAAAGAAGACCTTAAGGTCTTGCAAGATGACCAATCAACACATTTTAAGAATTCTTTTTATTAGATTGTCGGGGCCATATTTTTGCCTTAGTGCTTAGCAACATGCCTGGAACATGGTAAGCTCTTAATAAATGCTTGTTGGCTGGTAGATTGACTGAGTAATGAAGTCAGGGAAATTGACTATTGCAACAAAACTTTACAATATAAATGGAAACAAAAATTCTTAGTTGACTGGAAGTAAAACATACTCTTTCTACTTAAGGGCTCACTGGACTTCACTGGTCTTCTAGTTCCTTTGGCAATTATTAATATGAATAAAATAAATTAATATTAATAAAATCATTCATATTAATAGGAGATGCTAAAAATTTAAAAATATTTGTCTCATAAAAACTCTGTGATTTGGAAGTAACACTAACAATTTTGATGGCCGTGTCTCATTTCTAATGGGCTTCACTGAGTGAGCACCTGAAATGTCTACACTGGGCTTTAAGAGGTCTGAATTTTGTCCTCCATAGACATAAATGTGGGAGTGTGTTTTGGGGATTTAAATACTTCTCCTCCTTCTTGGGCAACTAAATGATACAGTGGAGAAAGCCAGGGACTTTGAATGTGATTTTGGATAGTCAATTAATTCTCCTGGGTCATCCCCAGAGAAATCATTCAATCATTAAAAAAATATTTATTTGATGACACAGTCATGTCCAGGCCTGGAGTCAGGAAAACTTATTTTTGAATTCAAACCTGGCCTCAGCCATTTACTAATGGTGTGACCTTGGGCAAGTCACTTCACCCTGTTTGTCTCAGTTTCCTCATCTGTAAAATGAGCTGGAGAAGAAATGTCAAACCGCTCCAGTATGTCTGCCAAGAAAACCCCAAATGGGGTCACAGCAGTAGAGCAGAACTGAATAACAACAGCCTTCTTCTTCTCCTCTTGCTCTTTTCCCCCTTTTCCTTCCCCTAGGGTAACAACACATTTGTACTGGGCTCTATGAAATTTATAAATTGCTTTACTGAGCCTTGTCTGTTCTGAGGCTCACAACTCCCCTCCAATGACTACTATGGTGCCCATTTTAACAGCGAGAAAAGTCGTGTCTCCTAAAGGGAATTAATAGCCCCCTTGGACTGCTTAAATTTCCAAATATTTTTTTTCTTGAAGATGCTCTGAGTTGAAGGTATCATTTTCCCTCCCAGTGCTAAGGTTCCAAAAAGGTCATCTCTTTAGAGAGGCTTATCTTGGTAGGCTGCTTTCTGCCGGCCAGCTCTTTAAGATAAGGTTGTTCGCTGTCATAAAGATTTGAATCAAGATGATCCCACGAGCCACGCTAAGCACTGAAATATAAAATGACTGTTTAGGGGAAATTATGTGATGAATGGCACTGCCATTTTTTCTTTTTATAGGAGAGAAGAGGACCTAGGAAAGAAGTTTTCTTCCTTTCCAGGGTAGAAAAGAAGCATCATTTGCTCTCAAAACTTTGATAAATGAATATGAACAATCGTCACTGCTTAGGAAAGCATGAGGTTCTTTGGCTGTTTGTTCTATGGAGCCAAGGAAAGGTCAGAGCTGGTTCTCTATTTCCATGATCCCACTTTGCTTGATGACATGTGGAATCACAGTTTTGCAGTGGGAAGGAACCTTGGAGGTCATTTAGTCCAGCTTCCTAATTCTACAGAAGAGGCTTTGTGCTAGGTCCTCTTTCATTCTTCTCGTTTTACAGTACCATATGACTTCATTATGGAAGGAATGGGAATTTCCTTCAGACCAAAAGTTTATGTTTCAAAAGTGCTACCATTAAAAGCCATCCCGGCTGTTTAAGAACTGGACAGCAGCAAAGAAGGAAAATGCATTCAGGAGGAATAGGACAAGTGAGAGGGTTTCAGGTGATTTCTGGAAGGACATGGAGAGCAGATCGGTAGAAGTAGACACACTAGCTACTAGGAGGCATCTTTCTGTGCAAGCAGATTTAAGGGTCAGAGAAGAGGCCAGAGCAAGTTACACAGTGAAAGAAAAAAGGTGAACAATGTTGGGAGGGTCAGATACACTTAGGCTCTTGCAGAACAAGAGACATGGCAACAGTCATTCCATCTGGGACTGAAAACTGAAATGAGCCTTCCTGGTCTTAGACTATGGAAGCAGTCACTTGGCTTCACAATCAATCTAGATTTGCCTAGGTTAATCTGCAAATTGTCTTTTGAGGGAGGTGGATAAAGCAAGAAGTTGCTTGCTTGCTTTAAAGTAGTGGTCCAATATTAAAGTGCTAAGGACTATTTCTTCTTTTGTCTTTTTCTTTCCAGAATTTGGCAGTCAATCAGTTGAGAGCATCAACTGACTAGCCTTGTTAAGGGCCTACTATGTGCTGGGCACTGTGCTAATCACTGGGGAATACAAAGAAAATCAAAACTGGGGGTAATCTCAATGGAAAGGCACCAAGGTTAAGGAGGAGTAGGAAATGCTTCCTGCAGAAAATAGAATTTTAGTTGAGGCCCTAAGGAAGCCAGAGGAGCCAGCAGGCATGGATTAGGTGAGAGATAGTTTCCAGGCATGGTGGATATTCAGTGAAAATGAGTTGAGAAATGAAATGCATATGAGAAATAACACGGGTGACCATAGTTATTGGATTGTTGGTACATGGAGGGGAGGAAGACACAAGAAAGCTAGAAAAGTAAGAAGGGGTCACTTTATGAGGGGCACATAGCAAGAACTTAATATATGCTTGTGTTGTCTGTAGAAATCACTTTTTGAAGGCAGCGTTTAGGTATATTTGAGCCTGTGGCAGGACTATCATTTATGTCTCTCCTCACTCCATCATGAACACTTGCCCTGCCCCTTCCTTGCACCTTGGACCTGGATGTGGACATTTAAATGTATTTGCAGCTCAGGGCATACTTATTCAGAGCCAGCAGGGCTGGACTCGAATCCTACCCAAGGTCACACTGGGGAAGGCCATGCTGGTCACCCCCTTGGCATGGATCTGGTTTAAATTTATGTGACTGCAAAGAGGTAATTGTGCCAGTGAGAAGTGTTGGAGGCAAGAAGAAAGAACACTCCCTGCATTTTGAAGACCTGCTAGGAAGGGGCATTTGAAAATGCTCAATTAAAAATTTCTGAGGAACAACACAGTTTAGCTTTCAGTGAGCAGGTGTGTCCTGAGAAGCCTGCGCTGGGCTTGGAAAGGTCTGAATTTGTTTGTGACCCTTGGGTATAGATGTGTGAGTGTGCGGGGGGCCTTCTGCCTCCTCCTGCTTTTTCCCTCCTCCTCTTTCCCTCCTTCCCTCCCCCCAGGGTAATGACACATTAATGTCAGGAAGTTGCACAATGTCATATCCAAACCCCAGCAGAGATTTGGGAGGACAAGAACAGTGGATTTAGTGTCACAGCTTCGGAAGGATGAATTTGGGGCATTGTTTCCGAGGCAGTGTTTGGCCAGCAAACCCACACTCATCAAAACACTGGCAGCTTAAGGCTGGGAAGCTCACAAGGGGAAAATCCAGTCAAAGGAAATGTCCAACAACAGCAGGGCAATGGATGTATAAATCTTAATCGCTTTCTCTTCCCCCCCTCCCCAAAATGTGCTGTTCCTTAGTAAATAGATTGACCTCTTTCCTTGGTCAAAGGGCCTTGGCAAGTATCCTGAGCTCACAGATGCCCTTGCTGTGCGGTAAGCAACTAAACAGAAACTTTTTTTGATCAGACTGACCTGAGGATCTTTATCCTTCCCTAGACAATCAAGTGCTTCTGTTTTAGATTCTAAATAAATGCTTAGGGACCTTTGAATTGAAAAGGACCTTGGAAGGAGGTTCAGATCATCTCCTTGCCCATATGTGTGTGTATGCATATGTATGCATGTATGTATATGTGTGTATATATATGCACACACATGTGTATATGCAAAACACACACACAGGCATGTGTATGTGTGTAGATGTGTGTATGTATATATTATGCACATGTGTGCATATGTGTCTGTGGATATAATACATATATTCATATATGTTTGTATACTGTTATATTCATATTATGCCTTAAGCACAATTTTTTTTAAAAGCTCATCTTAATATAGCATTTTAAGATGTAAATGTCACTCTTCTCAAAAAAATACTGTGAGGTGGGAAATGCAAGTGCTGTCTGTCATTCTCATTTCCCCAGTCTCTCCCCACTCTGACCCATCCTTCACTCAGTGGAGTCAGCCCAGGCCGACCATATCACCCATGCTCATTCAATAAACTCCAGTGGCTTCCTATTACTTCCATAATCAAATATAAAGTCTATTTGGTGTTTAAAGCCTTTCAGAACCTGGCCCCTTCTACCCTTCCAGTCTTCTTATACTCTATGAACAGTTATCCCTTCCACATCTCTGGGATGTGGAAGTACCCCTGTGATTTGGAAAGTTTGCATCAATTTTTTGACCTTCCCTTCCTACTAGACAAGTCCGAATTATTGTGGTATTAAAAAATAAAATATGTTGATATTATACAACACTCTACATATATTTCATGCATTTCTGAGTTTCTATTTTTTTTCTGTGTTGTCTGCTAGGCTTCATGGGTTGTCTGTGGCTTCCACAAAATTCCCCCAGAATTCCCATGTAATTTCTTATACTGAGCTGCGATGTATTGAAATTGTGATGGGAAAAGTTGTGGAAAGCATAACCGTACTCTACACTCTAGTGACAATGACCTTCCTGCAATTCATCATGCACAATATTCCATCTCCAGACTCTGGGCATTTTCAGTGGCTGTTCCCCATACCAAGAATTCTCTTCCTCTTCATTTCTACCTAGCTGGAGGCAGACAGGGTAGTGCAGTGGATGGAGAGCTGGGTCCCAGAGTCAGGAAGACCCTGAGACACTCACTCATTGTTTGACCCTGAGCAAATCATGACTTCAAGTCCACCCTAAGTCTCTTACTGACTATGTGACCCTGAGCAAGTCACTTATCTTCCACCTGCCTCAGTTTCCTCAACTGTAAAATGGAGATATTACCTACCTTCTAGGTTTGTTGTAAGGATTAAATTCTAACATTTGTAATGTGCTTATTAGAACAGTGCCTTGCACACAGTAGGTGCTTACTGGGTTTCTCTGGCTTCTTTCTAATCTCAGCTAAAGTCCCAAGACATCATGTTCAATCCTCCTTAATCTTAGAGTCTTTCATCTGAGATTGTCTTTAATATCCCTTGTATCCATCTTGCTTGTAGCGGTTGTTTGCAAGTTATCTGCTGTTATCTCCTTGAGAAAAGGGATTGTTTTTTGCTTTTTGCTTTTCTTTGTATTCTCAGGGTTCAGCATAACATCTGCCACATAGGAGAAATGCTTGTTGACTTGATTCGTTTTTTCTGAAGGTCAGAAAGGTGCAAAGACTTGTCTAAGATCACCCAATGCAAGGTGGCCCCCTGAGTGGAGCACCAGCCTAGAGTCAGGAAGACTGATTTTCCTGAGTCCAAATGGCCTTAGGCACTTTCTAGCTGTGTGCCCTTGGGTGAGTCACTTAACCCTGTTTGCCTCAGTTTCCTCACCTGCAAAATGAGCTGGAGAAGGAAATGACAAACCACTGCAGTATTTTTGCCAAGAAAATCCCAAAATGGGATCACAAAGATTCTGACATGACTGAACAAGAGATGGGATCTGAACCCAGACCTGTTGACTTCAGATCCAATGTTCCTGCCAGAACACTTGGCTTCTCCACTTTCTGACCAGAAGAATGAAGAGCAAAGGTTGTCAAGGAATTTCTTCAGGCCTTGACAATGGCTAGGAAAGAAAGGCCAGTTTTGCTTTTTTTGAAGAGTTTAAATTTCACCTCACGACGCTGATTTAGTGCAAATCATTCCCCTGCCTTCTTTGGATTGGAGAGGAAGCCGTGGAGGAATGAGGCAAGAAAGGTAAAGAAAAGGTGAAGACTAAGAAAAACGAGAAAGGGAAGAAAGTAGGAGAAGGAGACAATTCATTTCCAGTCCTACCTTCCCCCAACCCACAAGGTAAGTTACCTGTTAATTGGCTGGTCAGTGACAGATTTCTTGTTGGAAATCATGGCCAGGGAGTTTGTAGTCTCTCCTCATCCGCTAAGTCATATCAGGGCTCTATTTCTGGCTCAGCCTGTGGTCAATCAGCATTTTCTTTGATCAATTGTTCTGGAAAGCGTACATTCTATATCATCACCTGTGCTTTGAGGAGTTCCATAACAATAGTATAGAGCACTTCTCTCTCCCAGATACCCCACAGGAGACAGTCCAAAGATAAACTCCCCAGAAATGGGATGTTGTCCTAGAGAAAAGTGATGGTATCTGGTAGTATATTTATTTTCTTTTTAAACTGGGTCCAAAATCAGCCTGCTCTTGTTATAATTGGAAATATTCTTTTCTGTAGGACTTGTAATATCTCCATTTTTCCAAGCTAGTCTCTATTTTCACCTCTTGATAGGGCTAAGTCAACACCTGAAAAACCTAGGCTCTTCCCCTATTAATAACAAGAGCAAGGCAAAATTCTTAACTTGGCACAATTGCCTCCTTTCTACCTTTTTAATCTTGTTTCAGATTTTTTTTGCTTGATTTTTTTTTCTTTGTTCCAGGCAGACTGGCCTGCTAGCTCTTCCCATAATATTTTATCTTTGACCTTATAACTTTCTGTAAGTGGTCTGCTATGACTGGAATGCACTCCCTCCTTATTTCTGCTTCACAGGATCCCTGACTTCCTTCAAAGCATCTTTCAGATACTGCCGTTAGAAGAGCAAGAGCCCTTACTTGGCTCCTGCCCAATCTCCAGCTATCAGCTGGATATCAAATATATCCAAATGTATTATTATTAGCTATCATTTATATAATGTTTACCATGCTCCAGGCACTGTTGATACTCTCTCATCAATCCTCACAATAACCCTGTGAGGTGTTACTATTATCCACATTTTACAGTTGAAGAAACTGAGGGAGACACAAGTTAAGTGACTTTCCTAGGATCACCCAGCTGGTTAATTGTTTGAGGCTGAATTTGAACTCTGGTCTTCTTGACTGTCATCTAGTAAGCAGGCTTCCTTTTGAAGTCACTTTTTGTGACTTTAGAGATCCTTTATATTGGCTTATCTCTGTACATGTTCTATCCTGCAGTCGAATATAAGCTCCTTGAGGACAGGGACTATTTTATTTTTGCCTTGGTGTACCTGGTGCCTAGAACATAGAAGACTTTTCAAAAACTACTGTTAATTTGTTGTTGAATAAGATCATTGAGTTAGAGATGTAAGGGACCTTAGAGATCAGTGCAAGGGTTAGATGACTATAGCTTGAGGACCAAATCTTGCTCCCAAGTCAATTTTTGCTTGGCAAATGACTTTTACACTTTTAAATATAATAAAACTTTATTTTAAAACATAAAAGTCACTTTTAGCTGTTGGGGCAGATTTGTCCCACCAGGCTAGTAGTTTGCTCACCCCTGATCTAGCAGGACCCATTCATTTTACAAATGAGGAAACTGAGACCCAAGGTGACATAGATGTTAACTGTCAAAATAAGCTCTTGAATCCAGTTCTTCTGACTCCAATGGCAGAGTTCTTCTGATTGTACAATAGTATCTCTTGATATAATATTGAGTTGTTTCAATTGTGTCCTACTCTTCCTGACCCCGTTTGGGGTTTTCCTGGCAAAGGTACTAGAGTGGTCTGTCATTTCCTTCTCCAGCTTGTTTTATAGATGAGAAAACTGAGGCAAACAGGGTTAAGTGACTTGCACAGGGTCTCACAGCTAATAAATGTCTGAGGTCAGATCTAAACTCAGGTCTTCCCAACACTCTGCCAGGCACTCTATCCACTGTGACACCTAGCTGACCACTATGATAATAATAATAAGAGTATATATTTCTGTGTCCATTGATTGTTAGTACTTAACAAAGTATTTTCATTAATATTTTCTTATGTGGTCATTACACCTTTGTGAGACAGAGAGAACTTTTTCTTCTTCCCATTTTAAAGATGAGAAAACAGAGGCTTAGAAAAGTTAAATGACCTCTATATTAGGAGAGAGCTGCCTAAATTAGTGAAAGATATTCAAGACAGCTTTAGGCTTTTTACCAATATATTTGCAAATGAGAAGAGAATTGGCAGGAGGTTGAGTTCCTGTCTGCCCTGCCAATCATCCTGGGTATTCTCTTGACTCTCCCTCTCTCTTGCTTCCCATTCAGATGGAAATTTTTAAATGGTTAGGCAACTTTAGGCACTGGATCAATAATCTGCCACATATTCATAAACCATTCAAGGAAAGATCATAGCAAGGCTCACCCAGCATTTTTTTGAAATGCCTGAAAAATGCAATGGCAAGCAACATATCAGCATGGTGGAACACTTATTAACAATTAACCAGAGGCTAGATTCTCATTCCATCTAGCACAGGGGGACAATCCCCATAGAGTAACACAGGATGAGAATCTGGCTTTAGGCACTTAATTCCCTAATTCTACCCAGAGACCAGCTGATCCCACAGTAAAGAACAATATGTAAGAATAGTGAAGATTGCATTCTCGTTACATCTCATTATGATGGATTTCTAAAATGCAGAGCTAAGCTGCACATTAATATGGTGCAGACTATGTGAGATGATTGCATCATGAAGACTGCTACAATCCATCAAACAGGGTAAAAAGCACAGTTGGGTGGATGCTTGTTGACTGGAATAACAATCACCTATAATAAGAACAATTCAGCTATTTAAAAATGCATCTGATGTGCTTACAAAAGAAGGAAACCTGCAACAGAAAATAAAAGAGATAATAGAGAAACCAGGGTCCTGGCTTTACCAACTTGCCATGTGTCCTTGGTTGGGCAACTCATGTCATCTCTCTGCATTTCATTATGTTTAATCTTGTCGAACTTTTCATGACCTCATGGATCATGGTGCGCCAGGCCCTTCAATCCTCCACTACCTCTTGAAGCCTGTCAAGTTGATGTTCATTGTTTTCATGATTCTATCCATCTCATCCTTCGCTATCCCCTTCTCCTTTTGCCCTCAATCTTTCCCAACATCAGGGTCTTGTCCGATGAAGTCTATCTTTTCATTATATGGCCCAAGTATGTAATTTTCATCATACTGGCTTTACCAACTTGACATGTGACTTTGGTTGGGCAAGTCATGTCATCTCTCCACATTTCAGTTGTTCCAACTATAAAATAGGGTATAGTAAGTAATGTCATATGCAAAGGGCACTTCAGTAAGGAAGACTTGAATTCAAATCCAACCTCAAACATTTACCAACTCTGTCATCCTGGGCAAATCATTTAACCCCTTCTGAGGCTTAATTTTTTCAGTTGTAAAATAAGGATAAAGAATGGCATCTAATTCATTAAGTTGTTATGAATGTTAAATGAATCATTTGGTTCTCATATTAGTTTAATGAGTTAGATGCCATTTTTCTCCTCCTGGTACAGTTTTCTGAGTAAGAAAAAAAAAGGACTTAGTAGATTTAACATGTGGTATCCTTACAATCTGTGTAGGGATAAATAGCATGTAGTGTTAAGTGCCTTGAATTTGGAGTCAGAAGCCCTGAGTTTGAACCCTAGTTCTATCCTACCATTTATTACCTATGGGCAAAGGACTTCATTCATCTGGGCCTCTGTAAAATGAGGGGATTGGTTTGGAAAATCTTCAACATCTGTTTTTCAGAATTATCCCTCATTTTCCTCCTAATTTGTTCAGTATTCAGTAGAAAAATCGTTTTTTTTGGTTCAAGCCATTCTCCATAATGCTAGGTTTTGCAGTAGATAGTACACTGGGCCTGGAGTAAGGAAGATATCAAATATGGCCCTGGATACTTAATAGCTGTGTGACTCTGGGCAAGTCATTTAATCTCTGCCTCAGTTTTCTCAGCTTAAAATGGGGATAATAATACCTACTTCCCAGAGTTGTTGGGAGGATCAAATTTGATATTTGTAAAGTGCTTAAGACAGTGCCCATTATATTGTAGCAGTAAAACAAATGCTTGTTCTTGTCTCCTTTCCTCCTTATTTTGTAATCTGTTCTCCCAGTTTAGGTATGCCAGTGTAGAATAGAAAAGATGAAGGGGAAATTCATATTGTAGAGATAAAAAGTTCAATATTGCACACACATAGAAGGGGGAAAAAATTGAAAGGATCCTGCAAAAGCTATTATTAAGTTGCATACTTGGAAGCTAATTATCCATCTCTGGACATTTAAAATAATATTGATAATAATTAAAATAATTCTCTAAGGTCAAAGCCAAGCCATGGTAAAAGCTCCAAGATATAAATCTGAATATTACTATTGCTTCAATGCTTTAGGGTGTGTGTTTTCTCAAATATAAAATAAAGGCGTTGGGCTAGGTCATCTCTAAGGTCTCTTCTACCTCTATAATTGTGTGGTTTTTTAATCAACCAATCAGCAAACATTTTAAAATTTAAAAATGGAACTTTATACTCTTCAACTCCAATTAATATAACTAACAAGGTGTTTATTAGATTATAAATTCCTTGAGGGCAGGGACTGTCTTTTGCCTTTTTTTGTGTCCCCAGTGCTTAGCATATCGCCTTGCACTAACCTGGTAACCAACAGATCTCAAACCCGTTGGTGAGTTAGGGAGATGTCTACTTGAGCATATGAAGACTTTCCCTGGCAGAATGGGCAAAGGAGAACGATTTTTTTCCAGTGGCCATGTAGGCAGCTGAAGCAGATCCTTTGGAGTGTTTAGAATTTGGTCAGACATCAAAGATTGCAAGGTCATCCACTGCATCCTGGGCTATCACTTGTCATCTTGACTTTTGTCTTGCCACTGGACTTCAATGACTCTAGAAGAGAAAATGAGGCTAACAGCTTTGCACAACTCTGCCATATTGAAATCCAATTCACTCAGAAGACAAGACATCACCAGAGATGTTGTTGGTCTTCTTCAAAAACAAAGGACAAATAGCAATAACAGTCTAGCCCATAGTAGGTACTTAATAAATGTTTATTGAGTTGATTTGATTTGACTTTACCCCCTGATACCTTTAATTGGAGAGAATACATCTTTGATTTATAAAAATCAATCAACCAAAGGTATGAAGTAGATTGAACAATCAATTTGGGTGACATGAAGTGCTTTTGAGCTATTGGATGAAATCAGAACATAAGAAATATATTGGGATCAATTGAAAGAATTAGTCATAATTTGGGGCTATGTATATAAAATAGAAGGGATCCTGCTTTGAATTAATCAAATTTTGGGAGTGGTTTAAGGAGATGTCAATAAGGAGGACCACGTGAAGGGAGATTGAATCTCCCCTTCCCCTCAAACAAAGGATGAGCTAGTGAACTTAGTTTGGGGTCAGATTGTTAAGGAGTTTAAGGGCAATTGGGAGTCACTGGAGTTGATTGAGTAGGGAAGTGATGTGGTCAGATCCCACTTAAGGGAAAGAACTTTGGCAGATGAATGGCGGGTTGATTAGAGGTGGGAGAGGCCTGAGGCAGATACATTAATCAGGAGACAATTGTAAGTCTAGTAGGTAAGTGAGGGCCTGAACCAAGGTGGTAGGTGTGTGGGCAGAGAAGTCAGAAGAGATGCTCAGGAAGTAAGAGTGCTAAGATTTGGCAAATGATCAGCTCTGTGGAGTGATGGAGAGTGAAGTCAGGAATATAGCTGAGATTATGAACCTGAGATACTGAAAGAATAGTGATGTCTTCAGTCATTTCTCTTTATGTGGCCTGACCTTCCCTTCTCTCCATCACCTAGGAGAGAGTCATCTACTATTCTTACTCATTTGACTCTCGTCTTGAATATATCATAGTCCTGGTGAAAAAGAGAAAAACGTTCAAATAAATCCCTATATGATGCTCCTACATCTCTATAAGAGAGAATTCAAGCTTCACTATTCAAAAGAACTTGAAATAGTTACCTAGTTTATGGACTTCTAAGTAAAAACTTAGAGATTAAAGCAGATAAATCCAATCAACCACTTCTCCGAAGATGAGTTCTGCAAAAAGAAGAGGCACCGCACAGGACCAAACTATAAACTATTCTTTTAAAATATTTCTGCTTACCACATTCCTTTTCTTAGTAAAACAAAGGATTCAGTTCTTCTCTTCCAGAGACAACTCCCTTTGATTCCCACAGAGATTAAACACAAATAGAGAGGGGATCAAGGAGTGGCCAGGTTTGATCCTGACCAAACATTAGAAAATTTATTTTAAAAATAAGAAAAAGACTTCAAACTCTCTCTTCATCTCTTTCTACCAACGAGAAAAGGGACAAACTTACTGACTCTTTAGTCAAATTCTGGATTAATGACCTTGGCGAGAGAGAGAAATAGTGTGGTTTTGATGGAAAGAACATGAGAATGAGGTGCCCTGGACCAGCATCCTGACTATGTGACCTTGGGTAAGTCACTTAACCTCTTAGCCACAATTTCCTCAACAGTTAAATAATCCTCATACTTTCTGGTTTCCAGAATGTGAGGAAAGTGTTTTGTAAACTTTCAAGGTCTACATTAATATATAATTATTTGGTTATTATTACCCATTAAATAGTAATGCTGTGATTAGAAGCAGCATTGCATGGCAGAATGAGGGCCAGTCTGAGTCAGAAAGACCTATAAGTTACGCTGAAAAGGAAAGTCACTGAGGGAATTCAGGGAAGTCAGGGAGAATCAAGGGTTCAAGTTCACAGATCTAAAAGGTACCTCTTACCTAGAGTAAGCTGCTGATCATTTGTGATTACTTTTTTGAATTAGAATAGCTAGGTGGTACAATAGGTAGAGTATAAGACTTAGAGTCAAGTAAGGCCTGAGTTCTAAATCTGATCTTAGACAATTAGCTGTGTGACCCTGGGCAAATCACAATCCTATTTTCCTCATCTGTTCAATGAGCTGGAAAAGAAAATAGCAAACCACTCCAGTATCTTTGCCAAGAAAACCTCAAATAAGGTCATGAAGAGTCAGACACTGAGCACAACAGTCATTGTTTATGTTAAATTGAAGATAACAAGGGTATCCATTGCATCCCCAGGGCCATTGCCAGTCATCTGAACTTTCATCCTGGATAGGACTTTGATGACTCTAGAAGAGAGAGTGAGGGTGATGACTTTGTGCAACTCTGCTGTCATTTAAATCCAATTCCAAGTCTAGACATCACTCCTGATGTCATAGGTCCTCTTTGAAATGAAGAAAAACAACTTTCTGAATCACCACACCTACCCACAGAAATCCATATATTAATTAGTAATTCTATTTGGCAAGATTCTGAGCAACCCTTCCCCACCCACCAATCAACATCTTTGATGCTGAAACAATTACCAGGCTTGGTTTAACAAAAGAAATTTCTTTATGTTAATTTTATGAAGCGGTTGCTCAGGTACTTTATTTGCATAGGACTGATTTAGCAAAATTCAGTTTTTACATATTATTTTGTATACCTTGCATTTTAGTTTTCGAAATAGCTTTCCTTCCCATTACCTTATTTGAGTGTTCATATGCCCTGATAAAGTAGGTAGGTCAGTGACTATTAGCACCTACATCTTAAAGATAAGGAAACTGAGTCTAGGAGAAGTTAGATGTCTTGTTCCAAATCCAGTAATTGAATTAAAGTAGAAGTAGAGACAGCTACACCTTCCCTTCCCCCAATCAGTTCTAAGTAGTAGGCACTATTATAATTATAATGCAGCCCTGTTATTTGGTGAATGCTTGACTGGTCCTTGCTGTTCAAGTCATTTCAGTTGCGTTCTGACTCTTTATGACCCCATTTGAGGCTTTCTTGGTAAAGATTACTGGACTGGTTTGCTGCATCAAAGTTCCTGAATTATCTGAAGCAAAATGATACAGAAGCTTATTGATTCATTGAAGCATTTATATATGAAAACTCAGATTAGTGGAGTGATTATTTATTTTATAAAGGATTCATTTAAATAGTACTTAGCACTAAAGTATTTGAAAAGGGATTGGTTGATAAAAATTTGGTCACTCCCTTCATTTTCTCCATCATTTCAGTTTCAAAGAATAAACACTTCTTCATGAAGGCCAGTCCTCAATCCCATAGCCTCCATCTTCTCCACCACATTGCTCTCATTTTATTATCCCCCTCATGAGGCTCTGATCTTCATTCTCCCTATCCATTGGTTCTTTTCTGGCTGTCTACAAACATGCCCGTTTCCCTCATCCTTAAAGAATCCTCACTAGATCTCACTGTCCCTGTTAACTCTCTTCCAATATCTCTCCTCTTTTTCGATCAAATGCCTTGAAAAAACTGTCTATATTCAATGACCCCACTTCCTCTTCACCCAATCTTTTCTTAACCCATGCAATTTGATTTCTAACTTTAACATTCCACTGAAACTGATCTCTCCAAAGCTGTCAGTGACATCTTGGCTATCAGTTCTAATTGTCTTTTCTCAGTCCTTACCCTTGAATTCTCAACAGTATCTGATCACCCTCTCTTCTCTTCTCTGGAATTTTGGGATATT
Source organism: Bettongia penicillata ogilbyi (assembly GCA_023548195.1). Lineage (NCBI taxonomy): Eukaryota > Metazoa > Chordata > Mammalia > Diprotodontia > Potoroidae > Bettongia > Bettongia penicillata. The sequence continues at coordinate 19,635,115 of JAJHZJ010000314.1, read as the reverse complement.
CTCTCTTGGTTCTTCTTCTATCTATCTGATCACTCCTTCGCAGTCTCCTTTGCTGAAACATCATCCACATCAGTCCTACTAACTATAAGGTGTACCTCAAGATTCTGTCCTAGGCTTCCTTCTCTATTTTTACTTTCTCAATTGTTGACCTCATCAACTTCCATAAGTTTAATGACCATGTCTATGGAGATGACTCTCAGATACCTACATTCAGTCCCAGCCTCTCTCCCGAGCTCCAGCATTGGAGCATAAACTTCTTATCGGACATTCTGAAGTCAGTGTCTCACAGGTATCTCAAACACACAATATCTAATAACATAACTCATCTTTCTCCTCTTCCGAACTTCCTTATTATTGTTGCAGACACCGCAGTCCTTCCAATTACTTAGGTTTGCAGCTTAAATGTTAGTTTCTAGTCTTCACTTTCAACCTATTTATCCAATTAGTTGTGTCATCTCTAGGGCAGGGTGGGGAGGAGGAAATTTTAAAAAAAGAAATTTATATGGTAACTGTTGTATATTTAAAAGGAAGAGCAAGTTGTACATAACAGATCTGCAGTTTCATGTGAACCCATCTTTTTTATTATACTATGTTATGGAAATCCTTGTTTTATTCCATAAATTTAAAATAAAATAAATTAAAAACAACAATGACAACAAAACCCAAAGCTATCATTCTGTCTCAAGCCCTTCTCTCATGAACTATTCCGATAGCTTCCTAGCTGGACTCTCTGTGTCCAGCTTTTCCCCACTCCAATCCATCAAACAGACGTGAAAATGATTTTTCTAAAGTATAGATCTGATCATTTCACACATCAATAAACACCAGTGGTTCCTTATTACCTCTAAAGTCAAATATAAAATCATCCATTTGGCATTTCAAACTCTTCACAACCTGGTCCCAATCTACCTGTCTGGTATCTTTTAACATTTTCCTCCATATACGCTGTGATTCAATTACATTGACTTAATATTCTGAACACATAGTTCTCTCTCTCCCATCTCCAGGAGTGAACTACCTTCACTTTGAAATCCCAGATTTCCTCCAATACTCCTCTCAATCATTACCTACAAAACTTGTAGTATACCTCAAACCCCCCCCCCCCCAAGCTTTGTGGTACATCTTGTATGTATACTGGTAACCGATACATTGTCTTCTTCATTAGAATGAGGGCAGAATCTGTTTCCTTTTTGTGTTTTTGTTCCCAGCACTTAGTACAATGCTTAGAACACAGCAAATACTTAAAGAAAGTGCTTGTTGTTTATGCTAGGTGCTAGTATTCAAAGACAAAATAAAAAAAATGAACCCTACAATTTCTCCAGAATATATTTATGCATAACAATGCATTTGTAAGAATAATCCAGTGTATGCTATGGCAGCAGATGTGGTGTGTGGGAAAAAATAGTGAATTATTGCTAAAGATATTTGGATTTAAGTTTCAAGGGCATGGTTAAGCAACTGGTTAAGTAAAGTCCCCTGTCTCATCCTTAATTTTCCCATCTACAAAATGAGTTCAAATTCAGTTTCCTCAACTATGAAATGGGGATGAAAACAGCATCTATCTGCCAGAGTTATTGCAAGGATCAAATAATATGATATTTGGGAAGTGATTGCTACAGTGCCTGGCATATAGTAGGTGCTTAATAAATGCTTAATTCCCTTTCCCTATTCCCTTTAATCTTTTGCACTATTGATCTTTCCTGTCTCTAGTCTCTCAGTTGTCCAATTCATTCCCCATAGTTGCCAAAATGATATTCTTAAAACAAAATGGTTGACCCATAGTAAGCATCTGATATATTCTTTTTTATTCATTCATTTTTTTGTTCCTTCCTTCCTTCCTTCCTTCCTTCCTTCCTTCCTTCCTTCCTTCCTTCTTTCTTAGTCTAGGTCTCCCTATCTTGCCCAGGCTAAAGTACAGTGGCCATTCATTTCTTGATCTCACTGTTTATGGTCATGTAAACTTTCCCAGCTCTGTTTTCACCCTGGGTTGTTTTGCCTCATGGTTCCCAGAGGCTTACCATATTGGTGCCAAATTTAGTACAGGCCCCCAATAGGCTTTTCCCCTATTGTAGTTCAGAATTCTGAGCTCAAGGGATCCATCAGTCTCAGCTTCTCTAGTAGAAGGGAATATAGGCATACACTACCAAAACTGGCTTATTCATTCGTTCTTAACACGAGGCATCAAAAAACCAATGTTCTTGCATCATTCCTGCAAATGGCCCCACTCTTCCCATCCCCCTTTCTCCCCTCAATCCTGTCTGATTTGGTATATTTCTGTTCTTTCTGTTTAGTCAGTCATGTCTGATTCTTTGTGACCCTATTGGGATTTTCTTGGCAGAAATACTGGAGTGGTCTACCATTTCCTTCTCCATCTCATCTTACAGATGAAGAAACTGAGGCAAAGAGGGTTAAGTGACTTGCCCAGGGTCACACAGCCAGTAAATGACTGAGGTCTGATTTGAGTTCATGCCACCCACTGCAGTCACCCAGCTGCTGGCGCATTGTTTAGATGACATAACCTAAATGTAAGGTAGCAGAAAGAGAACTCTATTTAGAATTAAATGATCTGAGTTTGAATTCTGACTCTTTTACTTACTTGGTGACCTTGAACAATTCACTTGACTTTGGGGAGCTTAATTTTTTCACCTGTAAAAAGAAGGAGTTGACCTGGATGACCTCTAAGTCTGATACCAGTTCTAAATCATTGGATATAAGATCCTTTGGTCTTAGCTCTTTCCTGGTAACTAGTTTTTGTTGAAAAAAAAAAAAAGAAACATCAAAAAACCACAGTTTATCTAAGTGCCTGATATCTATCTATCCATCATCTATCTATCTCTGTATGTATATGTATATGTATACACACATATATAGACACACAGTATACACACACACACACACACACACACACACACACACACACATACAAATCCATCAAACTAATCCAGTACCACCTGGTGGGCAACAGTTTGCCAGGCTTCTTGTACATTAAGAGGAATTTGGCATTCTTGAAAATGCTAAGAGTTCAGAATAATGTTGAAATCCACCCAAACCCATAATTTGACTTACATTACCGAGAACTCTCAAGGAGGCTAGTCCGGCTTCCCGGGTTTTATGTAAATTCCCAATGAGGAGAGCATTATTTGCTTGACAATGTGGCTTTAATAGCTTGCCCTCAAGATTGGACCAGAGCAGAGCAGCCTATTGAATATCCTTCGACAGTTACGCTTATGCTGAATCCTGCTGGCCCCAAACTCAAATGTCTCCACTTTCAAGTGCAAAGCTAAATGGGGAACAAAACCAGGAAGAAAGAGAAAAAACAGTGGGGAAAGTCCAGGCTTTCAAAGCATTTACATGACAGGAGACTGGGAAGACTGTACCTGAAGGGAAGAAATGCTAGGAATCTTATTAGTGTATATTAATTCTTTAGCACATTTCTTCCCTACAATTCAAATTCATTATTCATAAAAACACACATTGAAAAGAATCTCCAGTGTACATTTATATTATTCCAGCTGGTTGGAACAGACAGAAATAGGATTGAAATTAGAGTGAGGTAATTGCTCTCTTTTTGATAAGCTTCCACAGGAAAGGAGACAGGAAAGAATATTTTAAAAGCCGTTAAGCCTTCTAGGATAATGGGAGTGACAGACTTCCCTAGGATGCTTGAGGCTAAAAGAAGAATGACATTGTTCTCACAGTCTCTCCCTCCCCTTAGGCTCCCCAGTCCTCTCTCTCACTTCACATAAAGCTTCTGGGACTAGGAGATCAAATAGAGAGAGTATTATTGCCATCTTCCTCACTGATATTCACAACTGGATCCTTTTTTAAAATCAGTAAGATGGTAAAAACAATCTCGATGAAAATCAAAACATGATGGGAAAAAATGGACCGTGATCAGATCGGTCCATTTATTTAGGGAGGTGTGGTGGTGTAGTGAGGAGAGTGCTGAATTTGGAATCTGGATGAGTTGAGTTCAAATGTCCCCTTTGACACTTTCAAGTCTCTGGGCCTCAGTTCCTTTATCTGTAAACTGGGAATAATATCTCTAGTATCTCCTTCGTAGACTTGTTGTGGGACTCAAGTAAGTTATTTAAAACATTTGTCAACATTCAAGTACTATATTAATACTAATTATTATTATTGGTTAGTATAAAATAATAGCACATAGAATAATAATAAAATAACAGATTATTATTAAAATGATAATAAAAATAGTGGCATTTATGTGGTGATTATTACTATGTGCTAGGTGCTGGAGATATAACTAAGAAAAGAAAGACAGTCCCTCTCCCTTCAGGGAGCTTAAGTTCTAAAGGAAGACTACACACAAAAGGAGGCAAGAAAAGTGTGGGGAGAGGCTAGGACAATAGCTTCTTAACCTAGCAGAGCTACAGAAGCAAAGCAGAGTAAGTTGAAAGTCCAATTTTTGCACTCTATAAAGGTAGACTCGAAGAGGAGCATGAGAGTGCTCCAAGCAGAGGGAAAAAAGGAATGTGAGGGAGGTGAGTCAAAGCTTGAGGCTCAAGGAGATTAGAAGTGATAAACTTATCCTTGGAGGGGCATCTTGTTAGAGCTACGGAAACCCCCACAGAGATAAGTGCTATCCTTACTCCCATTTTACAGATGGGGAAACTGAGGCAAATGAACGTGAAGTAACTTGTCCACAGTCACAGAGGTAGTATGTCTCTGAGTCCAGATTTGAACATATATCTTCTTGGTTCTAAACCTAGTGCTCTTTCTTCCTTCCTTCCTTCCTTCCTTTCTTTCTTTCTTTCTTTCTTTCTTTCTTTCTTTCTTTCTTTCTTTCTTTCTTTCTTTTCTTTCTTTCTTTCTTTCTTTCTTTCTTTCTTTCTTTCTTTCTTTCTTTCTTTCTTTCTTCCTCTTTCCTTTCTTTCTTCCTTCCTTCCTTCCTTCCTTTCTTTCTTTTTTCTTTTCTTTCTTTCTATACACATGCACATGTATATATACACATATACACAAAAGTGTGTAGGTATATAGTTTTATATGTGCATTTTATTTATACTGTATAGTATAAACTATATTTATATATGTATATATGTGTATGTATGTATATATACATATATGTATATATGGAATAGCATTTATTAAGTGCTTAATATGTACCAGACACTGTACTAAGTTCTGTAAGTACAAAGAGAAAAGTAAGATAGTGCCTATTTTCAAAGAGCTTACATTCTAATTAAGGGGAAATGTCTGTGTATACACACACACACTTTTATATTTATTTATATACAATGTGTATCATATATACAGTATATATGTTTATATACTATATATAACATACTATATGTATATATGTTTCTGTCGTATATACTATATATATTATATAGCTATATCTTATACTATAAACTAGAGTTTATATATATATGTATGTATCTCTCTGCATATATACATATATATGAATATAGTTTCCATTCATTAGAATATAAGCTCTTTGAAAATAGGTACTGTCTTATTTTTCTCTTGTATTTCTAAAACTTAATACATAGTCTGGCACATATTAAGTACTTAATAAATGCTTTTCCATCACATTCCAAGATTTTACAAGATATTCTATCTATGTGTCTATCCCCTGGTGACCCATTTCTTGCAGTGAGCCTGTCTGAACTTCCTTAGGCTGACCTGCAGAGGAGAGTCTGTCATCAGTCCCATGCTGGAAGACCTTCCAGACCTTGCTAGGCTCTGACAAATTTTCTGCTCTGCTCTCATAGCCTTTTTGAACCTGCTTTAATTCCCCCCTGGAATCAGACATCAGAGGTGCCTCATGTTAGTGGAGAGCTAACTGATGTCTGACACATCTGAAGAGTTTGAATTTGTCATGTCATGACTCATTGAACTCTGTCAGGATGTCCACCTACTAAGAAGCATGTCCAGCTAATGAGAATATCAGAACTGGGGAATCTTGTGTTTGCTGGGTACAAAAGCTTACATACTGCTAAAGAGAGTCTCCTACTCAGAGATGGCAGAGATGAGATCTGGGAATATCCCTGATCTCTTTGGGGGTAAGGATGGGCACACTGGGTTTAACTTGGGTCTGGGGAACCCCAGGGATGATGCTCTCAAGAAGAGATGAGCTTGGGCCTGTATCTGGTAGCATCCATTTAGTTTTATCTCTACATATGGCAATAACTTTCCCTAAATTTGTGTTTCCATGCTATGTTTCTTTTAGGCTTTAATGCAAGCCATCCCCAGAATTCATTGTTTTTATCAATTTTTTGTTTTGTTTTGTTTAGTTGGTCATTTGTCATTTAAAGCCATCCACAACATGGATCTCATCTACCTTTCTAGAAACCTTGTTTCATATTCCTCCCCTTCACACATTCTCTCTTTCAGTAATATTCATTCACTAGCTGTTCTCCTTACCTGACATTTGCTATTGCCCAGGTGGTCTACCACACCTAGAATGCACCCCTTCCTCACCTCTGCCTCCTAGAATCTCTGTCTTCCTTCAAAGCAAGCCTCAAGTACTACTTCCTAAAGAATATTTTGCTGATCTCCCCATTAGTAAGTCTCTCCATGCTGAAATGACTCGGTATAACTTTTGAATGTATTTTGTATTAACTGATCTGTTTATAGATATTCCTCTCCTTTCTCTCCCTCAGTAGACTATAAAATTGACTGTTTTGTTTGCATCTATTCTCAGAACCACGAGTTTGCTATGGGGTAATGGATGGATAACTGACTTGGTAGACTGTCAGACGTATGTGTTTCTCAGTGTTGCAATAAAGTCTTGGTAGAGGGATTTTGCTCATCTGGCAGTTGCCTATATCGCTGAAGTCAGTGGTGCAGTCTCTATCCTCTATCCATTATTCTTAGCAACAAGTACAGTGCCTAGCTAGGCACATAATGGACCCCTAATAAATGTTTGTCACTTTAAATTAAATGAATCTTATGCCTTATTAAAAAAGGTTTGCCATTAGTGTTAGCAGGCAAGGATTAAAACAATGCTCTGTATTTGACATTCAAGTCAGAGAAATATTATTTGAAGAGAGGAAGAACATTTAAGCAGTAGTCTGAAGGGCAGGGAGAAATTGAGAAAGCAATGTTTTATTGAAAATAATATTAGCTCCTAGCTGTAATTAATCCTATTAGAAATAAAGCAGCAACAATTTAATCATCATATAAGGCAGCTATGTGGTAAAATGTATAGTGCGCTGACCTCAAGTCAGTTGGACCTGAGTTCAAATTTTACCTCAGACACTTACCAGCTGTGTGATCCTGGGCAAGTCATTTAACCTTGTTTGCCTCAGTTTCCTAGTCTGTAAAATTAACTAGAGAAGGAAATGGCAAACCACTCCAGTATTTTTGCCACAAAAACCTCAAATGGGGTCACAAAGAATTGGACATGACTGAGACAACTCAAGAACAATAAACAACAAAATTTTTTAAATTTCAGAATACAAGAAAAGTGAGGGAGTTTTATATATACCAGTAGTGTGTGAAGTTGGAGGGTGTATCACTGCATTTCACCGCCCCCTGAACATACATACCATATCCTCATCAGGGTGACTTTGCTCAGGTTATTCTCCTAACTGAGAATGTCCTTCCCTCATCCTCAGTAGGTCCAAGTTCTTCCCATCCTTAAAGTCCCAGTTCAAGTCTCAGCCCTCCATTTATCTTTCTCTGCTTACCCATAGCTCCCTTCTTTTAAACTTTATTGTCTATGCCTCTCAGTGTCCTGTGCATAGTAGGTATTTAATAAATGTTAAATTGAATTTGGCATTTACATAATGCATTGTACTTCTGCAAGTATATTACTCAACTTTTTATGTGTATGTGTCTATGCCCACATAAGTAGTCTAAATACATAGATGAGACTCATGGGTGGCATGGATATAATGGATCTGAGACCTGTCTTACCTTTACAGAGAGGAAGCCAAGAGCCATCTACATCAATGCTAGTTCTAGAGAGTGAGAGGTAAACAGTTCTCAGGCTAAGCCTGAGAATTATATCTAGCCTAGAATTATATCTAAGCCTAGAATTATATCTAGAGTGATATCTAGAATTATATCCATCTATCCCTCTCAAATGTTAGATCTGCCTGCCGAAGGGGTCACAAATGGAAAAAGTTTAACCAGCCCTGAAGGGATAATAGGTTCAGAACTAAAGCCCTTTGCTAGATTGCTCCAAAGGGGGAGACTTACACTCAACAATTTAGATCCTTCTTAACAAACACTGATTACACAAAAAATCATCACAAAAAGCAAAAATTGAGTAAATCCATTTGTCTAAGCAAAGAATTTGACTGTCTGGCCAGAGCAACTGTTAAAAACATCTACTAAATTGTAGAGGGGTTGTGGTTTGTGTCAGGAATGCCTATATTGGTCTAACATAAAGAAAGCTGGATTTAGAATCAGAAGCCCTGAGTTCAAATCTAACCTTGATAAGTCATAGCTTCTCTGGACCTCTACTTTCTTTCTTGTAAAATAACAGAGTTGAAATAGAAAGCTACCAAAGTGCTTGCAGTTTTAAATCTGTTATTCCACAACTATCTAAATCAGTGGCCCTTGAAGTCAGTGTTGAAAGAAAGAAAGTCTGAAGTGGTCTTTTCCTACTTTGCCTGCCTGATCTACTCTATGCTGCTGCTGCCCCATGACTCTCCCTCCTCAGGCTACCACATAGTAGGTACTTAATCTACATTTAGTGAATTGAATTAAATTGAGTCATATGATGTGAGAGTAAGGAGAGAGCTCCTATATTACTACCTGCTGTTGAGAGTGGACATCCATATGTGAAAAGAGACAGCTTTGACTAGACAGCAATAGACGCCTGTATCTTTTGGGGCTCCCTTGCCAGATGTTATTTGACAGGTGGGAAAAATTTTTGATTACCAGGCATTCTTCTGAATGCACAGTGATATTCTCTGAATGCCCAAAGTTGATAGATATCTGACCTATGGGGACATTGTATAGATACGTCAATCTTCTTCATTCTTCCACTGGTAGAAAATGGAGTATGGACTGGTTCATCCTTCTAGGCCCAATGTTTTTTATGGGCTCTAAGACCCCTTTTGTTGGATGCCAGTCAAAAAATTCCCCAAGTCTCTCTCTCTCTCCTCTCTCTCTCTCTCTCTCTCTCTCTCTTTTTGAGCAAAGCAAACACACATCCAGTAAATTGAAGTAAATAATTACTTGGGGAATTAAATGGGTGAAAACAAGGATAGACATAATCAGAAGGCAGATAATTACTCCATTAATGTGGAAAGCTATTTCTGAATACATTATTGCACTGTAGAAATAAATTCAAGTTGAAGGATTTTGAATGGCTGAGAGCCCATCAGTCATGCTATGAGTCATGGAGACATGGCTAAAAAGTGTGATCACAGGCCTTCCAAGGACAAGCTAAAACATCCCCCAAAGGTTCTCCATTTGTCTTTGAGAGCATTTGTTTGGGGAAGACTTGAGACTTATTCTTGATTTATAGAAAGTCAGTAAAAAAATGTTAGTTATGTTCACTGCATTAAAAAAAGAGAGAGAAATAGATGTAGAGCCAAGAAACCTAGGTTACAGTCCTGGTTTTCCCACCAATTATAAGCTTGGTCAAGTCATTTTACTTTCTGAACCTCATTTTCCTTCTCTATGCAGTGAGAGTTAAACTAGACCATCTCTACATAACCTTAAAGTTCTAACATTCTATGACCTAATTTGACATTTACCATTTGCAAGCAGGGAAGTGCTTATCTCCACAAAGCTGGTATTGATTCAAGAACAAGTCATGCTAGGGAAATTTTAAAAACTCTTCCTTCCTTCCTTCCTTCCTTCCTTCCTTCCTTCCTTCCTTCCTTCCTTCCTTCCTTCCTTCCTTCCTTCCTTCCTTCCTTCCTTCCTTCCTTCCTTCCTTCTTTTCATTAGAGATGATCTCAGACGATGGCACTAAGATTAAAGATGATTTCTTGTAGAAGGTGGGAATTTAGCTGAGACTTGAAGGAGATCAAGGAAGCTAGGAGGAAGAGAAGTGGGAGGTAGTTCCAGATATGGCAGGATGGAATGTGAAAATGCCTGGAGTTGGGAGATGGAATATCATGTTGGTGGAACATCAAGAAAGCCAGTATGATTGAATCACAGAGTACATGGGAGAAAAGATTATGGTGTAAGAACACTAGAAAGGTAGGAAGGTCCAAGGTTATGGAGGGTTTTAAAAATCAAAGAGATGATTTTATATTTGATCCTGGGGGCAATAGGGAGTTATTACAATTGACTAAGTAATGGAGTGTCATGATCAGACATGGACTTTAGGAAGATAAGTTTGATAGCTGAGTGGAGCATGAACTGGAGTAAGGAGAGACATTAGGTAAGGAGATCAACCAGCAGATCTTTTGTGATAGCCTAGGAGTGAGGGGATGAATGTTTCCACCAGGATGGGGGAAGTGTCAGAGGAAAGAGGTATATGTAAGAGATGCTACAAAGGTAGAATCTACAGGACTTGGCAACTGATTGAATTTTGGATATTTTAGGAGTGGGAGGAGTGAGAGTGAATGATGAGCTAAATCAATTGAGATGAAAATTAATAGGAATACATGTAAATTACCATACTTGGGATCAAAACAATCAACTGTACCAGCCATGGCTAGAAGAGACAAAGCCAGAGCACTCAGAAGAATCTGAGTTGTTCATGAGAAAAAGTCCTTTCGTGTGTTTTAGTGGACTGCAATCTTGGTGTAAATTGTTGATGAAGAATGATGGCCCCAAATCCTAAATTCATCAGGTTTAATAGAAGTAATATCTAGAAGAGGGGTGGAAAACCTGCAACCTCAAGGCCACATATGGCCCATTAGGTCCTCAAGTGTGGCCCTTTTCAGTCAAACTCTAGTCAGTCTGACTAGAACAATGTAAGTGATAATGAATTAATTTACATTCAACAACCATTTATTAAATGCCTACTACATGCAAGATAGTTTATCAGGCACTAAGTATACAAAGACAAAACTGCCATACATTGCCCTTGTTTTCTTGGAGCTTATATTCTATTGAGGGATACAATGTGTGTGTGTGTGTGTGTGTGTGTGTGTGTGTGTGTTCGTCCTTCATTGACGAAGAAAACCATGCCATCAGGGAAATAATGACACGACTTGCACTTGACTCTGTTTTGAGGGAGAGGGCTGTGCAGGTCACCAGTCTCATTTCTCCTCCACAGCCATCTGAATCCAGTGACCAGATATTCATCAGGATGATTGGAGATGACCCAGGATAAAGCAATTGGGGTTAAGTGACTTGCCCAAGGTCACATGGCTAGTGAGTGTCAAATGTCTGAGGTGAGATTTGAACTCAGGTCTTCCTGACTCTTGCACTGGTGCTCTATCCACTTCACCACCTAGCTGCCCACAGATACAACATGTAAACAGATAAGTATATGGTATGTAATTTGGAAAAGGAAAAAATAATTTTGAATACTCTAGTCCTGAACTAGATGGGGATCACCAGGGCAGGTGTAGAAGTGCTAGTAGGCCATATTAACCTCTTGCAGAAGTAATAGCTAAGAAACGGCCATATAAATAATCAGAGAAGAATATGGGATAGGGTTGGAGTAAGGAAAGAACACAGGGAAAAAACTCAGAACTGGAAAGGGGCAGCCGCAAAAGAAGGGAACCCAATGGCAACGATGGACCTGAGAAAAAGAATCTGCAGGCTAAAAGCTTGTGGTGGTGTTAGGTCTGGTAGGAGAGGGCTTGGGAGAGAAAGTTAAGCTTCCAGATCCACATAAAAATGATTTGGTTGGACATTGTGGGTGGTGGTAGGTTGTTTTAGTTTACTCTCTTGATGGCCCAAGGAGACAACCCTGAACCCTCTGGGGGTTGAAAATGTGTATTAGAATGATAAACTTTGAAATGGTGGCAGCAGGTTCACAGTTGCCTGTAGTTGTGAATGAACCCTTGAATGGCAAGAGAATGTCAGGACCCTCTTCTGATGATGGCTATTTGTGGAAATGGTGTGTTAGAGAGCTGCCCCTTGACTGGTTGTGATGAGGAATATGGAGGAAGGGGGTTAGCGTTAGTAGTTTTGGATGGAATCAGAGAGTGATTGCTTAGTGTGACTGTGTGGCAATGGGAGGAGAGGGTAACGTTAGTTGTGCATCAGTCCATGCATTTGTTTGGCTTTGTACTTCTGAAGAACTTGATGTGGCATTTGGGATCTTGGCGCATACATCTGAAGGATCAGGTTGCTCTTCAGGTAAACCTACATTTAGAACTTGGGAAGAACATGGGGAGACTGAGAATTAAGGCAGCATGTGGAAGAGTATTCTTCCAGACTACATCCAGCCTTCGAAATTAGGTGGGCGCTAAGTTCTCATGGTGATCCCTTTGGAGTGACTCAGATAGAAGAGGCCAATGCTAATAAGACTTGGAAGATGTTTTATCTGACTGGCATAGTCCTGATCCCTTGTAACCTTCATCTAAAGAGAGTGACATTGGGCAGGAGACAAATGAAACTCGAATTTAGCCTGTGTGTGTGAACACATCTATGCCACATATTAGGAGCATTGTACATGTCTTCTTGATTATGGAAGCTTGCAGAAGACCATTTAAAGAGCAGGGGAAGTTCTCTCCTTTGTCCCTTTTCTCCCTCATCCCCTCCTCAAGCATTCCCTTTTTATGCACACACACACACACACACACACACACACACACACAGAGTATAATTAGGAATCATATGCTTCTTAGATTTGCTAACTTCAGTAAGCATTTTACTCTCTGCTTTTGTTGTATTTTCTCTGTGTATTGAGTATTATTTTTCAATGATGAATCTTGACTTTTCACTTTGAATAGTCTGCATCTCAAATCCTATTTGTACAGTTAAAACTGTTTTTATTCTTCTTGAGTCACTAAAAATAAAAATAGAATTAATGGCCTTAAAAAAATTAGCGAGTGGCTTATTGAGAGGCGTGACCCACCTCATGATTTGAGGTGCTGCTGATGCATGAATTTCTGCCTGTTGAAATGGGGCTAAGTGACAGACCAGGCCCCTGGGTCAGATTTGAATTCATTCATTGCTTATATCCTAAAACTGTCGGAGAAACTCCAATTTGGAGACATTACCTTCCTGAATGGAAGAGACATATTAAATATAGAGTATAGTAACCATTTCTGTTTGCAGATTGAGAGCTGATAGTTTTCTTTCCCTTAGTAACTTTTTGCTTTATTAGACTTTGCTTCCTTAATCTAAGATAATGGTAGCTCCTTTCAGGGTTTTTGTCAATGTAATTGTTAATACCTGCATTGAAGAGGCCATCCGCCTTGATATAACTGCCATCTCCCATGGTTACTGCATATAGGTCAATTATGAGAAACTCTCCAGTATATGGGTCTCTCACTTAGATAACTGCCACCTGTGTCTAAAGTCACTGAATATGTTGAATTTGTGTAAATTCAACTGTCTCAGAGACAAATCACAAGTTCAGAAAGACTGAAGACTTTCTGTGGACAGAAAGACTGTCCGCAAGCTCAGTTATATATATATGTATATGTATATGTATATGTATATGTATATGTATGTATATGTATATATATATATATATGTGTATATATATATATCTTAGTTCCCCAAAACTTCAAGGCTAGAATGGAAGTGAGAATTTGTTAATAGGGCATGAAAAGCAAGACTCTTCTCTGTATCCATAAGAGCAACTTGAGCTTAAATTGTACTCTTCTGAATTGGTACCAGCATTGATGGTACAGGACATTCAAAGAATACTGTTGCCTGCCTCCCATGGATGTAGGAGTGGAAAAAACATGAAGGTTCATCACGGTCCAGGAGAAATATAGAAGGCTATCACATTTCAGCCCCTTTCTTTATTAACCTATTGACCTGGCTATTGTTATGTCCTTCATTAAACCCTAATGGAATGAATATGTAAATTGTATGTTGGGCTCTGCTTCATAATGTGGTGGCAATACTTACTCCATTGCCATCCATTTAGAAAGCAGTTGTTGCTAAATTCTGGGGAAAGAGTGGGAGAGATTGAGTTCCTTTCTGTAGCATCTAAAATAATCCCCCTGAACCCAGGGCTGTGTGTCATTTCCTACAGTGGCTGGACTTTTTCATCCCAGTTAGGAACTAAAAGAATAGATGATCTTTGACTTTGCAGACTTACCAAGGAATATTGCATGATGTGGGAGATAAAGAGTAGGGCAGAAAAGTCATAGAGTCTGTGTGAAGCTGGGGACAGGGCATGTCAGTGGGGATAGGAAGAGAAGGGCAGAGGCTCTTAAAATGGGGTCCAGGACTACTGAGCTTCCCTAAAGTGACACACCAGGTGTCTGACACTGCCAGTATCATTGTGTACTGAAGCTACATGAGATGACAGCTCCAGGTTGGAAGAAAAAGCCTTCGTGGATATGGGTGTCTCTCTTTGACCCAAGAACCTCAGGAAGCATCTTCTTTCTCTTCACTTCTTCCTCCCATTTATTTGGCCAATCATTTTAATTTTCTTTTTGTTTTTTGTTAAGCTTGATTCACTTAGATAAAAAGAATTCATTCTCCATTTTCTTGCTGATTATCATCTTAAATATGATCAAAGTATGCGCCTCTGAAAGGGTTTCCTTGTACTTCACTCCCTTTGTTATCTAGGAGCTTTCAATTCTGACTTGAGAAGTTAACGGACTTCTCTGAGAGTTATTGAATCCTTAGCTTGGTTTTATGAATGATCTTATGAAGAACCTCAAAACTTGACCTAGGGGCTCACTTAGACTTCCTCTGGAAGAATGAACTGGTTGGAGTCATAGGACTACTGAGGACATGTGATATTTCTGGACGTTAAACTTTTCCCTTTCTACCCAAAGAGAAGGGAGCTATAGAAGAGACTAGAGGAGAAAGTCCTACTTCCTACACTCTAAAGAGAGCAAAGAAGAAAAGGACATATATACACAAATACATAACAGGTCTTTTGGTAGTAGACAGAAACTTCAAATTCAGGGAGGTATATCATCTTAGGGAATAGTTAACAAATTATGTCATACAAATGTAGTGGAATATTATTGTTCCATTAGAAATAACAAAATGAACAGTTTGGGGAAGAAACTGGGATGATCTCAATGAACTGATGCAGAGCAAAGTGAACAGACCTAGGAGACAATTTTACAGCGATAACAGCAATGGAAAGAAAAAAACTTTGAAAGATCTCAGAACTCTAATCAATGCAATAATAAACCAGAAGATGGAAGATGAAACACAGACACTTACCTACTTCTAATCACCTAATGGTGACAAATTTAAAATACAGAGAAAAATATATTTTTAGACATGGTCAACATGGGAGATTGTTTTGCTTATTTCTGAATGTTTATGATGAGAGATTTATTTTGTTTTGTTTTTGTCACTGTTCAGTTTGGGGGAGGTCAGAGGGATGGACAGATTACAAACACATGTGAAAATAATCAAATTCCACTTCTAGACTAGTTCTAAGAGTCTAACAGGTAGAGTTAAAAAAAAAACTCTTGATTTTTCAGGAAAAAGTAATAAGACGAATATAGATCTCTTTGTACCATATTGTTACATCTTATTATTAGTTATTTTGTACATTCTCTCTTATGATCCTTCTCTTTCAGTTTTAATCAGCCGTTGCCCGGGTGAGCAGAAGAACAATTTTCACCATCTTCAGGCAAAAAAGTAAAGCTACTCTCACAATAGTTCTTCAAGAAAAGATGGAGAATCATTATAGCAACTGTAGGACCATTTATATTTTAATGAAATGTTTGGCCTTCAGCTAGAACAGATGCTCCCACTTGAGCCAGATGGACATTGTTGAAGAGAGGAGAGCTGCCAGCAGCTTCAGAATGGATGTCTGCCCAAAGAGATACAGAGAATCAGTTCCATAAAGGGCCCAAACCTCTGTTATTTGCTTGATGATGACTGAGAATGAGTGTTTTTGTTTGTTTGATGCAGGTTTATTGAGAGTCTATTCTGGGCAAAGCACTATGCTAGGTGCTGTGAGGATCGACAAGAGAGCCCTCTGTGAGCTTACCATATAGTAGGATAGATAAGAGTAATGTCCAAGTAATATGATGAGACTATGCTGTGGGAGAAATTATTATTAAATAACAAATTATTAGACAGATCCAGGATTTTTCCCCTTCTTATGTCCTCATTTTTCTCTAGAGCAAGTCAGTATCTGAAGGACATTGCTGATAATGAGATCGAATTAACTTTCTCCTCAGTCTTGTTCAGATCCCACCCAGGTAGGAAAGCCCATCGCATTCTACCAAGACTTGGGTGGTGGGGGAATAGATCCTTTATCTAGATTGCCCAAAACTGAGGGTGATCTAGCAGCAAGAATGATCAAAATCATGTCCCCTAGCCCCTCATTAGAATAGGTTCACATCTAATTAATTGTAAACCAATCAGAGTTTATTGCCACCCTCAGGAACCCCCACTCTTCCAAGGGCATATAAGTGTTGAGTGGGTTCTATGAGGGGTCTTTGGAATTCGAAAGTGCTACTGACCCCTTTTATTAGTTATCTGTTAGCAATGATTAATTACCTAGAAATTACGTATCTCAAACTTTTCATACATCACAATTGCGTTTGTATTTCCTGTCAACCAGAGGCCTCTTTTATAATATCATATGATCATAGATCCATAGCTAGAAGGAATCTTAGAAACTTTCATTATACAGATGAGAAAACTGAGGCTCAGAGAGGTGAGACAGTTGACCATGTTCATACAACTAAACAAAACCAAATATCAGTCGGTAAATCTTTTATTTGGCAAATATCTTATATCTCATTGAAGAGTGAAGGTGACCTTGGTTTTTTAAAGGCTTTGTCAGTGAAGTACATGCTCTGGAAGGCTCTATCAAATTGGAAGGGCTTTGGGTATAGACCCAGTGTTGGAAAATATATATATATATATATATATATATATATATATATGTATGTATGTATGTATGTATATGTCTGTTTTTCTGGGCACTAGTCTGGCTATGTTTGGAGGGACTCTGGTTGGAAAGTGATGGACTTTTTGGTCACAGTTGCTCTTTAAGACAATCTGTGTAGTCACAGAGATGAATTGTGATCCTGAAGTCTACCCTCACTCTACTCCTTCCTTTACTCAGTTGTCCAAATGATTTCCCTAAAGTACAAGTCCAACCACATTACCCCTCTATTCTTTAAGCCCCAGTGGCTTCTTCTTGCCTCTAACATTAGATATAAAATCCTCTGTTTGACCTTTAAGCCTTCACAACCTGACCCCTTCTACCTTCCAATCTTCTTACATTTTCCTCCCCTTGATCTACTCTGTGATCCAAAGATGCTTGTGTCTTTCTTGTTCTTTGAACAGAATAATCTTTCATCTCCCAGTTCTGGGCTTTTTCACCAGCTGCCCTCAACATCTATAATGCTTGCCCTCTTTACCATTGGCTTCTTGGCTTCCTTCAAAACTGGGCTCAAATTTTTCCTCTTCACTGAGATTCTGTCCCACCTCCTATTTACCACATATATATGAACAAATATTCACATATTCATACACACACATATAAATAATCTTGCATGGACATGGCTGATTATATGTTCTCTCTCCATTAGAACATGTGCTCCTTGAGAGCAGGGACCATGCATGTGCCTTTTTGTGTATTCTTAGCACTTAGCACGGTACTTAGAATATAGTAAGTGTTTAATAAATATTGGTTGGTTGACTGACTTGGAGAAAATCCAAAATTCTATAGTTATTGTATGGATACTGGTCATCAGGTTTCAGAGTTTATAGACAAAATGACAAGTTCTCAGAGTAAACTTCTTGAAAATTGGCATGGAGAGCCTTAAAAATCCACAAAAAGCCAACTTGAACTCCTAAATGTTATTTCAATTGCTAATCTATACAGTGTTATTTGCTCATCACAAAACAAATTTAACACAGTCCTTATACTATGGGAGACTGTATGCATATATAGCACGTATAGCATGAACTAATGACAGTCATGAATTTTTTTTTTAAATACAAGAAAATGTTATTATGTGCAAATGTATTACTTTTTTCTCTGGGGCCCCAAGGATTAAAACAAATGAACAAAACATTACATTAGAATTTATCTGTTTGGTTAATGAATGTACATAAAAATATTCCTTCACAGTTATATTAGGAGAAGTTATCTTTTAATAGGGAGGTAGAGGCCATGTTGTATATATTGTTGGACTGTACTGTGACTTGTTTTTGCTTAACTATTTTCTCTTGATTAAAGGAAAGGGTTAATTGTATATGAGTGTGTTGGTGATGGAGAAACTATATCTGGAAACGACTGTGAGAAAAAAACAGAAGGCGTCAATAAAGCTAATTTAAAAATACATATTGGGAAAATGTTATTAGGACAATATTTAAATATGGCCTTATAAATAGTATGTATTTTTAAATAGCCAACAAAATGATAAAGGCCATGGACAGCCTTCAGAGTTGTTGAATCTGTCACCTCCAGCTGCTCAGTTAATCACTCAAAGATGTAAGCAGCTTAAAGGTACAAGGTTCTGCCTCTGAAGATGTCAGAGGTAAATCAGGACTTAACCTGAGTCGAGTGTCAGAATGTCTGAATCTTAGAGTCCATCCTTAATCCAACCCCTGCCTGTCTAGACTCCCCTCTGCAATATTCAAAGACTGATCACTTCAAGTTCACCTGAAGCTATCTTATGAGAAGACACCCGCTACTTTTTGAGAGATACCATTCTGCTTTTGGACAATTCTTATTGTTAGGAACTTTCTCCTTCCACCCAGAAAAACCTGCCTCTTTGTGCCATCCATTCTCATTTCCTAGTTCTGTCTCCTAGGGCTAATGAGAATAAATCTACATGCTTCTCAAATATTTTGACTCAGCTGTAATATTCTCATAATTCCTCCCTAGTCTAAACATTCTCAGTTCCTTCCACTGGACTTAATACATCAAGTCTCAAATCCCTTCATAATCTTCATGACCTCTTCTGGGGGCACATGTTATCTTGTCAATATCCTTCCTCAAAACATGGCATCCAAAACTGAATAGACCAAAGAGATTAACACCTTTTTCTTTAGCAGCTCATTCTCTAGGAAGGTTCTTTCAATTTAGTGTAACCAGAGATGGAGTGGAAGGAGTAAATAAAGGGAGAAGAGTGTGGGGCAGGAGAAAAGTCACCTGTTTACATTTAGAAAAGAGAGGAGAGATTGGTAACAAGGGGGGTTTCAAAATGGAGGGTGTATTTGTTGTTAAGGCATTTTTCCCTCCTGTCCAACTCTTTGGGACCTCATTTGGGGGTTTTCTTGGCAAAGATACTAAAGTGGTTTGCGTTTCCTTCTCCAGCTCATTTTACCAATGAGTAAATTGAGGCAAACAGGGTTAAGTGACTTGTCCAGGGTCACACAGCTAGTAAGTATCCAAGGCTGGATTTAAACTCATGAAAATGAGTCTTCCTGACTTCAGAAGACTCTATCCACTGTGCTACTTAGCTACTATGGTGGAATGATAAATAAAGATAAGAAGCAGTGTGGCATAGTGGATAAAGAATTGGCCTAGGAATTAGCAAGACCCAGATTCAAGTCCCTTTTACTAGAACATATTGGCTGCGTGAGTCTATCCAAGTAACTTAATCTCTCAATTCCCCAGGGAATTCTTTATTACTGTAGGTTGCAGAGAAGCTGTTTATTAGAATTGGACTTGGAAGTTTCTTTATTAGGACTTCCCTACCTCAATAACTTTACCAAACCCATCAATGAATGAAGATACTCCCAAACTTAGTTGGACCTATAATCTTAGTGCTGTGGGTACTCCCTCTACCAGGGTAGTTCTCACCTCTTCTCATCTTTCTGTTATTCTTGTCTACGTTTTTCTATAGAGCTTGTATAAATCAAGAGAATGTACTCAACCTTCCTTTCCTCTAGTCCTTTCAATATCTTGGAGGAAACCCATGAATATTATACTGTCTTTTTTTCATTTAATATTAGGAGATGCAGAGGAGGGCAGAGAGGCAGTCAGGGATAAGAGTCTTGCCCAAGGTCACGCAGCTAGAAAGTGATGGAGGCCAGATTTGAACACAGGAAGATGAAACTTCTTAACTCTCGGGCCAGCATTCTATCCACTATACCAGTTAAGTTGCCCTGCCTGGCATATACTAGGTGCTTTAGTAAATATTTATTGGATTGGATTTGAAAAAAAAAAGCCTTGATTTGTGACTTTTGTCAATTTATGAGATACGAAAGCCTGTATTGAAAATGTAAGAGCTGGATCTTTCAAGTCTTGAAGTGACCCTAGTATACCAGTGCATATAAGGAACTTGGGGCTTAGAAAAGTAAAGTGATAATTGCCCCAAGTCAAAAAACTAGGAAGTAGTAGGACTCGTCTTTTATTTTTTATGTTTATATTTCTTATCAATAGCTTTCTTTTTATATTACCTTCAACTCAGTGACCTCCACCCACCCCTACAAGTGAGTCATGCCCTGTGACAAAGATTTTAAAAGAAAGGTGAAAAAACGTTTACCATACCTTTACCATGACTGTATCTACAATATTTCACACTCATAGTCCTCTACCTCTGTAAAGAGAAGGAGATTCTTAATTTGTCTCCAAGGCCACGATTGGTCATTTCGTAGTGTTTGGTTTCATTTTTTAAACAATTCTTTCCATTTACATTGTTCTAGCCATTGTATCTTGTTTTCCTGGTTTTTCCTGCTTTCCTAGTCATTAGGCCACATTAGGCTTCTCCTGCCTCTCTGATTTCATCATATTTGTAATGTCTAACAATGCAGTATATTCCATTTCATTCTTGTACTCCAAATTGTTTAGCCTCTCTCCACGTGATGGACATCTGCTCTGTTTCTAGGTCTTTGCTCCTGCAAAATGTGCTGCTATGAGTATTTTGGTGTATATGGGACATTCCTTTTGTCTTTGACCTCCTTGAAATATATTCTTAGTAGTGTGATCTCTGAGGAACCAAGTATTCTGACTCTGAATTCAATATACTTTCCATTACACCCTGTTGCCTTTCCTGTCTCATCCTCTCATATGTAGTTATAAGAATGTGATTTTGGTGGGGGAACCATTACCTGCCCTCTGGTTACTAGTGGAAACAGGAAATGATATTTTTATATAAGGGAGCTGAAAAGGCATTAAACAATTTCTGATCACAATTACTTAATGAATTCTGGAATGTGACTGCGGGAGGGAAGAATAAAAGCCTTGCTCCCTGGATTTGGTTTTATCTCTGTGACCCATCTCCCACTTTCCATCCACTTATCACTATTAGAGGGAGGAAGGAATTTTAGAGGAGCAGGTAGGTGGCACAGTGGATAGAGTGCTGGGCATGTGAATTCAAATCTGGCCTTGGACACTTGATAGCTCTGTGATCCTGGACATATCACTTAACCCTATTTGCCTCAGTTTCCTCATCTGACCAATGAGCTGGAGAAGGAAATGGCAAATCCCTCCAGCATCTTTATGATGAAAACCCCAAATGGGGTCACAAAGAATTGAACATGATGCAAATGACCAAAAAAAAAGAAAGTAGGGGTTTAGAATTGAGAAACTGGGAAATCCTGAATCCAAGTGGCCTTGGCAGCATATTAGAAGAACAGCCTCTAGAATGAATGCTAACAAGATGTATTTTAGGCATCAGAAAAAAAATGGAAGCATGGGAAATGCTTCCCTTAAACTGTTATGAGGCAGAGAGATCCAAGCTCATTGACCACCAAGTTTAGTTAAAAAGTAGAGTAAGCCAGAGAATACTCCCAGCTACTTGGAAATATCTTTGCTACTTAAGAGTTTGCCACATGGGGCAAAGGATCTGTTGGATATGAAAGATTTTGTAGACATAACTTTGAAGGGAATAAGACAGACAATTCCTTGGGAAAAGAAAAATGAAAAAGGCTTATTCCTCTTTAGAGATAACTTTTGTTTAATCTATGAGTGAATGTAAGGGCTGATGTTTTTCCAAAAAGTTGTGGAAAGTTGAAAAGAAAAGGACACTGGCCCACTTTTCACATGAGGAAGAGATACTGCCATAGTCAAGAGCTATAACAAAAGATAGAAAAACTTCACAAACACTAGTCCACTGGAGCCATGCTTAATGGTGGTCAGCGGAGATAATGCATTCAATGAATCAGAATCCAGCAAAGATAATATGCTCAGTAGAACTATTCAAGAAGTTGACCAGATAGAAGTAGTGTAGTAATATCACCAGGAGACATCAGAGACTTTGTAGTAGGGGAGGTATGAGTTTCCAGCCTCTGTATGTTTGTCCTGGACATACTCTCCCCCACATTTATGTTCTCCGTGAATGTTTCCTATTTGTATTTACATTTCCTACTGATAGTTTATGTATTTGTGAGAGGATGTGCCCCAGATTTATGGAAAAAATTTTGTTATTGGTGCTTTTCTTACTATGACATTTCATTTTTGTTTGGAATTAGTTGGCCTCTGGCTAACTAGTAAAAGTTATCTTACTGACAGATCTTCCTGAGTTCCTCTCTTGAGATAATAACCTGTTGTAGCCTTATCTAGGGTACCTACTTTGTGATTTGGGGGGTGGTATCTCTAGATGCCGCAGCAGCATGTTCTTGAATATTGTGAGAGGACTTGAGGATGGAAATAGGAAAGTTGTTCTAGGAACAGATTCAACTTGGGGAAAAGCTCAGAGTTGAAAATGTGTCCGGAGGGTGGAGCAATGGGATCGAGGAGAATGATCTATTCACCTAGACATTGTTTGCGCTCTAAAACTCCATTAGATCTGTGATCTCATCAACATAGGATTCCTTTCAATGATGTTAATCATAGACCATCAAAGTCTTCCTGTTGTGGGTTATTCTTCTTCATGTTATCCTATAAGTTTGTCCCAGAGGTTCATCCAACTTTGATATTATGAGGAACGAATGAAGCATGGGGGCTAGCTATTGCTACATGACTGGTCCTTCCTCCAGCCCCCACCCCATCCCTGTCTGGCAATATATTTCTTGGATGACATCCTTTCCAGAATTTCCTTTGTAATTTTTTCTTGGTAATGAGTTGCAGCCTGCACACACCTACATGTATCTCTCTACTGACCTTTGAATGATATTTAACTTAATTGTTTTTTGAAGACTTTGATGTTCATTTAACTCAAAGCCATCCAAAGCCACTAGAAGAATATTGGTGTTAAAAAGACAGGCTTTTTTGCAAGTTGTTGCTTAGAGTCATGACAAGAACTTTGCAGTTTCCTAAAGGCCATCCAGTCTGCTCTCCTCCTTCCAGTTAATTCACCCCACCCCACTCCCCATCATTATCTCTTTATAGTGTCCATCTAAATCAGGGGTGGAGAACCTGAGGTCTGCAGGTCACATGTGACCTTCTAAGTCCTCAAGTGCAGCCTTTTGCTCAAGTCAAAGTTTTATAGAACAAATCTTTTTATTAAGTGGATTTGTTCTATGAAGTTTGGATTCAGTCAAAGGGCCACACTTGAGGACCTAGAGGGCCACATGTGGCCTCAAGGCCTCAGGTTCCCCACCTCTTAAATATATATATTCTTAATAGAAGATCTATATAGTCTGTTCATCTAACTGCAAATCACATAGAAATTCCATTTTATTTTTGTAAAGATAAAAATTGAGGTCATCTACCATGATTCATACCCAGAGCTATCAGATTGTGTAGTATTTTAGGCCTGAAAGCCCCATAAAATGTTGGCATTAAACTCAATTGAAGAGACTAAAAACTCTCCAATCTGGAGCTTCGTTTAAACTGAGAATTCTGTTTAGTACATACAGCAATTTTAAACAACACTTCATGGCATTGTGAACCACTCATGTTCTATTTTTGGTATTTAAAAATACTCCTCTAGATTGTGCAGATGGTGTGCTATTATTAAGGAACACTACACATACTTGGAAGGTCCCAGCACTATTGTTCAACTCCTCAAATGCATGTTTGAATTCAATGAAAGAACTTTAGGGTTGTTGGGAAGCCAATGCTGGTATAGCATTTATAAGTCATGGTGTAACAGGCAACTCAAAACTGGGAAGTGGGAGGAGGGGGTGGTGGCAGGGGAACAGAAAAGAAAATATCCAAATAGGCAAGCAAAATCACTGTGAAGAAAAATGTCAAAATAACGAATTTAAGTTGGGAATGAAGAAAAATCATTTTTCAGCAATTATAGAATAAGTCTTCTGTCTATGAGAAAGTCTTATGCTACCAAAATAAGTGTCTAATAGTAGTTAAATGAATGAAATAGGTCTTTAAAAAAAAGATCAATTTGGGTCCTGAATAGTGAAAATTAAAATAAAGTTTGAGGATAAGTCTTAGATAATTTCATTTTAGAGCTATAAATAGTTAACAGAGGTAGTTCATTCACATAAAAATTCTGTTTTTTTTGTAGATCTCTGATCCAATGTCTGATGGCACCCAGAGATTATCCATGTTGCTTTATTTCCATTAGCTGTACTGCACTCTCCTAGATGGACTGCCCTTTCCAAACCTAGATCAAATCAACTCTTCCATGATTCCTGAATGGAGACTATTCCCCTGAGGCCTCAGTAAAGATCTTTGAGAGCCTGGATTAGCATAGTGGAAGCCCTTAGTAACATTTTTTTCATTCTTTTCATTTACTGTAATTTTCCGAACCAAAGTGCCCCACCCTGGCCATTTCTTCCAATTAGAATATAAGGTCCTTAAAGGAAGGGTCTTTGCTTTTTCATCTCCATCCCTAGCTTGGCACGATGTTTGGCACATGTACTGTTCAGTCCTTTCAGTTGTGACTGACTTTTTTGTGATCTCATTTGAGATTTTCTTGGCAAAGGTACTAGACTAGTTTGCCATTACCTTTTCTAGCTCATTTTATAGATGAGAAAACTGAGGCAAGCAGGGTAAAGTGACTTGTTTGTTGTCAATAGCTAGTAAGTGTCTGAGTATGGATTTGAACTCAGGTCTTCCTGACTCCAGGTCCAGCACTCTATCCACTACACCACCTAGCTGTCCCATGGCCCATAGTAAGTCCCTAGTAAATGCTTTTCTTTCATGTATTTATGAACAGTTTCTTTGAAAAAATAATTGTTAGGCATCAAACATGGAGAGTCCCAAATAGTATAATTATTTCCCATCCACGTAAATTCTTTATGAGATTCATCTACACATAAATCAAGGCTATCCTTGATAAGGGTATTAGAAGGGACCAAGGAGGCTTTCCAAAGTGATGTTTATGATGTACCGCATCTTTACAATTTCTCAATTGATTGAAAGATGTGTAGAATATAAGATCTAACTTACTTATTATTTGGTGTTTATGAAAAATCATTTATGAAAAATCATTTTCATTCAGTATAGCAAAGCACTGTCTGTCTTCTAACAAGGTATCTTCTATGTATGTATCCATAACAGTCTTCACTACAGGATAAGTCCACAGGGGGCAATGATCACTTCTCCATTCAGAGTTTTACAGGTACTCCATTGCTATCACTTAAGAGCTGCCATCTATTGTACTTCCTATTGGTTATGAACCAGACTTAATTAGGTTTTAGAAAGAGGGTATTTACTAAGATGTTGTAAGAGGGATAGTTGGTACAAAAATAATTTCCCCCAAATTCTGTGACATGCACTTCCTTAATTATATTTAAGGTTCATGACTAAAGGGAGCTCATATTTAATGAGCACATATAGGAAAGAGGTAACTCAGAACTCCTGGCTGCTAGATATCCATTTCTTCCTTTGTAGAATTCTCATGAAATTCCCTTTAAGCACTACTCTCTAAGTGAGGACACTTAGATTGATTCAATAGAGGTATCTAGGCCCTCTGTAATAATTGGGGTAGGGGGTGCACTCCCCTCACATATACATCAGAATAGTTTATTATTTGAAAGCTATAATGAGAGAAACAAGCCTATTCATCAGTTCTTTGATTATAAACATCAGGCAAGACATAAAGCATGCTTTCCAAAGGTGTTTGCCACTGTGATGGAAGAGCCTTCTCACAGGGTCCAAATTGAAGAAGAATTCTTTATGGGTAGTGAGGCATTCTGGATGTTCCAGAAAGGGAACCATCAGGAAAATGTATGAGAGTAAGAAGAGAGGAACAGGTCATGTGGGAGGTCAAAGGATGACAGGTAGAATTTCACAGTGTCCGACTTTTTACCCATGCATGTTTGGTGGACCCCTGTGACAAACAAATAGGAAGACATTGATGAGAATCATATAAGATAGGCAGATGAATTTCAATCTCCATCTTTTAAAGGAATATCCAGATTGATGTGTTCACAGATCCATCCACCTGAGTACTAAGTAAAAGCATTTGAAGAAATACAATACACTCCAATTTTTGTAGATTGTATCTTACCTATGTATTTCTGCAGAACAGAAAACTGATTTGATAATGAATGTGATAAACATTTGTTAAGTACTGTGAGGTCCAAAATGGTCTAATCTGCAAGAAAAATCACCGAGGCAGAGCTCCAAGTCAATAACACTTTATTAAAGTGTCCATGGACCCCTATAATTAAGTGGACCTTCGATCTTCCTCACAATCTGAGATGTCTCTGGTCCACATGACCTTGTTTTTATGCGTTTGATACTCAAATATGCAAAAGAAGCATGGTAAAATACAGAATCTCATTGGTTGTTAGACCTTGCTCTTGAGGGTCAAAAATGATCTATCAGCAAGGGAATCATGGGTTGGGCAAAGCATGGGACCTCCCTGCTGATTAAATGGTTATAAGATGGCCACTTGCTCATGTTGGACAAGAGAGAGAGGTCTAGAATTATAAAAATAAGTTGGGGGACTTTCCAAAGAATTAAGGCATCCCAACCATGCTAGACTTGGACTTGGAATTTTAGCAAAACAGGATGGAGATATCTTTGTCAGCATTGTTATAGTTGAACAAGTGAGCTTCATAACTGGTAAACAAGTAGTTTACATTACATTAAAGTTTAAGACTCACTATACAGGCCTACTGTAAGAACCTGCTTTATCTAATTATCTCTGTGTGATATATGCAAGATATCAAACTGATTAATACTGATTAGAATAGAGGGCCAAATGAATCATTCCTCACACTATCTGTTATGTGCTGGGTACTGTGCTAAGTGCTGGGGATACAATTAATAAAAAGAAAGACAGTCTTTGGTCTCAAAAAGCTTATGGTCTAATAGAGGAAGGCAACACACAAAAGGAGACAGGAAAATGGGGAGCAAATAGGGGAGGGAATGACATCTGAAGGTACCTAGTGTATGGGGCAATTTTTTCCATGAAGTTGAAACCAAACAGAGCAGCAGATACAAACTGGAGTAAACCTCCCAAAGTCCAGTTTTTGCTCTCTCCAAAGGAAGGAATTAGGAGGAGGTTGGTACTCTACCCCGTCCCCTTCAATAAGGAGGGGAGAGGAAGCTGAGAGAGGTGGTATCCATGTGAATTTGGACTTCAACTTATTGATAACCAAGAAAATAGTGAGTTTAGAAAAAAGAAAAGGAAGCCTATTTCCTAATTTTCTAAGGGTGTAGGTCTTTATCCTCAACTTCACTTTAACCTTGTACTTGGAACCTGGAAGACCTGGGCTCTATTAGGTGAGCTTTCTTCTTATTTTATGGGGAAGCAGGCTTTCATCCCACTTTCTAACCATTTCTATGCTTTCTAGATCCCCTTTTTATAGTCTTTCTTCATTAGAATATACTTAATAGTGAATAAGCATGTATTATGTGCTTACTAAGTGCCTAAGAGCAGAAAAAGAAAGATGGTTCTTACCCTGAAGGAGCTTATAATCTAATGGGGGAAGAAAACACACAAAGCAAGAGGTGTAAGAGGGAAGTGGCGTGATAGAGAAGTCAATCAGAGAAGTTCCAAAGCAGTACAACCAGGTGAGAAAAGAGAAGTCTGAGCTCAGCTCCATTCTTAAATGAAGATCTGGAATTCATAGCCCTGCCCAACAATTAGAGAAACTGAGGGGGAAGATGAGGTGGGGCATCAAGGCTGATAAGATCTCAGTGGCTGTGAGGTTGCCCTAATAATGAGCTTCAGGGCAAGGCATGGAACCAGGGGAGAAATGAGGAGAATGTAATCTCCTGGAGGGTATGCATTGCATTTCTTACTTGCATTCATACCCTCAGTCTCTAGCACATAGTGCTTGGTGCTTAGTAAGTGTTTAATATCTATCAATCGATCTATGGATCGATCGATTGATCTATCTGTCTGTCTCTATCTATCTGTCTCTAGATTAGTGACCCCAAAATGGGAGGCAGGGGATTGAGAGCATAAAAAGAGGCTTTTAGAGGATGTCGGTCAGGTAGGATGGTTTGGCCCAGACTGGAGTTCTGAAATGGCACCTAGAAGTGATCACCTTGACTAACCAGAAGCATATCAACTAGGAAACCCTTAAAACTGGGGAGCAGTCGTGAAGGGTGATGTTTCAGTAGAAAACAAAATCAAGAATAGAAAAACTTGACAAAGAGGTTCTGACCTAGTTTAGTAATTGGACCTTGTATCTGGAAGTCATTTGGTCCTCTTAGATCTCTATGTTGTAGCTCAGTCATTTCAGTCATGTCCGACTCTTCGTGACCCCATTTGGGGTTTTCTTGGCAGAGAAACTGGAGTGGTTTGCCCTTGCCTTCTCTGGCTCGTGTTACATTTGAGGAACTGAGGCAAACAGGGTTGAGTGACTTGCCCAGAGTCACACGGCCGGTAAGTATCTAAGACTGAATATGGTGGGCACTTGATAAATGCTTACTGACTGATTGCCATTAATGCCTCATTCACATCTATACAGTCTTAGATGGTTATGAGGAATCTGACATAAAGCTCCTTTGCCCCAAGGACAACCTGAGAAGGGAAGAATTGTATGTAAACTTGTCCCCATTTTATAGATAGCAAGTATAAAGATGATTTAGAGCAATATAGAGGGGAATGCCTTGGATTTGGAACCAGAGGGCCTTGTTTTGAATCCAGCTTCTCCACTTACTACCTATGAGACAGGGGGCAAATCATTTAGCCTCTTTGTATCCTAGCTTATGCTATTAAAGCTTAAATAAATTAAGTTATTAAGATTTAAACCAACACTGCGACTTTTGGGACACCCTGTATTTATAGCATGTCTCACAGAGTTATTAGGAGAGTCCATTGAAACAATGCATATAAAGCTTTGTTGTAAGTCATAAAGCATTGTATATATGTAAACTTTTAATTCATAAAATCAATGAGTCCTAAATGAAGACCTAATCTAACACCCTTATTTTACAGGTAAGAAATTGGGGTCTAAAAATTTGCCCTTGGTCCAATAGATCTCTTAAAACTATTAAGGATTCAACTGGTGCTGAGACTTTGGGGGAACTCTGGATTATTTTTCCCAGTTTGTGGATGTGGAAACTGAGGCCCACAGTGATTGAGAGCTTTGCCCAAGGTCATACGGATCCAATGTGGAAGAGCAGGAATTCAAACAAAGCAGGTCTTTTGATTCTGAATCTAGTGTTACTTCCACTCCACTACCCCACCTCTCTAGGAAATAAGGTCAGATGGGTGATTTATTACTAATAGTTATTATTTCTGCAGATAACAAAAGTGAACACTCATCATTTTTTTCTTTATAAAACTCATTTATCTTCACAACATTTCCTGTCAGATACAGCAGTGGCAAAAACTTTACCAGAAATGAAACAAAAAGTTGAGATTGATCCAGCCACCTGAATGAGAGTCAGAGGCAGACACAGGAACCTGGCCTTTCAGATGGCTTCCTGCCATCCAAAGTTTGAGCTGCTCTGTGTTTTTTCTTTTGTGTTTAAAAAAAGAGAGAGAGAGAGAGAGCCTCATTTCACACCTGTGACCTAATTGCTGCCTGATTACATCACAACCAAGAAAGAAGCCCTTTCCTCTCATGTGAGCCAGTTAATACTATGCTGCAGCATAGTATTAGCATTCAAGAATGAATGTATGGGATGCAATTGATACTACAAGATAAACCACCTCTGTATATTGTGAAGGGGGAACCACAGACATCAAATATCCCCCATGCCAAAGAACACTTCATTCACGGACTATCTAGGTCAGACACAAAATGAGAAGGATGACACTCCCTTCAGGCTCTAGATGTGGCTGCCATCTGCCCAGCCAGGGAGGAGGCTGGGATGATTCTATCCCATGAAGCACTATCTCTTATCAGTCTGCCCCCTGAAAATGGGGAAGGTGCCTGACCCTGTGCATCAACATTAGCCCTCGAATAGATACTCTTGTCAAGTGGCATTATTAATAAGGATGAAGCCCGGTTCAAGTGATAATCCATATATGCAATGAATATGTGTCCACGTGAATGTGACTCATGTAACAGCACATATGCCTTTAGAGAAGAAACACAAAGACATTCCCACAGAGATACCCTGACGGCACAGTCAAGAGACAGATGCACACTTGTTTCCCAAAGAGTGAAAGCAAAAAGAGGGATTGTTTTATTCAATGGGGAAAAAATGTACTTTTGATTTACAGCTTATGACATAAATCATACTGAGAAGACATAACACCATGCCTGACAATCTTTTTAAGCAAGGTTGTCCATCCCTCTCTTTTAGAAATTGACAAGGGCCCTAGGCAGAGTACTGCTTGGGAACTTGTCTTGTGGAGCTCTCTGTTGAAAGATATCCTAGGGTGTGTACATGTGGGTGAGTGTGTAACTGAATATGTACAGTGGTGGTGGTGGTGGTGTTTTGATGGCGAATCAGCATGGAAAAGAAAATATTAAGCAAGCAAGACCTTAGTCTCAAGAAGAATATTTTTAGAAGCTGGTAATACAATTTAGGATGACATATTGTCACCAAGACCTTTTCCAACATTATTCCTTTCTCTGATCCCTCATCCCAGATTGCTGAGTTGATTTTTCTGCAAGTGTTCCTGATTCTTGGAGTGCTAGAAAGCAACTACCTCATGGATCCATCTGTTACAGCCTGCTCTCAGTCAGTCCTCCTTTTTTTTCTCTTTTCAACAGACTTGCTTAATACCTGAATGGTTATTTATAGTTTGTTCTTTTTAATTTTGCATGATTTTTTTCCCATTTTCCTTTCTTTTAAAGAAAAAAAAACAAAACATGATTTTCTTCTATTTGACACTTTCTTATCCGCATCAGGTTTTTGGTGCTGGAGGTTAGACATTTTTGTTGGCATTTGTTTTGCTTTCAGATTTTAAATTTTTTTTTAAGATTCCTTGCTGTTGTCTCTCTCTCCATCTTCCTCCAACCTTGGTGGGAGGGAAGAGTGGTGACCCAGGGTCATATACCAAGCTCTAGGTTTTGCTGATTCAATACTGCTTGAAAAGCTTCTAGGAAACAGGTTTCAGCTCCTCTGAATCTTAGAACCTAAAGGGAAATGATTGGGCCATTCTTCATTGTGAAGACATGAGTGGGAGATTACAGTGTGACTCCTATGGAGGTAGCTGAGAAGAATTCTTCATTCGTATTCTAATACTATTTGTTGCCATTTTTTATCATAAGGCTCTTACTTTATTGTTCTTATAATGAGGAAGGGTCTTGTTCAGTCATTTAAGACTCTTTGTGACCTTATTTTGGGGTTTCATTGGCCAAGATACTGGAGTGGTTTGCCATTTCCTTCTCCAACTCATTTTACAAATGAGGCAACTGAGGTATACAGGGTTAAATGACTTGCCCAGGGTTTATACAGCTTGTCAGCGTCTGAGACCAGATTTGAACTTAGGTCTTTCTGGCTCCAGAGCCTGGCACTCAATCTACTGTACCATCAAGTTGCCTAGGAAGGGCCTTAGAAAGGACTTTTCAGTTAGATGTACTCTGTAGTAGTTTAGGAATGAATTGGACATTCCAGTGTGGGAGTACAAATGTGTAATACCTTCTACCAGGAGGTTGAGGCTAGCAGATCTTGAACTCTGGAGTGTTGAAGTGCTATTGTAGCTCAAAGTGGGTGTCTGCACTAAATTCAGTATTAATATAGTGAATCCTTAGAATGAGGGGAGTCAGGTTGCCTAAGGAGGTGTGAACCTCCGTAGTCAGGGAACAGAGCAGTCCAGGCACTTATGCTAATCATTGGTCCGATTGAGCGCATGGATGGCTCCTACATTTCCAGCCTAGATGAGATGTGGAGACTCAGTCTTTAAAAGAAAAGGAAAAACAAAGTGAATCAGATATGAGAGCGGAGGAATGATGAAAAACTTTAGTGATCTCTTCCTCAAGGGAAGTGATTTTACTCTCCATTCTGTAAGAGACTTCCATAGAACAGTACATGAATAGGATGCTCCACTTTCTCTAACAAGCATAAATGAGATATGACAGTAAATTAGTTTTGTTGCATTTTTTCCCCTCATCAAATCACAACAGTTTCTGCTATGACAAACCAATCAACCTCTTTGACTCTGAACTTTACAGGATCATGGGATCACAGATGTTGAGCTAGAAAGATTCTCAGAGGTTCTCCTAGTCTATCCTCCTCATTTTACATAGGAGAGAACCAAGGCTGAGGGGAGTTGAGGGACTTGCCCAAGGTCACACACATATTCAGTATCAGAAGGAGGATTTGAACTCAGGGCTTCTAAACTCTAAGACCAGTGCTCATCTACTTGTTTTCTCAGCTGTCAAATGAGATTAGATCAGATTACCTTTCCAATTCTAAAAATCCTATAAATCTATAAAATTCTGGAATCTATGCTTTCAACAGAGATTTTGACTTACTACAATGCCTGTGAAAGTTCAAAGCACCTGGCAAACCTCCAACCTGCCAGCCATGTCTTCCGTTTCCTTCTCAAGTAAATCTCGTTGTGCTAGGCAGCTACCTAGAGCAGTTCAAAAGCCCAACACAGGTTTGGCTACCACCTCCACACTGCAGGAATTCTGACCATCCATGGAGTGGTGTATCCAAGTTAATTCTATAACATATTGGCATCATTCTCACCCATCGAGGAGAGAAATCTGCTTTGCACTTAATCGTGAAATCTGTATTTCAAGTCATTAAAAAAAAAAGGTGATTTCAATAAAAATCCAGGCAAACTGGAGCAAAAAGCTTATGCCAAGAGAGGACATCTGCTGTATCTTTTTTATCTTCCTTTCTCTCAGAGCCAGAAAGGGAGAGGGGTGAATGTGGAGATTCATTAATTAAGGAAACTGCACAGCCTTCCTGCCTGTTCCTATTTTTATATAAAAGAATAATGTGCCTCACCCCTCACTTGCAGTTAGACTAAAGGCTACTCAGATGAATAAATGAACCCATTTTCCATGTCTTTAAACTTTTATTCAGTTAAAAAGTACAAAGAATCTGTCATATGCCCGGTTTGCCACCACTGTGAGCATTTGGCCACATGTGGTCAATGGATGCTTGAAACTGAAGGGGGAAGTCCTGATACAAGCACATGACCATCATATGGGGAGATTACTGGGGCACCTACTAGTACTTGAACTGACCAGAGGCAAGTCAGCTAGAACATCACATGAGATGTATAAAACTGTCAAGATATCTAGTTCTCCCTTAAGGAAACCATTGGGTATTGCCCTCTCCTTATTTGCTCTTTCTGATGTCCTCTAACCACAACCCTCTTCTCCCCTCTTCAATCTCTAATCTAATTTTGGTTTGATTTTCAATATCAATCCTCTTCTTCTGGGAAGCTATTTGGAGTACATACTGTAAGATATAGTGAAAAGTGAATTGGATTTGAGATCAGGTAACCTGGCTGTGGGTCTCAGCTCCAAGAATTATTAGGTTTTAGAATCAAATCAGATCATGTATGTGAGATGGTTTCAAAACCTTTGAGCACTCTATAACCATAACAATGAATGAAATGATGATGGTGTTGGTAGGAGGCAGCATGTGTAGAGGTTAGAGCATTGGACTTAGAGTCAGGAAAACAAGGGTCGGCATCCCACCTCAGACACTTTCTCATTGTGTGACACACTAGGTAAGTTACATAACCTCTTTCAACCTCAGCTCCTTCATCTATAAAATCGGAATAATAACAGCTCAAGGACTGGTTGTAAGTGTCAAATGAAAAATATATATATCAAACATTTAGCAAGTGTTAAAGTGCTATATGAATGTGAGTTTCTATTATTCTGATATGACTAGAAGCAGCCCACCTTACTTCTTTTAGACTCAGTTTCCTTATATTTAAATATAGGTTAATAATACTAGCATTAACGTATAACCTATATCAAATTGCTTACCATCTCAAGGAGGGGGGAGAGGAAGGAAGGAAAGAGAGAATTTGGAACTCAAAATTTAAAAAATGAATGTTAAAAATTCTTTTTACATACAATTAGGAAAAATAAAATATTTTAAAAAATAATGTGAATATTATCTACTTTATAGAATGTAAGAAAAGTCATTTTTAAACCTTAAACACTATTACAATTTTTAAAAATTTTATTAATTTTATTCTGAACTTAAGAAATAACACAAGCATTTCCACAACAGTAAATTTATCATGCAACTTTTTTCCTTTTTTTCTTCTCCCAGTATTATCCCCCTTCCTCAAATGGATACTATTAGACACAAATGTATATACATGCAGTCATTCTATACATACATCTTTTTATCAGTTCTTTTATGATTATTAACTATTAAATTATTATTCTTAATTATTAAAAAGTTATTGTGATTTAGTGGTTAAAGCCCTGGACCTAGAGCTGAGGAAGACCCAGGTTCAACTCTTGCCTTACATACGTACTATCTGTGTCACCTTAGCAAAGTCATCTAACCATTCTGGTCTTTATTTTCCTCCAATATAAGATGACACGTTGGGACTTAAGGTTCTTTAAGGTTCCTTCCAGCTCTAAGAGTTTGATCCTATGATATAGAAATGTAAAATGTTGCACATCTGACCACATATTTCAGGGATATAAGAGAAGCATAACACATGAACTTTACTCTCAAAGAATTTACAATTTTATTGGGGATAGACAAGACTTATACTCATGAAATCAACATAGAACAACTTAGAATCAGTGCTGAATTTTGTGCTCCAGACTCTGTGTTCAGTGGGAGTTTAGAAAAGAGGGAGTTTTGCATGTGCTGAAGTAGCTGGGGAAGATTTCTTAAAGAACCTGAGACTGATCTTGAAGGATGTGTTGAACTTGGAATATGGTGGTATTGAAAGTGGCTGAAACATGGGGTTCATACTGATGAACGGTGGGAGAAAAATTTGGGTGGACAGGATTGAACTAGATGATGGAAGGTCTTGAAAAGCTGATGTTAGAGTTTATTCTTGGGGTGATTGGAGACTAGTTTCTGTGGTACACAGGTTTGGTAAACTCAGCATGTGCATACAAAGCAGTACTCTTCTAGTCATAATACTAATAAAAATGAGCCTTTACACTGTGTCTTAAGGTTTGCAAAGCACTTTACATGTTATCTTATTTGTTCTTCACAAGAATGCTGAAGGTAGGGATTATCTTCCATATTTTACAGATGAGGAAACTGAAGCAAATAAGGTTAAGTGGTTGCCCAGAGTCACACAGCTGGTAAGCGTCTGAGGCTGAATTTGAAGTCAGGAAGACTCATCTTCCTAACTCTAGGCTTAGCAATCTATCCACTGGGTCACCTAACTGATCTTCAAGGAGAATGTAGAAGATGCTATTTCTTGGACTTTTCTTGTTCCTATGTACATCTTACCGTAGTGGATTTAGAACACGAAAGGTTCTTAGTGATCAGGTAGCCCAACCCCTTTATTTTACTGATGGTGACATGTAAATGAAGTCTGTCCAGATGTGGACTTACTTCTCTGACTCCAAATTCAGTATGCTTTGTCCTGAATCACTGGATTCATCCAAAAGGGTCACAGGTAACTTTTTTCCTTTTTTTCCCCTTCTATTTGAAACATAAAATAGCATACATGGCAAATAATTTGAATTGTTGTCAAAGTTGGTATACTAAAATAATAAAGAGTAGAAAGTCATCCATTAGTCTATCTACAAATATTTGTTGAGCTGCTGTGGGTGAGGCTATGGGGATATAAAGATAAGGGCTTACAATGGGGGTGGGGGAATGACAATATATAAATATGACAAAAAGATTTTTTATAAAGCTCAAATCACTAAACAGAACACGATTAGGGTGCTGATGATACCACGGGAATTAATAGGAGTGAGAAAGTACTACATGGAGGAGTTTCTAGTAAAGGCTTTATTGTGTTGAAATGATTTGAGCTGGACTTTGAAGAAGGGTGAAATTCAGATGAGGTGGGGGGACATTCAGAACATCAGAAAAGGCATAAACAAAGTGAAAAAATAGGGAAGAACTAAATTATTCTGGGCATGGAAAAGTGGTCAGTTTAGGAAGTGAGCAAACAGCATAGCTTCTACAGTCACAGGTACTTGGGTCCAGTCCCTTACCTGCTTCTTCTATGACTGTTAGGGTTCCCCACGAGTTCTGTCTTTTGGGTTCTGTATTCTTAGCAAGTCGAGATCTCTAGGGGAAATTCCACTGGTTTTGTATGGCTATGAATTATGGGAGTGAGCTAGGAACACAAAGTGAATTGGTTAAGATCACTATGGAAACTGCTTAGGATGATACTGGACACGAGGCTTAGCTGATTGGCGCATCCCTCCAGAGCATCTTCGGAGGCATTTGCTTCCCTCACAGCTAGAGTCCAATCTTTGGGGAAGGAAGCAGGAGCTAGCCCTAAGTGTCAGGACAAGTAACCTCTGCTTTTGTCCCTCTAGCCTCTCTCCACTTCTAATATGACAATGATATTTCTGGTCCTTCTACTTTCATATGTGATGTATGGGAATTATTTTACGTAAACTAACTGCAAACTCTGAGGAAGGGGACAAAGGGAGAGGCATTATTAATATATTCAAATCAAACAGCTCTCAGCACAGCGAGCATATTTTAAAGGCAGGGAAGGATTAATGTATGCTATTTTATGTTTCATTTTGAAGAATTATGTTTAGCTGTGACACTCTTTTCAGGGTAATGTGTATATAGCACTCATTTTTCCTAATTCAGAAACAAGATGCTGGGTTCTGGGTTTTCAGGAACTCTTAATTAGCATGCTGAGTCTCAAGCTTAACAGAAAGATTTATCAGACAATGCATGTTTCACAGAGAGACAGAGAATTAATTGGTGAAAAGCAGGTTGACATATCAGCTGTGTGGTATGATGGCTATGTAACAGCACCAGGAAAGCTCCCCCTACCATATGTAAATGAGGGAAGTGGGTAGCAGACATTTCTAAGCTTGAGTATGTGGTGAGGTCAGGTCATAACTTTAAGAGAGAATGCCATTTTGTTCACTGAGAAGCCTGCTGCCAGAATTTTGCCATGAATGGGAAAACCAGTATAGACAAACTCATGACTGACCTTGCTCTCTTACCATGACTGCACACAAAGCTCATTTGTTTGCTCTGCTGAACAAAGTGGCTGTGTGAATGTATCTGATTGGAAGTTCACTGTTAATTAGCACAAGTTGCTTCCATTTTTAGGTTTGAGTTAAAGCAAACAGGAAGCCTTCAGCATTAGGTAAACATTAGTTAAGTAAATACTATAGTTCTAAAGGACAAAATAACATTGATGTGGTAGCAATTCCCAAATAGAAACTGTGACATGGACTCAAGACAACAGACTCTTACATCTAGCCTCTGGGTTCCTTGGCTTCTTTCTGAGTGGGTTATTTTATTTTTCCCATGCAGAAATTATTGGGAACTCAGAACTGCAACAATTGGATACTACTTCAGCCAGGGATCTCTCCTCATTACTCTTCAAATGTTGCTGCTGCTGCATGGGAAGGTGCTGGAATCCAAAACTCCAGAGCTTGAAGCACCAGCAGAGAGTATCAGCCTCCAAAATTAGCCTCAGCCCGATTTTCACACTCCTAGACATCCATGACCAAACCCCTTAGATTAGAGCCTCTGACAATGTCTGAATCCACACTGCTCACACCCATCACTCTTATCCTCTATGTGCTGAAACTGATCAACTCTTTCTGATTCTGTTCTGTCTTCTACCTCCTCCACTTTGCATTCCGCTGCTTCAAATTCACCTTCATTTTTTCTGTAAATTACTCTATGTTTGATCATAAACATATTCACGATGCAATTCTCTGCCACCATGACAAAGATGCTTGATCACCAGCATCAAAGAAACGTGTTGATGTTCTTTAAGTAGAGGAATTTCAAGAAATACCTAAAGCTACAGTAAGCTTCCTATCCCTACTACCTTCCTCCCACAACAATCTACTTTTCAATTCTGTGAACACACCTAAATTTATTGTAATCATCAGTGGTTGTATGCCATATAGTTGATCAAAAAAAGTGAGACTTCTGTTAGAATTTAACCTTTTCACATTTCATTTATTCTTTCAATAAACACTTGAGTATTTATTACATATACTGTATACTTATACCATATGCTAATATATTATACTTATAATATATGCTTATAACATATATATGCAATATTATTATTATACGAATAAAGCAACATGCTCCATGCTAATTTTGGAGAAGTTAACTGATTTTTAATAGAAACAAATTTAATCTTATTTGAACTTTTATTTTCCTTAATGTCTAGCACTATTGTAATAACAATGATAATAGAATTATAGTATTATTATGATAAATAACCAGTATTTAGATATTAATATAAGGTTTGCAAAATGCTTTACAAACATTATCTAATTTTATCCTTACAGCAACCTTGGAATGTAGATGCTATTATTGTCCCTATTTCACAGGTAAGGAAACTGAGATT
Organism: Bettongia penicillata ogilbyi; assembly: GCA_023548195.1. Lineage (NCBI taxonomy): Eukaryota > Metazoa > Chordata > Mammalia > Diprotodontia > Potoroidae > Bettongia > Bettongia penicillata. The sequence goes on along the minus strand of JAJHZJ010000314.1, from coordinate 19,596,521 downwards.
AAGTGATTCGCCCAGGGTTACACATAAAATAATATTTGGAGTAGGATTTGAACGCAGGTTTTCAGGTGGAATCCAGCTCTCTATTCACCAAGCTAGATAAGGAAGCTCTTCATAAATATTTGCTCACTGAATTCCTTAGTGAACATTTCTTGATGACACTAGAATGCATCTTATGTTTAGTTTGTGGGCCAGTCTAGGAGTATACAATAGACTCCAGGATGTGATGGAGGATATAATTAATGTTTCTTGAAAACAAATCACAAAATTATCATAGTCACAAGATAGAGACAGAGAGATCTTCAACTATGTGAATAGCTTTTCAAAGTTCCATTTCATTAAAATCTAAGCAAATATTAGATTTTTATTTTATTAAAATTTTATCTCTTGGGGTAAATACTCAGAGTAGCTGCTACTTTGGAAATAGTTGTATTCAACCATGAGTAACTACCTCCCTCCAACTCCCACCCCCTAGAGTTTCTTCTCCAGAACTTTGGAATGGGAGGTAGGGTAGTGAGGAAGAAGAGGTATAGAGTGGGAAGCCAGATGAGATGTAGGCCAGCAAGGGTAAGCAAGCTAGGGAAAGGATTACCATTGCATAGTAAGTGATTGGACAGATGCTTTTTCAGGTAGGAAGTGTCATGTGGTGGGAAGAAGACTGGCTCTGGAGTCAGGGGATTTTGGTTTAAATCTTTGCTCTGTAATTTGTTACCCATATGTCACTCAAGCTCTCTGGGCCTCAGTTTTCCCATCTGTAAAATGAGGAAATTCTTCTAGATAACCCCTAAAAGTTCTTCTTATCCCTAAATCTATGATGCTGTGAAGTGACAGTCAATGCATTTTCAAATATTTCTTTTATGACTGCATTGAAGTCTATACTTTGCAGAACCATTGAGTTTATGGCTACATCTCCATTAACAGATGTTATTTTGGAAGCAAAAACCCTTAGCAAATAGTATGCTATCTGTACTACCTAGTTAGCGTTTTTCAGTGCTGCTACAAAAAAAATTAGTTTTTTAAGTTTTGTTCTGCAGTATTGAAAATGGTACTAGCCTGCTTTGTATTTGGGCATATCATAGGATATTTTTAAACCTAATTAGAACATATAGTTAAAAAAAAAATCTACCTCCATAATGGAAATAGCAAAGGTAGAAAGGTTAGTTGTGATGTTGTCACTCTGAAAACTCACAAATAATATGACCTGTTAAGACAGGAAATGTAGGGACAGATTTGAGAGATGCTTGTGTCTTGTTCCACTAGGGATTTGTTGTTGAGTCATTTCAGTCAGGTATGACTCTTCATGATCTCATTTGAGGTTTTCTTAGGAGAGGTACTGGAGTGATTTGCCATCTCCTCATTATACAGATGAGGAAACTGAGTCAAACAGGGTTAAGTGACTTGCCCAGGGTCACACAATTAGTAAGTGTCTGAGGCCAATTTTGAATTCATGAAGATGAGTCTTCCTGATCCCAGGTCCAGTGCTCTATCTAATACACCACCTGGCTGTTCTTCTACTGGGAGTTAGATTACCACAAAAACAGAGCCATAGCTAGAAATGCTTGTGCCTTACACAAATACCACACAAACTTACATAAAGTTAGCATGGAGTGGCCATTTGAAGACAGTAGCAGGAATTACCCACATTTTAGTGGGGTTGGAGGAGTGGGCCAGGAAAGGAAGTTTACCCCATTCATCACGTTAGCTTCCTATTTTAATGGATTTCCTTGCTTAGTAAGTGTTAAAATCTTTTGTCCAGCATTTAGTAGTTCCTGCCACGTAGTAGGAGCTTAATAAAGACTTGTTGACTTATTTCTCCAGGGCTGAAGTATTTCTTGTGCCTGTCAGTGCCCTTAGGCAAAGTCTCAGCCACCCTGTCCTGGTTAAAGGGTAAATTCTTATGATGTCTAATTAACATGATGTCAGAGCTTACTAAGGTGAATGGTTACTGCTCTTCTTTCCCATGACCCAGATAAATATAAGAAGGGTAAATTACTCCTCAGGCCCCTGAACAACTGACCAGTTTACCTTCTAAGATAGTGTGATTCAGCTGCTAACCTGGGCTGTTAATAAAGATGTGATTAGTCAGAGAAATTGGCATCATCACCAGGTTCATATATCTAACCTGATTTTTACTCTAAGGAAATCTTGTCTTATTTCTTTCCCCAGGGACATTAAACTTTTCCTTTTATAACTTCAGTCTGCTGTGGACTGGCAGGAAAGAAGACATGGCCAAGCCAGAGGTTTGCTCAGAGAGAAGGGATGTTCTGGAGACTGGGTCCTCTCTGAATATCTGTGTTAGAAGGGGGTAAAGAAGAGAAGTGGTCAGATTGTGACTTTGGCTAAGTCATTTAGGCATCTAAGTTGGGCAATATGTAAGAGCCCTGGGCCTGGAGTCAGGAAGACCTGAGTTCAAATCCCAACTCAGACAATTTCAATCTATATGACCCTGTGTGACTTAACTTCTCTCTGCCTTAGTTTCTTCACCTGTAAAATGGGGATAATAATAGCATTTGCCACACACACACATGCCCCAAACCTTAAAGTACTGTAGAAATGTTAACTTTTCTTATTATTTAACTTCTCTGGGCCTCATTTCCTCCTCTGTAAAGAGATGAGGTTGCATCTTTTAAGGTCCCTTCTAGCACTCCATCTTTGACTCTATGATCCAAGAAAGTTGGTCTGATAAGGAAGACCCAGGGATAAGGATGGGAACCGGAAGAATCAAGACACAGAGAAAGCAATGTGGGTTCTTTCTAACACTGAGGGTAAGGGAGATTTGAATGAGGGTGTTCTTTTTCTTTTGCAAGTCCTTAACCTGCAGGACCTTCACCTGTGCTGGAAGCTGCACCCTTTTCCACCATCCCCTTCTCCTCCCCCCCCACTTCACCTCAAGCCCTCACCCAGCTAAATTTTCCATAACATAACTTTCCTAGCCTGGGTTAATTTCATCCAACAACTTTACTCCATTTTCTTAATTTCTTTTGTCTCTGTCCAGAGGCTACTCTTTCTTGTCATGGAGACTCGATGTTTCCCCCAAACCTCCCACAGAAAACATACTTAAGAAGAATGAGTACGATTAGTGGGAAAGAGTATTCAGTGGAAGCTCCTTCTGACTGGCAGACCTGCTAAGTTCTAACCACAGGGACCCGAGAGTGTGGTGGCCTACATTTTAGGTATTTTAGGTAAAACCTAAAAATGTACCTGACTTTCTGTTGGTACATTTAAAAACTTTAATTCTGGTGCTTACTGTTGAACTGTGGAACAATCAATCAATCAAAAAACATTTAAGTTTCTGTTCTGTGCCAGGCCCTGTGCTAAGCACTGGATTTACAAAGAGAGACAAAAAAACTATCCCTGCCTTCAAGGAACTTACAATCCATTGCGGGAGACAACATACAAACAAATATACCAAATAAGGTATATATATAGAATAAATAAGATATAATTGACAGAGGGAAGGTAATAGAATTAGGAGGGGTTGGAAAAAAAGGTGGGGCAACTAGAAAGAATGTGAAAATAGGAGGAATGTGTGTGTGTGTGTGTGTGTGTGTGTGTGTGTAGGAGAGGGGAGTGAGTTGTACCTGCGAGTTTCAAATCCAGAGTATCTTATATTTACTTTTTGAAGGGGCTCTATCCCAGGAATAGATTGACAAGAATTCTGCCTTCTTCCTGGAGAAATCTGAACTGGCTACATTGGTTCTGTTTCCTATGGCCATTGACTCACAGGGTAGTGCATGACCTTCAGTTGCTTAACTTTCCATCCCCTCAGTTTTCCCATCTGTATGATGATCATGATAATATACTTCTGAGTTAATGTTTCTAAACTCGTTTGAGCTCCATGAATAAAAGGTGATATTATAGTAGAGAGATGCCAATAATGATTTGAAAGTACAGTAAGAAGATGATCAAGTCAGGGACTGGAGGCTGTAGAGTTTTTTTTTCATTTTGCTACTCAGATGAACAGTGGCCACAAAGAAAAATTCACCCAGAGAAGATGAAATCAAACAACCAACATTTTATTAGATGCCACCATGTGCCAGTTACTGAGGTTACAAAGACAAAAACAACAGAAATCATGAAGCCTACTCTATGAAGTCAGGGAAAACAATGTGCAGACATTTAAGTAGATTTACAAATACATGTAAAATAAAATTACAAGGCAATTTTAGGATTCAGAGGACAGTAGCAGCTATTGTGTGCAGAATAGTTCAGAAAGATCTTTGGTAGATGGTGATGCTTGAGTTGAACTTGAAGGAGACTTGGGAATCTAAGAAGTAGTGGTGAGGAAGGAGGACATTCCAAGCATGAGGGATACCAATCAATAAATCTTTATTAAGCACCTACTGTCTTCCTAGTCCTGTGCTAAGTGTTGGGGAGACAAAGAAAGGGGAAAGACAGCTTCTATTCTAAAGACATCACGGTCTCATAGGGACAACAACAGGCAGGCAGCTATTTACAAACAAGATAGATATAGATACAGATAGATCTATATATTTATGATAAATAATAAAAATATATAAAATATAATAAATAAAATAAATAAATCTAAAATAAAGAAAATCACAGAGGGAAGGCATTATGAATAAAGGTGCATCAGAAGGACTTCTTGCAAAATGGAAGATTTTTAGCAGAGAGTTGAAGCCAGTCAAGGAAGCCAAAAGGCAGAGATAAAGAAGGGAGACCACTTAGGCATGGATAATAGAGAAAGTGCCTGGAATCTAGAGATGGAGTGTCTGGTGTGAGGAAAGGAAAGAGGCCAGTGTCATTGGATTTCAGAGTACAAGGCGAGTGGGGGTGGGGTATAAGAAGACTGGAAAAGTGGAGGGGACAGGATTTGAAGGATTTTGAAAGCAAAAGATAATAAGTTGCCATTGGAGACAGTACAATGGATACTCAATAAAAAGGCGCAAAAATGGAAGATGGAATGATGTGTGAAGGACAGCATGTCAGTCAATTTGCCTGGATTGTAGAGTGCATGAAGGAGAGTTATGTGTTCTAAATCTGGATGTGAAAGTTAGAACAAGACTATGAAGGGTTTTAAATGTCTAAAGAAAAGTTCTGTTTGTTCCTAGAGACATCAGGAAGCCGCTGGAGCTTTTTCTGAGAAAGGGAGTGACATGGTCAGAGTTGAGCTTTAAGAATGTCACTTTGGCAGTTTATGGAGGATAGCTTGGAATGGGGGAGGCCATTGGCAGGGAGATCAATTAGGAGGCTATTAGAATAATCTAGAGGAGGGGTGATGAGAGGTGGAAGTAGAGTGACAGCAGTGTAAATGGAAAGAAGGAGACAGATGGGAGCCACTAAAGTGATTTTCCTAAAATGCAAGTACAATCATGTGACTCCCCTATTCAATAAATTCCTGTGGCTGTTCTATCGCCTCAAGTAGCAAATACAAAATGCTCTGGCATTCAAAACCCTTCCTAACTGCCTTCCCCCTCTCCTGCCTTTCCAGTCTTCTTTCACCTTACTCCATGACACATACTCTGATCCAGTGACAACAGCCTCCTGGCGGTTTCATGAACAAGAAACACATTTTTAAGCTCCTAGTATTCTACCTCCATGCCTGGAACACTCTCCTTCTTCCCCCCAACTACTGACCTCCCTAAGTCCCTTTAAGTCCCAAATAAAATCCCAACTTCTGGAAGAAGTCTTCCCCAATCCTTCTTAATTCCAGTGCCTTCCCTGTGTTAATTACCTCCTATTTATCCTGTATATAGCTTGCTTTGTCTATATTTGTTTATATGTGTCTTCTTTTAGGACAAGGTATATCTTTTGTGTCTTTTTGTATCCTCAGTGCTTAGTACAATGCCTGGTACACAGCAGGCACTTAATAAATGTTTATTGATTGATTGAAATGTATCGCAGAGGTAAAATCAACAAGGAGGTAGTTGGGGGCTCAGGGGACAGAGTGCCGGGCCTCCAGTCAGGAAGATCTCAGACTCCAGGTCGCTGGTCTCAGACACTTAGCTGTGTGACTCTGGGCAAATCACTTAATCTTGGTTTGCCTTAAACCACTGGAGAAAGAAAAGGCAAAACCCTCTAGTATCTTTGCCCAGAAAATCCAGTGGATGTTGGCATGCTGTGATCCATAGGGTCTTGAAGAGTCAGATACAACTGAATGACTGATCAACAAAAATCAGTAAGACTTATAAATACAGCAGATGTTTTAGACTGAGGAGTCAGGGATGACCCCCAAGGTGATGAGCCAGGGTGACTGAGGTGTCCTCAACAAAAATAGAGAAGATTAGAAGATGTGAGCGAGTTTTGGGGGAAGGAAGAAAATAAGAAATTTTGTTTTGAATATATTGAGTTTGGAATGCCTACAAGATATCCAACTGGAACTTTCCAAGAGGCATTGGATAATGTAGACCTGGAATTCAGGTGAAGGATGGGGCTAGATAAAGATCTGTGAGTTATCTTCCTAGATCCCTTTGGGGCCTAATCAAATTTCAAATTTGAGTTAGTCTTTGAGGCACCAAGAAAGAACAAAGGAAGAGAAAAGAGGACCCAAGGTAAGTTCTTGGGGAAGCCTTGTAGTTAGGGAGCATGATGTGAATGAGATTGAGATGGAATAGTAAGACGTAGGAGAAGGAAGCAATGGGAGCACATAATTATCAAGTTTCCTCTGTGTGTCAAGTATTATGCTAAGTTCTTTACAAATAGTAACTTGTTTGATTCTCACAGCAATTCTATGAGGTAGATGCTATTATTGTTACCATTTTACAGTTGAGGAAACTGAGACAGAAGTTAAGTGATTCACCCAGGGTCACACAGTAAGTATCTGAGGCTGAGTTTGAACTCAGGTCTTCCTGACTCCAGACCCAGCAATCTATCCACTGTACCACCTAGCTGCAGCATTATGAAAATCCAGAGAAAGACTAGGAAAGAAGAGGATGTCTAGTCATGTCAAATGTCACAGAGAGGTCAAGAAAGATACAGGTCAAGAAAAGATCAATGCATTTGAGAAATCAATAGTACCTTTGGAAAGAGAAGTGTATTTAAGTTTAAAACAAATAATAAAAAAAGAGAAAAAAGAAGAAGAAAAAGGAAGTACAAGAAGAAAAGCAACATTGACATTTATAGAGAAGCTTATAAGATATGCTTGACTTAACCTTCCGAAGTGATTTATTAGAAAAGTTCTGGGTTTCTGGTAGGCCCAAGGAAAAGCTATTCGGTTTTGAGGTCAGTGAAGCAGTTATTAAAGAGATATGTTCTCCACAGATCACAAAATCCTTTTTTAATACTCCGCTTCCCCACCTTTAATTTGGAATCCAAGTAGAAGGCTAATCCCTAGGTTTTAAAAATATTCACTCTCCCTTCATCAAGATAACTCTTCAGAATGATGAGTGATCCATGGATCCTTTCAGAATTCTCTGTTCTTTACTAATATTGATCTCAAATTCCCATTGATCGTAGGATAGTGCTAACTTGGTGATGTGTTGGGTCTAATGCCTCAGTTACTGGCCCCTTGGTTCTATAAGGACATGGACTTGGAAGGGCCAGTTGCCAGGAGCAGCTGACAGGAACAGCATGTGGATGTCTTAACAGCGGCTCCTGGGAGAGAGGTGGGAGTCTGGGCAGGATTTACTCTGGAAGAGGCAGACAGTGGAAGTAAATATTCCTCTAGGGAGCCCTGATTCATATGCTAAGAAGCATCCAGCTCCTTCTTTAATTGATGTGCAGCGTGCCATCTCTGCTGCTTTGGCAGAGGGAGGAGCTGTGCAGCTGCCCCAGGTTCAGCACCATGGGATGCTTGAGAATGAATAGCTGTTTAAAAATAATCCCTGCAGGGAAAGTGCTATACTAACTCACGGTTCCAGTTATTGGAAAATTGTTGAAGAGGAGGCCAGGTGGCAACTGGCAGTCAGAGCAGTTAATTGATGAAAGTGGGGAAAATGTTAAATTATTTAAATTCTGAACTTAGCCCAGAGAGAAGGAAGGCAGGAGAAACATCTAGTCAACAAACCAAGCAAGCAAGCATTTACTGAGTACCTACCATTTGCAAGGCACCATTGTAGGTACCAGAAACACTTGGGTTGGAATCCCAGTGATTGGGAATTACTCAAAACTCATCCCCTGTCCTCCTCTTCCCATTCTTATCCCCCCTGTACCCTTACAATGTCCAATTTTAAAGCTACCCACCCCTTCCTCTGTGCTCTCTGGAATGTTTGCTCCATATGCAACTAATGTGCTTTTCCCTTAAATCTTATCCTTTCCCACTCTTTTCATCTTCTGGCTCTCAGAGACCCGGGTCCCTCCTGATGCCTCAACCTCCCTGGTCTTCCTTTCCAGCATTGACTGCACTTTAATCCCTTCCCCCTCATTCACTGGTTGAGGTGGGGGAGTTGGAATACTACTGCTCCCTGTTACCATTTCCAGGTCCTGTGGTTCTACCATTGCTCAGGCACCTCTCTTCCTTGAAGGTTCATTCATTCCACATCTACCACCCAGAGAAAACTCTAGTTATTGTCTACTGACTTCCAGGACATACCCCTTCTTTTCTCAATGAGTTTCAGCCCCTGGTCACAGTCTTTCCTCCAAAATTCCTGCTCTCATATGAGGAAACTTCATATCATAGTGATATCACAAATATCACTATTTCCTCAAACAACCTGACCTCACAGTTCCTCAGCTTATAATTTCACATGATCTATTCCTGTACCCCATCCCAGACACTCTCAAAGATCATCATACCCTGGATGTTGCTGTCATCCAGAAATTCTCCAATTCCATGTTCACGAATTCCAAAGTGCCTTTGTTGGATCACAATCTATTATCATCTAGTGTGGCAGATAGTGTGCTGGACTTGGAGTCAAGAAAATTGAGTTCAAATCCCACATCAGAAAGTAGCTTTGTGACCCTACTCAAGTCACTTAGCCTCTTCTAGTCTTAGTTTTCTCTGTAAAGTGAGGTTAATAATGGCATCTACTTCACAGAGTTTTGTGAGAATAAAATGAAATAATATAAGCAAAACATTTTGCAAACTTTGGAGAACTATATAAAAGTTGGTTATTATTGTTACATATTCATCAACATCTATTGCTGAATGTTCATAAGAGAAAATAGGGAATATGAAGAACTTGAGAAGGGCCTCCAAACTGTATCAACTTATACTTTGATAATTGACGACAATGATCCAAACGTGGCAGTAGATGAGGAGAGTAAAAAGTGTCACTGGAAATAAGAAAGAAGAAGGACATTAGAGGAGCCCCAAACCAGTAGACTATACAGAAATCCTACAAATACATATCAGGAATACTTTCTTTGAGAAAAGGCTCATTAGGCTCTGGAGATAGTGAATACAAAAAATATCACAAAAGTGAAAATGATTACGTGTCAATAGGAAAAAAACTTATTATTGATATAGAATCATACCTGTTGTATAGTTGGTTACACTGCTGACTTGTTAGAATAATGATTGTTAATACAAAGTTAAAAGAAATAATAAATATATGAAAAAGACAGTATGAAATTAAACCAATACTAAACTTGACCAACTAAAGCATATTAATGTTGAAAATAGAAAAGGAATAGATAAAAGGACACTGACACAGATTAAATTATTTAATTCAATATTTCAATTTTCAATTCAATATTTACTTTTCCAAAGTAAACAAAATGCTAAAACAAAAAAACCAAAGGAACCTAAAAATTGCCTTAGCAAACATTAGATATTACCCCAAGGGTACTGAGGAAGCATTTTGTGACCAGGCTGCAGTACATGAAACACAAAAAAGAAAGCACAAATGATATCACTAAAGAAATAAAGGAATGGAATTCAATCCAAAAAATGGATAAACTGAATTCAATAAAAAAACAAATTATGGGTTATGGATGAAATGGAATAGTAGTGTACTAAGAGAAATGGAGAGGCAATTTCAGAGTCTTCTTACTTGACTTACATGGACTGACACAGAATGAAGTGAGCAGAACCAGGAGAATGATTAATGCTACAACATAAATATTATAAAAAATAATTCTGAAAGATTTAAGAACTCTGATAGACACAATGATCAGCCACGATTCTAGGAGATTGATGGTATCTCAGGACAGACATGGGACTGTTTAATAGGAAGAATAAGAAATACGTTCTCAGATGTATTGCCAATGTGGCAATTTACTTTGTTTAATTGTTCATTGCTATAAGGTTACTTTTAAAATAATTTTTTATTTTAATAATATTTTTATTTTTAATAATTTTTAATTTTAAATAATATAATAATAATAACCTTCCCCCTTTTTTAAGGCAGTAAAGGTAGGAGGAAGAAAAAAGTAAGTGCTTGATCATTTAATTATTATTATTTTTAAAATATGTGAATAATTAAGAAGATGATCTGTTCGTGTGGCAAAGGAAGAGATAACTGATGGACAGTTTGTATACTCCACTGGTATCCTTGCAATACCAAAGGAAGAAAAACTAAACAAAAGCAGGAAGCCCCTCAGAATGTTGGGTGGACCCCTGAGGGAAAAAATAGAAAATAATTGTGCAGAATGGACAAGTATACATAGGCTGCAATCTCTCTTTTTGGAGAGAATATCAATTTCAATGAGATCACTGATCCCTATGAGCACTGAAGAAAATTTCTGAATTCAGTTAGAATTTTACTATTACCTTTCCTTCAAGGATTGGGGGATAGTGAACAGGAAAGTGTTTATAGACTATGTAACATGAAAGTAATTTGTTGATTTCCATAATAAGCCTATTATATTAAAGGATATAATTAATGTTTCCTTCCACCTGGTAATTTGAAAGGATGTCATTGAACAAGATTCAATACTTTTATCCCACAGATTACTAGGAGATGAATTTGTTCTAGGGCCAGGTTGAAGCCTGGTTGTTTTGCATGTCTGTAGCTCAAATATTGTATTTGAGAAAAACTAAATTCCCCCTGGCTATTAATTCCAGGTCTCTGCTAAAAGGAGAGGTGGGGGGAATCGGGTGGAGACTAAGTGTCATTATCTTCTTATTTTCAGTGAGATAGGGTCCATGGAGAGTGGCCCAGAGGGAGAGAAGCTTCAGTTTCTCATTAAAACACTAGCCAGGTTTTGAAATCTTTAATAAAGTATACTCACCCTTGGCTGCCCCTGATGGACATGGTCAAAGATGTTCCATACCCTCAAACACTCTTTTAGATGTAAACATTCAAAGGTTGAATTGAAAGTAGAACCTTCCCCAGGGAGGGGAGTTATGACTGAAACAGGTCAAAGTACCTATGAAAGCCTTGTTAAAATACTTATCCTCTGCATTTTATTTTTTCTAAAGTCAAAGTTTTATGCAGCACTAACAATGGAGTCTAATATATTCTCTTTATTTTAGCAGGGTATCTCTCTGGACAATACTTCGGGTTTAGCCTAGGAGTTGATAACATGCTGAAATAATTTGCATACCTCCTTGTGGCATGGCTCACCATCCTATGATGATAGAATAATTGATGCAATCCAAGGTCTGGGACTTAGATGTTTCTGCCTCAGTGAACATGCCTTGTCTTTGTGATCATCTCTGCTCACACAGCTGTGCTCAGTCATGTAGGAAAGGATTCAGTCACTGTGAGTAAGGAGGAGTGTGGGTGGGTGAATGCAGTACAAATTGCAAAGACAGAGGGTACCAACTTGGCAGCTAAGATTTCCTGGGCTAGGTCTAGCTTGGGGAAAGATGTAGTAGTGAGAAAAGCTTTGCTTGCCTCTCATTTGTAAACAAGTTCATGTCTACAAGGAGGGATTAGCTTGAGCAGCTGGCTTTACAGACTGGCCATTGACTGAGTTTTGAAAAGTGAATTCATGGTCTCAATCCAATGGCCTATCTCAGAAGCCTCCATTGAAATTATTTTAAAAAAACAAACAAACATGCACATTAATTAGACATTTCCAGAGTAGACAAGAAATACATGCATCTCAAAAATGTACTAGATCAGTAAGGGATGGTGACTTGATTATTTTACAAGTAGAGAAGGCTTGACTATTACAGCTGGAAGGGGCCTAAAAGATCATGTAAGCCAACATCCTCACTTTATAGATAAGCAAATTGAAACAAAGAGAGGTGCTTACATGATCTACCTATGGTCGTATGGTGAGGGGCAGATGTGGGTTTAGAGCCTAGTTTCCTGAACAGAGGAGTCTAGTACTCTTTCTAACATGCTGCACTTTGCTTTCCCGCTAATGACTTAGGTGAACCACAATAGCTGAGAAGTGACAGTGAAACTGGAAATATTATTTCTAGGATAGCATCCAATATTGGCACAAATTATAAGGCATTATTAATAACAGTAATAATAACTAGCATTTATATATCAGTTACTATGTACTAGATTGTATAGGTCTCCTGAACCTCACTACGCATTGACCAAAAAACTTTATACAAACGTTAAGTGCCAGAAGAAAGTTGATGAATATCTCCCTGGATGGTGGTCTCTAGTATCATGCAACAGGGCTCTGTGTTTGTTTCTATTTTGTTCAAAATTCTTACCTACCATTTGGATGCGAATATGGAAGATAAACTTAGCTTTATCAATTACCCTAGCAACTGAGGGCATCAGGAAAGACTTCATGTAGAGGGTGGTGTTTGAACTGCATCATGATGGAGAGAAAAACTCTATAGAGTGGAGGCAAGGAGGAAATGAATTCTAGGAATGGAGAATGGTCAATGTAAAAGCACAGAAACAGGAGATGGAATGTCTGGAGTGCAGAACAGAAAGAAGTCAAATTTGGTTCAATTGCAAAGTGTGGGAGGTAGAGTGATGTACAATTAATTGGAAAAGAGGTTGACGCCAGGTTGTGAAGGTCTTTAAAAGTCAAACAGAGGCATTTATGTTTTATTCTAGAGGCAACAGTGAGCTATTGTAATTGATTAAATAGTAGAGAGACATGGTTAAATTTACTCTTAAAGAAAATAACTTTGGCAGGTTTGTGTAAGATCGAGTGCAGTGGGGAGAGACTTGAGGCAAGGAGACCAATTAGGAGACCACTATTAAAATCTAGGCGAGAGATGGTATGGCACTAAACTTGGATGGTGACTGTATGATTAGAGATATAGAAGGTTGTTGAAGTAGGAATGGAAAGATTTTGCAAATGAGTGCAATGTGGACTGAGGGATAATGTTGAGGTTACAAACCTGGGAGACTATAACAATGGTGATGCTTTCAAAAGATATAGGTAAATTTGGAAGAGGAGTGGGAAAAGGTTTTGGACATGTTGAGTTTGAAACTTCTGTGGTATCTCTTTTTTGAAATATTCAATAAGCAATTGGTGGTGTAGGACTGAAAGTCAGGGGAGAGAGCCCAGAACTGGTTATACACATCTGTGAGTTATCAGCTTAGAGATGATACCTAAACACATAGGAACTGTTGAAGCCACTGAGAAACTATATAGAGAAAAGAGGACCTGGTGATGTGAATGGTGAGCAAACAAAGGAGCCTGAAAAAGAAGTGGTTATACAGGTAGTAAGAGGAGGTGAGAAAAATATGAAAACTCAGAGGTGAAAGAGATCCGAGAGAAGTCAATCAATCACATTCAGTGCAGAGATAAAGCTCAATTCACTGCATAAAATTCATTAAAAACTCATGAAAGAAGAATTCTGTATTAGGAAGAACTCCCTCTCATTTGGAGAAATTTAATTGTTGAAGGGGCAACTGAACTCATCATGAAGTAGTTTTACAACATAGACTCCAAGGACATGTCTTAAATACTGTAGTTAAAGTTCAGTTTATGATGTGCATAATGAATACTTTGAGCAGCCTTCAGATTTTTTTGTCTCTTTCATTTCTTGGTCCTGAACACTATCTTCCACAATAGGTTTGTTTGTTTTTTGCTATCCTCCTCTGTGCCCACCTTCGCATTGCAATCACTGAGTCATGAGTTATACATTGACTTAGTTCAGAGAATCTTGCCAAGTTCTTCCTAGAATTTCTGGACTTCTTGATCCTTTGCAATAGATGTTGGCACAAAAGCTGCAATTATCCTCATTGTGGTCTGTTTATACTCATTGTGAGCACTGCAAAATGAGATGACCAAGCTTCCATGAAATGATGCCTTTTGTAGATTTTGAACATACAACAAAAATAACTTTGCCAACTCCTTTATTTACCTCTTTGAATAAGAAGCTGTGAGCTGTTCTTTTAACTAAAACTTCTTACATTTTTTTTGTTTCATTTATAACAAGAACTCAATGTTATTGTGTTTTAATTCCTGCAATCGTATATTGACTTGCTGGTTGTTGAAAAAAAGCTCTAGATTATGAGAAAGGGCAGTTCTATTAATATTTGTAGATGCTCTAAAAATGGTATGATTCTTGGCATCCTTTGGACCACTACCACTTTTGTTGTGGAGATGGACAGAGGTGGCACAGGACTGAGTGAAATTTTATATTTTTTTATTTGTTTCATAATTTTGCTAGCCAAAGAATTCATCATGCAATGACCAATCCTTTGGTGGTGAGCCTCTCAGTGTTTTTAACTAGGCTGCTTTTTGTGCAGTGAGCACAGTTAATTATTGTATTTACACTTGAAATCTTTCCATCATAGTAAAAAAATACCAGGACTTGTCCTTTGCTGGGATAGTCTTTGAGAAAACAGGTCACCTCTAGTTCCAGTGGAAGACACTGGGGACCAAATGAGATCACACATATAAAGCATTTTGCAAACCTTTATGCCTTATATTCATGTGAATCATCATTATTATTTTAAGAAAAAAAATCACAAGAGATCAAACTGAATGTGTCTTTCTAGACAAGAAGTGAGGGTTTACCACCATAGCAATAACTTTAGAATCACTTGTGTGTAATCAGATCATTGACAAGAGTAGAAGCAAAAATGTATACTAAATTTAGAAGAAATGATGAGCACAAGAAGACATTGCATCAAATTATAATAGCTTCAACTCAATCTATTTCAACAAGCTATTGATAGGAAATGGGCAAAATTAAAGATATGATTATATAACTTTTTCTTAGGGAAATTTAATGTATACAAAGAAGTCTCTTCAACTAGGAGGTCAAAGACATCTTGTTACAACTTTATCTCACAAATACTTGAGCCCTTGGCCAGATGGAGAAATGTGGAAGCCAATGACAAAAAGTAATTTAGAAGTCAAAACATTACATTGTGGAGGATAACCAAACATTATGACCATCATCACCTCACAAAACAGCAAAAAGAGGCTGGGCAGAAAATGAGCCTTTTAATATCTTGACATCAGATTCAGGTAAACTAGATCATCCCAAGAATATTTGTAGCTGAAACTAGAAGAAGGACGATAAACATGTGAAATGTGAAATGTTACATCTGCTGGCATTTTCTCAGTGTTCTATTCTCTTTGACAGTGGTAGTAAAATAACAACATTTGAATTCTACTGGTTCTGTAACCAATGTATCATGTGAAGAAGAGATGAGAGAGAGAAAAACATTGTGATCTCCTAAGAATCAAAACTGCAAGTAATTTAAAGGAAAATGGAAAGAAGCATGGTAGATGTAAGAAGGCTGTAGCAAATTTCCCACAATGACCTGCTTGTGAGAAGTGGTATGAAAGATATCACTGAGGGCATGCATGACATGTAACATTCAATATGGCATTATCTCTTGATCTATTTTTTAAGAATGAACATTAACCTGTAACAAGTTAATGTTCAACTTAGTAATTCAAAGTTAAAAATTAACTGAAACATATATATGTATAACTATTAATCTATATAGATATATGCATATATTATTTCTTTTTTTTTTAGATAAGATTAAGTGTGGAAATACATTGTGACATAGTGGATAGAGAACTGATCTTCCAGTTAGGAAGACCTAGTTTGAAATTCTGATACATAATGACTTTGGAACCCAGAGTAAGCTCTCAGCTCTGAGGGCAATTCTCTAAGACTATACATTTCTAAAACTATATGTTGCTAATCTGTGTTGGTAGAGGTTGCTTCCTCCCCATGAATTTCCAATGCTAATGAAATCATAAGACTGCTCCCTCTCCTGAAACCCAAAAAGAAAACCTTACGAGGGAGTTGTCTAACAAAACGTAGCTTATTTTTCTTGATTCTTTTGTTCTGTTCTTTGAGCTGGAGGCAAGATGTAAAGAACAGTGTTAAATCAGGAGGGAGACAGGATAAAGAAGAAAAATTTGAAATGTAAAAATCACAGGACGGGAAGGGACCTTGAGAGATATATCATCTCTCCCTCTTTCCAAAGAAAGGACAATATTCTTAAATCTGCCCTTGTGAAGGAAATATGAACATGACTGTGTCTACATAGGGCTAAAGAGTAGAAGTGGCAAGCAAAAATTATTTTTGATCTGTTCAGTTACCTTATGTAAGCAGAGACACTTTCATATATATATAAATCTGCAGCTTTTATTATCTAGGTGTTTAGAAACACCTAACATGGCAATATCTGCTTTATCTTGGATTTTTGTCATCTGTGGACATGCGGAAGTTTTGATTTATTTTAAAATAACCTTGAGTAAAAAAGTATAGAACTCAAGCTCATATTCAACATTTGACAAGTGTAGATATAGTGTACATATGTGTAAGAAAAGTGATTAAGGGAGTTATTGATCAGCTTTAGTTCCATCATCAAGGGAATGATTTTTTGTTTTGAGACAACTGTTGTAGCTATACAGATTAAGTTTCAGAAACAGGATTCTAAGTCTGATGCTTACCACCTTGTGACCTTTGGCAAGTTACTTAATCTTCTTTGGGCCTCAGTTTCCTTATCTATAAAACAAGAAGACTGGGCTATATACTACTGAATGTCCTTCAAACTTTAAATCTGTGATCTTATGACTTCTGTTAATTCTAATGATTGACTGATTGAAAATTACCTGCCCCTTCCAGTGGTCTATAAAATCAAGACTATGTGTCTCCTTCAGCTTTCCCCTTCTTCCTTCTTCCAGAGTGTGAAAGATGGCAGTAAGAGATTTCTTTCTTCCCCAAGGAGCAAATATTAACAACTACATGCATCTGCACAAGGCTGGTAATGAGAGATTCTGTAAGTGGGCTTTTTACAATTAACATGACAACAGCTGAAGCAATAAAGAGATTTTTGTAGAAGCACATGGCAAAAGCAGACATGGATATGCTCTCTCAGTCCAAAGTGAGAATTCCAATTTGGGAAGATGCCCTGTAACAACACTGTGCTCAAGAGTTCTTGACTTCAAGAATTCAGGAACTAGGGCTTCTAAAGAGATATATTTAATTTTTTCTTTATTTTTAGCATTCATTAAAAACAGTTGAATTCCAAATTCTCTCTCTCCCTCTTGCCCCTTCCCCCTCAATGAGAAGGCAAGTCATATATCAGTTATATATATGAAGTCATGTAACACATATTTCCATATTAGCCATTTTGTAAAAAACAAAACAATAAAAAGCAAGACACAAAATGAACCTGTACTCAGAGTTCACCAGATCTCTCCAAAGAGAGATTTCCCGATGTAGTGTTCTCCTTGGAGAAAGAAGTAGATTATACATTTACTTTCTGTTCTGCATTTATTTGGAAAGCAAAATTACTGTGGAGTGTACCTGTGAGGCAAGGGCTGCTTGTTCAATAACCCTCAAAGACTGTTTACTTGGGGGGAGGGGAGTCTAACTCACATGGTGGCACTATGAATTTGGAAGGGACTTTCAATTAGTTCAAGAAATATTGTTTACTATGTGCCAGGAGAGATAAAAAGACAAAAACAATTCCTCTAGAGATGCTAACATTCTCTTGGGAGGAAACATTTACACAGAAAAGTAAATACAGAGGAATTTCTGGTAGGAAGTTTAGAGAGAACTAACAAATTGTAGGATCAGGACCAATTTCTTGGAAGGTGATAGTTACTTGAGCAGAAAGGTGAGGATGGAGTGTATTCCAAGCACCCTGCCACCCCCTGTCCCAATGGCATGGAGATGGGAGATTGAAAAATGGTATATGGGAAATAGTAAGGAGCCAAATTTGGTTTAACCAAAGACTCCAAGAAGGAGAACAATGGACAAAAAGTCTGGAAATATAGTCAGAAGCCAGACTGTAAAAGACTTTATCCTGGAGGCAAGAAGAGGGACCCACTAGAGATTAAAGAAGGAATGACATGGTCAGAACAATGCTTTAGGAGCATCCTGTAGATCTGTAGAGAATGGATGGAGAAGAGAGAGAGAGTAGAAGCCAGGAAACTACTTAGTGTGTTATTATTGCAGTTCAGGTGAGAAGTGACTTTAACACCAGTTTGTAGGCATAAATTGTTGACAAAGAGATTTGAAAGATTGATTGCAAAAATGGGTCCTAGGAAAAGGGACTTTGTCCAGTTCCTGTCAATAGTAGTCATAATAGCAGTTTGCCCTTAAATGATATTTCAGTTTATAAAACACCACACTCAGGAGAACCCTTAAAGATAAGTAGCTTTAGCTTTAATTACCCCTATTTCATAGATAAAGAACTCAAGGTCACAGTGTAGGAAACCCTAACCCAGTTTTTTTTTTTTATTCCAATTGGGTGCTCCTTCTATTACAATAAATCAATAAACCAAATACTGTATATAACTAGGAAGTAAGAGGGTGGGGAAGGATTGAAGCTTCTGAGAAGTCAAAAGAGTTGTGATGCTAAAACTCTTACTGATCACTCATATTTATAGGTGGCCCGGTGATTAGAATGCCAGGGCTGGAATCAGGAAAACTTATCTTTCTGAGTTTAGATCTGGTCTCAGACACTTCCTAGCTGTGTGACCCTGGGCAAGTCACTTAACCCAGTATACCTCAGTTTCTTCATTTGTAAAATAAACTGGAGAAGGAAATGGCAAACCACTCCAGTATCTTTGTCAAGAAAATCCCAAATAAGGTCATGAAGAGTTGGATACAACTGATAAAATGACTGAAACTGAAAAAAGGCTTTCAAAGGAGTTCATCTTTTTGAGTAGGCTTTGCCATTTGTTTCCCAAGCACATGGAAGCACGATAGCAGGGAACAAGCCAGGAAGACTGTTAAAACTAGACATTAAGTTTACTAAGAAGTAACATGCTAACTGAAGCCAGAATTACAGGTAGCATCAAAGGATGACAGAAAAACTAAATGTTTAACACCTTAGACCAAAGAGCTAAACATTAAAGCCGTCTTGAGTTATGTAATGTAAGTTCAAACAGCCCTAAATACCTCTGTAGTTAGTTTAGTGGAACGTTGTAAGCCATCTGAAGGGTTGGGCTCCTAGGATTAAAAAAATTAAGTCACCATCTGAAAATAATGAGAACACAGGATGTCCCAAAAGTTTTAAAGCGGTGTTAAGCTATACTAGGCTTTTTAGGACACCTTGTGTAAAATGGATGAGTTTAACTTACTTTCAAAAAAGTCACCCTAAGAAATGATATGTTATTGCCAAGACTAGAGCATCTCTTAAAACCTTCTCAGAATATGTCTCATCAAAAGTATATATCAATGCTTCAAAATATCTGTGATTTTTTTAGACTATATGTAAGCCCTTTGAGGGCAGGGATCATCAGTTCTCTTTTTTGTATCCCCAGGGCCTGGCATACAGTATGTATATAACCAATGTTTATTGATTGATTTCATTGGCATAGGTCCTCCCTTCACTTATATAGATAGATATTCTCTATATCTTAGTAAGATAGCCTTCATGAGTTGTTAGTTGACCTGGTACAGCAAAAGTAAAATAAGCTTTAATCTATTCACGTGTCTCAGAGGGATTTCACCAGAATGTCCATCAGTCAATAAGCATTTATTCAGTGCTTACTGTGTGCTTTAGTGTTTTCGGGTGTCCCCTTCCACCAGGTATCCCTGCGGACCTGACCTATTTCCATCCTCCATGACTGTGCCCCACCCCAATATTATAAATATATTCCCTCGATAAAGATGGTTTCTTTTATTTTCTTTCTGCTAGATTCTAATTTTGTGTGTTTTCTGTTTCATGGTACTTCACCTCCAAGATGTGCCAGTCTTCTCCTTTTGAAGTTATCTGCCATTGACCAGAGTTGGGCCTAATGGTCTGAGCACCTGCCTCTTCTTCCCAAGTCATGGTTTAGATAATTATAACAGAGAGCCTAATGCTACAGCCATGCCCCAAAGTAGGACCTCCCCGCTTCTCCCAGATGCCAGGACCATGACTAAGGACCTGCCCTCAACCATACACCCCTCAAGACCTCTTCCCCCTAACCACATAAGTGGTACATATGGGAAATTGCTTGCAATGCATTCTGGAATCCCAAACTGTATTCAAACTTCATTAATATAGTATAATGAGGAAGATCTATTTTATAGGGTTCTGGGTTTCAAGCTGCTAAAAGTGTATGCATGGTTCTGTATGGAGTATTTTTCCCATTCATTATTCAGTTGTTTCCATTGTGTTCAACTCTTCATGACCCCATTTGAGGTTTTCTTGGTAAAGATACTGGAGTGGTTTGCTATTTCTTTCTTCATTTCATTTGACAGATGAGGAAACCAAGGCACACAGGATTAAGTGACAAGGTCCTTAGGGACCTGAATGTGGAGTCAGAGACCTGAGTCTGAATCCTGACCCTGCCACTTACAACTTGTATGACCTTGAACAAGTTACCTACCCTCTGGGTCTCTGTTATTCATCTGTAAAATGGAGTTGAACTAAATGGTCTCTAAGATCCCTTCCAAGCCTAAATC
This sequence comes from Bettongia penicillata ogilbyi, assembly GCA_023548195.1. Lineage (NCBI taxonomy): Eukaryota > Metazoa > Chordata > Mammalia > Diprotodontia > Potoroidae > Bettongia > Bettongia penicillata. The sequence continues at coordinate 19,575,925 of JAJHZJ010000314.1, read as the reverse complement.
TTTAAAATGAGGATTATAAAACCTACCTCACAGTTTTGTTGTGTGAGGCCCAAAAGATGTAATGCATGTAAAGCATTTTGAAAATGTAAGCAATGATTTTCTTTTTAAAAAAAATTTTATTTATTTATTTTAAGTTTTCAACATTCATTTCCACAAAATTTTGAGTTCCAAATTTTCTTCCCATCTCTCCCCTCCTCCAACTCCAAAACACTGAGCATTCTGATTACCCCTTCCCCCAACTGACCCTCCCTTCTATCACACCACTCCCTTCCCTTATCCCCATCTTCTCATTTGTCCTGTAGGGCAAGATAAATTTCTATATCCCATTACCTGTATTTCTTATTTCCTAGTTGTACGCAAAAGCAATTCTCAGCTTTTGTTCCTAAAACTTTGAGTTCCAACTTCTCTTCCTTCCTCCATCCCCACCCAACCCCACTGAGAAGGCAAGCAATTCAATACAGGCTATATATGTATAGTTTTGCAAATAACTTCCATAATAGTCATGTTGTATAAGACTAATATGTCCTTCCATTCTATCCTGCCCCCCCCCCCATTTCTTCTATTCTCTCTTTTGACCTTGTCTCTCCCCAAGAGAGTTTACTTCTCATTGTTCCATCCTCCCATTTGCCCTCCCTTCCATCATCCCCCACCCCACCCTGCTTATCCCCTTCTCCCCTACTTTCCTGTAGTGTGAGATAGGTTTTCATACCAATTTGAGTGTGCATGTTATTCCTTCCTTGAGCCAAATGTGATGAGAGTAAGCTTCACTTTTTCCCTCTCACTCCCCTTCTTCCCTTCCATTGAAAAAGCTTTTTCTTGCCTCTTTTATGAGATAATTTGCCCAATTCCATTTCTCCCTTTCTCCTCCCAATATATTCCTCTCTCACCTCTTTTTTATTTTTTAGATATGATCCCTTCCTATTCAACTCACCCTGTGCTCTCTGTCTCTCTGTGTGTGTGTGTGTGTGTGTGTGTGTGTGTGTAATCCCACCAACTACCCAGATATTGGGAAAAGTTTCAAGAGTTACAAATATTATCTTTCTATGTAGGAATGTAAACAGTTCACCTTTAATAAGTCCTTTATGATTTTTCTTTCCTGTTTACCTTTTTATACTTCTCTTGATTCTTGTGTTTGCAAGTCAATTTTCTTTTCAGCTCTGGTCTGTTCATGAAGAATGCTTGAAAGTGCTCTATTTCATTGAAAGACCATTTTTTTCCCCTGAAGTATGATGATTCTTGATGATGATTCTTGGTTTTAATCCTAGTTCCTTTGATTTCTGGAATATCATATTCCAAGCCCTTCGATCCCTTAATGTAGAAGCTGCTAGATCTTGTGTTATCCTGATTGTATTTCCACAATACTTGAATTGTTTCTTTCTGGCTCCTTGCAATATTTTCTCCTTGACCTAGGAACTCTGGAATTTGGCTACAATGTTCCTAGGAGTTTCTTTTTTTGGATCTCTTGCAGGGGGTTATTGGTGGATTCTTTCAATATTTATTTTGCCCTCTGGTTCTAGATTATCAGGGACATTTTCCTTCATAATTTCATGAAAAATGATGTCTAAGCTCTTTTTTTGATCATGGCTTCCAGGTAGGCCCATACTTGTAAAAGTGTCTCCTGGATCTATTTTCCGGATCAGTTGTTTTTCCAATGAGATATATCATATTATCTTTCATTTTTTCATTCATTTGTTTTTTTTTTTTTGTAATTTCTTGGTTTCTCATAAAGTCATTAACTTCCAGCTGTTCCATTCAGATTTTTAAAGAACTATTTTCTTCAGTGAGCTTTTGAACCTCTTTTCTATTTGGCTAATTCTACTTTTTAAAGAATTCTTCCCTCATTGGCTTTTTGAACCTCTTTTGCCAATTGAGTCAGCCTATTTTTCAAGGTGTTATTTTCTTCAGCATTTTTTTGGGTCTTCTTTAGCAAGCTGTTGACTCACTTTTCATGATTTTCTTGCATCACTCTCATTTCTCTTCCCAAATTTTCCTCCACCTCTCTTACTTGATTTTCAAAATCCTTTTTGAGCTTTTCCATGGCCTGAGACCATTGCATATTTATTTTGGATGTTTGGGATACAGAAGCCTTGACTTTTATGTCTTCCCCTGATGTTAAACATTATTCTTCCTCATTTGGAAGAAAATACTTGTTCACCAAGAAAGTAACCTTCTATAGCCTTATTTTTTTTCCTCTTTTTTGGGTATTTTCCCAATCAGTTACTTGACTTTTGGGTCCCTTGTCAAGAGTAGGGTATACTTTGGGGACATGTAAGATCACAGTTCCTCCAAAGTGGCACAATCAAGCCTGCACACTGGTCTGGGAGCAACCAGAAACTTTCTGCTCAGAATTGATGAGTAGTAAAATTCCCTCTCCATAACTGCCTCCAGTTCTGCCACACTAGCACTCAAGGCTGAGATTCATATCAGCTGCTCAATTCCTCCAGGGGATTTAGGGGGAGGGCTCCAACAATGGATGCTGGTTGCTGCATGCCACAGCCACTGTCACCTGGGGCCAGAGCTAAGGGGGGATCATGCTCCCTTCTCACTCAGCTGAAAAAGCCCTTTCACTGGCCTTTGAAGCTGCCTTTGGTGCCTGTGGATTGAGGGAGCTGAGAACCTCCACTAAGGCTGGGGATTCCACCTCTGAGACCTGTTCTGGTCCTGTGCCTCTCAGTGCTGCATGGTCAAGGCTGTGCTGTGCTCTGTTCTGCCTCCAGTGTGACAGACCTTTCCCAATAGCCTTCCAGGTCACCCTGGCCTGGAAATCTTCACTCCATCGTTTTTTGGCTTCTGCTGCTCTAGAATTTGTTGAGAGTCATTCTTTACAGGTATTTTATGGGCTGTGGGGGAAGAGCTAGAGTATATGCATCTTTATTCCACCATCTTGGCTCCACACACAACCCCCATCCCTGACCAATGGTTTTCTAAGAGGAAAAAATATGTACAGAAATTAAAATTTTAAGCATAACTAGAGTTTTCAGCCAGATGATGAAATAGATGGAGTGCCTAGCCTGGAGTCAAGAAGACTCATCTTCCTGAGTTCAAATCTAGCCTCAGATACTTATTAGCCATGTGACCCTGGGCACTTAACAAACCCTGCTTGCCTCAGTTTTCTCATCTGTAAAATGAGGTGGAGAAGAAAATGCCAAACCATTCCAGTGTCTCTGTCATGAGAACCCCAAATGGAGTAATGAAGAGTTGGACATAACTGAAAACAAGCAAACAGCAACTGAGTTTCCAGTCCATTTTAAATCTCTTTGCAGCTCTGGTCTTTCACTGTACACTTTATTGTGTGATTCTTGTTCAATATCCATGAAACTCTGTGATTTCATACTGTGGGTCCTTCCTCCACTGACAAAGAGTATGATCTCTCCATGTCCTAGTAGATAATCTTCATACATTGCTGTGGCCAAAACATTCATCACCTGCTGACCACTCTTGATCTTGATCAAGGTGATCTGGTGATCAATTTCTCTGTAGTTGCTTATGCAGGTCCCTTGGTGATGGCTATACTGTCTGCCCCTGGGCTCATACCTAAAACTTCTGCACTGGATAGTTATTAGGTCTGTTACTTTCTCTCTGCTGATGTAGCTTTAGAGAACCTGGACCATTTCCATGTCACAATGAGACATCAGAACAGAACTTGAGTGAAGGATTTTATGGTGATGAACAAACTTGGCCCACCTCTCACATGTTGTTTATCTTGAAGTATCGGCTGCTGTTTAGAGGCAGCCATTGATATGAAGAGTAATGGGACCTGAACAGCAGAGCTGTCTAGATGTAGAAAATGTAGAGAGAAGTGGAAAGTAGGATTTGTGTCATGTGGCTTATCCTAAAAACAGGAAAAACGAGAGCAGAAAAAATGGGGGGTCTCTATTAAGACTCTTCTTGCCTTGCTAAAGAAGCTCCAAAACTTGACCCCAGGTCATGTCTCTTCAACCTTTTCCTTCAGACTCTCTTCTTGGTCCTGACACTGACTCTATTATCAATACCTAATTATCTAATATCTAAATCTTGATATTATTTTCCTCCTCTGACTCTTGAGCTTTTTTTTTGTGCCTCAGGAATCATCATCATCATCAACATCATCATAGCTATCATTTTGACAATCTTTGATAGACTTGGCTCTTCTCAGCAATGCCAGGATCTAAGACAACTCCAAAAGGCTCATGATAGAAAATACCATTCACGTCCAGAGTCTCAAAGCAGATCAAAGCATACTATTTGCTCTCTCTCTTTTTTGGTTTTTTTCTTCTTTCTCATATTTCCTTCCATTGGTTAGAATTCTTCTTTGCAACATGACTAATGTGAAAGTATGTTTAATGTGAATGTATATGTAGAGCCTATGTCAGATTGCACTCTGTCTTGGGGAAGGGGAAAAAATTTAAAACTCAAAAGCTTGCGGAACTAAATGTTGTAAACTAAATATAAATAAATAAAAATTAAAAAATAATAGCTGTTATTTACATAATATTTTGAGGTTTGCTGACTACTTTATATTTGTTAGCTCATTTGATCTCCACAACAGCCCTGGAAGGTAAATGCTATTATTATTATTCCATTTTATAGTTGAAGAAAATAAGGGAGATAGAGGTCAAATGACTTGCCCAGGGTCATACAGCTAGTAAGTGTCTGAGGAAATTCATCATTCTATTCACTGTGGTGCTTACCTGCCAGTGAATGCAAAGGTTTGATATTTAGTTATAAAATATACTTAGGCTATAGAATACCCCATATATGAGGAAAAGGGGTACCTCAAAAGATATCTCACATATAAAGAGAACTTAGCTGATGCTGCCACTTATAGAAAGCTTCCCCTACACTCATTCAGAAGGCCTTGCCTCCTACTTAGTTCCTGATTTTGTTTCAACTCAGTTTGGGTTTTTAAAAATTTGAAAACCATTTGCATGTAACATTTCATGGGTCAACCATAATTTTGGCTTATATTTCACTACTCCCCCCTTTACAGATTATAGATTTAAAGCCAGAAAGGATATTAGAAGCTACTAAATCTAACTACCTCATTTTACAGATGAGAAAAGTAGAATGCACAGAGGTTTAAATGCTTTGCCTGGGGTCAGAAGTCTAAATTTTAGGAAAATATCTAAATATAGCTCATGTCTCATTTCTCATTAACATTTTTATCTCCTTTCCAATTTCACAAGACCTAAGAGGAAGCACATTCATACTCTCATTTAATAATATTTGCCATAAGAAATGAAAGATAATGAAATAAAGAACTGAGAATCCTCAAATGACTGCTTGTAGATTGATAGAGTCAGCTGTCTTCCAGACAACTTTTTCTTTTTGATCCCATTCATGGTATGTACAACTTCACTTCCCCCACCTCAAAATCAGAATCTCACAGGGAAAAGGTATGGAATCATCACACCAACATCCACACCAATCTCTAAGACCTGGAATCAATGAGCTCATGAGTCATGCATGCTTTCTTATTTAAGCAACATCTGGTATTGGTTTATGCCCAACTATCCTTGGCTGCTGTCTCTACTTCTCTTCTGGGTGAGCTCTGGCAAATCTCTGTTCAATGTCCTAAGCAGTCATAGTCTGTATCCTGGATGCTCCAGCGAGGTAGACAAGCTGCTATTACATAAGGCAATGACCTCTTGTGATGGGTGATGAGACATGGTTATCTCTTAGGAGCCTTGCATGGCTCTTTCTATAAGCAGTTTAGTCTATCTTTTAAAGTACCTTCTTCATTGCCACAATTCATTATATTTTATTGCATTTTATTTACTTGTAGGTTTGGGTACTCCACTCTTTGATTCTATTTTGCAGCATGTGTAGTTCTAGAAGGAAACCAGAGAATTCAGAGGAAATGACCACCCTTGTAAACACGGGTTAAACCAATAACCAATTCCTGTTTATCATATAATGCTAGGCCCTTTCTGTACAGGAAGGGCCTTTCTTCCTCTCCATCTGGGGAGCATTTCATCCTGCATCTGGCAGACTTTGAAAAGGTGGAAGCTATGCCCTGAAGCTAAGGGAACTTACAGCTGCCTGAATCTGTGAATTAATCCCCAAGCTATAAGAGAGCATTCATTAGGGTGTTGTCCTGATACTGGTAATCAGTGAAGCAAATGTGAATATGTCAGTTCATGGGCAGATGTGACAAAATGTAGAGCGGGGTTTGATGATATAGAGGGTGAAGCAGATGATGTTTGAAGAACTGTGTGGAGGAAGAAAGCATGATTAATTAATACTATATGTCAAAGCATAAGGAGGCAGTATGGGGTTGATCTGTTGGGGTGTAGATCCTTAGGTAAGGTTTTCTTCTGAGGAGCCTCTATTTTGGAGGTATGGAAAGAATGGGGAGGTACTATGGGTATTCTTTTCTAGTGCTTCCATTTGAGACCATGCGTAGCACTGGATTCTGGTGCCCTCTTACAAAGTAACATCCGCATCTGGGGACAGTGATGACAGAGCCTTCCTTGACAGATGTCATATTTGAAATATCATAATTCTGAGTCCTCAGTTTCTGAATGAAAAAAAGAGAGCATCTGATTGGACAGAGAAGGGTTGGCTTGGGTATAAGAGAAACTGGAACTTGGTGAATTGCTAAGATTGTGTATGGGTCCGCATTAGCAGCAAAAAACCCTCTTAGCTATTGCAAATCCTATCCCTGATCTTTTCTAGATGTGAACCAGAAGAAAAGAGAACATTAAAAGTCCCTTTTCTTGGCATAGTGTGGAAGGTAACTGTTTTCATCACATCCACTGAGTGATAGTTCCATTACCCCATTGAGTTGCACCATTTTACCCTTCCCAGGTTCACTCTAGTTCCCTCACATTCTCCAAAGGAGACAAGGTTCAGACTCAGCCCCAGACAACATGTTGTCCTTTGTCCCATCCTTTCCAGCTGTGCCTTTTTGTTCTGCTACCTGTCTGTTGGTCTATCCTTCTTTTCTTCCTTCCTTTCTTGTTTTTTTTTTAAGCTTCTAGTATTGAAGGCAAGTAATACAATAGATTTAATTTCTATTTAGCTACAGGTTTTAGCCCCTAGTCTTGGCTAGTCTATTGCAAGTGTAAGGTGAACATAGCAAGAGAATGTGGATGAATCCATGCTATTATAACTTCTGAAAATAGAATTCAAATTATTATAGTGGGCGACCTTTGTATATTAATGACAGTGTATCTGTAATTCAGGAAATGTCCAATATCACCATGTGCATGAAACTTCCTGGAGAAATAAAATGCCTGAAAAGCAGAGAATTCAGATATTAAATTGTAAGTAACTTCCCCCATCCTCTATGTGTGTATTGAGGTAAAGGAGAGAAGGGAGAGGTTTTATAGAGAAGACAGTAAATGCAATAGAAATATTTCTAAGTAGCCCAAAAAAGAAAGGTGGGCTAAGTACCCATGGAAATGATGTGTAAGGTTTTTAAAATAATATCCGTCTTCTTCAAAATGCCATGTCATGCAGCCTTCCACTTAATCTTCAGGAAAGCTATTAAACCAATTTGAACTAAAAATACTGTAAAGTGCAATGTCATATAATGCTTCAGTTCAGTACCCAAGGACAAGAGTGTATAGTGCTAGCCTAGTCAGTGCTCAGGGAGGAGCGGGAAAGCTGATATTTAGCTAGAGGAGTCAGGATGACAGAGACAAATATTCAACATTTACTTTCAAAACAAATAGGCATCCCACTCTCAAAACACAAGATAGTCAAACCTCCCTTTAGAGAAAAGAAATTGAAGACTGGGATTCTACTGAACAGATGTCAAAGTTTTAATATAGTTGAATAACATTGAGACCAAACCTCCTCCCTAGTCTCCCTGTCAGACTTAATGGAAAACGCCAGGAAGAAACTCTGAAGGAAACCAAATGTCAATTGCTTCATCCTGTATGTTTCTGAAGTTCTGAGGGCATTGCAAGAGACAATAAGATATCTCTAACAGAGTTAATCTTTGAATGACAGTGGGGATATCTGAATTCTGAGCCCTCACTAGTTTCTAAATAGAAAGTCAATGGACCACAGAGAGGGAGTAGGGACATGTTCATGAAATTCTACTAACAGAATATCAGGGCACCTCTTGAAACTTGATAGAGGTAAATTTAAGACAAATAAGGGAAGCACAGCTTTATACAATTTGCAACCCATGAAATTTATCATGCCAAGATGTGGTATGGACTGAAAATGCTATTAAAGTTCAACCAGAGTTTAAATAATTTCATAGATGATTGATTCACAAAAATATATTTAAATAGTATTTCATGGTTGCAAAGTGCTTTCTCTCCTTTGACCCGCACAACAGCCGTAGAGGTTAGTGGGGCGGATACCACTACTATCTCCATTTTACAGATGAGGAAATTGAGTCTTAGAGAAGGTAAACAAAAGACATCCATCTAGAATCAGATTTTGGGATAGAATCCAAGTGTTATAGCTCTTTCCACTACATGTAAGGATATATTTAATTGGTTTTGTTTAACCTGGTGAGATTACTCTCTTTGAGAAAATCTTTGCCTTCAAATATAATATTTCTTCATGTGACAGCCAGAGATGCCCAGTTCACATCTGTAGGGTTAATAGGTCTAATCCAGTGTGAGAGTTCTTGGGACTCTTATTAACCTGTTTGAATATTTACAAAAATTTGGGGGTTATTTCTTTGTTTCTTGGTTTGTTTTGCTGGTTTGGGTAACAGCTGAAAGGAAAAGTATACCATGAGAATTACAATAGTCTATTCCTGAGTTGGAAGAGACAGAATAGAGCACAGGGGATAATTTCTGATTATGGTGGGGCCGTCTAATTACTTTTAACCAGATTGTCTGGCCTAGAAAGACTAGGCCTATGGATAGAACATATTTTTTTCCCTTATTTCTTCCACTGAAGTGATACCTAAATCATCAGGTTTCTCTTCCTCTTTAATTCTGAGCACTATATAGACCAATACTAGACAATACAGCTCATACTTCCTTCATTTTGTTCCTTTTCCCCTAAAATGTTCAGAATACCCTTTTCTCATTTATTTTTATTGTTACATTCAGGGATGCCAGGATGAGCCTTCTTAGTCTGGAAGGAAATCAGGTCATTTTTATAGCTATTTGGCCTTGGTGTTCTCTCTCCTAGTCATAATTCCATTAGATTTGAAGGAAGAGTTGGCCAGCAATCAATTAATGAACATTTATTAAGAACCTGCTAGGAGGGAGAGTTGGAATACTAATTCATTGTTGGTGGAGCTGTGAGTTGATTCAACAGTTCTAGAGAGCAATTTGGAACTATGCCCAAAGAGCTATAAAAATGTGCATACCTTTTGACCCAGCAATATCATTTCTAGGACTGTATCCCAAAGAGATCATAAAAATGGGAAAAAGTCCCACATGCACAAAAATATTTATAATGGCTCTTTTTGTGGTGGCCAAGAACTGGACATTGAGGGAATGCCCATCAATTGGGTAATGGCTGAACAAGATGAGGTATATGAATGTAATGGAATACTATTGTGCTATAAGAAATGATGAACAGGAAGACTTCAGAGAGGCCTGGTAAGACTTATATGATCTGATGATGAGTGAAATGAACAGAACCAAGAGAACATTATACACAGTAACAGCCACAGTGTGTGAGGACTGTTTCTGATAGACTTAGCCCTTCACAGCAATTCAAGGACCTAAAACATTCCTAAAGGACTCGATGCAAAATGCCATCCACATCCAGAGAAAGTACTATGGAACTGGAACACAGAATGAAGTAGACTGTTTTCTCTTGTGTTATGTTTTGGTTTAGTTTGGTTTCTCTCATGGTGTCTCCCATTCGTTTTAATTCTTCTATGCGACATGACTTTATGTGAAAATGTGTTTAATAAGAATATATGTGTAGAACCCATATAAGATTGTATGCCATCTTGGGGAAGGAAGAAAAAGGGAGGCAGAGAAAATTTAAAACTTGTGGAAATGATTGTCGAAAACTGAAAAGAAATTAATTTTTAAAAAAGGAACCTGCTAGGTGTTGGGTACTCTGAGAGACTCTGGGAATGCAGACAGGAATGAAATCATCTCTCCCTTTGAGCAACTTGCGTTCTATGTGGGGAGACAACATGTACCTACATAGGTCTATACAAAAGAGATGTAAAAGATATACAAGATGATTTTAGAGAGGAGGGCACTAGCAGTAGGTGGAGTCAGGAAAGTCCTCATATAGTTGGTGGTGCTTGAACTGAGTCTTGAAGGGTCTAGGGATACTAGATGTTGGTCCTACTGCACACAGGCTAATTCTCAACTCCAGTAGCTCTGCCACTCACTTATTTGTGCTTGTTTCTCCATATTTTGAAAAAAGGAGGACATTGAATTAGAAGATCTCTAGGGTGCTTTCCAATTCTAGGCTTCATTTTCCCCCAGTACCATTCTGTTTCTATGCCTTAATCATGCTGGATAAATGTGTTGATCCACCTGTGGGTGAATGTATTAAATCTGCAGGTGTTTAGGTTCCAGGCAGGATTGATTTAATCTAAGGATTAAATTTAAATCTTGAGTTTCAAAGTCAAATTTTGCAAAGGAACTCACTCCTTTTCTTCTCTTTCATTCCCTTCCCTCCTATTTCTCTCATGGACAATCTCCTTGTACTCTTTCCAGTGACTGAACTAATTTCTGATGACCTCAGTAAAACTAGGGATAGGTTGTATATGTAGCACTGTGTAAGGGTAATGACAATGTCACCCCTGAAATGTGTGCCTTGAATGTAATTACCTATGTTCTTAAATCTTTTTCAAGTATGTTCTGTTTATACTTTATTTTTTAAAATTTTATTTATTAATTTTTAGTTTACACCATTAAGTTCTACAAGATTGTGAGTTTGGTTCTCTCCCCTTCACTCTCCTCCCCACCCCTCCCCAAGATAGTGTGCAATCTGATATAGGCTCTACAAATACATTCATATTAAACTTATTTTCACATTAGTCATGTTGCAAAAAAGAATTATAACTAATGAAATGAACCACAAGAAAAAGAAACAAAACAAAGCAAAAAAAGAGAGAAAGACCAAATAGCATGCTTTGATCTCCATCTAGATTCTGTAATTCTCTCTGGACATGGAGAGCATTTTCCATCATGAGCCTCTTAGAGTTGTCTTTGAACCCTGTATTGCTGAGAAGAATCAAGTCTATCAAAGTTAGTCATCACACATTGTGGCTGTTACTATGTACAATATTCTCCTGGTTCTGCTCAGTTCACTCAGCATCAGTTCATTTTTTTTGCTCTCTTTGGTATACAGTCCTAGAAGTGGTAGTGCTGGGTCAAAGGATATACACAATTTTATAGCCCTTTGGGTATAATTCCCAATTGCTCTCCAGAATGGTTGGATCAGTTCACAACTCCAGCATCTGTTTATATTTTAATGGTATGATCTTTGCTTTCTATTTTGTCCATTTTGTGATTCTATTAGTTTTGAAATCTGGTTTATCTTTCTGTTTGGTACCTCATCCCCCATTAGCATTGCTATACTTATTTACTTTTGTTTATGGACATGCATGTAGAACTGTGAAATGTTCATATGATATATCCTACATAAAATTAGACACAACCACTGAAACTGCCATTAAATAAAGTTCTGCATTGTGCTATGTCTAGTGTATGTAAAGTTTTTGTATATTTGCTGAGCATAGCACTCTAAGGAGACTTTTAGAGATACTGGTTATCAACCTATGCTCTTTCATGTACTATTGAGTATTTGATGCAATGTTTATAAGTATAGTTATTAGACCCATTGCAACTGATTTTGCAGAGGGCTGTGAAATTAGGAACCCTGAGGGAGAACATAACAGTTTTTCTGATGAGGCTTGGTCTGGCTTTCCTGAAAGGGGAGCCTAAGGACCTTAGGAGCTATATTTCTTTCTACCATGGGAAGACAGGAAGTTAAAGAGAGATTAGGACCAGAGGCCAGGATTTTCCCTATTTAAGGGGGGTTCTGAAGGATCTCTTGAGAAAGAAAGAATTTGTGGTCAAACAAGAGATAGAGAACATTATGAAATGCAGAATGGATGATTTTTTATTTCATTACATTGAAAAGTTTTTGCATAAACAAAGCCAATACAACCAAGATTAGAGGGGAAGCAGAAAGCTGGGAAACAATTTTTACAGCTAGTATCTCTGATAAAGGCTTCATTTTAAAAAAATATATAGAAAACTGAATGAAATTTATAAGAATACAAGTCATTCCCCAATTGTTAAATTGTCAAAGGGTATGAACAGGCAGTTATCAGATGACAAAATTAAAGCTATCTCTAGTCATGTGAAAAAATACTCTAAATCAATATTGATTGAAGAAATGCAAATTAAAAATAACTGAGGTACCACATCACACCTGTCAGATTGGCTAACATGACAAAACAGAAAATATGATACATGTTGGAGAAGACACGGGAAAATTGGGACACTAATGCATTGTTGGTGGAGTTATGAACTGATTCAACCATTCTGGAGAGCAATTTGGAATTCTTCCCAAAGGGCTATAAAAATGTGCATATCCTTTGACCCAGCAATGCCACTTTTAGGTCTGTGTCCCAAAGAGATCATAAAAATGGGAAAGTGACACACATGTACAAAATATTTATAGCAATTCTTTTTGTGGTGGCCAAGGACTAGACACTGAGGGAATACTCATTTACTGGGGAATGGCTGAACAAGTTGTGGTATATGAATGTAATGGAATATGATTGTGCTGTAAGAAATGATGAGCAGGCAGACTTCAGAAAAACCTGGAAAGACTTACATGAACTGATGCTGAGTGAAGTGAACAGAACCAGAACATTGTACACATTAACAGTAGCAACTAATTTTGATAGACTTCGCTCTTCTCATAGATATAAGGATCTAAGACAATTCCAAAAGACTCATGATGGAAAATGCTTCCACATCCAGAAAAAGAACTATGGAGACTGAATGCAGATAGAAGCATACTATTTTCTCTCTCTTTTGTTTTGTTTTCTTTCTTCTTTCTTGTGGTTCATTCCATTGGTTATAATTCCTCTGTACAACATGACTAATGTGAAAATATGTTTAATATGAACGTTTAATATGTAGAGCCTATATCCAATTGCTTGCTGATGTGGAGAGGAAGGGGAGAAAATTTAAAACTCAAAATCTTATGGAAGTGAATGTTGAGAACTAAAAATCAATAAATAAGTTAAAAAAAAAGAAAGATCTTTTGAGAGGGAGGAGGGGGAGATACATGGAGAGGAAGAAGGTGGCAGGACTTTCCCACAACACATAGAGCAGTAACACAGTAGCAGTGATTAGTGTCAGTGACCTATCAAACCCAAGCTTCCAAGGAGATTTAAGAAGTAAATAAAAGCCAAAGGAATCAGCAGTAGGTTATAAGACTATTGCTGTTTTATGGCTGGTGCTTACTCAGGTGACTAGACCACTTGGAAAAAAAAAGACATGGAGGAATAGGCAGTTCTTACCTTTGCCCCTGCCTTACTTCAGATGAATAGACGACTGATACCTGTTACTAATCATCTCCTTTTTAGCCTGTTAAGAGTACATTTGGCTGACTTAATCTTATTTCTTACTAACAATTGTGGTTCTTTTTATATCCCTGTGTCCCTTTACTCATGACATAGGACAGAAGATAGGTTTAGGAGCCACATGCAAGGAAGTGATCTTTTTTAGTGTAAAGCTTAGATTCTAACCAACTCAGCCCATCATCAAAGAGTTGTTTTCTCTCTCTTTCTCTCTCTCTCTCTGGATGTACAATCCCAAACCATTTATATATTTCATGCTTACATTTCCAAGGGTAGAATTATTATGAAATTGGGGTCTTTTAAATCTGCCTCAGCAGACCACAGACCTGATGTAACTAACCCTAGTGTCACACTTCTAAGAGAGTTTTCTGTATATGATGGGCGAGGGTAGAGAGAGAAGTCAAACGACCATATCTAAAGAACACTTTAGTGCTTCATGTGAAAACAATGCCTGCCACCATTTTAGTCCCAGGTTTCAAAGGGACCATTACAGATCACAACTAGACACAATATATAATCAGCACCAGTCAGTCAATAAAAAATAATAATCCTCATCCTCATTGTATTTCCTATTGTCCAGAACCAGGAGACTAGAAATAAAGGAGAGAATAAAAGGATAGAAGATCTGTACCCACTTCCATAATACTCATAGGGTTCTTTTTGCATTTCTAATGGTCTAAGACCAGGGCTACACAAGAAAAGAAAAGCAACCAGAAAACTGAAAGTAAATTCTGCCTCCCCTCTTTTCCACATTGATTTTTCAACTGTGTCCTTAGAGAAACTTCCAGTAAAAAAGTGGGCTGAGACTGAGTAGCCCTTGGAGGTTCACCAATCATTGGTCTTTGTGTGGGAGGCCATTCATTCTCTGAAGGAAAAATGATTGAGGAGAAGAAAGCAAGAACCAGGTTAAGAGAATTAATGACTATCATCTGTCATTTCTATCGTGCATACAAATGTGCTTGATATTTCAGCAGAAACACATATAGGAAATATGTTCTTGCCATTAGAGTTTTACAACCTAGTAAACAAGTAGTAGAGAAAGACAAGAGAAAGGAGGACATAATAAGACTTCGGATTAATACGTCCCTTTTCCCAAAGCAGCTCTAAGTACTTTGCATAAATTATATAATGGGATGGCAATAATAATAAAAATCATAGCAACAAGCTCTTCAGTCTCAAACAATTTGCTTTTTTTCAACCAAACAGCAATCATCACAGCACTTTGCATTTGAAATGTGCTTTTTACTTTTTCTGTGAGTGGCCTCACATACATTAATTCATTTTTTTATCCTCTTAGGAGCCTGTGAGGTCAGCAGGGAAGGCATTATTTTTCCCATTTGACAGAGGAGGAAAATGAGACCCAGGGAATTAAATTCCCTACTTCTTTCCTTCATTCATTCAGTACATAATGACGGTCAGTTTTCAGATCTCAGAAAAACGTTTAAAAAGGCCAACGTCTCCCACTGTAACTCAGGCCATCTCCAGTTGTCCTGTTTCATATCTTGCCTCTGGATCCAGATGGCTCAGGAAGGAGAAAGTGAGGCTGGTGACCTTGCACAGCCCTCCTCACTTAAATCCAATTCATTTGCAAGTCATGGTATCACCTCCCTGATGTCATAGTCCTCTTTGAGAATGAAGCACAAACAACAGCCTTTGAGTAGCACGAGCTGCCCCACTGGAGAACCAATGGCTAATTCACCAGTCATATGTATTGGGGAACATAGCTCGCTCCTTCCTTCCTTCCTTCCTTCCTTCCTTCCTTCCTTCCTTCCTTCCTTCCTTCCTTCCTTCCTTCCTCCTTTCCTTCCTTCCTTCCTCCTTTCCTTCTTCCCTTTTCCCTCTCCTCTCCTCTCCTCTCCTCTCCTCTCCTCTCCTCTCCTCTCCTCTCCTCTCCTCTCCTCTCCTCTCCTCTCCTCTCCTCTCCTCTCCTCTCCTCTCTTCTCCTCTCCTCTCCTCTCCTCTTCTCTCCTCTTCTCTCCTCTGTTTCCTTTCTTCCTTCCTTCCTTCCTTCCTTCCTTCCTTCCTTCCTTCCTTCCTTCCTTCCTTCCTTCCTTCCTTCCTTCCTCCTTCCTTCCTTCCTTCCTTTCTTCCTTCTTCCTTCTTCCTCTCATCTCCTCTCCTCTCCTCTTTCTTTCCTCTACCTTTGACCACATAGGCAATCCTACCCTTCCCTGTGGGTGCTCCACCCAAAAGAATGTAAATTTTAATCACTGAAACCTAGCAAGATATCTTGGGGTTTATGGACTGTATTTCTCTGTTAAGGACCGTGCCTTAAACCCAAATTACTCTATGTCTCATTAAATTAGTCAATAATAGGCCCCAGCTCAAGGCCACTGGGTCAGATTATTCAGAGTAAATATAGACAGCAATTGTTTCTATTTTGGCAAGAAATCCTGAGGGCTTTCCCCTCCCAGATTGCTAGTAAATTTTTTTTGACTAGGTAAAACAGAACATTCTTTGGTTCATTTATTAATGCTCTCATGTCTTTCCAGTCAACAATGGAGTGAAATAGGGCAGTGTGCTTGCTCCCATGCTTTTTAGCATGATGTTTTCAGCCATGTTGACACATGCTTTCAATGAGGATGAACACGGCATCAAGGTCAACTACCATACTGATGGTAAGTTCTTCAGTTTGAAAAGGTTACAAGCCAAGACCAAAGTGGAGGGAGCGTTGGTGCATGATTTTCTGTTTGCAGATGATTGTACACTCAATGCAGCCTCTGAAGCTGAGATGCAACAAAGTACAGATCAATTGTCTGCTGCCTGTGCTAATTTTGACCTAATAATTAACACCAAAAAAAACATCAGCCACCACCACACCATCCATATGTGGAACCATTGGTTACAACAAATGGAGAAGTTTTGAATGCTGTGGATAAGTTCAGTTACCTTGATGGTATACTTTCCAGGGATGTACACATTGACAATGAGGTTGACATGCGTTGCCAGAGTCAGCTCAGTGTTTGGGAGGCTCCAAAGAAAAGTTTGGGAGAGAAGAAGTATTAGACTGACTACCAAATTGAAGGTCTACAGAGCCATTGTGCTGACCTCATTATTGTATGCCTGAGAAACAGGGACAGTCTACTAGTACTATGCCAGGAAACTGAATCACTTCCATTTAAACTGTGTTACGAAGATTCTGAGGATCACGTGGCATGATAAGGTACCAGACACTGAAGTCCTTGCTTGAGCTGAACTGCCAAGCATTCAAACTATACTTCAGGGAGTGCAACTCCAATAGGCTGGCCACATTGTTTGAACACAAAATGCACACTTGCCAAAAAGATTATTTTATGCAGAACTCACATGGGACACACAATCACATCACGGAAGAGAAGAAACAATACAAGGACACTCTCAGGAACTTTGGATTTGACTGTGCAACATGGGAGACACTGGCATAGGACCACTGAGCATGGCGTGCCCACATCAGGAAGGGTGCTGTGCTCTTTGAGCAAAGCAGAATTGAGACAGCACAAAGTAAATGTAGGATGCACAAATTTGGGATATCCATCCCATATATTCCTATGGACTATCTGTGCCCACCTGTGGTAAAGCATTCTGAGCTCGTATTGGTCTGATCAGCCACAGTTAGACACACTGAAATTTCACTTTATCTTGATGATGTCATTTTGGTCCTCTTTGAAGATGAAGGACCACAACCAGCCAACCTAGCCTTAATCTCTAAATGGGTGTAGCCTCAGTCACCCTGAGACCAGTCAAAGACCTTAGCTTAAAAAGACCAAGCTCTCTCACTGAGTTAGGACCTTCTCTAGTCATCCTGATCTATAGCTTCCCAGATGTCTCTGGAGGAGAAAATGAACAGCCCTCCCTCACTTAAATCCAATTCATTTGCATATCATGGCATCACCTCCCTGATGTCTTGGTCCTTTCCTCTTTGACAAACAACACTGAATATCAAATATGTGCAAGTCATTGTGATTGGCCTTGGGAATAACAAAGACAAATAAGTTCCCTTCCCATTTATTTATATGAAAGATAAAAAAAAAATTGGCTGAAGGGCCTTAGACAGAGAGCTCTAAGTAGTTTGTTAGAAGGTCAGTCTCTAAAATATTGTTGAATGGGTACAATTTATCAAGCAAACATTAAGGAGGGCATAGCTATTACAATGGACGTGGGAGAAGAAGAGCATAGTTGGAGCCCCTTATTAAGAATAAGCATCATGTACTTATATACAAATATGTTTTTACATTCTAACC
The DNA here is from genome assembly GCA_023548195.1 of Bettongia penicillata ogilbyi. Lineage (NCBI taxonomy): Eukaryota > Metazoa > Chordata > Mammalia > Diprotodontia > Potoroidae > Bettongia > Bettongia penicillata. The sequence goes on along the minus strand of JAJHZJ010000314.1, from coordinate 19,558,228 downwards.
TATGTCACATTGCCTGCCTTTTCAGTGAGGGTGGATGGGAAGGAAGGAGAGAATTTGGAACTCAAAATTTTGGAAAATGAATATTTAAAATGTTTATGCAGAATTGGTGGAAAAATAAAAGACTGAATTAAAATTTTTTTTAAAAAGAATAAATGTCATGTTTACTTAAAAGCAGTTTTAGGGAAAAAAATAAATATTTGAACCATCTTTTCACTGTCTTCAGTACTGGTATAACCTTGTCAGATCAGTTCATTTTTTTTTTTTTTGATGAGAGTCACAGTTCAGTGTTGGAGAGTGGGGAATAAATGGCCATTCTACTTGCAAAAAGTTGCAGTGGTTTAAGTTTTTCCGTGGGTATGGTGTCTAACCCAGGCTGTTGATACTTTGAGGAAAAAATAATAAAAGTTAACCATAATACAGTACTTGAAAATTATAGATTATATATATATAGAATATATGTTATAGATTTTCTATATATGTATATGTAATATACATATATTATGAAGATCATAGCAACCTTGTGAGATAGAGTAAGAATTACTAGTTCCATTTTACAGAAGAGGAAACTGATACAGTCAAATTACTTGTCTGTGGTCAAATAGTTAGTGAGTATCTAGGCCAGGGCTTAAAGTCATGTCTTTTGGCTCAAACTCCAGTATATTCTCCAAATGTACTTGTTGACTCTGCAAATCTCATGTAGAATGTCTGTCATCTTAAATGTCTGCAAAGTGGACTACAGTCAAGTCCTATGCTGTTGTGATGTCTGGGTACAGAGTATAATATAAGAGGAGAAATAAATAGTGGTAATGGATCCCTCCAAAACTATGACGCAAGAGCTGCAATCCATCACCTTCCACAATAGCAAGAGCTTTTCCAGTGATGGGCATTTTTGTGACACCAGGTCTCCAGATTCCTAAATGAATGCTCTCAGCGCTACCATTTGAAAAGGATACACCATTATTGCCTACAAGTCACATGTTTATCAGTGGAGACAAATGGAATGTCTAGTTAATTCTAAATGAAATTTTAGTCTCTTTTTCTCAGAACTCTCAATTTGGATCTGAGAGAAGAGTTCAGGAACCCAATGGGAGCTACAAAGATAGTTAAGAGGTATGAAATAATGAGAGGTCTTTGGAATGTGAGGTAGGAAAGAAAAGTAAAAGGTGGAGGATTGGTTATTTTCTCCTTTCCCTTTGCTTCTTTGGATACCAATAGTGCCTCGAAACATCTGGCAGAAGCTCAGTAGGATATCCCAGTTACTATGTGATTTACTTTTGCTCAGATTTCATGCATGTCAGACCAAGGCTAGAGTAATCCTTGGCTGCCTTTTTTCTTTTTTACATTTAATGTGCTCCCAGAGACACTCAGGTGGATTGAAGTCTGAGAGTGGTGAAAGCATAATTGTTCAACTTCCTCGTACCTGCCAAGTTTAGCTATGTGGTGTATTTTTAATTGAAGGCACATTAAAAGAAATGGAGGAGAGAAAAGAAAGGAAAAGAAATATTTAATGTATCCAACTGTAGCGTCTGCTTGATCCTGTCTCTGTTTTAGTTCCAAAATGTAGAATTTTCCTGAATTAAAAACATTCACCCCTCGTTTGGGGGTCAACTATTTGCCCATCCGCAATATGTTAATATGGTATAGTAATGACCAAAGCATGGTGATAAATAATACTTTGATGGATCTGTCTTTCCAATGATAGCAATCTCACCCAGACTAGGCACAACCATAATCACCTCTTAAATATGCATGGCATTTTTTAGCTTTTCAAAGTGCTTCCCCATCTAGGATCTCAGTTTGTTTCCCACAAACCCCTATAGAGCATGGAGATTGTTCAGTCCTCACTCTAGTGTAGCTGCCTCCCTAAGGCAGCTCCAGAGCTGAGTGTGTTAGTTACCTGACTAGGAGAGAAACTTATGAATGTAGCAGGACATTGATAGGACACATATTTGAAAGCTGATCAAGGTGAAGGAGCCATCGAAGAGAGATGACTTTGAGTGAACACTTCTGAAAGGACAGTCTGGGAATAGCTTAACTCTTGCTACTTAGAAAACACTTTTCTTCACAAAGCCCCCAAAGGGTCCCTAATGAAATTTCCCATCATTTTGGTAGAATTTTCTAGTCAAGAATATAAAGGTCCATAGAAGTCTGGTGAAAATTAGCAAGCCAGTAAAAATGTCTCCTTTCTTCCCTCTCTTTCCTTCTCCCTTCCTTCCTTCCTTCCTTCCTTCCTTCCTTCCTTCCTCCTTCCTTCCTTCCTTCCTTCCTTCCTTCCTTCCTTCCTTCCTTCCTTCCTTCCTTCCTTCCTTCCTTCCTTCCTTCTTTCCTTCCTTTCTTCCTTCCCCAACCAATTTTTAACTGCCTACTATGTGTAGAGCTCCCGTGGTAGTTTCTGGAGAAGATACAAAGTTTAGATAAAGCAGTTTCTGACCTCTTAGATCTGAATAATCCAGTGGAGAGAAGACACACTTCGGTCACCTTATTCCCAAAACTGGGTTCCATCCGTTAAAGTGCACATACTGTTTTTAGCCTTCCATATTTTTGCCTTTAGCAGATGTTTTTAAGTGTCTCCCATCTAAGAGGGAGACAAGTGCTATAGCATTTTATATATTATATATATAAATACATATATAATTATATAGCATTATATAGTGCGAGATCTTTGTAAGAAATGAAGGAGAAAATCATTCCATTCTCTAGTAGTGAATGAAAACTTCCAATCACCTAATTGATGTTGAAGAGTTAGGCTTGGAGAAAGATACTGGAAAGAAAAAGGAGAAAGGCATTTTATTATGAATCAATGGATAGAAAAATCATTTATTAGGCTCTTAAAGTGCTAGGGAAAAGAGAAAAAAATAAGACATTCTGTGCTTTCTAAGAAACACATTCTAATAGACAACACATATAAGAGGTTTTATGTAACAGGAAGTAAGAGAGAAAGGACCAATGGTCCTTAAGGGGCAGGAGCATAACAGATGATAATATACCTTCTTAAGGCAAGGCTTACACATGTGGAATAGAAATCAGTATAAGAAGACAGCATATAGCCACATACATTCTATAAATATGTATATGGAGAACATCAATTTATGATTATTTTCTCCCTCTGGCCCTTGAATCTAAAAAATCTATTAAAAGTCAATGTCACTGAACTTTTATTTTTAATTCAGTTCAAAAGTATATGAAGTAGTTACTACATCCCTAGCACTAAGTTAGGTAAAAATTGAGGACATACAAAAGAGACACATGGTCATTGTCAAGTCATAATCACTGTCCAATACACACACAATAAAAGGACAATAGGAATGCAAGGTGTTAGGTAAGAGAGGGACCAAATGATTCTATAAATTGTAAATGATTTCTTGAAATATATCTCTGTGATGATAAATTGGGCCATCCTTTGTCTCAGTTCTTACCTAGCCCTTAGTCATTGAATGGGTGTTGCCTCAGACAACCTGAGACCTGGAAAAGACCTTAATTTCTAAATTAGGTCACCCCCTACATCCTGGGCAATCACCCATCTTGACCTTGGTCTTCTCACTGAACTTTGATGACCCTGGAGGAGAAAGGTTGATGACTTTTCACAGGGTTGCTTACCCAATCTAATTCATGGAAAAGTCAGGATATCCCTGTAGTAATGTCATTGAGCCTCTTTCGGAATGAAGGATGAACAACAAGATTCAAGTTTATTATATTTCCATTAATTTCAGACTCAACTGGAATAAATTTTTCTTGGCTTTGGTGTAACTTCCAAGTAGCCCCATCCTTTCATGTGAATGTCAAAATGATCATTTTTTTTTTTCATACATCCCAACCTCATCATTCAAGGTGTTTTATCTTCATGAGGACATCATTTAAGAAATCCTGATAATTTGAACAAGAAGTTAAACTGTGTGACTACAGTTTATGTTTGGAAGAAGCAGAAAGCAGGTAAATTAGCAAAGAATTCAATGGAAATTTTAATAGAAAAACAAAACCTCAGAGTAGTATTTAAAATGAAACAGAATCTATGTTTGATAGGGGATTCATGGGTATGAATTAGGGATTTGTGCACAGGCAGATGGAAAGTGAAAATAGACTTGAATTTTTGACCTGGCTGATTGGGAACTGATCTCCCCTTTGGGGAAGAATCAATTCCCCACGTTGCCCTATCCAAACAGTTTAATTTGGATGGAAAAGAGGTTCTGGCTCATTACTATTAGAATGGCTGAATTCTGGTCTTTATTATTATCGATTTTATTCATTCGTTTATTATTTACCTGCCATTTTATTTATTATTATTATTTTATTAGGGGATGCCTTTCCCATCTACAGTTGTGAGGGTGTGGCCCTAGAAATGGGAAGGATACTTGGGATCACAATTCATTCTTCATCTCAACCTGGCTCTGCTTCTGCCTGCACTCTGAGATGATAAAAAATACTTTTGCTCTTTTGTACCCGATCAACTCCAGGTACATGCTTCCAAGGCTACAGAATGATAGAATCTAAGACTTGGAAATGATGTCAGAGATCATGTAGCCCATCTGGTGCCTGAGCATGAGTACCTTCTGCAACATCATGACAAGTGATTGTTCAGGCTCTGTCTGGATACCTTTTAATGATGGGGTATTCATTACCTCCCAAGGTAGTCCGTTTAGCCATTGGATAGCTCTAGTTAGAAACTATTTAGGTGTGAGTTCACTCAGGGGAAAACAAACATTTTTTTCCTTAAAAAAAAAAAAATACGTCTGTTCCTCCCACAATCCTCTTACCTTTGCTGAACAAATTTATATGGTCCTGGTAAGTAAACTACTCCACCCCCCACCTCCTCCAATACATGGTTTCATAGTCCTTCTTGCAAAACAAATTTCCACACTGTCCATTTCTGAAAATGTACTTTTCTTTCTGTTTTTTAAATTCATTACTTCTTTGTCAGATGAGTTGCATATTTCATTTTCATTCTTTATATTGATCAGAGCTCTAAAGTCTTTCAAATCTGTTTTTCTCTATCCTATTATTATTGTATAAATTTTTCTCTTAGATCTGCTCACTTTGCTCTGCATTAATTCATAGAAAACTTCCCAATTTCCTCTGACACTATCTATTTCATCATTTCTTATGGCATAATAATATTCCCACAATGTTTCTATAAAAATGAAATATAGTCAAAAGAAACACCAAGATTCTCCAAATCACTGATACTAAGAAAATGCAAATTAAAACAACTCTGAGGTTTCATTTTACACTCTGCTAATTTGCAAAGATAATAAAAGACATAGATAGTGAAGTTAATGCTGCAGGGGCTTGGGGAAGATATTCACACTAATACAATGTTGGTGAAACTGTAACTTGGTCCAACCCATTCTGAAAACTGATTTGAAATTTAGAGAGAACTATTACTAAGGAACCCATGCCCTTCGATTCAGTGATTTGCCTGCTGGGAGAATCAAGCCTAAGCCAATGTCTCCTGTAAATCAGAGCAGCCCTCTTTGTAGTAGGAAAATACTGGAAGCAAAGTGGGTGCTCATTGATTAAGGAATGCCTGAATAAGTTGTGGTTCATAAAAACAACATAATATCATTGTGCCTTAAGAAATGATAAAAATGAGAAAATCAGATAAATATGGGAAAACATAGAATGTGATTTGGAAATAAACAGAACAATGATCACAGAAATGCAAATGAAAACAATCCTATAAGACATCAGAATTCATATTATACAATTTTTAATTTTGGTTCCAGAGAATTGTTGATGAGACATAGTTCTCCCCTCTCAGGAAAGAGGTGGTAGATGAGAGGTTGGCACCGTTGTATGTTGCTTTACTGATCTGCTTTGCTTGCATTGTTCTAAGTGTGCCACCCGTGGCTTGACAATTCAGAGTTCCAGAGACAAATATAGCTGAACAATAGCCTGTGACCACGTGTATGACAGAAAAGATTAGGGTGGAGGTGGGGTTGAGGAAGATGGATTTATCTTGAATTGGAGAAAAGATTGGCATTTAACTTTGGAAATCAGCGCCTTTACTCTTTCCAGTGGCCTTGGAAGAACTGTGATAATCCAACAATTCCTTTCATGGGGGGTGGGGGGATGGAGGAAGGTAAACCTCACTGACTTGCCCCATTTTAAAGGAACAGAGTCACAATTAATATTAGCCTCTGATAGCCAGGCAAAAAGGAAAATGAAGACAGGGAAGCAAGAGATGTTTATTACCTGCCAAGTCACTTTAGCTCTCTAGGCAGACATTTTCTTATGAGGCTATGTGGTATAGTGGATTCAGAGCACCAGGCATGAAATCTCCTCTCTGATGCTTATTATATGCATGACCTTAGGCAAGTCACTTAACTTCCCTGGGTCTCAGTTTTCTCATCTGTACAATGAGAAGGTTGGACTAGAGGGCCTTTGAGGTCTCTTCTAGCTCTGGATATGTGATCCCGTGATCTTATATTAAGTAATTAAGTAAGTAATAAAAAAATTGGGATGTGCTGGTGGCCTATTTAGCATAATGTCCTTTATTGCTTTTGGATATAAATAACACATTAGTGGAAAAGTTAATTAGCCATTTCATAAATTCATACCTCAATTGACCAAGATTACATTTCTAGGTTGACACTTGCTTAGGGAAGGAAAAACTCTGCATAACAACAATAACCAAACCACCTTTGGTCCAATGATGAATTTGTGCCAATATGATTTTTGTTTTTAGGGATAAAGGAGGAGTCTTGCACTGAAGAAAATTGAGATTCAGATTCCAACTCAGATACTTATTGCTATAGTGTGATCATGAATAAGACACAACCTCTTAAGTCTCCTCATTTATAAAATGAGGCAAATAACATTTGTAGTACTTCCTTTGAAGGAATGTTGTATCAAATGAGATGTATGTAAAGTGCTTTGCAAACACTAAAGGACCATGTAAAAGTCAGCTACACTTACCTGGACACTGTGAAGACTGACGGAATGAACCTCAGAGGGAGAAAGGATGTTGGGTGATGGAGGTAGCCTGGAATCAATCGATCAATCAACAGCCATTTGCCAGGCACCTACTATGTAGTGGGGGAGGGGGGGCAGGGTTTGAGGTGGGAAAGTGTGTGGGGGGTTGTGCAGCTAGATGGAGAAATGGACAGAGTACTGGACCTGGAGTCAGGCGGACTCATCTTCCTCTATTAAATCTGAAATCGGACACTTACTATCTGTGTGACCCTGGGCAAGTTCCTTAACCCTTTTTTTGCCTCAGTTTCCTCATCTGTAAAAATGAGCTGGAAAAGGAAATGGCAAACCACTCCAGTATTTTTGCCAAGAAAACTCCAAATTGGGTCACAAAGGCTTGGATACAACAGAAAAGCAAATGAGCAACAAAAATGTGCCAGGCTCTTTGTTGGGTACTGGGCATAAAGTACAATGAATGAAGAAATCCCTGCTCAAAAGGGACTTACAAGTTCTCATTAGGAGTTAACATCATAAAGGAATTGCTCATTTTGAGTAAAGAGTAAATGAGCATATTATTTCCCCTGTTTTATATATGCCTTCAGTATTCTAAGACCTCCATGCTTTCCTTCCCTCCACTGATACAGATTGCAACCACTCGTTAGATTGTCTTGATGAGTGGTTATGGCTGAAAATGTTCTTATTGTGTATAGTGCCTAGTAATCAGAATAATACCTGGCACATATTGGGCTTTTAATAAATTCTTGTTGACTTGACCTAACTCATAGTCATAGGATTTGTATAATACATAACTTAGCCCATGTCTAAATGACCTTATTCTCCGATATTTTAATAACATTTGTTGCCAGGCAGCAAATGATTTTCAAAGTAATGCTTTTCTCACTGAATTACATAGCATACTGCTTTTAAAATGTACCCCTTTTCCTTTCCTCTTGATCCACCTCCACCCACTTCTCTGAGCTGGAGGCACCATGGCCTCCGGAGGGTGAGAAAAGCATCCCATTTGCATTCATTCAGCTTTCACTTTCAGAAAGTTGAAGGAATGAAGCCAATGGCTCGGGGCAACTTTTGAAGTGTCTTCTGGGAGTGAAAAGGCCTTGCAAGCAGAGGTATCACTTAATTTTAATTTCTTTTCCCCCCTGCTTCACAGAGAAGAAACATATGTCCTTGTAAGGGAGTAGGTAATAAGAAACTAGATCTTTCAAGGACGGATCCTTGTATTTTTCCAGTGTTTCCTTCATGCTAATCCTCCTTCTCCCTGAACAACCTCATCTTGGGAGAAATTAACAACTTTTTTTTGGTTATGAGAGATTTCCAGTGCCAGTCAACGGGTCTTTTTATGGTCTGCTTGGACCTGAGAGATCATGAATATTAGATTTGATGATCACTTGCTTTTTGAATTTAAGACATCTTATCATGGATCATGTATTAGACTGAGCTGAAAGGCACCCTAGACTCCATTGAGTTCAAACCCCTTAATTTGACAGATGAGACTATAAGGTCCTTGAGAGGTTAAGTGACTTGCCCAAAATTACACAGGTAATGAGAAGCGAGTGAGTAGTGAGTGAGAAGTAGTGAGAAGCAGAGCTGGTATTCAATCCAGTTCTTCAGACTCCAAATTCAGTTCTCCCTCCACTGTACCAAAGTGTCAGATATGTACAGGCAGTGCATGACATAGAACCATGCATATAACTTTTACTCTAATGTATATATATATATATATATATATATATATATATATATATATATATATATATATCATGAAATATCTGTGAACTTGTGTTATATGGAGTAGGGGATAAAAACCATATGGTATATTCCTCTAACAAATATGAGTCTGTCAGTTTTATATTTTAAGGTTCTGTGTTTAGAGTAGTGTCTGAATTCATCCAAACTAACCTACTCATTCCCTTCATGTAGAAATGGAGATAATGTCCCATGAAACGGAATGATTCCTTCTTACCTTCACTTCCTATAATCTGACTTACTGCCTATGGTGCTTGAAATAAGGAGAAAATAAGAATCAGAAAGGTTTAGGTGAAAACTATCTTTTTCCACTCTATATCCCCTACTTACAACTAATTTGCTCACTGCCTATATCCATGTACTATCTCTGGCTTGTGAGCGAATCAGCACTAGCATGCCATGTTCTTTCAGGTTTCCCTTCCCTTCCACCTTCCCTTCCTCTTCCTTTCCTTTTCATCTGCTTTGACAAGTTCGTCAGCTCCCATGACTTCAATGATCATCTCCATGCAGATTATATATATATATATATATATACACACACACATATACACACATATAGGTGTATATCCACACATGTGTGCATGCATGTATATATGCACACACATGTGTGTGTTTACCTGTATATTTATGTATGTACCTATCTATGTGTATACATACACACATCTGTATTTTTATATGTCTCTCTCCCTCTGCCAAATCTCTCTTATATTCCAGTACTGTATTACCAGCTTCCTCTGGGATATCCTAATCTGAATTTCCCTTTGGTATCTTAAACTCAATACCCCTCAAAATGGAACTCATTTCCCCCCAAACACACCCCTCCTCCAAATTCCTGAATTTCCATTGATGAATTATCTTTCCAGTTCCCATGATTTCAATCTTGGAGTAGAAAATGTGAATCCTCTCTTGCCTTCAACCCCTGTATTTAGATACACTTGTCAAGCATTGCCCATCCTCCCTGCACAACATCACACCCATACTCTTCCAAATTGGTCAATGAACAAGCATTTATTTAGACTTTTTATGAGCAAGGGAATATGCTGGGTGCTACAGAGACAAAGAAAAAAAAGAAATAGCTCCTGTCCTCAAGGAGGTTATATTCTATTAGATGGGGAGGGGGTAGAATGTGGGTACATATGAGTAGATACAAAATATAGGTAAAGTCAATAAACATAATTTCAGGAGAGGAGGCTCTAGCTACAGTGCGGGGAGGAGCTTAGGAAAATCTTCATATAGGAGGTTGTGTTTAAGATGGGGCACAGCAAGTGTAAAGTCACAGAGATGGGAGATGGAACACCTTGTGGGAAGGGCAGCAAGTAAGCCAGTTTTGTTGGACCATAGAGTAGTGTGTGATGAGAAGTAACATATAATAAGTCTAAAAGGATGGCAGAAATATTGTGAAATGCTTTAAATGGCAAATAATGACAAATGTATCCATTTATAATTTATCTTAGGAGCAATAGGGTGCCTTGAGCAGGGTTATGCTGTGAACAGATCTATGTTTCAGGAATATCACTTTGGCATTTTGTGGTAGGGAGATCAATTGGAAGGCTATCACAGTAAGCCATGCACATGGTTATGGCGACCAACTACAGTAATAGCCATGTGAAAGGAGAGAAAAAGGATAGATAGCATAGATGTTGCTGAGGTAGAGTTGATAAGACTTAGCAACTGATGGGATGTGAGGGATGAGGCAGAATGAAGACTGATGGATGATCTGAGGTTGTGGACCTGTGTGACTAAAATGATGGTGCTGCCCTTGACAAAGATAGAGAGGTTAGAAAGAAAGGTGGGTTTTGTGGAAAAGATGAGTTCTATATTGGACAAGTTGAGTTGGAGATACTTACAGGATATCTATTAGGAAATTTCCAATTTTTGTTGCCATTGAGTCATGTCTGACTCTTCATCACACCATCTGGGATTTTCTTGGCAAAGATATTGGAGTGTTTTATCATTCCCTTCTCCAGTTCATTTTACAGATGTGGAAACGGAGGCAAACAGGGTTAAGTGACTTGCTCAGGGTCACACAGCTAGTAGCTGGATTTGAATTCAGGAAAATGGGTCTTCCTGTTTCAAAGCCCAGTTCTCTATCCTCTGCTTCACCTAACTACCCCTGAAATTTCCAATAGATAGTTAATGAACAGAGATCACTCACATAGCTTTAGTCTCACTTCAGGCTCTCGTAATTCTTCCTGGGTCCACCCTCTCTGCCGCTGGAACTAGGATCAATTGAGTTCTGTACATGAATTCTTCTTCTGGGCTTAATTACCTGTGGGACGATAGACAAGTTATCCAATCTCTTTAAGTCTTAGTTTGTTATTGTATAAAATGGGTATAGTAATACCCATAGCACTTTTCTCACAGATTAAGTGAGATAATATATGTCAAGTACTTTGTGACCCTTAAAGTACTGTACAAATATCAAATCTTTTAAATGTCTCTCCCTCCTACCTTTATATTGTTTTTTTTCTTTTTAATTCAGAAACCTGCTAATTATGCTTTCATCTAAGTCACTTAAATCATCTGAAGACCTACTCTTTAATAAGGTCCTGGACCACTTAAAGTTAGGGGTGGTGGTAAATTCTTTCAGCTAAGGAAACATCTGTTTTAGAGCTAGTTCCTATTTTCATCCTTGTAATCCATCTGGATAATGAAAGAGCTCTTCAGAAAAAATACTATACCTGTCAACAGAGGAAAAAAATAGTTCAATCCACTCCCCCAGCCAAAACTCTTCTGATGTATGTGTCATTTAATAGTTTAGAATGAACATTGAACCCACATAGAACTATTTTAAGCTTGCACATTTTTTTAAGACATTGTCTGATCCACAATTAGCCAACTAGTTACTATAACTTGGAAAGTCTTCCTTTTTCTAATATACCTTTATAATTTTTTTCATGAAGTTCTGAAACCACAGCTTCATAGCTAATGAGCATATGGATTTGACATCTCAATACTTTTGTCTCATACATGAAATGGGTTAAACAGTAAGACTCCTGATTAGTCATACTACTCTATGAGGCTGAACAGTTTAGCATTAGTAAGGCAAGTAGCGAATGTACATTATGGGATCTGAAGTTGAAAGGAACCTTAGAGAATATCTAGTCCAAGCCTATGATTTTAGGCATTGGAAGATGAAGTGATTTGTCCAAGTTCACATAGCTAGTAAGTGTCAGAGATGGGAGGAGGTCTTCTGATACCACGTCCAGTACACTTACTGCTAATACCCAGCTTATCTGTTGCCCTGTTTAGTTAAGGGATCCTCAGGTCTTCTACATAATAATCATTGCTCACCAGGAAAAAAGTACTTATTACCCTTGTCAAAGGAAGTTGGCAACCTCAGGAATTTGAGAGAGATTGAGCACTACTAGCTCTGAGTGCTCATTGCCCAGTAGGAGGTAATCTTGATAACAATTTGATGACAACCACCAGAAAATGAACCTGATCCATTCCTGGCTTTACCCAGGATATTAACCTTTATGGAGTAGCTCTTCCAGGGTAGAGAACTGAGGTAACAGGGGAGATGTCTATTTAGCAGTCCTACAAAGTATTTCATGTTTTGTTTAAGTATCAGTCTCCCTAGAAAGTATAATAGGAATCCTGGACCACTCTGTCATGTGAATCTTTAGTATTCTAAGTATTTGTTTTTTTTTTTTTGTGGTAGAAAAAACAGCCACATTTACTTTGTTTTTTGAGTATTATCCTCAAAGGGATCCTGTCAATCCCTCTGAAGGAGACCCTATACATAAGCCATTCCTAAGCTTTGTTTAAAAGATTTTCCCCTATACACAAAGGGCTGTAAAACTGTGTATACCCTTTGATCCAGCAATACCACTGCTAGGTCAATATCCCAAAGACATCCAAAAAAGAGAAAAGGAGCTATTTGTACAAAAATATTTGTAGCAGTTCTTTTTCTGAGAACTAAGAATTGGAAATCAAAGGGATATCCATCAATTGGGGAATGGCTAAATAAGCTATGGTATATGATTGTAATGGAATATTATTGTGCTATAAGAAATGAGAAGCAGGATGATTTCAGAAAAACCTGGAAAGACTTGCATGAACTGATGCATAATGAAGTGAACAGAACCAGGGGAACATTTTTAGACAATAACAGCAATATTGTTTGATGAAGAGCTATGAATGACGTAGCTATTCTCAGAAATACAGTGACCCAAGACAATCCCGAAGGACTAGTGATGAAGCAAGCTATCCAGCTCCAGAGAAAGAACTGATATTGACTGAGTACAGACTGAAGTATGCTGTTTTTTCACTTACTTTAATTTTTTCCTTTTGTTCAAGTTTCCTGTAGAAAGTAATTAATATGGAAAAGCTTTACATAATTGCACGTGTACAACCTATATCTGATTGCTTACTGTCTCAGGGAGAGGGAGGGGAGAGAGGAAGGAAGGAAAGACGTTGGAATTCAAAACTTTAAATAAAAATGTTAACATTTTAAAAAAAGAAAGATTTTCCCTAAAGCTCCACTCTGGGTGCGGAGAGTAGTGAGCAAGACTGTTTGATAAAAGCCTGATTTTCCTATGTGAGACAAAACTTCCCTAGGACTGAATTCAGACCATATAAATCCCTCAGCAGGGTGCCTTGATGCTAAATAGAGGACTCCATGCTGTGAGCTCAAAAATTTTACGTGAATAATGCAAGTAATAGCAATCCCTTAATTTTGATTTGTAAGGGATTTTTTTATCCCAAGTATTTCCACATGCAATTTACAGGTCCATATAGCCTTTTTCATGTAAACTATTTTTCTGGAGCAATAAAAAAGTTGTAGGGGAAAGAAGTAGTTTAAAATTTTTTTTGCAATGACACAAAACCAATTTATTATATCTCTTATTATACTACTGATGTTTCTCCTTCCCAACATCATGAATTTTCACAGATTACATTCAGTAACATCCACATCTTTTAATATTCTTTTTCTTTTCTGCTCTTCTTGTGTTATTCCTTTCTAATTAAACAATTATTTTTTGGGTTTAGCTTAATATTCATTTGAAGGACAGTGCACATTTTCAGATCTGTTCTACATCAGAAATTCTCAGCTGCTGTTCCAAAGAGCAAGGCAAGCCTGAGCAAAAAGACTTTAAAGGTTTATCTTTAACATATGGTAGTTACACAAAACCAGCAGGTATGACCAGCTCCTTGGCTAATTAACTCACTGAACCATCATCCTTCCTGTTCACATCTGACCCTCTGATTAAGGTGTATCACAAATACAAAAAGTGTCATGTATCACAAATACAAATAGTGTCATTATTTGAATGAGGGAAAATTTCTTAAATAAACCTTAGGAATGACATATGTAGGGTCAATCACAAAAGGATTAACATGGTCCCTTCAAGAATGATACTTAATGAACAAATTAAATATAGCTGTTTATTTCTTCTATCACAAAAGAAATACTCAGAACACAAAGGACTCACATGCATCCTTGACAATTACTTAAAACATGATGCAGGAACCTAGGACTCCTGTTAGACTTTACTGGGAGGCTGATACTCAGATGAATTGTGATTAAGCCATCTTCTAAAGTTTGGCAAGCAGATGAAGCCACATGAAACATAGCACACATGTCTGCTTGATTGATTGATTGCTTGGACAAACATTACAGTAAGTCTAGAATGGACTAGGAGAATGGCGAACTGGATTGCTTTTGGGAGACTGTGCTTGATTTTCCTTAGTTCTAACGTGCTCACTAACAAAGAAACATCAACATCCTCAGTTGCTTTACCAGTGATGCAAATTCATCTGAAGAATCAAAATTATGGGTGATCCAAAGAAAAGCAGATTCATTGTGGGTGTCAGCAGGCTATTGTATATTGCCAGCCTTCACCTTGTATGGAGTAGGTATAATCAAGGAAATAAATGTTCAATCAGAAAAGAGGCAGGCTGGTCTTATGGAAAAGACTCAGGGTAGCTAAGAGTTACACAGACACTCACCCACCCGGAAGAAGGCTTCCAGCATTTTGGTGGCATTCTTTCTAGAGAATTTATAGGAGGTCATGGAATAGTGTATGGTCTTAGAGTCAGAAAGAGATGAATTCAGATCTTGACTCTGGTATTCTTCTGTGAAGTCACTTAACTTTTAAATGTCCTCCAACAAATCACTCAAAATATAAGTAACAAATGAGTTACTGGCTTGAATTGGTAAATGGAGTTTTCATACAAGGAATTCACTATACTCATGATATTACAGGGTTTTCCCTCTAAACCTTTAATACGTAGAGATCTTTCCATTCTTGTTCAAATAAATACCAGTTGCTCCTTACTACTTCTAAGCTTAAGCACAAAATCCCAATTTTGTCATTTAAAGCCCTTAACAACTTACCTTTGCTGGCTTATATACATTACTCCCCTTCATGTGTTCTATAGTCCAGGTAAACTGGCTTTCTTGTTCCTTGAATATGACTCTTCATTTCCCACTTTCATGACTTTTTTTGTAGACTATACCTGAAATAGTCTCTTTCATACCTCTGTCTCTCAGAATTTCCTTCCAAGCTGAATTTGAAAGCTGTCAGGACTTTTTAAAAATTTTAACATTTTTTTCTAATTATCTATAAAAACAATTTTAACATTTAGCATTCATTTAAACTTCCAAATTCTTTTTTTCCCTTCCTACTGCTCTCATTGAGAAAGCCATCAGTTTGATATAGGTTATATGCAGTCATACAAAACTTATTTCCATGTTAGTCATGTTGTGAAAGAAAACACAGACAAAAAAAATAGACAAGAAAAAAAAATATGCTTCAATCTTCATTCAGACTCCTTCAGTTCTTTCTCTGGAGATGGATGGCATTTTTCATCATAAATTCTTCAGAACTATCTTGTATCATTGTAATGTTGATAATAGCTAAGTCATTCACAATGTACAATGTTCTCCTGACTCTGTTCATTGCACTTTGCATCAGTTCATATGAGTCTTCCCATGCTTTTCTGAAACCATCCTACTCATCCTTTCTTATAGCACAGTAGTATTCTATTACAATCATACAGAGTCACTTGTTCAGCCATTTCCCAACTGATGGACATCCCCTCAGTTTCCAATTCTTTGCCACCGTTAAAAGAGCTGCCATCAATATTTTTGTATATATAGGTCCTTTTCCTTTTTATTTTTTAAATCTCTTGGAATATACATCTAGTAGTGGTATTGCTTAGTTAAAGGGTATGCATGACTTTATAGCCCTTTGGGCATGATTCTAAATTGCGATGAGAACTTTCTTGATCTCTTTCCTCAGCTGCTAACTCCTCCCTCACAAAAATTACCTTGTATTTATTTTGAATATACTTATGTAAGTACATGTTGTATCTCTTGATAAGATACATTTTTTTTTGTGAGAGGGGATTTTTTATTTTTTTCTTTGTGTATCTGGCACCTAGCATAGTCATTGGCATGTACTAGCTTGATAAATACTTATTTCTTGATTTATCACAAGTAGATTGCAGTTAGATTTTGAAGTGCTTTAAAAGGTAAACAAAGAATCCAAGAGGTAACAGGGGGCCACTGTTGAGCAAGGGAGTGGCATTCTCTGATTTATGCTTTAGGAATATTATTTTTAAAGATGTGTGGATGATAAATTGAACAGGGGAGAGATCAGAGACAAACCAATTAAAAATCTACGCAAAGTCCCAGCCACAAGATGGTTAGGGCCTGAAATAAGGTGGTGGCTATGTGAATGGAGAAAAAGAAAGAGATGTCAGAGATGTTGGGGAGGTAGAAATGGCAAGATCTGGCAAGTGACTGGATAAGTAAAGTGAGGGAGATTGAGGAATCCAGGACTGACTCTGAACCTTTGTGACCAGAAAGAGGGTGGCTCTTTGATAGCAGTAGGGAAGCTGGCTAGAGAGTTTAGCCTGGGGGAAAAGATAAAATCTTTTTCTCATGTGTCAGATGTGATGCCTAGAGTCCATTCAGATGGAAATATTCAATAGGCAGTGGGTGAAGATTGTAGCTCAGGAAATACATTATATTAGGACTGAAGTCATCTGCATTTTTTGGTTGTTCAGTCCTTTTTCAGGAGTGTCTGACTCTTCATGACCCCATTTGGGATTTTCTTGGCAAAAGGTGTAGAGAGCCACTCAATGAGACAAAAGGAATGTCTAGAGAGGTGGGAACATAATCTGTCTTAGGAGCCAAAGGAGGAGTTAATATCCAGAAAGGTGCTGTCAGATTCTGTACAACACACAAGGAATGCTCTACTCAAGGTTAATGGATTTGGGAATGAAGAGGGCATTGGGACCACTTTTTTGATGATTATTTGTTGTTTAATAAATTTGGGGTATGGTATTGATGTTGTTTATAAGAATCTACCTTGAAACATTAGTTTTCACACAAAGTTCAATGTGGGGTTTAAGGGGAAAGTAGGTGGCAAGGTGGGTAGAGCAACAACCCTGGAGTCAGGAGGATCTGAATTAAAATCCAGCCTTAGACACTTGCTAGCTGTATGACCCTGGGAAAGTCATTTAGCCCAGATTGCCTCCTCCCCCTCCCAACCCCCCAAAAGAAAGCAAAATGGAATTTAAACAGAAACTACTGTGTCTCATCTCTGATGAGACAAAAGCAGTAAAAAAAAAAAAAAAAAAGGAATTAGTTGAAAGAAATAAACAAGAAAACTACATTCTGTGTTATTTCACAGGGTGAAATAATATCAATAGCTAATAATAAACCAAGTGGCATAGTATATGTTATTAAAGGAAAAGCCAATTGAAATGGAGAGAGATATAGAATACAAAACTGTAATAGCTGGGGACCTCCATGTGCCCCTTTCAGAACTAGATAAAACTAATAGGCACAAGAAAGGAGTTAAGAATTGGAATAGTGTTTTAGAAAAGTTAAATATGATAAGTTCTAGTCATTACTAAATGACACTAGAAAGGAATTAATATCTTTCTCAGCTACACATGGCAACTTTATGAAAATTGACCATATACTAGGGAACAAAACCTTAAGGAGCTCACATTCGAGTGGGTAAACGTAGATTTAGTTGTTTTGCTGTTCAGTAGTTTCAGTTGTGACTGACCCTTCATGACCCCATTAGGGGTTTTCTTGGCAAAGATACTGGAGTGATTTGCCATTTCCTTCTCCAGCTCATTGAGGGATGAGGGAACTGAGGCAAACAGAATTAAATGACTTGCCCAGGGACACACAGCTGGTATTTAAGACTGGATTTGAACTCAGTTCTTCTGATGCCAGGTCTTGGGGGGCTCTATCCAGGGCCCCATGTAGGTATTTATATAGCTCAACAGATTTAATTTCTTTGGCAGTTTTTCTCCATCTATTTAATTAGTCCTACTATACTTTGCCCAGATAAGAATACATTTGAAGTATTGCGTTCACTACTGAGTGTCATGATTTAAGAATGACATTACACTCAGAGAGAACGCCTGGTACGTAGCTGGTGCTTAATAAATATTTAATGACCGCCTGATAACCTGGAAAGTGTCCAGGTGGAGAGTAACCAAGATAGTGCAGGGTCTTGACTCCACACCCCATTATGAGAATTGGTTGAAAGAACTAGGGATGTTTTTCTTGGGGAAGGGAATATGAAGTAGAGAAGTAGGAATATAACAACTATGGTCAAATATTTGAGAAGTCATCAAGTAGAAGAAAAGATGAGATTTATTCTTTTTGTTCCCAGAGGGAAGAACCAGGGTAAAAAAGGCAAAATCTGCAGGGGAAAATTTAGTCCTGATGTAAGAAAAAGTTTCCTAACAATTAGAGTCATTCCAAAATGTGATGAATTGCCTCAAGGGATAGTGGGATAGACTCCCCATCTCCAAGCCTTCCATGATCACGTATATGGAATGTTGTGGTTGGGAGTCTTTTCCAGCTTGTGCTAGACAAGATGGCTTCTGTGGTCCCTTCCAATTCCAAAATGTATGATTTTGTGATTATAACTTATTTTTTTCCCTTTTGTTGATGTTGTTCATTCATTTCTATCATGTCCAACTCTTTATGACCCAATTTGAGGTTTTCTCAGCAAAGATGGCTTGCCATTTCCCTTCTTCTTCAGCTCATTTGACAGATGAGGAAATTGAGGCAAATGGGGTTAAGTGACTTGCCCAGGGTCACACAGTGGCCAAATCTGAATTCAGGTCTTCCTGGCTCTAACTATTGTACTGCCTAGCTGCACCCCCCCTTTTATTCTTTTGCCATTTGACAAATCAAAAGTTCCTGCCTCTCTCATATGCTTCAAATGTATACAAATCTCAACTGCGCTTGAATATTGGGAATGTTTCTGTAATGTTAGACTATAAACTCCCAGGGAGCAGGTATTATTTCCATCTCTGTATCCCAGTTCCTATCTTAGTACCTACATAGAAGAGGTATTGAACAAGGCTTGTTGATTGATGTAACCTACTGGTTGCCACAACTTCTACCAAAATCTAAAGGAAATGAACAACAGTAGCCACTACCAACATGAAAATCATATTGGAAAGATCCTCACAGGTATAATTGCTTGAAGATTAAAAGCTTGGATCGAATGAGCATTTTCCCCCTAATGTGGGTGCCTGGCATAATCTGTCTTTTTTCAGCAACTATTTGTTAAAAACCATAAACAGTTGATTGCAAGTAGACTGCCAAAGGAAAATAAGACTAATTTAACCAAAATAAAGGCCCTGTGTAAACACCATTTACTGCAATTAGGCCTCTATAACTCATCATCTGCACTGATCATAATGTTCCAGTAAGGAGTATCTCAAGTCACTCTGTAGGTTCCTTCTCAACTTTGAGAAAGGCAGCCCTTTGCGACTCAGTCTTTTAGTCATGTGCGTGCGTGCATGTGTGTGTGTGTGTGTGTGTGTGTTGTTCTTCCTGGCATTTTTATCTTGGGAAGTTGTTAGCATTTTTTTCCTGATGTTTTGGAGAGATTATCTTTGGAATAGAAACTAATATCTTTGGCCTGAGAATTAGCCCAGTTGGCGTCCTGTTGAATACTGGGACGTAGAAAGGAGCAGGTTGTGATGATACAAACAAAAGATGACAATAAGACATTGGCTAAAGGACAAAGATAGATCTAGGACATGTCCTACATGGAGAAGTGTCAGATGCAGAGATGGGGTACATGGAGCAGAGCAAAGGGATCATTTGAGGAATGAACATTTCCTGTGCTGCTATGTCAGTGGTTTGGTGGCACTATCCGAAAGACTTTGAGGAAGGTGATGGAGGCTGAGATGAATTGTGGAGTTCGCAATTTTTGGTATGGCTGGGTGATGTCATATAGTGAAAGGAATACCAGACTTGCAGTCCAAAGACTCGATTTCAGGAGTATGCTGGAGCTAGCGCGAACTGGCTTGAGAGAACTGATTGTTTAATTTTCAGTGTGAACAGTTTCACCTCAGAAATAGGCAAATGCTGCAAATTAGGGTTTGATTTATTTTTCTTGTTGCTGTTGATTGTCTAGGCTTAATAAAGTGTTGGAGAAAAAGTTAATAATGCAAATAACCTTAAAATTATGACTTAGGTATAGTCTTTCTCCTTTTTCCCCACCCCAGTGAGCTGATTGTTAAACATTTATCAATAAACCTGAGCCTGAATTCAAGTCTAAGCCCTGATCATTACGACTGTGTGATCTTGAAGCAGTTAGGTTGTATCATATAGATCCATGACCTTGGTATCAGGAAGATCTGAGCTTGAATCCCATCTTACACATCAGCTTTGTGACCCTGGGCAAGTCATTTAATTTCTTTCCGTCTGTTTCCTCATTTATACAATGAGGATAATGTCAGTTTCTACTTCATAGGATGTTGTGAATAGTAAATGAGATAACATGTAAAATACTTTGCAAACCTTAAAGTGCCCAATCAATATTTACTATTATTACTGTTGATATTGCCTTTGGTAAATCACTTAACCCCTCTCACCCTTGGCTTCCTTCTCTAGTAAGAGTGACATTATGTACTTGTCACAGGATTGTCGTGAGATACCAAATGCAACAATATGTTACAAACATTTTCCAAATCTCAATCACAGATCATGCATGGAGATCAAAGGTGTCTACCCATGGAGCAAGCCCTAAACTTCTTGGGTAACTTCTGGGGACAGTGTAGCTCAATATTGGAAGGTTTTTTGATGATGGAGAAATCCTCTGACTGGACACTAATTGGGAAGAGCTACTAATTCAGTGGGCAGTTAAGTCATGCAATGGATAGAGTGTTGGGCCTGGAGTTAGGTAGACACAAGTTCAAATATAGCCCCAGCTACTTCCTACCTGCATGACCTTGGGCAAGTCACTTAACCCTGTTTGATTCAGTTTCCTCATCTGTAAAATGAACTGAAGAAGGAAATGGTAAACCCATACAGTATCTCTACCAAGAAAACCCCAAATAGAGTCAATAAAGGGTGAGACATGACTGAAATGACTGAACAGCAACTGATTCAGTGAACCTTAAAAGGAATGACTGTGATCTCTGTTTCTCTCCCCATCTTCCATGTATATCAAGAATCTCCTAAATTTGTCCTGGATAGGTAGGGGAGGAGACTCATGCCTTTCCTCAATGCCAACAGCATGGTTATCACAAACACCTCCTGGAACATAATATTTATATTCTGTCTAGGCAAGCCTGAGCTTAGATATTTCTTAGATTGCTTTTTCTGTTTTGTTTCTTTCCTGAGTAAAGATGACTAAACAGCAATTCTGAGATGGACACTCCCAGTCTTCAAGACAACTTTGTGAGCTTGAGAGGTTGTATAGTTCCTTCAGTCTTACTGGCAGAAGGAAGAGTATCCTGCAACTCTTGAAGAAAGATCAACTGGCGGTGGGATGTACTCAGCTTCTGCCCTGGCTTACCAGAAGACATGGCTATGGAAAGAATTGTTTATATAGTGCAGAACTAAGGTGAAACATAAAACGCTTATTCAGCATTCTCACTAATTGCTTCATGTTCTGATGTTGGAGACTATCTCCTAGGAAAATATAAGAATAATTGTGTTGCTGCTGCCATTTGTATGTTTTTATTTTTTTTGTCAATATGCACTTGTGGTTGGCATTTCTTTTCAGTAGAGGAAATAAATAGCTTCTCTCCATACCTAACTTACCCTGTATGTTGAGTATTTTGTTGTTTTCTACTTTGGATAGACACTTCACCCAAAGCAAAGCTAAACTCAGAGTGATTTTTCCCTGGGGACAAAGGGTAGGGATGTAAAGAGTCTGAAATCGGAGGGAAGAACTTGCCAATTCTTTTGAGGAATTGAACTCTTTTAGGTCTGAATTCCATCTACCCTTGCATGCAGGAGTGCAGAGCTGGGAGGAATCCTTTAATGAAGAGGATGATGATGAGCACTTCAGTCTCCCTGGGTTGAGCAGTATATTGTGTTGTTATATCAGTAATTATTACTTTGCAAAGAGCTTTATTCACAACTGTGAGTCAGGGAGTATAAGTAGGATTTTACAGATGAATAAATTAGTTTTAAAAAAAAGATTAAGGGAGATTAAGTCACATAGCTAGTAAATGACAGAATGCAGACCCTAACCTTGACCTTCCTGTCTTCTTTTATTTCTGTCAATGTGGGCAAGTCCCTTTTTTGGGAGGGGCCTCATTTTTCTTCACTTGTAAGATGGAGGTAAAGTTCATGACCTCTCAGGCCTTTTCCAGCTTCATATCTATGGTTCTGTGACTACTTCTGACTTCTTAGATGGTGGTTGCCTTAACAAAGCAGGAAGTGCTAGTGAATTATTTTCATGGATTATTTCACTTCATAGGACAGCTTGTTTCAGAAATAACGTACATTCGGAAAAGTATCACTTGTGCATGCATGCTTTCCACTCAGCTGAACAGGAGTAGTGTGAGAGAAGTTAATTATATCCCTTCATTTCATGCTAATTTTTTTCATTAAACATATTATTTTTTTCTGTGTCCCTATCCCACTTTGCGTATTTAATATATAATGAGTTCAAGAATAAACCAGGTCATTTTGCCATCTAAAAGGTATGAGCTGTTTCCATTGAGCTAGACTCATTTAATTTAGTTAGTGTGAATTTTCCTTACTGTAAGTAAATTTGCTGTTGAGGGCACAAATAATACACATACATTTACATGCGTATGTAACACTGGTAGTGTTGCTGTGGAGGGAGGAGTTGCCTAGCCAATATTCAATCATTTGCTCTCCTTCCTCTGTTTTGAAAAGTGGAAGAGCAGAATCTTTTTTGGTTCTTGTTAGTCTCCTCCTTGGGGGGTGGTTGAGGGTGTGATATTTAGTTCCTTGCTTCCCTTTCCTTCCTATTTCCCTCCGCTCTGATGATTTAATTAGCCATTCCTCTTTACAATCATTCTATCAACTTTAGTATTGGACTCTCACTCTCATATAATCTCTTTCTCTGCTATTTTGTAGTTGTCAATATCATTATACTAAGTCAGTGTCCTCAGTTAAAAAAATTCCTAACATTTGGACAGAGGTTTAACTCTGCTCAAATTTAAATTTTGTGTATTTCCAACTAACCTCTGGCTTCCTCCATCCCCCCGTCTCATAAAATATAAGCCTTTATGAAAGATCTAGAGCTTCTTTCTATATGAAGCAAAAGCAAAGGGCAAAAGGTGTTTAGATAAAAGAAGTGAGAATATTAACAGTATCTGTGATGGTACAGCAGTACTTGTTGAGACAAACACTGGAAGGGGAAGTTGAAAAAGAGGAGACCTTTCGGGATTTCCCTCCATTCCTTGTTATTATCATTTAATGGATATTTTATAGAATAGATGACTTGGAAATATTCTGATGAAAAGGCTAGAGCTGAGTTGAATTATTGAAATTTAGACACAGGAGAAAAGAGAAACGTATATATTTGGGGCTAAATTTTTACCAAGTATTTATACTGTAATAGGAACAAAAAAGATTCTTCAGAACTATACTATCTTTAAGGGATATGGCAGGAATAAAGAAAGACAAATATTGGAGCCCCCTGAAGTTAGTGTATATAGCCTTGTGTTTCAGGTCTGATAGAATTCAGTATAGTCTAACGGTTCTCCCCAATGAATCAATAAATCAACAGAGAAAGCTATGCTCGAAGGATAATGGTTCTCCAATAATGGTACTACAATATTTGGACAAGCGCCTAAACATTTTTAAAGGAAAATAATACTTTTGGCTATTGGATGAAAGACAGATGATACCACACAGGAATCTCTTGTTACTGGTTAAGAAAATGAAGTCATACTTCTTATACAGAAACAGCAGTTTTTCCAGTAATGAACTCAATTCAGCAGGAGGCCAGTCAAGTGGAGGAGGACTACAGGCTCAGATGCAACTTGATGAGGCAGGCCCTTACACCTGTACCAGAAATCAGGAAGGAGGGAAGAGAGTGAACCCAGATAGAGTGTTACACTCCTCCAATCCATCCATCCATCCACCATGTCACCGAAGAGAAAAGATCAGTAAGTAGACAAGGTACCTAATGAGGAAGTAGCTCCAAGGAACATATGATACCTTATACCAGAGAAGAATGCTGCTTAAGAACTGAAGAAAAGTTTTCTAATAACCAGGAGTAGTGAGTTTACCATTTGGCCAAAATGTATTATTATACAGATGCCTCACTAGTGCCATAAGTCCAGCCTTCCTTGATTGTATATAGTTGTACAAGAGGGCAACCCAGGTTTGTTGTTCAGTTGTTTCAGTCATGTCTGATTCCGTGTCCCCATCTGAGGTTTTCTTGCAAGGATACTAGAGCAGTTTACCATTTTCTTCTCTAGCTTGTTTTACAGATGAGGAAACTGAGATAAACAGGTTTAAGTGACTTGCCAGGGTCACATAACTAGCAAGTGTCTGAGGCTGGATTTGAACTCTGACCCCAGGTTTAGAGGAGATTTTTTGATACCAACCATTTTTACTACCAGTTTGGTAAATACTCTTTCTAAAAGCTAATTAAGTCTGACTCATGGACAATGGAATATTGTTGAAGGCTCATGAGCAGTATTACTAGAAACTCCACCCTCAGGGTTACCCTTCAAAGTCCAACAGTTGTAGCATTCCATTTTCTGAGGGGACCTGGATCTCCAGTTTGAATGAGAGTTGGGGAAATAGCCCAGAGAAAGGTACTACAATAGCATGAAAAAGATATTCCACAAAGATATATACTGGTTCAGATAGTTATAATGACCCTCCTTCCCGCCTTATATATAAAGATATATCCGGTCAGAAAGTATTAGCTTAGAAGGCTGTGTTTTTTCTCACAGCCACCATCAGAACTAAGGGGCAATGAGTCCTCCTGGATTTTAAGCTCTAGTCTCATGGACCAGTCAAGTCTTTGAGACAATATCTCTGCCTCGTGGCAAGACTTTAAGCATCTGGGAAGCTGTATCAATGGTTAGAGCCCTAGTTCCCTGGTCCAAAGAAGTCCCTAGAACATCTTCCTTGCTTTTTAGGAAAAAACAATTATCCTAGATAGCAGATATCCTTGAGGTTATTGTTCTTATCACACTGTCCTTCTCTATGCCTATTGAAAGGATGCTTCTCCTCAAGAAAAACCAGTAGGATCTATGATGACAAGGGCCTCTGAAATACATTCTATTACATTATATTATGTTATGTTATATCATGTCCTGTCCTGCCCTGTCATGTCATGTCATGTTATGTTAGGTTGTGTTTTACTGTGCTGTACTGTGCTATACTATATTATATTGTACTATATTATACTGTATTGTATTATATTAATCATATCATATCACATTGTACTACATTATATTAATTATGCTACATTACATTATATTATATTATTTATGTTATGTATATGTAACTATCCTTCTCTGTATCATTTGAGTTGCAAAAGGACAAATCAGTCAAGTTTAGTGGACTGAACATTGGGCTTGAACTATGGAAAACCTTAATTCTAATCCTGTCTGAAATTCTTATTAGCTGAATGACCCTGGGCAAGACTCTTAACAGAGAAACAAAGACAAACAGCCATATTATCTTTCTTGAAGAACAAGTCAAGAGAGTTTTGCCTTGGGTGTGGTGCCTTGAGAGTTTTTCTCAAGCCATTTTATTGTAAATTACTATAGCCAGGAAGCTGAGCTTATGGGCCTACCACTACATCATGGTGTGCTATTGTTTTCAGTATTTAAAAGACACTCTTCAATTAAAATAAGAAATCTTCCCTTTCGTTGGAGAAACCTCCTTGTTTATATGGCCCATTTTGAACTCCTTCTTGATTATCCATTGTTGTTTCTCATTTATGAATTTTGATGAGAAGTCCAGAGAGAATATGTTACCTGCTGACTTGAGAAAATAGCAGAAATCAGAAACAGGAAAGGTAGACCATTAAAATATGGCTAAGAAAATACCTCCCTTTAAAAATTAATGATAATGATAGCTATCATTAACATAGGGCTTTAAGAGTCACAAAGCACTTTACAGATATTATCTCATTTGATTCTCACAACAACTCTTCAAGGGAGGTATTAATGTTATCCCCATTTTACAAATGAGGAATCTGAGGCTAGAGAGGTTAAGTGACTTGCCCATGGTCACACAACCAGATTTCAAATCTTGTCTTTCTAAGTCCAGTCTGGCAGTCGTATACCAAATCCTGTAACATCTATGTTATTTTGACTTTTAAAGTTTATTAAAATTGTGTTAAAGTCAAAAGCATGTGAGGTTTGGATTGAGAGGACCTGGGCTTAAATCTTCTGTTTGCCAGTTATTAAATATGTGACCTTAGATAAGTCCTGTAAGCTACAGGTTCTTCATCTGTAAAATCAGAATGCTGGGTCAGATGAATTCTTTGATTCTTTCCAGCTCCAAATATTTGAGACCCTTAAAATCTGTCCAGTTAAACCTATTTCATGTGGTGCTTTTAAAAAAAAGGAAATGGTTTTATTTTGGCTGCTCTCGTCCTTTCTTAGCATCACAGGAGCAAAAGCCGGAAAGAAGGAAGTTTAGAGAAGGAAGAAATCGAAGAAGGAAGGGGTACGTAGCCAGGTCAAAGGCCTAGAAAGTAGATGAGGTTGGCTCAATGTCTTCTGTTCTGTTGTGGTTGTCATTTCAGTTGTGTCTGATTCTTTTTGACCCTTTTTGGGGTTTTCTTGACAAAGATCCTGGAGTGGTTTGCAATTTCCTTCTCTATCTCATTTTTGAGATAAGGAAACTGAGACGAACAGGGTTAAGTGACTTGCCCAGAGTCATACAGCTAGTAAATGTCTGAGGTCTAATTTGAATTAGTTTTCCTGATGCCATGTCTGGTCCTCTATCCACTGTGCCACCTAGCAGCCAATGAAGCTAGCTGCCTTTACCACCAAAAAACTGGGTGATACAATGGAAAGAATGCTGTATTTTCAGTCAGAGAATATGGGTTTGAATTCTTGCTCTGCCCTGTATGAACAATGTGACTTTGAGTTAATCGTCTAACCTACCTGGGCCTCGGCTTCCTTATCTGTTCAGTGAGGGAGTTGGACTACAAAACCCATAATGCCCTTTGCAGATATCACTGTAGAGTCCTAAAATTTCCAAGAATCACAGTGCTTATGAACCCCTCCAGGCTTGGAGGTTATGACTTGGAGATCACCCAGCCTTCAAAGGAGAAGGAGAAATGTGATAAGCATGGATGGTGTTGACATAGTGCGGAGAAATCCTGATGAGCTTGCTGTGGTCATGAGAGAGAGGGATTTGGGATGGAGTGGTATATGCTGGAGGGGCTGGAAAATCAGAGCTCTAAGTAATCTGAAATGAAAACTGTTCCAGGGCACCTGCCGGGAGATTTATGGCAGTGTTACATCATTTGGAAACTGTTTCTATGGGCAATTTGAAGTTACATGATACTGCTTAGTTGGGATTGACTCTATTTAATTGAAGGCTGATAGCCTGGGGTAGGGCGGGCCGCGGTTTCACTCAAAGGTAGAATATTATTAAGCACCTCACCATCCAAGAAAACACCCACTTTTGAAATCACTGATGCCACTAAGAAATACTTTACATGTAAGTCAGTGAAATAAGGAACTAGTCCATGGAACAGAGTTTCTAATTTGTTTCTTGCCAACAGCATGATTAATGAACTTGTAGAACAACCTATCAGCCTACCATGATGCATAGTTAGCCCTGTAATAGGAGGCCATGGTGGGATCTTATTTGGATTAGCATTCAGGTCTGTTAGACTATAAATTACTTTCATGCTAAGGGGGGAAATGAACTTTTCCTGCTTATCTATATTAAGCAATTCAAAGCCTAGTTTCCTGTACTCCATTGATTCTTGTGGCACTTTATTAACCTCCCAGGATGCATCTACTTGTCATTAGTCCAATTAAAAAGTAACTCCTTTTAATCTCAGAGCTACTCTCCCACTTGGGTAACTTATGTAGTGGTTGAAAAACGTCTAAGCAAGGACTTGAGTATTGAAACTAATTATTTTTAACTTACCCACTCATTTGACTAGAAAAGTATGAGGAAGGATTTCTATCCAATTTTTAAGTTCTGCAAAGAAGTCTAAAGTCTAGATTATAATTAAGCAAGTGTTACAAGATACTCATGCTTTTTGGCTCTGGTTGGCCCCCTCTTCATGGAGATCTTGATCACCTGGGCAAAGAAAGTCCTGAACTGATAGCAAGCAGTGCCATTTTGAAATTTCCAATGAAAATATCCATCATGTAGTACCTTTCTCTGAATAGTGCCCCTAGAAGATAGTGTATACAGTCTTGGACCTTGCCTTCAAGAAGCCTCCAAACTTCAATATATGACACTGACAGACATAAAACATGTACAGATCATAGGATTAATATTGGCCTAAGATGACAGGTAAGGGAAATGGTCTAGATATAGTTTACCTAGGTCTTAGCAAATCTTTTTATTTTTTTGTGACTCCAAGAATTTTTTTTATTTAAATTTTTTTTTTAGTTTTCAACGTTCACTTTTTATAAGATTTTGAGTTCCAAATTTTTTTCTCCCTCCCTTTTCTCCCCCTCCCCCAAGATGGCATGCAATCTGGCTATACATGTACAATCATATATGAAACATTTCCACATTAGTCATGTTGTGAAAGATGAATCTGAAGAAAAAGGAAAAACCACAAAAAATAAAAACAAAAGAGAAAATAGTATGCTTCAATCTGAATTCAGACTCCATAGTTCTTTCTCTGGATGTGGATAGCATATTCCATCTAAAGCCTTTCAGAATTATCTTAGATCACCGTTTTGCTGGGAAGAGCTAAGTCTATCAGAGTTAGATACTCCAAGAATTTTCACTAGCTGTCCTACAAGCCTGGAACATTGTGCCTCCTGGTTTCCTTCACAGCTCAGCTGAAGTGCCACTTTTTTTTTCTTTAATATAAATTTATTTATTTAACTTTTTACATTCATTTTCATAAAATTTTGGGTTCCAAATTTCCTCTCCATTTATCCCCTCCCCCACCCTAATACACCGAGCATTCTAATTTTCCCTATCACCAATCTGCCCTTTCTTCTATCATCCCTCCCTTCTCTTGTCCCCATCTTCTCTTTTGTCCTGTAGGGCCAGATGACTTTCTATTCCCCATTAACTGTATTTCTTATTTCCTAGTAGCAAGAACAATACTCAACAGTTGTTCCTAAAACTTTGAGTTCCAAATTCTCCCCATCCCTCCCTCCCCATCCATTCCCTTTGGGAAGGCAAGCAATTCAGTATAGGCCATATCTGTGTAGTTTTGCAAATGACTTCCATAATAGTCGTGTTGTGTAAGACTAACTGTATTTCCCTCCATCCTATCCTGCCCCCCATTGTTTCTATTCTCTTTTCTATTCTCTCTTTTGATCCTGTCCCTCCCCGAGTGTTGACTTCAAATTGCTCCCTCCTCCCATTGCCCTCCCTTCCATCATCCCCCCCACCCTGCTTATCTCTTTCTCCCCCACTTTCCTGTATTGTAAGATAGGTTTTTCATACCAAAAAGAGTGTGCATTTTATTCCTTCCTTTAGTCTAATGTGATGAGGGTAAACTTCATGTTTTTTTTTTCTCAGTTCTCCTCTTTTTCCCTCCACTAAAAAGTCTCCTGCTTGTCTCTTGAATGAGAGATAATTTACCCCATTCCATTTCACCCTCTTTCCTCCCACTACATTTCTCTGTCACCATTTACCTTAATTTCCTTTAAGATATGGTCCCATCCTATTCAATTCACTCTGTGCTCTCTGTCTCTGTATGTGCATGCACTCATGTACATGTGTGTGTGCATGTGTGCATGCATATGTGTGTGTATGTGTGTGTGTGGTCCCACCAACTACCCAGATACTGAAAAGTTTTAAGAGTTACAAATATTGTCTTTCCATGTAGGAATGTAAACAGTTCACCTTTGGTAAGTCCCTTATGACTTCTCTTTACTGTTTGCTTTTTCATGCTTCTTCTCATTCTTGTGTTTGAAGGTCAAATTTTCTTTTCAGCTCTGGTCTTTTCATCAAGAATGCTTGAAAGTCCCCTATTTCATTCAAAGACCAGTTTTTCCCCTGAAGTATTATACTCAGTTTTGCTGGGTAGGTGATTCTTGGTTTTTGTCCTAGTTCCTTTGACTTCTGGAATATCCTATTCCATGCCCTTCGATCCCTTAATGTAGAAGCTGCTAGATCTTGTGTTATCCTGATTTTATTTCCACAATACTGGAATTGTTTCTTTCTAGCTGCTTGTCCAAGACTGGATTAGAATTCAGGTCTTCCTGACTCCAGGTCTGGTACTCTATTCACTGTGCCACTCAGCTGCCACCCCTCTACTATTACTTACTCACAATTATTAAAGTTTATTGATAACGATTCACTAATCACATCTACTCGTTCTTTCAGTATTCTGTGACATTATATATCTGGTCATTTAAACTTACTGAGAAGCTGTTATCTGGCTTTTGCTTTAAGATTTAGAATAGGAAGGAATCCGTTACTCCCTATTATAGGTCACTCCATTTATGGACAATTCTAATTGTTAGGGAAAACTAACAGTCTTTTAAATGCTTGAAGATAGCTATCATGTCCTCCCCCTGCCTCATAATCTTCTCATTTCCAGGCTAAGCATCCCTGCTTCTGTCACCTTATCTTTATATGGCACGACCTTGAGGTCCTTCAACATTGTGCATGCTTACCACTGGACATTCTCCATTTTACCATTGCTCTTCTTAAACAATGATGCCTAGAATTGAACAAAATGCTCTGGATGTGGTCTAATCAGGGGAAAGTACAGAGGAATTATCACTTCTTTATTTCTGAAATTACCCTTCTTTTATGTAGCCCAGGTTTGTATTAGAGACAACTAGGAGTTCAAATCTGGCCTCAGACACTTACTATCTGGGTAAGTTACTTAACATCTGTCTCCTTCAATTTCCTCATCTTTAAAATGAGCTGAAGAAGGAAATGGCAAACCAGTCCAATATCTTTGCCAAGAAAACCCCAAAAGGGGTCATGAAGAGTTGGACACGACTGGAAAACAACTGAAAAACAACAGTGATGACAACAAAAGGTGGTACAGTAGATGGACCTAGACTAGAATTCTGAGTTCAAAAATCTGTTGTCACTGAACTTCCATCTCCCTTAGTTTCTTCATCTGTAAAATGGAGATAGTAATAGTCCTTACCTCCTAGGGTTGTTGTGAGGATAGATTGAGATGACATTTGTGGAGCACTCTGAAAACTTTAAAACCCTTTATAAATTTTAACTATATTTTTGTCAGCTTTTCAAAAAACATACTATTCAAAGAATTATAATTTAAATCTGGAAGGAATCTTAAAGGTCATCAAAGTTCAACATCATTTTTTTTACAAATAAGGAAACTGAGGCATAAAAATGTTTTTGCCCAAGGGTACAACCATAAATTGAGAGAGCTAGAATTTTAACTTAGGCCTTATCTCAATATTTAGTTATATTTTGACTATATCATAAAACTCTTAGGTTTGTTTGTTTTTTCAAGAAAAATTACTGTCTGGTCATGTCTTTTCCATGTTGTACCTATGAAATTGATTTTCTGAACCCAGGTATAAGAATTTATGTATCATCCTATTAGCATCCTTTTAAGATTGTTTTAGATTTTGACAGCTATCCAGAATTTTAGCAGTCTCTCAATTTCATGTCACCTAAAAATTTTATAAGAATACCTTCTGTGCCTTTACCTAAGTATTTGATTCTAAATGTTAAACACCACAGGTGCAAGCACAGGACTCTGGGGTGCTCTACTGAGATCTCCAAAGCTGACATTAAGTTTATTCCTTTTGGCCAAGTATCATATAGTATACTTCCACCACTATGCTGTTTCAGTCTCCAATCCCCAACCAAATACTTTCCACTATATTTCGTAGAATACAAGCTCCTAAAAACTAGAATTGTTTCATTTTTTCTTCTTTTTATCCTCAGTGCCTAGTACATATAACTGTAAATTTGATTGGATGATGTGCCTGGTTCATGGATTTCCTCACAAGAGTATAACTTCTTATAGAACCTGTACCTCTCACAGCTATGGGCAAGAGATGTATTCTTAACCAAATAAGAGATAGAGGAAATACAAAAGATAAAATAGATAACTGATGGTTACTGAAAAGTTACTACACAAACATCATTAATGAATCTAGGATAAGAATGGAAGAGATTGAATGGGAAAAAATGTTTTAAATTTCTCTGATAAGGGTTTGTGTATAATCCTTCAAATGATTAGTAAGCTATACCCCCCAAATAATAGTTTAATTAAATGAAATCTATCTCTAACTCTATATCTTTATCTATATCTCTCTCTATACACACATATATGCATGTCTGTCTGTCTATGACTTTGTGTTTATAAATATGTGAGTGTCTGTGTCTATGAGTGTTTGTATATATATGTATGTGTATATACATATGTGTGTCTGTGTTATACATATATGTATGCAAATATACATAATACATATGTATACGAGTATACACATATATAAAATAATAGCCATTCCCCAATTTAGATAAATGGTCAAGGGATTTTAACAAACAGTTCCCAAAAGAAGAACTTCAAAATATTTATAACCACATGAAAAAACACTTCAAATCATTAATAATAAGAGAAATACAAATCCAAACAACCCTGAGTTTTCACCTCCTACGTTGCAAATTGGCAAAGGTGATAAAAAAAATAGCGGCAGTCATTGTTGGAGGCCATCTGAGAAGATAGGCAGCTAATATACATTGTTGGTAGAACTGTTAGGTGGTGCAACAATTTTGGAAAGCAATTTACAATTATGAAAATAAAGTGCCTAAAATGTTCATACCCTATGAAACAGAGGTTTTATTGCTGGGTTTACACTGCAAAGAAGTCATCAGTAAGATAGAAATCCTCATAAATTATATAATATTTATAGTGACACTTTTTATAATTGTAAAGAATTTGAAACAAAGTATATGCCCTTTAATTGGGAAATGGTTAAACAAATTTTATGTGAACGCAATGGAAAATTACCGTGCAGTATCAAAGGATAAGATACGACGCAATGAAGCATGGAGAGATCTATATGAACTGATGCAGACTGAAGTAAGAGGAGCAATGAGTCTGGGCAGAGAGGTTACTCACCAGGTCTCCTCTAAGAAATATGTTAGTTTTGAGAAAGAAGCTCAGCTGGTCCTCAAGATTACCAATCCAAAATTCCTGAGAAGCAAAAGTCGTCATGTTGCCATTTTGTGACATGATGTACAAATATAATGTATTAATCAATTAAGCATTTATTAAGTGCTTACTATGGACCCGGCACTGCGCTAGGTCCTGGGGATACAAAGAGAAGAAATGAACTAATCCTGTACATTGAGAGACTTTCAATCTAGTTCAGGGAGACAATGTACTTATAGAGGTACACACATGTACATGCGTATGCTAGCATATACATATGTGCACATGGACAAACATATGCATATATTCATGCATATCACGATCTGTTCATATATACACATGCCCAAATGCACACACATGTGCACATGCCTGCATGTGTGAATGTGCATATACATGCATATATACGCAGATAATGGGAAAGGAGTGCCAACAGCTGAAGGGATCTGGCCAGGCTCCAGGTAGAAGGTGCCACAAAAGAGGAAACCAGAAATTCTAAGAGGTGGGACAGAGAGGAATCTCTTAAGGCCCAGAGGCAGCAATGTAGGCAGAGACAGAAGGGATGCCTCCAAATACATAAGATGTGAGTTCAAGTCCAATCTCTGACACATATTGGCTATGTGATCCTGAGTGCCTTAGGAAGACTCTAAGTTGTAGAGATGGGGCTGTTCTGCACTAGAGGAAGGAATTTCTTCACACCGGGAGCTCCTTGTATCAATGAATCATAGGTGTGTTGCCCTTTCTGCCTCCCCCCCAACAATAACAAAAACAAATTACAGTCTCCATCAGAGTACAGCTCGAAGGTGGTGGAATGAATTCTCTTGGAAGAGACCTCAGAGGAGCCTGCCCTGGTATGACCTGGGGATGAATTTGTATATCTTTGACCCCGAAGAGAAAGAAAAGTGAACTTTGGAGGTAGGTCTAGGGCAATTGATTGTGTACCAGAACCTTCAGTGAATCCCATTATCTTCCTCTATAAAACAGGGATATAAATGGACCTACTTCATTGCTTTGTTATGAGAAGCAACAAAATCTACCAGAGTATTGAAATCTGGCATCTGAAGACCTGGATTCTTCCAACTTACTTGGCTAGCTAACTAGTTATGTGCCCTATATCAAGTCATTTAAATTCTACTGTTGTAAAATGATGATTGTAAGACCAATCACTTCAGGGATTACTGTGAGATCGCAACAAATAAGGCTTAGCTGAAAAAGCATTTTCCAAGTAGTAGAGTTTTAGAAATTCTAATGTATTCAAGATAAAATATTATCATATAATAATCATATTATCATTAACAGAGAGGGAACTACTACAGTTGTCTGGGTCCTACCTAGCAGGGGCTGGCCAGTTTTCTGCTGCTTTTTAGGGACCTTAAGGATGCCTCAGGGAAATTCTGAAGGCCATATTTTATCCCTGGGTTTGCCCAAAGGGAGTCCATTTTTTTTTTCAAGCTCAGCCTTGATTATCTTGTACCTGGGGTAAAAGAAAGAATCCTCAAACTACCTTGTGAGGAATTACTAAAGGAAATGTCTCCTATTATAATAATCTTTTCAAATGTCTAAGAGATGGAATGCTAAAAGGAAGCTGCTAATCACTGCAATTTCAATTGAGCACTCTCTTCCATATTGTCTGGGGAAGGAGCACTTTAAAGCTGTCCCCCAGCCCCAAAACCATTAACAACACTTCCCTGGGAGGCAATTGAAAGGCCTAGAAAGACCCTAGAGGAATCAGCTTTTTAAGACAGAAACTGACATGCGTTATCAATGTCAGGAATGACTCTTTGTTGCCCTGACCCTTTGAGAACATATCCCATTTCAGAACTCCCCAGCAAGGGCTCAATACACAGCAGATCTTAGTTCTCTGACCACACTTCATTTACTTTTCATCACTGCAAGGGACCTCAGAAGTCAATTGTGCTAACCCCTCTATTTTTCAAATGAGGAAACTGAGGCTTGTTTTATAAGTGATTCATTTTAGTGCTCTACCTCTCTTGATTTTATTTTGTATTTGCTTTGCGTCATGCTATAGTGGATAGAGACTTGGACTTGGAACTGGGAAACCCTGGGTTTGAGTTCTACCTCTGGCAGTTGTTGACTATGTGACCCTGAGCAAATCATATAACCTCTAAACTCTGGGCAATTCTATAAAGCTATAAATTGGTAGAGGGGATGTTTTATTTGAGAGTTTCCTAAACCAGCAAAATCATAGGTTCAATCCCTATCCCAAACCCTTATGTAATAAGGGTTTTTGTGCATGCTCAGATTGCCTAAGATGGAAGATCTCATGTGGGAAATGTCAAGGTCCTGTTTCTAGAAGAAGACATCCTGCACTGGTATAGCACATAGATAGGAGCAGCCTCTTACTATTGGCTATCTAACTGAAACTGGCTATCTTTAATATGACCAGACTGGGAGAGTTTCTGTTCTTTCTTTCCTGTGGTATCAAGGATTCATTCACCTACAGCAAGGACACCATGGTACTAAGCTGGAGGACAGGGTAGTGGAAGAGCTGCCTTCCTCTCCCTTTAGACCTTGTGGCTTTGGGGAACAGGATTGAGGTTTTGGTTGTATTTTATTTGTCCTTCCAAGTTCTAGGTGAAGGGATTGGAGATCTGGACCAGGGAACTCAAGTCAAAGTGATCTTTATTAGGTACTTACTATATGCCAGATCCTATGCTAAATTCTGAGGATACAAAGAAAAGCAAAAAATTGTCCCTGCCTTTGAAGAGTTCACATATACGGCACATAGTTAGTAATAGAACATTTCTCCCATAAACCTGGGGCAGGCTCTTTCACAAATCTACATACCAGTCAGTGAGAATAATGAGAACATCTAGGGAACATGCAGGGAGAGGAATCTGTGTAAGAAATCCACATGACTAGAACACTTTCATGGAGGTGCAACTTGCACCTTGGATGCTGCAAGGCTGTTGATGTCTTCTGCTGATGTCATTGCATTGTCCCTTATAGTTTTGCACGACACATAATCTTTGTGGGTTGGTCTTCTTGTCTCATTGTCAATGCTAGGCCTTACTTTGCTGGTCTGATGGCTGCTCCCCTGGCATGTGGTTCTTGACTTTCAGTTTCAGGCAGAGAAATCAGCTAAGATATCACCCCTTTCCTATAAGAAGAATTGGCTCTGTCTCTCTCTTTTAAGCCCAGAGCCTTAAGCTTTAGTTCTTTTAGGGAGTCAAGTCTATCATATGCCCAGTTTCAGATGAGGGAAAACAAAACAAAATGGAAAACCTTCACCTACTCTCTCACTTTAATGTGAGGGATACTTGTCATTTCTCTCATCTTATCTGTCAGTGACTTTTTCTTCTGAAGGAGAGGTCAAGCTCCTCTGGAGCAAAAGGGAGTAACCAACTTGCTAAGCAGAACTTGCAGGCATTTAATGTGTTTTTGAACTACATTTCCTCCTCATCAGGAACATTATATATCCCCCAAGTTTTATCTGACAGGGTCAGAAAGTCCCTTATAAATCCCATCAGTTTTGAATCATCAACCTTTACCTATTTAAAATAATTTTGGGGAATTGACTTTCAACAACTTACCAAAAATGGTCTAGGAATCAGTCCAAATGATTTCTTCTCCCCCTGTGATTTTTATTAACTCCCTAATATTCTTTTCATGCAAATATCAGTGAGATGATGAGTCAAGGCAGAAGCCTTTCCAAGCACCTCATTCTTTCAAGATTCTGTCTTTATGATGTATATGTGACCCTTGACTAACCTCCCAGACTCACACGGCCTTACATTTTGAGGGGAAGGGAAAGGAAATTCAGAATTCTGATTTGATCACTTTGAGAAATTCCTCGTATGGAAACTACCCAACAGGTACTGTACCATTTATCCTCTTGGAGTGTTGCTGGAGGGACTTAACGCTGAAGTGAGTTATTTGTGGTGGTAAATCCATCACAGCCTTGGTGGCCACAAGATCTGGTATCAGGCAGTGTTTCTTCTCTGTTTAGTTCTTTGTTGAAACAAAAGTTCTTTGCTCTTTTACACTGCTCAGAACAATTATATACCTTCTATAGGTTGCTTGTTTTTCGATATTCAATGATTGTATGAAAGACTTGGTAAGTGATGGGTGAAGATGTGGTGCTACCCGAAGACTGGAAAACAAAGTGGGTACCGATCATTTGGCGAATGGATGAACAAATGATGATAGAGGGAAGTAATGAAATAATAAGAGGAAATACTGAAAATGATGGATTCAGAACAACTTGGGAAGACTTCTACGGATGGATGCAGGAAAAAGTAATCAGTTAAGAAAACAATTTATATGATCACTTTAGTAATGTAAAAGAAAACAACGTTGAAAGACTTACGAATTCTTATCACTACAATGGCAAATTTTGATTGTAGGAGAATGAGGAAGCTTTGCTTGCCATCTTCACACAGAGTACTGTACTGGAGATGGGACTGATACACGTTTTCGATAAAACTAATGTGTGAATTTTTGCTTTTGCTTGACTACATTTTTTTGTTTCAAGGAAAGATGGAGGGAGAAAGGAGATCATGTTGTGGCAGGAAAGAAAAGAATGTCAATGAAACATTTCAAAAACAACAGAAGATATATTTAATATGTTTATATATATAAATTTATATACATGCTGTATTTTAACATATTAATATATTTAAAAGGAATAGCAATTTGTACATAATAGAGTTGCAGTTTCATGTGCAATATTTTTTTATCAGACTATGTTATGAAAATAGTTGTTCTATCCATAAATTAAAAACTAAATAAATAAAAATTTAAAAAAATAATAGGAGAGCAGAAATTCAGAAGGGGACATATACAAGCAGGGCAATTTTGTTGTCATCATGTTTTAAAAAATGACATGATATAAGTTCACAGTTTTGTTTACCATCCTATTTATCAGTTGTTCCTCTTTGTTTAGTGATGTATTTCATGGTCTTTAAGTTCATAATTTAACAACATAAAAGTAAAAAGTTTGGATGCTACTCATTCCTTCCAGACAGATATATTTGCCAGTTACTTCCTTAATGCCCTTGCCATATCTATTTTGCCAGTGTATGATGTTGACTAGTGTATGAGTTTCTTCTTCATTGTCTTTTCAGATATGTAGCAATCAAGCATGTGAACTTTTGTTGATCAGAATTCAAGACTGAGGGAAGGGAGCAGCTGTTTTGTGGTAGTAACCTTTAATGGGGACTGAAAAATGGAAAGGAAATGTGAGTTAGCCTGAAGCACTTAAAGTCTTCCCCAGTCAATCAATATGTGTAAATTTGTTCAGCCTGCTTTGGAGAAGAATAACTAGCATTTACATCTTGCTTTAAGTAGAATGTAGGGAAGAGAGGTTGAACTGCAGGAGGTGGGTGTGGGTGTGGGTGTGGGTGTGGCCTGGAATCGGGAAGATTCGTCTTCCTGAGTTCAGTTCTGACTTCAGACACTGTGTGACCCTGGGCAGATTGCTTAATCCTGTTGGCCTCAATTCCTCATCTGTCAAATGAGCTGGAGAAGCAAATGGCAGGTCAATCCAGTATCTTGCCAAGAAAACCCAAAATGGGGTCAGGAAAAGTCAGAAACAACTTAAAAAGTGACTGAATAACAACAAATTAAACTTCCCACAACAACCTTGGGTGGTAGGTGCTACTATTATCTTCATTTTACAGATGAAGAAACTGAGGCAGACAGAGGTTTAAGTGATTTGTCTGGGATTATACAACTAGTAAATGTCTGAGGTCAAATTTAAACACAGGTCTTCTTAACCCCATATCTAGAAGTCTCTCAACTGTAGTATGTACCGCTGGATTATTAGACTAAGTTGGTCATTTTTCAGCTGTCCCCAACTCTTTGTGACCCCATTTGGGGTTTTCTTGCAAAGATATTATAGTGGTTTGTCATTTCCTTTCCCAGCTTATTTGACAGATAGGGAAACTGAGGCAAACAAGGTCACGGGACTTGCTCAGGGTCACACAGCTAGTAAATGTCTGAGGGCAAATTTGAATGCAGGAAGATGAGTCTTCCTGACTCCTGGCCTAGCATTCTATCCACTGAACCACCTAGGGGCCCCTATTAGATTGAGTGACCAGGGCAAATTCTCTTCATCTATGGGTAAAAATCTTTAGAGATAAATCATCTAATCTAATCCCTTCTTTTACAGATAAGAAAACAAGCTCAGTAAGGTTAAGTCACTTGCCCAAGGTCACACCAGTAGGCTTTGGAATAAGGAGATTTGAACTCTTGTTTTCAGACTCCATAACCAGTGAATTTCCACCTGCCTTCTTCATCAGCTGTCTCTATCAACAAAGTGATCCTTTGGGGGAGAGTTATTAAAAAGAATAATATCTGTTTATAAGCCTAGCCTTTCTCTGATTTTTTTCTCTCTTTGTTAAGGTCCCTCTCCTTTGACATTTCCATAATTGCTTTCAGCTTTTCTATAGTTCCAACCATCTGGTGCAGTGACCTAGTCTTTCTATCTGCAATTACTTTCCCAGTTAATTTCTTTAGCCCTCAGGTTAACTTAGATTTAAAAAAGAAAAAGGTTTTTAAGTCCTTCTCCTTCTTATCTTGATTGAGAAATTTGAATTTTTTAAACACTTGGTGTCTTGTAAGTCCTTTGACCCATTCTGATTACTTTGATCTATTGAGTGTCCATAAGTCACTTGTGGGTGGAGCCTGCCCAAAGGCACAATGTCAAATTAAATGAAATTGTGTGGAACTGCATCACTTGGACTCATAGTCAACCACAAGTGAATCTTTGAAACTTTTCATAAAATTTCACCTATTATCAAAAGGAGAGAAGCTTTATTTATGCTGATGCAACCTTGATTCTCTTCTGCCTGGAGAATGATAGTGTTTTTCTCAGCATTTCTTGCAGAGTATCATTTATATGACAATCATTTAAATTTCGTTACTTTCAGTGGACTTTACTGGACCATGATAGTGTATCAGAAGTTAGTTTGATGCCAGAATAACCTGATATTAGATTGATAAGTCTTGAGTTATGTAGGTGGGCTTCATTTAAGAAAATTCAGTAAATGAGAAAAAAAAATTAGAATTGGCTAGGCACATTGATTGGGGAGAGGACAGTTACTTGCAATTCCCCTAAAATTTTTCTAATTCTGTAAAATTATGAAAAATCCTCTAGGCATTGAAAAGTTGATTAATGGTTCATTAGTCACTTGACTCAGAGGCTATGGGGAAGGGGTGAGGGAAGAGATGTAGAGATTCTAAAAGTTAAAGGTTGCAATCCATTGTCAATCAGAGATTAAACTGAGACTGAAGAGGCTTCTGAAACCATGTGATTCAATGGAAAAATTCAATTTGTTTTGTTTAAAAAATATTTTAATACAACCTTATGAATCCACTTGAATGCTTTTTTTTCCTTTGCATAGCAGATACACTGCCTCAGATTCATGACTATTTTTCAAGGTATAAATGATGTAACTCAACCTAGTAAGCTTGCACCATAACCTCCTTTGAAATTTACTTAAAAATAATAATAGCAAAATTGGAAGGAAAGTGAGTTACTGGATAAATCTGGTACATGAATGTGATGGAATATTATATGCTTTAAGAAATATGAAATAAAATACTATTTACAAAAAACATAGGAAACAGTTATATACACATTATGTGCTAAATATTGGGACAGATGTGTTCAAAGTTCCTTATACTAATATTGTTCCAGTGGATTGTAAGTTCCTTGAGGACTGGGTCTGTTTTTTCTCCAGACCTTTCAGCGGGCAGACTGAAGTCAGTCCAGAGAGAGAAAGAAGGGTGATGTGGATACCATATCATGCCCAGGCTTCAGGCACATTCATAAACTTTTCATCATCAGGACACTGTCACTTAAATGAATCAAAATTGATTTTTCTTTTAAAATATTTGTGACACCAAGGTTTCATATGTCATTCTTTTATAAGAGTAATATCTCAGTGACTACGAAGTGACAACACACTGAACCAGTGCTATGTCTGATGTGATTCTCCCTTTGTGACTATTTCAGGGACCTTTCCCTAAAGCCCTCTTGTATTTATCGTATCAGCAGAATGGGTTTCTATTGGTCTCTCCCACACCTTGAGGTCAGAAGGAGGCTTTCACTTTCCACATTCAAAGCTCCATTTTACTTTCCTTTTAGCCTAATCCATTAAAAAAGATTCTCAGTCATCTTTGAAGGGATTCTCAAAGGTTTTTCTCCTCTTAAACACCTCCCCAATATATCTCCCTCCATTAACAAGTTCCATCTTTTCTCTCTAGGAAAGTTGTTCCTTCCTAAGAGGAATTGCTGTCACATTATCCTAGCTGTATGGGTAAGCCTCATGTCCCAAAGGTAGTAATTCTATTGGAAAGGGCCCATTACCAATGTATGTGTACAGCTTTGGAAGCATGTGGGTTGAAATTATTTCCAGGTCAGCAGTCCCTAGTATTTCATCCACCAGTACACAGTTGCCAACTTTCATATTCACTTTCTGGTTTCTAACACAGCATGCCTTGGCCTTATAATAGACCTGTGCACATAACATGGTAGGGAGGATATGTTTTTTCTGGCTGTGTTCCTGGCAGATTCCAATGTAAGTTCAAATCCATTTCCAATGTGCACCAAATTCAGCATTCTGCTTGGCTGCACACAGAGAAGTCTTGGAAATCAAAGGGAGCTCTGTGTTCGGCACAGTGCTGAGATGCTGGGGAGAAAGGTGAGAACCTGATCCTCTTTGTATGTGATCTAAGAGGATGGCAGCTGTGGAGAGATGGATACAAATGAGATGTTCCAACTGATCCTTCTCCTGAGGCAGAATTTTCCCTTGTTTCTCCTTCCCATCACCTTCTAGAAACTAAATACCAATAACCCAAATGTTTGGACACTCCCCTATTGGGAAACAGTTTCAAATCCAGGATTTCTAATGGACAAGGGAAAAATAATTAGGTACCTCTTTCTCCTTGGGAAAATAATCTGCCTTGAGGCCAACTCAAGGATTGGTGAGTCTTTATGTGGAGCCTCTAAATCCTGAGGCTCTTTGCTGTTACTTTTCATTTCTGGATCATCCTTTGCTCTACTCCATTTCCACACTAGCTGCCTGTCTACCTTCTTCCCCAATTCTACAGGTACCTTCCTTACCCCTGCCCCCTAGTCCTCTCTTTTCCAGTCCTATTTTATGTTTATCCTTTCATCTTAGGATGTAAGTTCCTTGACAATAGAGACTGTTTTGTTATTGCATCTCCAGTGCTTAGCATAATTCTTAGCACACAGTAAAT
The DNA here is from genome assembly GCA_023548195.1 of Bettongia penicillata ogilbyi. NCBI lineage: Eukaryota > Metazoa > Chordata > Mammalia > Diprotodontia > Potoroidae > Bettongia > Bettongia penicillata. Next base: position 19,515,833 of record JAJHZJ010000314.1, on the reverse strand, counting down.
GTTTAATGAATTATCTATCTATCATCTATCTATCATCTATCTATCTATCTATCTATCTATCTATCTATCTATCTATCTATCTATCTATCTATCTATCTATCATCTATCTGTCTATGTATCTATCTATCTACTTCCATCTGTCCATCTTTATATGTTTCATCTGTTTCTCCTAGATCTCATGGCTGTTTCCAATTCAATTCAATTTAATTGAGCACATATTTATCAAGAGCTTACAATGTATGAGATATTTTTCTAGGGGATGCTAGGTCTGGCTATATCATCAGCTCACATTTCTCAAGCCTTGCATCATTTATGCATATACCTTTTAGTATTCCATATGGGAGAGATTTGGGGCTGCTCAGGAGTCCTGGATGCTGCCAATTTAGAGAGAAAAAAAACAACAAAAATAAATTTGTTTGGTCCATGAGTGCATGTGATTATGGAAAGGGGCTGTGAAATTTACAGAGTTGTGAATCTCCATTTTGTGTTTTGCCTTCATGTTCCCATAGAATTTTCTCTTCTAAATTTCCCTAATCCCAGACTGAATGCTATAGTGCCTCTAAGGCATTTCACTGCCTCCAAAGGAGACTTATTCCAAGTATCTTTGCTTGACTTGCTGCTACACATATCAGGCAGACGGGGCCTTATGTTTTCCCAAATTCCTGCCTGGCAAGCACCAGACCTGTCTAAAGACATACTTAACCTGTTTAAAGAACTTTTAAAAATGTTTTTAAATTTCATTTGTCTTGGATTTATGAAAGTGAAATTTGGAATGATGTTTCAGTATGCATGTTTAGGGCCCCCAAACCTTTACAAACGTGAACTGGCCTTGGACCATATTTCAGAACTCCCCCAAGCTCAGAGCCGGAGGGCACCAAGCCAGTTTCCCAGCCCCTTATATCCACACACCAGAAAACTTAGGTAATAATAATAACTGACATTTAAGGTTTGCAAAATATTTCATATGTAATAATTTATTTAATGCTCATGAGAACCCTGTGGCAAGGTAGGTAGAGTCAGGTCTGCTATAACTTGTGTTTTAAAAGTGGGAATTTATTCAAATGGGATTGCTATCTTATGGAACATTTTGAGCATAACTAGAACTTCAAGTTTGCTTCTATGTGGTTTCTTCCAAAGAAACTGCGAAAATGCAGAAAACTCTACTGCTTTATAATAACTCACAAATTGAAACCTTTTCAAAGCCTACTTCCACAAGCTAACTTTGTGAAGAAAAAGCGTGAAATTTATGGTAAATCTTCTGATGCAGCAGTAGCAGTGAAGAAGGGCTAGTCTGCACTAATCTCTACCTTCTTTCCCAATGGTCTCTTGCCCAACTTTTTCTTGAAGCCCAGGACACAGGCTGGCCACTATTGTAGTAGTTAACCACGTGACATGTATAAAATTGTACTACGATTTTTGTTAGTTTCCTTAACTTTTGTGTGCATGTGTATATATGTGTATGTGTGTATCTGTGTATCAGTGACAAAGTTTTTGAGCATTCTACCCCTAACTCCATAGCCCTCAAAGGCTCTGTGGTTTTTATTGCACAATTTTGCTTAGCAGAACCTTTGGGGACTGAATGAATGTCGTTGTAGTAGAACTAATTTTATATCTTACCACCAGGTGGTATTCCTAGCCACCATTGTGATCCTATTAAAAAAGAAGCATCAGACTCTTAGTAAATTCCATAATTGACCTGAGGATTACATACTCCAGCCCATTGAAGGGGAGTATTAGAGAAGAACCAAGTTCTCTATAGTTCTCAGAGAGTAGTAGGTCCTCCATCTTTATGTCTGTCTGTGTTGTTGTCCTTTACACCATGTCACCCTGGAGGGGGTATGAAGATTGTGGAGTTACCCAAAGAGAAGTAGTTCTGAGTCCCCACCTACTGAAAACAAAAACAGACAACTCATTCTTTTCCACAGTCTTATGGTATTTTATTGAGCCCCAGTCACATGATCTTGGGAGTCAACGACTCTCTCTGTCTCTGTCTCTCTCTCTGTCTCTGTCTCTCTCTGTCTGTCTGTCTGTCTCTGTCTTGTCTCTGTCTCTCTCTCTCCCCTCCTTTACCCCCTTGAACATGGAATCAATGAAGGAATGAGCAATAAATATGTCTACCACATCTCTGTCCTTGGACATTCTCTGAGTAGGCTCCAAACTCAGCAATTCAAAGTCAACCTCTCTACTTGTGTACTTGATCTTGCCATTTCCCATCTCCTTCAGCAAATTGTTCCCACAATTATCTCACTACAATCTAATCTTCAGTCTCTATTTACTGGATCAATACCTGCTACCTACAAACATGCTCACGTCAATTCAATCCTTAAAAAAAACCTTCATTTGACTCAGTCATCTCAACACTGTTGTCCTCTATTGTTTCTCCATTTCGTAGTGAAACTCCTTGAAAAAGCTTATGTACTTATAGTCTCCACTTCCTTTTCTTTCATTTCTCAGCCCCTCGCAATCTGCCATCCAACTTTGCTCTTTCCAATGTGACCTACATAGTAGGCCAAGTCTAGTGGAGTTTTCCTCCTTCTTCTTGGCATAAACACTCAGCCATTATCCACTTCCGGGTATGCTTTCCTCTCTTCATAACATTGTTCTCTCTTAGATCTACCTCTCTACCTGTCTGATTGCTTCTTTGTTGGATCATCATTATCTATATCCTGCCCCCTAATGGTGGCTGAATTACAAAGTGTTTATGCCAGGTCTTCTCTTTTCCTTTTATACTCTTGGTGACATCAGCAGTATCTATGGATTCAACTGTTTTCTCTACATAGATGACTCCAAGAAATGCATATCCAGCTCTATTCTCTCTCCTGAGCTTTAGTCCCTCCTCAGAAATAAGCATTGGATAGTTCCAACAAAATGTCCTGTAGACATCTCAAATTCAGCATAGTTAGAAGATAACTCATAACTTCTCTCCTCAAACACATCCGTCTCCCTAATTTAGCTATTTCTGTTGAGTCAGTCAATAAGAATTTATTAAGCACTTACTATATGCTAGGCACTGTGCCAAGCAATGAGGATGTAAAGAAAAGTAAAAAGTTCCTGCTCTCAAGGAGCTCAGTCTAATGAAAGAGACAACTGAAGACTATGTACAAACAAGATATATAAGGACTAACTGGAGATAATCAACAGAGGAAAGGCACTAAAATTAAGAGATATCCAGAAAAATCTTCTTGTAGAAGATGGAATTTTAGCTTGAAGGAAACCAGGGGAGCCAGGAGGCAATAATGAGGAGAGAAAGTATTCTAGGCTTGGGGAAAAGCTAGTGATAATAGGAGAAGTCAGGAGATAAGTGTGAGGAAATATAATGAAGTTGAGAGTAGCCACACAATCCTTCTGTTACCCACCTTTGTTCAGTTCTTACCTCTTTCACATCTCCAACACCCAAATCAACTGAGAAGTCTTGTTGATTCCACCTACCCATATTTCTTGCATCTGCCCACTTTTCTCCATTCATACAGTTGCCACTCATTCAGGGCATCAATTATCACAATAGTTTATTAAATTGTCTTCCTTCCTCAGGTTTCTCCCTTTTCTAGTCCATCCTCCACCTTTCACAATTTGACTCTATTCTACCTTCCCAGACCTATTACAAATTCCTGTTGTTCATACATGTTACCTTCTAGCCAGACAGGTCTACTTGCTAATACATAATATTTTATTTCCTGTCTTCATGTATCTGCACCCTTTCCCTGTACCTAAAATTCATTGCTTTCTCACTTCTGCCTCCTAGAATTGCTAGCTTCTTTTGAGGTTCAGCTCCATACTATCTCTACTTACCTTTTCTAATCTCCCAGTTGCTTATCCCTTGTATTCACCTTTTACTTACATATGTTTTATGTTTATTTGTATCTAAAATGTAAGGGCAGGGATGTTCATTTTTGTCCTTTTGTCATCAGTTCTAGTATGGTGCCTGGCATAGAGAAGGTACCATACAAATTTGCTTGTTTGTTTGATTGAAAGGCATAGTTCAGTTTATTTATTCCTTCTACCATCAGTCAAAGGAATGAAGGAAATACAGTACAGTTTTCAAATGATAGAGAGGGAGTATTCCGTATTAGAATGCTAGAGAGGGATGCTCTAGAGAATGCTAGTTAGAAAGACCTTGGGTCAAATTTTCTTTTCCCTTCCCCTATTCTCCCTCCCCCATCCCAACTTGTTGTGTGACTGAGGGGAGGTCATTTAGCATCTCTGACCTTGCTTCCCTCTATGTGTAAAATAAGGGAGATGTATGAGATAATCTCTATGGTTCTGTCAGTGATGTTCAGTTTGTGAACGCAGTAGGGTTAATCACAAAATGAAGGCTGTAAAGATCCAGATTTTAGTTCCATTTTGGGAGAAAACGGAGAGACCCTATGGTCAATATTTTACTTTAGGAGTCTTGTTGCTGGCAAATATCTCCAATTGCTTCCCCATGAAGCTAAGATTGCTCATGGCTTGTGAAACAGTAGGCAAGGTCAGGGCAGACATGGAGAAAGACTTGCTATGACTGACCCCACTTCTTGCTTTCTTTCATCTATATTTCTAACCTTAAGATTTTTGTGTTAAGTTTATGTTGGCCATGAGTTAGATCACATTCTTTTTATGAGATTTAAGTATGTCTAGGAGAAGTATAGGGGAAGGGGGAGGGCGGAAAGAATGTGGAGTAGGAGGGAAGAAGGTGATCTAAGGTACACACCTGTAGTGGTCATATGACCATAAAAATTTAACTGGGAGTCCATCCTAGTCTTCTAACACAAGCATATACCATATGTTATATATGTGTATATGTGATGGACTATTATTAGTCCTATTTTACAGGTGAAGAAACTGAGACAGACAGGTTAAATGACTTGCCTAGTCTCAAAGCTAGGCAGTGTCTGAAGGAAGATTGAAATTCAGGAATTCTAATGTCCAGCGCTAGACACATTACAAAACTTAGTTAATAAAGTGAAAGAGAGATGATTTCTGCCTAGGGGTAGGTCAATCAATAAACATTTATTGAGCAATGACTATGTGCTAGGCACTGTGCTAAGCCATGGGAATACAAAAAGAGGCAAAAGACAGTCCTGCCCTCAAAGAGTTCATGATTCCATGGGGGAAACAAGAAACAAAAAAATCAGTATAAGCAAGCTATATGCAAGATAGACCGCAAGTAAATAAAAGAAGGAAGGCATTATATTTAAGAAAGGTCAGGAAAGACTTCCCACTGAAGATGGCATTTTAGCTGGGGATCAAGAAAGGAGTCAGAAAGGAAATGGAATCAGATTTGCATTTTGAAATTGGGTAGGGTTTTTGTCAGGAGAACTTCAGTAATACGCGTACAAAGGGAATGATCTTGAGGCCTCTCTCCAAGCCCATTCCCCTTTCTTCCTTTCGCCTCACTCCCAATGTCCCTTATTAGTGTTTACAAAATGCGCAGCATGCTATTTTGCTCTTGACACACCTCCATATTTCCCACTCTTTCCTCACAATACCAAGGTTAGCTCTAGGAGAAACTTTAATTTTTTAAAAATTTTGTTTTTATTATGAATTTACATAAATAATTCAATTGGGCTGCTACATGTGAATCTAAGAACTTCTGCATATGTACAGTTTTTCTTAAGGTATATTAAATTTAACAAGGTATTTCTACAGTTTCTTGGTAAAATTATGAAGTTGGTGAAGGTTGCATTCAAAACTTCCCTGTTTCTTGCAATAATTCTCAATTCCAGATACTCAATGCTCTTCAATTTCTGGTTGTCCAAGGTAATCATTGTATCCAGGTCACCATTATGTCTTCTTTTCTTAGCAGTCCTTTTCTATCTTTTCCTGTCACAACTGACAACCTTTGTATTCTCTCAGGATTCTGACAAGTGTCTAGCTGGCTATTCAGAATAACTGATTGAAGATGGCTGATAATAACTTGATGAAACATCCTTCTCTGCTCCTCACCCCATTTTAAAGAGATCTTTAATTCCCTAGTCTGAAAGAGTAAGTTACCTGACTTCTAGGCCCTGTTACTTAAAAAAAAGACCTGAGAGACAGATATTGGAGGAAAGGAAATGGATACGTGGAGTCCTTCAGATTTTACCACCAACACGACTCCTGTGTAATCTCCTCCTGTGGTTACATGTTGCATTAAGAAATTGTGTACCAGAGTGTGAACAGTAGCACTTAACTAGAGAAATTGGATTTACCCATTGCTCTCTGGATGACAAAACCACCTGCCCCTCTGCCTACCTAGGCAGTCAGGTAGTACAGTGAATAGTGTCCAAATCAGAAAAATCGGAGTTCAAATCCAACCTCAGATACTTATTAGCTATTGTTAAGTCACCAGGCAAGCAAGTGCCTCTCTCAGCCTCAATTCCTTAGTTGTAAAATGGGTAAAATAATTAGGAGTATTCTAAGGATCGAATGAGATAACATGGAAAGCCATTTGAGAATCTTCAAGTACTATCAAAATACTGGCTACTCTTATTATTATATTTTCTTTCTAGTCTTCTAACACTGTAATCCCAATCCCAATTTCTAAGACCTAGATGTACTGGCCTACAAGATCCTTCATTTCCTGCCCCACCCTTCCCCCTCTCTAGGGAGCGCTTGAAAACTCTTTCCTACTCATCTCTGCCTCTTAGAATTCCTGGCTGTCTTTAAGACTCAGCTCAAAGTGTACCTTCTGAAAGGGCCTTTGCCAGCTCCCTAGAGGCCAGTCCTTTCCCTTGAGATTACCTTCTCCATGCTCTCTGCATACTGTGTTTGTATTTATTTGTTTATCTGTGGTTAATCTGGTCTGTATCTTTATGTGTGCATTCATATAGACACACATACATATGCACACACATGTATGCTTTACCCCCACCTTTAGAGTGTGAGAAACTTGAGGCCAAGAACTATTTTTGTCTGCTTTTACATCCCTAGTATTTAGCAAGGTGCTTGGCATTGTAAATACCTAATAAATGCTTCTTTCCATCATCATCAGGCGACACTGTAATCCTGAATCTATTGAAAGATACCATGATGAGAAACTCTCTCTCATGTGGGAGCAGTTCCAGGACATTAAATTTAATGGGACAAATTTTGTTGGTGAGTTGTTTTTTCAGTCACATCCGACTCTTTGTGACCCCATATGGGATTTTTCTTGGCAGAGAACTGGAACAGTTTGTCATTTCCTTCTCCAACTCATTTTACAGAGGAGGAAATTGAGGTAAATGCAGTTAAGTGATTTATCCAGGGTCACACAGCTAGTGTCTGAGGCAGAGATCTGAACTCAGGTCTTCTTGACTCCAAGCCCACTCAACACTCTATCCAATGTGTCTCCTAGCTACCCTAAAGTCCTTTACAAACATTGGCTGTTAGTATTTCCTTCTGTGTTGATGGTAAAGCCTGAGTTCACAGAACCATAGTTTAGGTCATTTCAGGGCAAGTCCATGTATATTCAATTGTCTCTTCACAAGCATGGGGATTCTAGGCACCAGATATATTTTAATTGAATCCCCCTCCCTTCTCCCCTGCGCAGCCCCCTCTCCACCCCCCCCCCCATCTTTTCAGATGAAATAACTATTCATAGTTCACTAGAGTCTATCTGTAACATGTCTGGCCATAGTGTGGAATTTAATATATGGAGAGTCCGCTCTGGCCTCTGTCCAAGATTGGGAGCACTACCAGAAAACTAGTTATAAACACTCTAACACCATTCCTCTCTTCTGTATTTGGAACATATTAAATACATATATTATATACATATACATACATACATACATATATGCAGAGAGAGAGAGAGACTATGCTGAGGCCTCTGGCCTTTTTTTTTTTGCACATTAGAAAAAGATAATGAAGCAAAGAGAGTTAGCCTTCTCCCAAACCAGAAGTAGGACTGCTGTGGACCTATCAGGGTAGGCTGCTTTTGTCTGGGCTCCTTCCTGAGGAGGCCTCTATTTAAATGCAGTCCTCACTGAATACCCACCCACCCGCAAGTGAGGCATTTCATTAAAATACAATGCTTTGGGTACTTGTGAATTAATAGAGTAGTCTTGTATTGATTGGAGCTGAAATTCTTGTGGGGGGAGGGAGGGAGAGAGTGACAGAGAAATTGGCTTGCTACAGGATTTGTCCTTTATTAGAATGAAAAGCAGGGATCTGAACAGAACTTGGGTATGTGATTTATTCTATGGAGGCTGAAGGAAGGAATTTAAATGTGTATGCAGTTTGGCTCTGTGAATAGACTGGATGATGTGAAAAGTATGCTCTGGGGAGACTTCTAGATACTTCTGAGCTGGGCTTCAGTACAGCCTGGATCTCAGCGTTAGGCTTTATTTTTCACTTGCACACCTTGAAGTCTAACTGTTCTCAGTCTGTCAGACATATTTTAATAAAGTGGTACAGTATTTTCATGTATTATCCACAGTTATAATACTGATTAACACATGCAATTCTTTCATGTTTGCAAAGTAGTTTATATGGATTATGGTCTGGGGATAACCTACGGCCTTGAGGCAACATGTGGCCCTCTAGGTCCTCCAGTGTGGCCCCACTCAAGTGCCCCTAAAGGCCACAGGTTCCCTACCCCTAACTGAACCTCAAAAGAAACACTGTGAGGTGTTATTTTTACAGTTGTTTTACAAATGAGGAAACTGAGAGTGAGAAAGATTGGGCGACTTGCCCAAGGTCACAGAGCTAGTAAGTGTCTGAAACAGGATTCATGCTGAAGTCTTTCTGACTTGGAATTCAGCCACATGGATGACATTTCTTTACATTCTCTTGACTTACTTTGTGCCAGGCACAGTGCTGTGGGCTGGCGATTCAGATAGAAAAAAGACAATCCCTGCCCACAAGAAGGTAATAATCCAATGGAGGAGCACAAGACACAAGAGGGAGCTGAAAAGGAAGGCCATTTACTGCTTTATACTCCTTTCGGTCAAGTCTGACTCTTCTTTCATGACCCCCCATTTGGGGTTTTCTTGGCAAAGATACTGGAGTAGTTAGCCATTTCCTTCTCTCAGCTCATTTTACAGATGAGGAAACTGAAGCAAGCAGGGTTAAATGACTTGCCCAGGGTCATACAGCTAGTAAGTGTCTGAGGACAGATTTGAATGCAGGTCTTCCTGACTCCAGGCTGGGCACATTACTCACTGTGCCACCTAGCAGTCTCTTGAAAAGAAGGGACATAATGATATTGGCAGAGTAAAACCCAAGCAAGAGCAGCTGGGATGTACTATAGAAGTCTGGGATTTTGAACCCTCTATAAAGAAAGGCTTTGGGAGTGTTTTTTCACTTTGCCTTCCAGCTTTCTAATCCTTCCTCACAGAAGCATTTGGGTAGATTCTATTTTATTTCAATTAGTCAAGTTAAATGGATAAACATAATAAGGGCTTATTACATACCAGACACCATTATTAACTACAGAATGTATTCTAAGAGAAACGGTAGGCTGGCATAAGTAATCTGGTCCTTCAAGTTCTTGACCAAGGCTGTCACTACTTTGCTCTAAATGTCATCAACTCTAGGGCAGACCACTGTTGGGTTTCCCTCTATGATTCAGGCTGAATAGTGGAGGGATACTGAGACAGGCAAGTTAATGTACATAGAATGGAAGTGCATTCAGATCTTAGCTTTGACAATTAGTAGAGACAGTTTTCTGTTCCTTATATGTGAAACCTCCTTTGTTTCTGCACCTTTGTATTAACTGTACCTCATATCTCCAGTGCCTCTCCTCTTCATCTCCTGTTTGAAGGAAAAACTCATTTCCTTCAAAACTGAGCTTTATGTGAAATCTTTCTTGATCCTCCCAGCTGCTAATGCCCAGCTCCTTAAATTGCATTGTGGGCATTGTGTGTATGCTTATATATGTACATGTTGTCTTTTCTTCCTCCCTAGAAAGGAAGTTCATTGAGGCCAGGAACAATATGATTTTTTCTTTGTCTCTTCAATCCTAGTATAGTGCCAGGAATATAGACAATGCTTAATAAATGCTTGTTTGATTGCAATCAATGCTGCTATCAATGCATTTAACCCATATGCATTTATTCTATATAGGCTTATAAATGTCCACATTTTTTTTTTCCTGATAGAATATATTAAATTCCTGAAAGGCAGAGGCTAATTGAGTCAGAGACAGCTAGGTGTTGCAATAGACAGAGAGTTGACCTTGCAGTAAGGAAGACGAGTTCAAAATCCAGCCTCAGACATTTATCAGCTGTGTGAGCCTTCAGACACAAATCATTTAACTTCTGTTAAGTCTCAGTTTCATCATCTGCAAAGTGGGGATAACAATAGCAGCCAGATCTCAGTTTGGATGTGGGGATCAAACAAGAGGGTATTTGTAAAGTGCTTTGAGAACTTTAAAGTCTTGTGTAAATGATGGTAGTAATATTAGACTTTTGTCTTTATATCATCAGAATCTACCAGAGCCCAGAATGTAGTGGATGATTTAATAACGTTGACTGATTGAGAGCTGCAGAACTGAGAGTCAATCATACAACCTTTCTGAGCATATTTCAGCTGTAGAAATGGAAAGGACAATACCTGTGGCCCCTGCCTCAGTTGGCTGTTTTGAAAGTCCATGGGACATGGGGAGCACTCACTACAGCTGGAGTCAGGTAAACCAGGATGCTGACCAACTGTCTGGCTCTGGGCAAATGACTTAATCTCTCTGTCTCTGTCTCGATTTCCTCATTTGTTACGATGTGGGGGTTGGATTTGATTCTTTCTAAGGTCTTTCCCAGCTCTAAATCTAGAATCCTTAAAAGGAAATATCATTTCCTGTAATAAAGTGCTTTGGGAATTTTAAAGGAAGGTGGCAGGATACTAAGGTCCTTCTGGAGGAGCAAGAACCCTACCGTGTTATTGTCTGCCCAGGGGAGCAGTTCTTTTATCCTCTTTTCTTGCTCAGAGTCGAAGCGGTCTCTTCCAGCTGAGTAGGTGATTCTGTGACAGGTGGGTTCCTGAAGGGGTCCTCTCACCATTCAGCCATCAGACACAAAACTGACGTGACGTGTAGGATTTTTAGTTGGTAAGATCCAATTTTGACAGGATGAGTAAGAAACGGTTTCTTCCTTCCCACCTAAGTCCTTGTGTAATACTGTCCAAGAAATGGAGCCAGAGACTAGGTCTCTAGGTAGTTCTGAGGTACAAACAAGGCAGTTCATGACAATAGAATGTTTTGGGGGTTTTTTGGTGTGTGGGGGGAGGGAGACTGGGTTTTAGTATATTTGCTTGTTTATTTCTTCTTTAGCCATGGGAGACTGAAGCAATCTGGATTTGCTTAAGTAACCAGGCATAAGCACAGATAACAGTTTCTCTTGCAGAATTCTGGATTGTTTTGTTTCCTGATGATTTGGCAGTGTTGAGTTCCCTGGGCTTCAGAGGACGTTGAGAGATTAGGGAAACTGGAAGTTAGCTGGGTTGGAGGGGAGACAGTGGAGAGAGCAGAGAGGATGCTTCTCAGAGACAGAGAGAGGCTCCTAATTTTCAGGTGCACATTTACAGTGCCTCAGATAGTCCACTACGTAGTGTATTGTTTGCTTTATCCCTACCTAACAAGTTGTGTGTGATGTTTCTTGAGGGCAAGAACTGGTTCACTTTTTTCTTTGTAGCCCCAGTATTTTGGCATAGTACATGACTAGCTGGTGCTTAAAAAGTCTTTGTTGCTTGATTGAATTACCACTGACCTCCTTCCTGGAACCGCAGGCAAGTCTGATTTTGTGGAGGTAGATGGTGACCTTGGATAGCATTATTTGATCATAGGATCTTAAAGGGAGTTTACCTAAAATTTAGTTACTTCGTTGCTTAGGTAACTCCTTGAGTAAGCAAAATGTACAGTAATGTTGCTTTGTGAAAAACTCTCTACACCCTGTATCCTTTTGGAACAGATGTTTCTTTCTATAGTTAATTGCCTGTGCTATATACATCATTGATAGCCTTTTCTAATTGTCTATACCATATATCACTTATATCTTGTTAAAGCAGATGTTTCTTAACTGAGAGTTTGTTTTTCTGTATTCTCATATGTTCATATATCTTGTCAGAGGAGATAATCAGAATAGAGTAAGGATTTCCTTTGGTTTTGGGTATAAAAGAAGGGCGAGGGCAGCTAAATGGTAAAATGGATAGAGCTCTAGGTTTGAAATTGAATCTTTCTGAGTTCAAATCTGTCTTTAGACACTTACTACCTGTGCGACCCTGGGGAAGTCACTTAACCCTCAGTTTCCTCATCTGCAAAATGAACTGGAGAAGGACATAGCAAGTTGCTCTAGTATCTTTGCCAAGAAAACCCCAATTGGGGTCATGGAGAGTCAGACACAACTGAAATGACACAACAAATAAAAGGGGTGGTGGTAAAGGGAAATGGAACAAATATATACATATATGTGTATGTATATATACACATATATATACATACACAACATATATATAAATACACATAGATATATGCACATATACACATACATATATACATATATAAACATGTATATCTATCCATATCTCACCTACTATGTGCCAGGCACTGTCAGTAGGGATTATTGTTACTCCCATTTTACAGTAAAGGAAATTGAGGTTAAGTGACTTGCCCAGGGTCACACAACTAGTAAATGTCTCTAACTGCTATACTGCCAGCTGCCAAGTAACATATAGAAACCTTTTAAGGAAATCAAGTTAAGTTTGCACTCAGAGATAAATCTCTGTGTGTTTCCTCCTTGCATCTTCAGTAAATAAATCATCTGACTAGAAATTATGCCTTGGAGGATTTTTTTTTCATATACCACAGCAGAACCTAGCAATCAGACCTAGAATAGATTCAGTGATTTTTTCTTAACAGATGAGTAAACTGAGTCCCAGAGAAGTAAATGATTTGCCTAAGATCACAAGGTAGTAGGTTGTAGAACTGAAACCCCCACACAGATCCCGTACAAGTTGGAAAGAAGAAACAGATCTTTGGACATCTCATCTAGAGTCCTTCCCACTACAGCATTACCTTGCTGAGTCAGGCAAGCCAAGCAGTCATCCACCCAACGAGTTTTTATCCAATGTCAGCTTTGTGCCAACTCCTGCAGAAACCAGAGAAAAAACCTGCTCCAGGTTTTGGCTTCTGCTGGAAATGAATTATGAGAGACTGCAATACCAGAACAACAAGTTGGAGAACTGCTCTGTGTTTGTATCCATCAGTAATGGGGAGATCAGCTCATCTGTTTTCAGCAAGGCAACTTTGGTAAATGGTGAATGGTTTGCAGGAGCAATGAAGGAAGCAGAGGCTTGCTTCACTGGCTAAGTTCATTTCAAGCATCCTGGCACATCCCCAGGCATCACATACTTCACTGACTCTAATAAGATCAGTGTGACTGCCTCAACATGAGGATGAGGCTGCACAATCTGTATCTGCAGAAGTAAATTTAGTTTTTGGAACCTTGCTCAGCTATGTGCCGTTTCTCCACTCTGTGTCCAGTAATTGGCCCTAGTGCTCTGTACCCATTGCCCCACTTCTATCTGTTTGTGCTTATGAGCTATAGTTTGGAGAGGATGGGTATCTTAAATATGGGATGGCCTTCTCTTGGAGAGCCATCCTGGTAGTCGTGAGTGCCCCTAGGTACTACAAAGAAAAAAAAGGCCAAGAAAAGATTCCTGTAGAACACCTAAATTAAGGGGTATCATAGATATGACAAGCGAGTAGGAGAAAGAGAAAACCAGGAAAGTACCTGAGGCCAAGGTAGCAACAAATATCCAGTATAAAGGGGTCAACTAGTGTCAAAAGCTATGGAGAGAATAAGAGCAAAAAAAAAAAAAATTGTGCTGGAATTCATTGGCGATCTTTGAGAACAAAGGTTTTGTAGGGTGGAGGGCAGGCACTAGGGATACAAAGGAAGGCAAAAAACAAAACAAAAACAAGAACAAAAAGTAGTCTTTGCTCTTTAGGAGTTCACAGTCTTATGGAGGAGCCAACAGGTAGCAACTAAATACAAATAAGATATATGCAAGATGAATGGTTGATAATCAATACATATTTATTAAATGCCTACCTGCTAGGCTTCAGGCACTGTGCTAAGCATGGGGGATACAAAAGAGGCAAAAGACAGTACCTTCCCTCAAGGAACTCACAATCTAGTGAGAGAGACAGCAAACATACCAACATGTGCATACGAGCTATATAGAGGACAAATAGCAGGGTCATCTCCAGCCATCCTGATCCATATCTAGCCCCTGGTCCCAGATGGGTCCAGAGGAGAAAGTGAGGCTGGTGACTTGGCACAGCCCTCCTTCTCTTAAATCCAATTCACTTGCAAATCATGGCATCCCCTTCCTGATATCATGGACCTCTTCTAGAATGAAAAATGAACCACCACAACAGTAATGAGATAAATGGGGGGGAAAGGGAGAGAAAACACTAGAATTCAGAGTGATTGAGAAAGACTTTCTTTGGTAGAAAGGAATTTAGTTAGGATTTAAAGAATCCAGGAATGCCAGTAAGTGGAGATGAGGAGGAAGAGTATTCTATGCATGGGGGACAGCCAGAGAATCAGTTAATAGAGGGAAGGCACTACTTTTAAGGGGGAAATGGAAAAAGTCTTCTTCTGGAAAGTGAGATTTTACCAGGGAATTGAGAAGGCTTAGAGAGAAGGGAGAGAATTACAGGCATGGGGGATAGCCCATGAAAACACCTAAAGAGGGAGCATCTTCTTTGAGGAATAGCAAGGAAACCAGTGTCACTGAATCATTTTGTTTTTACTTCCTGATCGTGATGATTTAAAAATGAATAAACCAAAGCAAATAGAGGAGAAGTGACTAACAAAGGTCATACAGGTAGTCAGTGGCAGAGCTGAAGTTGGTAATAAAGCATAAGAAGACGGGAAGGGTAAGACAGGGCAAGGTTATGAATGCCAAATAGAAGATATTATGGAGTTTACTGATTGGGGCAGGGAGCAGGGAACGACATGGTCAGACCTGAGCTTTAGGAAGACCAACTTGACAAGTAAGAGGAGTATTGACTGGAGTGAGGAGGGACTTAAGTCAGGGAAACAAATCAGTAGGCTTCAATAGTCTGGGCATGAAGTGATGAGGGGTTTCTACTTGTTGGCTGCAGCATTGGAGTAAAGAGAAATATTTCAAAGGTAAAATCAGTAGGACTAGGCAACAGATTGGATCTAGGGAGTGTCAAGGTGGACACCTGGGTTTTTCACTTGGATGATAGATGATGATGGTGCCCTCCATAGGGAAGTTAGTAGGGCAGGAGGATTTAGGGGAAAGATAACTGAGTTTAATTTTGGACACGATGAATTTAAGATTTCTACAGAACAGCCAGTTTGAGATGTTCAGTAGGAAGTTGGAGACATGAGTCAAGAGGTTAGGAGAGAGTTGAAAGCAAGAAAAATAGATTTGAGAATTATCAACATGGAGATGATAATTTAATCTGTGGGAACTGATGAGGTAACTAAGCAAAATAATATAGAAGAAGGGAAGAAAAGCCAATAGAGAACTCGGGCAGTCCCAGCTGCATCAGAAGACAGATCACAAGGGGTCGAAAAGAGTCAGTAATGAAAAGAAAATGGAGAAAAAAAGCAGGGACAAATTTTTAAAAAAAGTTTAATCATAAAGAGGAAGAAAGCAATGGGAAGGGAACTGCATGATGATAGAAGGCAAGGCTTTCACTTTCAGTATTGGGAAAACTGAACATATTGGTAAGTAGAAAGAAAGGAGCTGGTTTAAGAGGGAGAGAGTAAAGATTCATGAAAGAGAGGAAATATTTTTACTTAAGCAAGATCCTGTAGGAAGGCATAGGATTATAGGTTGAGAGCTGGAAGGTACTTTGGAGGTCAACAACTTCAACTCCCTCATTTTACAGATGAGGAAATTGAGGCACAGAGAAATCAAGTTACTTGCACAGGGAGGCACAGCTAGTAAGTAGTAAAGACTGAACTTAGACCCAGGTGTTAACCCCAAATTCAGAATTCTTTTAACTGCACGCTCCTTTGAGGAAATTATGTGAAAGGGACAGGTAAAAAGATTAGCCTTTCTGTGGAACAAGAATATCCCTTCTCTTGTGATCAAAGGGCAAGAGAAGAGTAATGTTGAGAAAGTCTGAAGAATGGAGAAGTGGGGCCCAAAGAGCAAATGTTAGACAGCCTCAGTCTTCCTAGTGAAGTAGTCCAAGTTAATGGACTTATGTGAGAGTGGAGTGAAAGAGATCGTGGGAGGAGAAAGAAGTGAGGTTTTTTCTGAAAGAAAAGGAAAGATTTGGAACATTTGTTTCAAATGAGACATGAAGTCACTAAGGGCATTAGAAGGCCCTGCTGACATCATGCATCCTAAATTACAGGGGTTGACATCAACAGAGCTATAATAATCACTCAGAAAATAACTGGCCCTTCTCTCCTACTACAAGGGCTTTAATGTAAGGATCATAGATGCATTCAATTTAATAAATATTTATTAAAGGCTTACTAAATATAAGGTCATGTTTATAGGGATATAGGTGTTTATATTGCTAAATAAGTCTTACTCATTTCTTTACTGTGAATTTAATAATAAAAACAAATATAAACATTTCAAGATAAAAAGAACAACAAAGAAAATTGTAAAAGAAAAATGCACTGTTATATAATTTTTAAAAAGCAATACAAGTATATTAAATCTAATAAGACAGAAAGAAAATTTCTCTACTTTTGTACCTCTCAGCACTTATTTCTTCTTTGCATTTAAAAAAATGTTTTATTGATGCTTTTTTTCCTCTGCGTGTGTTATTACACACTAACCAACCCTCCTTTCCCTGTTCCTGCTCTGAATAGAGGCCCTTGTTTGTAATATATACACATTTAGATATGTATGTATGTTGTTGCTATGTTCATCCTTCATTTTTGGAGAGGACCATGACATCGGAGAAATGGTAACATGACTTGCACTTGACTTTGTTTTGAATGAGCAAGGGCCGTGCAAGGTCACCAGCCTCACTTTGTCCTCTTGAGCTATCTGGATGCAGTATGTATGTATATAGTCAAGCAATTCAAATCAACATATGAACCGTGTGTGTCTCAGTTTGCACTTTTAGCCTATCACCTTTCTGCCTAGAGGTGGGAGGTATATTTCAACATTAGTTTATTGAAATCATGGTTATTTACTGTTTTGATCGGATCTTTCAAAGTTTTTTCCCTTATTATTATGGGTGCCATGTAAATTATTCCTTTGGTTCTACTGTGAGGGAATTGTGGGAACTGAGTCAACCTCACTGCTTCTATCTTATGACTAAATTCTGTATCTAGTTCAATTTTTTTTTCCTATTCAATTGTCAGTCTAGTTTAATTTCTGCCTTGTGAGAAAACTTTATTCAATTATGGGAATTATGAGAATGCTTCATTGCATTGTTTGTATCCAACCCTGTGTGACTAGGAAGCTGAACAGCTTCTGCTTGTTGCTTAGAGACCCTTAACTAGGGTTATGCTGATCAGAAACTCAGGCAGATCTGAAAACTGATACTACAAGTTTTCTTATAATTATACATCTCAAAAAACCCATATGTCTTAAACTGACCCTATACTAGTTAAACAGTTACTGTTTCTTTGTTCTTTTGATTGAATACAGCCACTTGGGGGCAGGGGGGCATTTCTTTTTCTGATTTCTGGGAATCATACCTGTTCACCCTCTACCTCCCAATTTAGCTCCTAATCTTTCCTTCAATTAGAAATTAGATTACCTAATCTTGTATCCTGGTTTATATCCTGTTCATTGTTTTCTTTTCATACATTAAAATCTGTCTGTATTTGGGGTATAGTGCCAAGCTGAGGAGTCCTGGTCCTAATTTGTTAAGTAATTGGTATGCATTGCTTAAATCAATATGCTTAGATTCTAAGACTTTACAGAACAAATCCCATTAATAAAAAGATTTGTTCTGTAAAACTTGACTCAGATAAAAGGCCGCACTTGAGAATCTAGAAGGTTTGAGGTCTCAGGTTCCCCATCTCTGGCTTAGAAGTTCAAAGCTTTGTTTCCTCATTTACTTCAGATTCTGCCCATTGTAGCTCCCCTCCCTCTGCATCAGTTCAGTCTTTCCATATATTTCTGAATCTGTTATATTTGTCATTTCTTATAGTACAATAAAATTTAATTTCATCCATATACCACAGTTTGTTCAACATTCCCTATTTAATCAAAACCTATTTTGTTTCCGGTTCTTTGCTACAATTCAATTCAATGCAATAAGCATTTATCAAGCACTGATAATGTGCCTGAAACTGTGCTAAAAGAAAAGAACTATAAAAGAAGAATAAAAGAGTAAGAAAAGGAAAAGATAAAAAGTACAAAAGAATTTCCATAAAGTCAATATGTTTTCAACATATGAGTCCTTCCCTACTGTTGCTGGTCACCTTGGAATCCATGCCCAATCTCTAGTTCAAAGGGTATGGACAGTTTAATGAAATTTTGGAAAATTTCAAGTTGTTTTCCAGAATAGTAGGACCCATTCACATCTCCTTCAACGCAAAGTATACTAAGTGGTGTGCTGAGCCTTCCACAACCCATTCAGCTATCACCATTTTTCTCTTTTGTCATTTTTGCCAATGGCAGATGTAAAGTAGAACCTCAGAGCCATCTTCACTGCATTTCTTACTTTTTCCATATGGTTTGTTGATACCCTGAATTTCTTCATTTGAGAAATGCCTATTTATATCTTTTGATCACCTATTTATTGGGGAATGATTCTTTCATACTAAATGATTCTTATATTTTGAGTCTTGTTCATGTTTCAGACCATTCTTTGGTGGATATCATTCCTCTGGACTAAACTGAAAGCACAGTTGGGAAGAAGACCTACATAGATGAATTCTCAGCAGGATTCAATCTTGGTGAAAATAGGTCTTTTGTTGTTGTTGTTGTTCCATAATAAAAATTGCTGTTAAATCACTTCCAAAAGCCATTTTTTCAAGGTCACATGCTTTCTTAGCTGAGAAGTTGGATATGTTTTAGAAGTCAATTTCGAGTTCTTGATCTATCTGCTGTATCTGATGGAATTCTTTTTTGGAACTCTCTTTTTATTTTGGATTCCATGATGGTGTACTATTTGGGTTCTCCTTCCTCTCTCATCCTTCCATTTCTGTCTCCCTATCTGGTTCATCTTCTTTCTTTTTCTCTCAAATTTGACCATTCCCCAAAGTTAGTTCTTTAATGTCTTTCTTTATGCTGTTTCCCTTGAATTATCTATTCATTCTTAGTCAATTATTAAGTAAGTGCCCTCTATATTCCAGGCACTGTGCTAATTACTAGGGATACAAGAAGAAGCAAACTTCTGTGTGACAATTCACAAATCTCCTTTTGGTCTCCATTCTCTAATCTTTTATTGGCAATTTAATCCCAGACACTTCTCTCTACGTGATTCCCATCACCTTAAATTTAACAATAATCCATATCAAATTGGCTATCTCTCAGCTTCTCTCTTTCACCCTCCCATCCCCAGCTATCACCGGATTGTTCCTTTGTGCTCTCATAGACACTATCATAGTGCAGGTCCTCATGCCTGGGGTATTGTTAGCCTTCCAAATTTCACTCTCCTTCTCTTCAACTCTTCTTTGCACACTGCTACAAACTTAGTTTTTCTAAAACACTCTTTACATTGTGTTGATCCCCTTGCCTGAAAACCATCCATAGCTTTCCTTTAACTTGACATCCAACGCCTTTTATAATCTGGTCACAACATCTCATTTTGACTTTATCTAAACTACTTCCCAACACAAGGTCTCTACTTCAGTCCAGTAGATTTATTACTGATGAGGCAATAATTATTCTTATGCAATCTTACCTCTGTGATTTTGTTCATGCGATTTGTCCTAGAGGGAATGTTCACTGTGTATATCTAAAATTCCTTTAAGTCACTAAGCCCCAAATTGAGCTTATTATCTCTCCTTTCCCTCCACCTTGTTTCTTTCAATTGTCAGTTTCTATGATGCAACCGCTTTCCATTTGCCCGTATTTGAAAATGTGGTGTGATCTTTGCTTTTTCCTCTTCTTTATAACTCACATTTTATCAGTTGCCAAATACTGCCAATTTTGCTGCTATAATAACTTTCACATCTGTTCCTTCCTTTCTAGTCCCATTTTTATAGTAAAGCCTGTCATTATCATCAGCTTGACCTACTGTAATTCAGTTGAATTCATTTTAATAAACATTTGTTGCCAGGGCTGAGCAGAGCAGGTGTAAATAGGGTGTGTCTGCCCCAGGTTCTCTTTGAGAACTCTGTGTCCTAGAAACTTGTGGACTATTTCAGCAACTTTCCATGGCGTCAGTTTGGTAGAAGAATAGAAATCTTGTAGTTGTACAAAACATAAAATGGAAGCTTGGATCAGCAGAGGCAGATGGAGACAGAGGAAGAAAAAATTTAGAGGAAGATTTCTCTCCAGCTGTACCAGGGTTTGTACAGTCTATACATAGCAGAGAGAGATACCATGCCATCATGCCAGGAGTCCATACTTTCCAAACATGGAACAGCCAACAATAATTTATTAAGCACTTGCTACGGGCCTAGGTACTGGGCTAAGCATTGGGGATACAAAAGAAAGATGAAAGCAGTCCCTGTCCACAAGGAGCTTACACGGGAGAAACAATATGTAAAGAACCAGGTACATACAAGATATAAAAGGGACATGGAAAGTCAGTTCAAAGAGGAAGATGTCTTTAGTAGGCATCATGCAGATGCTCCATCATTAGTCTGGTTGCCAAGTTATCTAACATGCTCTTTGTCCCTTAGAGTGAGTGGAACCTGAAGAAGTCCAGGTGGAGAGAGGGTAGGTGGTGGGAGAGATAGATACACACAGACACACAGAGAAACAAAGAGACAGAGAGGGGAGGAGAGAGAAAAAGAGAGGGACAGAGACACATTCAGAGAAAGAGACAGACAATCGGCCAGAAAGACACAGAGACAGGGAGAAAGACAGAGAGAGATAGGAACAGAAAGGTAGGAGGGAGGGAGAGACAAAGACAGAGACAGTAATCCAGAGAGATACATAGAGAAGCAGAGGCAGAGACAGGGAGAGAGATAGAGAAGAGTAGGGATAAATAGGAAAGGAGAGAGGAAAGGAGGGAGAGAGAGAGAGAAAGAGAGAGAGAGAGAGAGAGAGAGAGAGAGAGAGAGAGAGAGAGAGAGAGAGAGAGAGAGAGAGAGAGAGAGAAACATGATTCAGCACAGTAGCCTATGGATGTTAACCTCCTTAACAAGACTTTCACTTTCCAATTCCTGAGAGCTTGGGAGGTGATAGATTTTGGAAATGGATGGTGAAAAGTGCTTATTGCTCAATTCAATTCCTTGTTATCTACCTTGAATTCTGTTCTAAGCAAATTTTGTTCTGTCTCCATGATGTCATGCATATTTATCTGCCTCGGTTGAGGATAGTCAGTAGAAATGAGGGTTTGTGAGCTCTGAACTGAGATAGAAATTGCTCCTTGGGTATTATGCACTAGGGAGCAGTTGGCAGGGCATTCTATTTGGGGGACTCAGACTATATTCATATAACCATTGTTTAACTAGAGAGATTTCAGTAGGTGAAGGTGGGAGCAAAGGGCTTTCTGTATGGAGGAAGTACAATAAGTAACAATTCGATGGTGGGAGTGCATGGGGTTATGTTCAAGGAGCTGTGCCTAGTACTTTGGTGGGGCACAGTGCACAAGCAGGGCAGAAGCATGAGAAAACATTGAAAAGTATGTTGGTACCAGATGATAGAAGGCTTTCAATATCAGGATAAACAGTTTGAACTTTCTTTTAGTTTTTAGTTTGGATTCCATGACCGGTCACTAAGGTGACCCTTAGTCTCTCAGTTTCTTCATTTGTAAATTGAGGGTGTTAATAGCATTCTTCCAATGCTTTGTAAATCTGAAAATGGTATATGATTTATGAGTAGCATTACAGCAGTGATCTGGAAGACACTGGGAAGTTATTGAAGAGTTTTGATTATAGGAGTGATATGGTCAAAGACATGCCTGAGGGAGATTAATCAGCATATGGGAGGGTGGGTTGGGATGGATTAGAGGGGAGATTAGTTGGGAAGTTATTTTGATCCTCTAAATGAGAGATAATGAGTACTTTATTCAAGTGAAGGCAGTAGGAAGGATGTAGAAGAGATGAATTTGAGAGACCTCTAGGTACCAGCACTCTGTTAGGCACTGCAGGACGTAAACAGAGATATGAAACCTGTTCTTCACCCTTGAGCATCTTAGAACTGATATGAGCAGGCAACACTAAGATAAATGAAGACAACAAAAGTAATTAATTGCTAAACTGTGTGGTGCACCTTCTAAAACCTAGAGGAGTTCAGTAAGTACAGTGGAATAGTCAAAGAAGACTTAATGGAGTCCAAGGGATTGGAGGTGGCCCTTGAGGAATGGAGCAGATTTAGTACAGAGAGAAGATGCTGGGGGGCGGGTCAGCCTGAGAAAAGGCACAAAGATAAAAATGAACAATTGATCTATCAAATTTAAAAGAGCCTATTTTTGTAGTTTTTATCTTACTTTTTATCACTTTCTTTAATTTTTGAAAATTACCCACTTCTGTAACAAAGATGAAAAACAACAGTTAACAAAACCAAACACTGTATCAGTTGTGTCTGACCATATATGCAACATTTCACACCCCTACTCCCCTGCCTCTTTGAAGACCAGGTTCAGATACTTTTTTCTCAATTCTTTCTGGAACCAAGCTTTGATAATTAAATTTTTATATGATGAATTCATTCAGTCTGTATTTATGATTTGTAGAATCATTGGTACATCCTCAGTCCTCAGAAAATTAAATAATTTTTCTGCTACTTTTCTCATGTCTTTACAAGCTCTGATATTTTCCCAAATATCTCATACCCATTAAATATTCTATTGGGAATTTATCTATCAAGTTATTAGGCTGCAGTTTTCTGAGCTAATCTTTTGCTGGGTCATGTTTCTAGCCTTTTTAGAGCCCGAATGCATCATTCATGTTATCTATGAGCGAAATTAAAATTAAATCAACAGATTTCAACCCTTCACTAGAAAAAGCAGAAATTAAAATGATCACATAAAGCAAATAATAAAATGCCTTTTTGCTAACTTTTTATTATTCATCTTTTTGCCAACTTGACGTGCGTCATTTGTTCCTGGATATAATTTGGTTCTGTCTTTTTCACGTATCTCTTGTATTACTGTGCCTGACACCTCTTGAGAGAACATAATAACTCTTATTTATGCCTCTCTTTAAATAACGTTTGTTACCATTGTCATAAAATCCATATCCTGACTTCTTTAAATTAGTGCCAGGAAAATATGGAACTAATAAATACCTAAGTATTCCAAGAGGAGACTACGTTGCCTAGAACTAAATTCTTTTGCTCGTTGAGGTAAATCATTTACCTCCGTGGGTACATATTCCAAATTTTAACAGCTGTTTTATAATCCTGGCTAGAACTGTTTCTGCCTTTTGCATTTGGTGGGTGCAAAGCAGAACTGAAAACACTGGTAGCCAAGCGGTAAGCTAAGGAAATTAGAGCTCTTTGATACAGCCTGGTTAGACCAGATCCTTTCCCCCAGGGGAAGGGAAACAGGGTGGAGAGAAATAGCTGGAAGGATTGATGAGTCCCTAAATTCAGCCCTAGATACCAAAGGAATTCTACCAATCTCTGGTGCATCCTTATCTAGCTTATTTACACAGGATCGGGGTACTCAAAGAGTCCCCAAGGTCTGTTTACCTTTGTCTGCTGCATTTGGAAAAGGTTCCAACACTCTTTGTTCTCTGGGGGTTGAAACGGAGGCAACTCTAACCTCTGGGGGCACTGGGATCCACCTCTAGCTCCTCGTTATTGGCTAAATTTAACTGAGATGCTCTAATAGAACCTGGGTACAAGGGAGCTGCTTTCAGGCACCAGACCGCTGAGACTTGGGTGGCCTGTGAAACTTATTAACCCCTAGAACCTTGTATGCTTTTTGATGAGGATAAGTATCTTTGTTTGCTTTTTTCTTATGCACAGCGTCCCCTCCCCCTCCTTCTGTCCCTTTGCATGTTATCAGTGAACTGAGTTAGCCAGAGAATGTGGAGTTGCATTTCTGTGCCTCATCATCCTGGAGGGCACTAGCTTGGTTTTTGTAAAATATTTAGGTCCTGTACCCCACAATGGTATCTTTATTGCTGCACAAAGTTAACTTCAAAATAAACAGTATGAAAAATAGATTCTCTGAGCTCCCACACTAACAACCTCTGTTCATTAGGCAATGTGGTTTTATTGGGCTATTAGGGTGTGTCTGGTTATTCTTTTCTCTGCAACTTTTGTGAGAAAGATTGGAGCGAGGAGCAATGGGCAATTGTAACCCAGGATTGTTTCTTCAAGTAGATAGTTCCTTAATAGAGTTTGGAATGACTTGGAAACCATAATCACCATTTTGCCTGAGAAAACAACATTGTCAAATATTGTGTGTTAGAAAATGAATTTGTTGCGAGAAATGGGAAGATAGGGGTTTAGAGGTATGTCTGCACTAAGATTTAGACATCTCATAATATAGGTAACTCAACTCAAAAAAGTTTTCTTAGATCTAGTCACATAGGGAGGGTTTTATTTCATTGTAATTAACAAATGTGAAAGAAAAGGATATGCAAACAAAATAACATCACTGCAGATTCACTGGGGTTTTTGCATGTTTCTTTAAATATCAAATCACCCACAAAATTAGTCTGCATGGATGGGTCATCACTTGTGAAAGATTTGGAGAACCTATCGCTACTGGAAGAGTCCACCTTCTAACATTTCCCCAGAGGTGCCTGAGCTTGGATGTGTTATTATCCCCTTAATATACCTAATGGTGTTTTTTGTTGGTTTTTTAAAAATAGAATTTGGAATTGTCTACCTAGGGCCTGAATGCAATGACTAAACTCAAATACTGGATGAAGAATGGATCAATTAAAACTGGGGAAATGGCCAGTGAGAGCTCTGTCCTCAGAGCATGCTCAGTGTGTTCTGCTTGTGGATGTTTGAAGAGTTTTCTTCCGAAAATTCATAGTGACATGTAGTAGAGGGGACCTGCCTCTAGTTCAGAGCATGCTCAGGTTTTTTGTGATTGTTCTGTGTCTACTTACTGAATGGTAAAGAAAAACTTTTTAATTGGCTGCTATATCACAACTGAGTTTGCATACAAAAGACATCAACCAGTCAAATGACTCTCTTCCCCAGTGATGATCAAGGCAAGAACTGTTGAAAGCCTTTGGCTAGGAAGACGGGTAGTCCCTGCAGCCTACTCTCCCTACCTGGGCCACCATGGGACCTACAGGGCATCCAATAGGAAATGTCAATGTCCAATAAGTAGTTGGTGATGTAGCACTAGAATTCAGAACACAGCTTAGTGACCAGGGAATCATCAGTATTGAGGTAAAAATTAAACCCACCAGAGCTGATAAGAACCCTAAGGGAGAGAAAAGAGAAGAGGACCTACCACAGAGCCTTGGGGTTCACCCATACATAGAGGATGAGACATGGATGATGATCCAGCAAAGAATACTGACAAGAAGCAACTAGATAGGTAGTAGGATAACCAAGAGATAGTGATTTCCTTGGAAACCATCATCATCACTTTGCCTGAGAAAACAAAGTCATCAAATATCATATGTTAGAAAATTTGTTCCAAGAAATGGGAAGGTTGAGGTTTAGAGAGAGGTATGTCTACAAGAAGTTTTGGTCAAGAATGTCAGACCTGAAGAAAGTCCACTGAGGCCTGAAAATATTAGACTGAGAAAATAAATAATTTGTACCTCAGAGAGAGAGCAGTTTCATTTGGGGGACTAAATCTAAAGCCAGATTGAAAGGGTTTGAGAAGTCTTTCCATATTCCCTCGTAAATTTCATGTTTGTCATCTCTCATGTAACAAAAATATTCTATTGAATTCATATACCACATTTTGTTCAGTTATCCCTGTCACTGGACATGTTAATTTTTCCCCCTATTTTTTGTGGTTTGGGTTTTTTTTTTTGGCTGAAACCATACTGAAAAAAATGCACCTATGAATATTTTAGTAGATAGCTCCATTTTTCCTTCCAGTAACAAAATTAGAGTATAATCCTAGCAATGAGATTATTGGATCAAAGAGTTTGAAAAATTTCCTAGCTCTTATGTATAATACCATGTTACTTTCTCAAAAATTTGTATTAATTTACAATTGTCAGAAATTTTAGATTCTCATTACTCCATAATTTTGTTTTCAAACTGTGTTCTTCAAAGTTTGTGTGATTTTCACCTGCTAAGATTCCTGCTGTTTTTCCCCCAGCTCTATACTTTTCTAGGCATTTTTTCTCATTCTTTCATTGAATCTGTCATTCCATCCTCCAGTGATATTTTGATGGAATACATTATTTGTTTACATTTCCCACAGATCCATTCAAAAAACAGAAAATCTAACTGACACATGAACCACATCTCAGAGTGTATGCATCCTTCCACACTCAGTATCCCATCTTTCCAGTGAAGAAAGGGAAGCTCATTTTTTCATCTCTTTGGAGGCTAGCTGTGGTCATTATAATTTCACCATGTTCATTTTCATTGTATTATTATTGCTTTCTTCCATTTACACTGTTCTAGTCATGAGGTATATTGCTTACCTGGTTCTACTTTCTTTACTCTGACTCAGTTTATATGTCTGCCTATGTTTCTCTGAAAATAGTGTGTAATATTCTATTAGACTCACATATCACAGTTTGTTAAGCCATTTTCCATTTGCTTTGTTTCCAGTTTCTTGCTACCTTCAAAAGTACTGCTATAGATATTTTGGGGTAATGGGACCTCTTTTTCTCTCTTTGACCTCCTCAGCGTACGTGCTTAGCACAAGCATCTCAGTAGTCATAGTATATCGATCGATTCATATTTTAAAGGTGATGCTAATAAGTGTCTATCTTGCAACCTGTAATTTTACTCTCTTCTTGAAAGCCTAGACTAATTTTTCTTGTTCCTATACCTGGCCAACACTCCACTCAAAAATTATTAATGACCACCAATTATGTTTTAAGTATAGTTTTTACTCAGTCTATACTTTAACCCCCATAAACTGGAATCACCTCACATTTTCAGCCTTGCTTCATATTATTCCTTTGACATACACTTACTTTTCCCCTTTCCCTCTTGAATTCCTAACCATTCTTTACGCTTAAGTCAAATGCTGTCTCTGAAAGGACACTTCCCTGGTACCCTAGTAGATAACAACCTTTCTTCCTTAGACTTCACTACCACTTTTAATGAATTTGTCATATAATATTGTATATTATAATTCTCTTAGTTTTTTTCCTTCTCTGAGACTAAAAGTGCCATGAAGGTAGAACCACCTTTCATTTCTGTGCATGGTGGGACTACTTTGTCTTGAAACCGGACCAGGTTTCCCCCTAATCAACTTCCATCTTTGCAACTTTGATCTGATTCCACCTTTCATTTCTGTACATAGGGGACAAATTCAACCTGTTTGGTCTACCTTTGCTCACTTTGGCCAGAGAGATCCTTTTGAATTTTGAAGGATCTAGAGGATTTTGGCATTCCTATTTTCTCATTGGAGATTTAACATCAGGAACATTGGGAACTAAGATAGATGGACACAGATTCATCATGCAAGGAGAACTTCTTGATCACCCCAAGAATGGGGAAAAAAGTCCTCTAGGAAGTAGGAGCTGTAAATTATCCCTTTGCCACATGTGTTCTCTAAGTTTGGTCTGGGCTTTTTTTGTACTGCCAGAATAATGTGTCATAAATGTTTGGGAGATCCTTTGTACTAATTGTTCTTATTATCCCATCTTAGTAAAGATTCCTTTCTAAAAGCTGTGTAAAGCAGGCTTACTAAACAACTTCTCAACTTATAATCTTGGGAGGGAAGCACACTAGTGAGGACTCCATCCAAAGGCATTGGAGAATCACCCCTGAGCTTTCAGAGGTACCCCTAAATCCCTGAAGGCAAGATGTAACCAGCCTACTTCTGAGAACTTGAGTCATCTGTGAGAGTGGGAGGTAGGAAGAGAATACCTCAGAACTTACATGGGTTACAACCATAATATATTTCCCAACAACCAAAACTAGTCCATTTATGGGCGTAATGCTATATTTGTATGTTACTCGGAAATACTTGCAGTTTTCTGGGCCTTGAAGAGGAACATGTACTGCCAAGGGAGCTGTGCTGTTTCCCAGTTCCCTTGCTTCCCTTTTGACAGGGAACTGCATTGCAGCCTAGGGCTATCTGTTGTCCCTCAGGGTCCCTATCTACAGTTTCTTCTGAGTTTTCTTAGCGTTTCATAATCCGCTGATCTGGCATAAAGATGAGGAGCACAGACAACTGACTTGAAGTGACTGGAGAATAAGGATTGAAACTGGAGGGGATGAGAGCTCTGAACTGCAGGGCAGAGTGCAGAAAGAAGAAAAAGCAACAGGCTCAGACTAAAAAGAGTAGAAAGAAGCATGGGGGAGTGGAATACTTGAGGGGGAAGGCCAAAGGCAAGAGGAGGCAGAAAGGCTTGAGATGGTTGTAAGGTGTAGGCAATTGGGGACATCTATAGAGACTGTCATTAAGAACAATGGACAGCTCAGAGAAAGAGTCAGAAGCCATCATTGATGGTGGGGACTGAGTAAAAGCAAAACATTTTCCTCCTGCAGACACCGGAGTTTTCTGTGGTTGTTGGAAATTGCAGAAGTTCTTTTTTTTTTTCTTTTTTCATCTTTATTATTCCTATTAATTTATTTTTAGTTTTCAACATTCACTTCCACAAGATTTTGAGTTCCAGATTTTCTCCTCATCTCTCCTCTCCCCTCACCCACATGTGTCATTGCAGAAATTCTTAAGGACAACCTAAAAACATGGGAAAATGACTCAGAGGTGAAAATGGGGATTCTTTCTAATTAATCTTTGCACCTTCCAGTGCATATGTATTAGAGGGTTATATTTAATAAGCATTTACTGAATGAGTGCAAAAGCAAATTACACCTCCTGAAAGCTCATTTGAATGAAAGCAAGGATCTTAGATTTAGAGCTGGAAAGGACCATAGGGTACCATCTTGTACTACCCTTCCATTTTACAGTTGAAGAAATTGAAGTCCCAAGAGATTAGATGCCTTGACCATGGTCAGAAAGCTAATCAGTATCTGAAGTGAAATTTGAAGATAGTTCTTTCTGGGCTTAAGGTATCCATGCTCTTTATCTCGTTACTTGGTGACTCTAGGATGTATCTTACTGTCTAGCCATCATTAGTTTTTAAATGGTATAACCACTCTGCAAAATTAGGTTTTTGTCTGAAATTACTGGTGATTTTGATGGCCACTCATGACCTCAACAAATCTAATAGCATTTCATGAATAAACTTTATTGCATCTTATGTTTTTACAGAGCAGTCATTTCTGAATATACTCCTTCCCTCTTTCCTTTTCATGAAGAAAAACTACTCAAGAAAAGCTAACCAAGAAAATGATGACTCTTGGAAAAGTATATGTGACTTGTATGTGATGCATTTGGAAAAAAGGTGCATAGCACTCTGTGCCCGGAGTTCTCCGACCAAGGCCAGGTGGTGATAGTGTCTTTCTTCAACTCCCCATTTCTTTTGAGTGCCAAGACTGGATATTATGATCACATAGTCTCTGGCTTTGTTTTGTACTTTTCATTGACATTATTTCCAAAGGCTTTTTCTTTCTTTCTTCCTTCCTTCCTTCCTTCCTTCCTTCCTTCCTTCCTTCCTTCCTTCCTTCCTTCCTTCCTTCCTTCTTTCCTTCCTTTTTCTTTCTTTCTTCTTCCTTCCTTCCTTCCTTCCTTCCTTCCTTCCTTCCTTCCTTCCTTCCTTCCTTCCTTCCTTCCTTCCTTCCTTCCTTCCTTCCTTCCTTTCTTTCTTTCTTTCTCTTTCTTTCTCTCTGTCTCTCTCTCTTTCTTTTTAGTCCTCTTCCTTCTAGATTTCTCTGCAGCTTTTGACAGTGGTGACCATCCTCTTCCTAGATACTTTCTCTTCCCTTATTTTAAAAGACAATACTACTAGTAGGTAGTGATGAATGGGTACTATCCACTGGGGGATTAACTAAACAAACTGTGGTAAATGAATGGACTAGAGTATTATTAAGCTATAAGAAATGATAACTATGAAAAGTATAGAGTAGCATAGGAAGACCTAGATGAGCTGATGGAGAGTAAACAGAGCCAGGAAAATGATATATAATGACTACAAAATGAGATGGAATGCTTTGTAATTCTCATAATCAGGCTTAGCTTCTACGAAAAGGGAAGAGTATGTACCTCCCTCCTGTCTTTGCAGAGATGGAGGACTATGAATGGAATATTGAATATACTCAGTTGTTGTGTGGAGGAATTTTGCTGAGTTGCTTTTCTCCCCTTCTCTTATTTATTCTTTGTGATAAGAAAAAAATGCTTCTGGCAACAGGAGTGAAAGAGTTGCATTTGGAAAGGTGGTGTAAAAACAGACATTAATGAAACTTAAAGATGCAATAACACAAAACTGAGATTAGATTGGGACTGAGATGTAGGAGATGGAATTTGGGATTTATGTAACTCTTCACAGAATCACAGAAACTAGGTGTTGGAAGGGAGCTCAAAGATTAGCTAATCCAACTGGCAGGTGACCCTCCCTGTAACACTGCAGGAAGGTGGTCATCATCTCCTACTGGAAAACCTCCAGTGAGTGAAGAGTCTACCATGATCAGACAACCCATTTCTCTCTCTTAGTTTTCTCAGGCTTCTTCAAAATGCTTATTCAGGCTTTTGGTTCATTTGTGTCTCTAGTTGGGTGGCCTTTGTTGCATCTCATTCTTTATTAGTGTGGAAACTTGGTGCATCTAGCTGAAATCTATAGACATGAGTTAGAATTGATAAATGACCTATGTACTCCAAGGGTACACTGTTTGAACTGACTATTTAAATTAGTCAACTCTAATATAATTTTATATCAGATGGCAAAATGGTTTCTTTCTCACATAGTCAGAGGTAGTAAAAACGATGATGGTAAGTTAAAAAAGAAATAATGCTTTCATTTGTTTTACTTTGTAAGCACACCCTGGGAGAAGTTTGTGGACATTTTCCCAAATGATTTCCAGGCTGCCTTCACAAAAAGCAATTATAAGTTATTATAACTTGTGTCCTACAGTGACTTATGAATCAATCAACCTATGCTTTTCTTTAGGTTTAATGATTGGTTGTATGAACTTGGAAAAAAGTCTTTTAGAGTACCTTAATTTCAGTTTCTTTATGGGATTAATTTGTTAGGGAATCACCCTGCACAAGTACTTTGGACGAAAGATGTAAATTTAGAATAAGCAACAGACCTCTCCAATGGGAACTTAAAGCCCTGCTATTCTAGTTCCAACCTATCTTTCTGTGGCAATCAAATACTTCTTCTCCTTATGTATTCTCCTTTCTAGACAAACTGACCTATGTACTTTTTCTTGCATGTGAAATATTCCACCTCCCACTTTTGTGACTGTCTCTTATGATTGAAATGCTCTCTCTCTTCACTTCAGTCTCTTGTAATTTCTTGTTTCATTTAAGATTCAATCTTTAAGATTTGTCTTCAGATGGAGCCTTTCCTGACTCCTCTCTGTCTCACAATTTGAAAGTTTTATTGCTTCTCTCCACCCTTCTTCCCCCCAACATACTTTTGGGGGACATTTACTTAGTGTGTATTTTATATTTCCTTATTTGTGTAGGTGAAACAGTTGCTGTCTGATAAGTAAAATATAAGCTCCTCGAGGGTAGGGATTGCTTTCCTTTTTGTCTTTGTGTTCACAGCACCTGGCACAATATCTGGTACATAAATGCATATTTTTGAATTGAAGTTGAGTTCAATCTTTAAAAAAGCTTAAAAAAGAAGTCTGAGAAATAGCAGCAATGTAGGGCAGGCTACCCAAACAAACATTACTTATATAACCAAACCCCTTTCTAATGAAGCTTCATTTTTAAAATTCGCAATGATTTTTATCATATTCTTATATAAAAGTTTAACACCAGTAGTAAAAGCATGTGAAGTTTTGCTTTTAGGGAAAAAAAATTCACAGCTAGAGGAATATATCAATGTATAAAGCTTGGCAAATCACCCAGGATTTCTTGCTCATTGAAGAATAAAAGAACATAACTTTAGAATATGAATTCGTTTTTAATTAACTGGCAAAGACTCAAGTATCTTTGCACATTGTTTACTATTAGCAGTGGGACTAGGCCTTGACTGCAAACAGTGGAAAACAGCAGTAGAATCCTCTGCCTCACCAGCACATCCACTCTAGCTTTTCTTCTGAGTCTGGATGTGTATTTTCTATATGTCTATGGTCTGGAGAGAAAAAAAAAAGGCTATCAGCAGCCTATCTTAAGAAGTCCAGAGAGGGGATAGTTAAAGTGTCCTTGTTTCAAATCAGTCAATACAGTATAAGAGGAAGGGAAGAGGACAGGATGACCCCTTCTCACACCATAGGCTTCAGGCTATGAAAATAATGCAACTTCTCATGAGCAAAGGGATAGGAGAGAGCTATATAATTCTTGTCCTAACTCGGGTCCCTGTGTACTAGTGAAAACACTGTAGGAGCAGAACATCTCATTCTCTTTCGTTCTCCTCACACTAACACATTCTAGGAATTTGTGTTCTTTCATGAAGATGTCTTAGTTTTCATTACAGTGGCTATGTTTTGACTAGTTTTTAAAGTTATTAAATATAATGGAATAAAAAAAGACTTCTTTTTCTGTACGCAGAGAAAATAACACTGGCTCTTTATAGAAGCCTCAGAGTTATCCAGTTTTCCACAAGTAACCCTTTGTAATTATGAAAGAGGAAGGAATGCTGACTGTATTCATTGTACTTCTTGGGTCTAGCCTGGCTGGGGAGTAGATTGGGTTAGAGCTATACAATATTATTTGAAGGCTACTCAGTTTATGTGCTTAATCAAGATTACAGAAAAAGAGATTAAATTTAGAAGGAACTTAGATATTATTAAGTCTTACTTTGCAGATAAGGAAATTAAGACCCAGAGATTAAGTATTCTCCCAAGACCCCACAGGTTGCTGATGCTCAGTTGTTTCCAATCATGTCTCATTCTCTGTGACCCCATTTGGGGTTTTCTTGGCAAAGATACTGAAGTGGTTTGTCATTTCCTTCTCCAGCCCATTTGACAGATGAGGAAACTGAGGCAACTAGGGTTAAGTGACTTGCCCAGAGTTACACAGTTAACAAGTGTCTGAGGCTAAATTTGAATTCAAGGGGATGCTTCTTCCTGACTCCAGCATTCTATCCATTGAGCCACCTAATTGCACTTAGCATATGGTGGAAATGGAGTTCAAACCCTGGTTCCCTGACTCTAGTCCAGGCGTCTTCCTACTTCCACACTATCACTAGGATTTAGAACTCATAGGGCTCCTCAAGGTCAGTGGAAGCCCAGAAACAGGAGGATACTAGTTACATAGTCACAGGAACAATTCACCTGAGCCCTGGCTCCCACTTTAATCTCCTTAGGTGGATGGTAGTTTTTTAGCCAGTGTTGCTTTTGGGCCCAGAGTCATTGCTGATGGCCTAAAGGAACAGACTTGGCCCCAGCAAAGGGACCTACAGGACAAGATGCTTGGTATTCACCTTCAGAGGAGGGACAGACTAAAAGATATCCAGGCACTGATTTTCCATGAACTTGGCTATGATTCCATTGACATTTCCCATTTGGTCATGGTTGGTAGCCTTCAGGCTGGTAGAAACTAGCCACCTTCTTTGCCTTTGTCATCAGCAGGAACAGTTTCTACTGGCTTGAATCTCTATAGAATGGTTATACGTATATGGAATATGCCTGACAGTATATGTAGCAATCCACACCCATAGTCTCCCACCTTTCTACTAAGGGGAGGGAGGTGTATTTCATCATATGTTCTGTGAGGGCAAGATTGGTTATTGTAATTAATTGGAGTTTAGCTATTTTTTAGTGTTGTTTTAGTTTGTATTACAATAGTCATTGTATGTACTGTAATTTGGATTCAGCTTACTTTATACCAGTTTATATATGCCTTTCCAAACTTCTCTGAATTTTTCATATAATTATTTACAATGCATAGTTTTGTGTTTAGTCATTCCGTAATCAATAAATATCCCCCTTTTTTTTGTTTTGATTTTTTCATTTCTATCACTGGAAATGCCTCTGGATATTTTGCTATTTATGGTAGGAACTTTGAATTTTTTGCTTCTTTGGGGAATAAGTGTGTGTGTGTACAGACACACACACACACACACACACACATATATATGTGTGTGTGTGTGTATGTGTGTATACTCCAAACATATGCCCAATAGTGGGATTGCGAGGTCAGAGAGAATGAACAGCTGATTAATTTTTTTGGCATAATTCTAGTTTTTAGAAAAGTTGGATCAATTCACAGTTCTATCAATAGTATATGAATGTGCCTAACCTTCCAACACGGACTATTTCTTACAATTCTTAAACATGGTGAGAACATAAAAATAAACAAAAAAAATATTTCGCTTGTCTTTTCTTCAAGTCTTTCTGTTGTTTGTCAGACTCAATCTTTTTCACTGACTCTGGTCCAAAGGAAAAAAAAAATTAGCAGCAACTGAACCGAAGTTGGAATTTTCTGCACTAAAAAAGATAAACTGTCCTGTAGAAATTAACCATCCTTTAGACCATGATAGCTCTGCTCTGTCTCACGTGCCTTTCTCTTTCAGTAACATATCAACATGGACATGTCTTGAGCTCGTTTCCCAAAAAGGTCAATTTTTTCACCGTGTGTAGTTTGCTAAGGAATAGATCATTCCTTCATTCAATATTTATTGAGTTTAAGCCACTCGTTTAAGCTACTTTACGCTAGGTTTTCATTATTTTAGAAAACTTTCTCTGCTGGGGAGGCTATCTCCTTTATTCATTATAAGAGTACTGATGGGAAATAGACTCAGTTTTTAGAATTAACTCTAAGCTAAAGTTAAATCATGGAGTGCAGAGCCAGGCCTCATTTACTTCATCTCTAAAATATAGGGGTTGGACAAGAAGATCTTTAAGATTCTCTTTACTTCTCTCTAAATCTGTGATCCTATGATTATTTCTTTACATTCAAATGAAGCTTTGAGCTCATCAATTTGCATGTTCAATCCAGCAATACAAATCCCAGTCCATCTCAGGCAGCCCTACATGCCAGGCCCTTCTATGAAACTCTTGCCTCGGTCTTCCCATATAGTTGACATAAAGGATCCACTCAATGTGTTAGAGACTTTCCTTACTTTCTCCTGATACCATGAATCTAATGGAGAAATACTCATCTTTGTTATATGGCCAATATATCTTTCTTTTTTAAAAATCATGTATTTTTGTGTTTGTCTTTTTCTCCTGTACATCTTACTTTATTTGTTAAATGTCATAGGCTGATATCATATTCATTTTTAATTCTTTAAATACTGTTGCATTCTAGGTCTAAAAGCCATATGACAACATCAGTCTGGCATTGGTTTTAAAATATCTGGGCCTTAGTTAACTGGGAGAAGTTAAGTGTTATTAAAGGAATTTTTCATTTTCTTCAGAGTATTGTTAATCAAATAGCCTGTACTACATGCTAGGCAAATGTTCAGCAGCAGATATACAATACAAATGCATTATAAAATTAATACAAATATAAAACCAAAATGGTCCTTGTCTTCAAGGATCTTATATTTGAAAAGGAGAGGCAACCTGTAAATATATAGGCATGCACAAGATACATACAGAGTAGACACAAGATGACCATTTAGGGTAAGGCACCTCAGCTTGGGGGATGAGGAAAGGCATCCTGCAGAAGGTGGTGCCTCAGCTGAGTCTTAAAGGGAACCAGGGATTCCAAAAGGTGGAGGTCAGGAGGAGCAGCATTCCAAGGATGGGGAACAACCAATACAAAGGCAAGAAGATAGGAGGTGGGATGTTTCATTAGAGAAATTGAATGATAGCCAAGTTGCCTGGTTTTAGAGTGGGGAAGGAGGAATAACATGTAAGAAAAGTGGAAAGGTAGAAGGACCCAGGTTGCAAAGATCTTTAACTTCCAAATAAAGGAGTTAATGTTTGTTCCTAAGAGGAACTTGAGGCAGGAAGACCAAGTAAGAGGGTATTTCAGTGGCCCAGAGAGAGGTCATGAGGGTTTAAATTGGAGTGTTAAGTATATGAGTAGAGAAAAGATGTACATAAAAATATGGGCAGCTAGGTGGTGCAGTGGATGGAGCATCAGTACAGGAATCAGGAGGACCTGAGTTCAAATCTCACCTCAGATACTTGACACTCACTAGCTGTGTGATCTTGGGCAAGTCACTTAACTCCAACTGCCTCATCCTGGGTCATCTTCAGTCATCCTGATGAATATCTGGTCACTGGATTCAGATGGCTCTGGAGGAGAAGCGTACAGCCTTTCCTCACTCAAAACAAAGTCAAGTGAAAGTCATGTCATTATTTCTCTGATGGCATGGTCTTCTTCGTCAATAAAGGACAAACATACACACACACACACATAAAAATATTGTGGTGGTTGGAACTAAGATTTGGCAACTGATTGGATATATAGGGTGAGTGAGACCGAGAAGTCAAGGATGATATTGGAGTTTAGAAAGATGAGTTATAGAAAGAATAAAGTAAATAATAACCAAGTTCACAAGAAGGCTGAGTTTGGGGAAAAGATAATGAGTTTTGTTTTGGACGTGTTGAGTTTGAAATGCCTAAACTATGTCCAGTTGGAAAGGAACAATTGATTGTTTATTATGGAGGACTAGGGCTAAAGTGAGAGACGGGGCTGGGAATCATCTGTGTAGAGTTTTAAATTGAACACATGGGAGCTGATATCAAGTGAAAATTAGTAGAAGGAAAAGGGAAGAGAGCCCAGGAGAGAGGTGTGGGGTACATAGCTGCAGAGGGAATGTGTAGGGCTGAAAACAATCATATTATTTTTGTCTGATGAGTTGTTACGGTGAAGGAATTCTTTAAAAAGTGTTCAGCTTACAAGTGATGGGCTTCTTCGGGTTCACCGCTCCTGACTCCCTTTTTTTTAGGCAAGCGGCTTCTCTGAAAACAGACTGAGACCTTTCCAACATGGTAGTTCCTTCTAGAGCTTGTGCCCTGCCGGAATCACCTTTGAGAACCCAGGGTCACTTCTATGCCATGATGAGGCAAAGGAGAAAGACTTTGTGGAGGACTGTCTCTTGTTTTCTATTTAAATGTGAGCTAATAATAATAGTGAATGAAGATATAGAAATGTCTGGGTGGGGAAGCTGTAGCCTTGAGGCCACATGTGACCCTCCACATCCTGTAGATTCCCCACCTCTGGCTTAGTACAACATGTGGGGAGCTGTTCTGATTTCATATTGTAACTTAATTGTTTTTCAGTCACATCCAACTTCTTAGAAACCCCTTTTAGGGTTTTCTTGGCACAGATACTGGAGTGGTTTGCCATTTCCTTCTCCAGCTCATTTGACATATGAGGAAACTGAGACAAACAAGGTTAAGTGACTTACCAAAGGTCACACAGCTAGTAAGTGTCTGAGGACAGAGTTGAAATCAGGAAAATGAGTCTTCTGACTCCAGGCTGGGTGTTCAATGCACTGTGCCACCTAGCTGTCCTGATCTTATCAATTTCAAGCTGGAAGGGTCCTTACAGGTCATCTAGTCTAATTCCCTCATTTTATAGAACTGCAGCCCTAAGAGATTTAGTTGCTGGCCTCAGTTTCCTCATCTGTAAAATGAACTGGAGAAGGAAATGACAGTATCTTGACCAAAAAACCCCAAATAGAGTCATAAAAAGTCAGACATGACTAAAGGGACTGGACAACAACACACAGCTATTAAGTGTCAGATAAAGAATTGGAATCCCAAGCCTCAGACTCTACACTTATCACTCTTTCCATTCTAACCATTCTGAGCCTTAGAAAGCTTTAGGGAGATGATTTCATAGATAGAGCTTCAGCAAAGGCCAGTGGGGCAGGAAGGAAAAAGATATGACACTGTTTTACAGAAGAATAAATTGGAGCAAAGACAGATTCTGAAACTTGCTCACCTAACTGGGACCAGAACCTGCAGTTCCTGTGTCCCCTTTATTTCACTGTGGCTATCCTCGCTGCCTCCATGCCCATCTGTTCTGAAGCACAGGTCAGGATCAATCAATTTGCCATCTTTTCAAATGATTTCGGTTTTTTTTTCTCTCAGAATAATCCTTTAACGTGAAGGTATTTGTTATTTCTCTTGTGCTTGGTAAATATTTACTTTCAAAGGCCTTGAGGGATTTCTTTACACATGCCAATAGCCTGCCACACTGATTCATTTTCTTGTCATTTCAGCTGAGAGTAAGGTTTTCACTCTAATTTGACCTGGAAAAAAAGTCATCTGTGAAGTTTCTGATTGATACAAATAACAGGTTTTTCAGGAAGTATTCTGGTTTACCACTCCTAGGACTGAAGCAAGTCATATTTAAACTCTGTGAAGCTGGCTAATCTTGCCAGATACTACTAAGTGGAATTTTCTGGCCAGGCTCAAGTGAGTGAGGACAGTCTGATATTAAGGGACATGGTTACTGAATTCCATGGAGGATACAGAACCATGACTTGATTTCATCTTCTCTTTTATAGTGCATAGAGCCAGGTGTATTTCATTTATCCATTCATTAAACATTTGTTAAGCCTTGACTATGTGTAAGACCTTGTATTAGATGGAGCACCACTCAAAGCTGATTAAGCCACAGTCTTCAACAAATTTGTAGCTTAGCTGGATAGGACAGATTTACAAATAGCTGTATCTAAAAATATAATAAGTGTGTAAGAAAAGTACAAAGGAAAATACAATAAGATATTTAAGGAAGAGAGAAGATTTGTTAAGATCTTGAAATGAGATCCTGTCTAGTAGGGAAAGAAAAGGAAGCAAGAGTGGCTTAAATATTTATATATTCAGTATATATGGGACCCTATGGCAATTTGGTTAAATTTCATAAGAACTCCAAATTCTGTGCAATCAATTTCAATCCTTAGCCAATGCATTTAAAGTAACAACCCATACCACAATGTTCCAGAACTATTTCAACTCTGTCTTCTCTATCAGGCAAAATGATTTTCAGACTGATAGGCAGGACAAAAATAGTTAAGAGGGAACTGAAATAAGAGAGGAGAAAGTAAAAGAATATGGTTTAAATGAGTTCAAGTCACCGACCTAGAGAAATTAAATCCCAGAATAAAAACTTACACAAGTGATTAATCCTTTAATTAATTAATTAATTTTTAGTTTTCAGCATTCATTTCCACAAGATTTTGAGTTCCAAATTTTCTCCCTATCTCTCCCCTTCCCCTATCCCAAGATACCGTGCACACGTGATTATTGATCAGTGATATTTGAAGAGCATGGGAGCTTTTTCAGAACTGGGAGCAGGCAAATGTGTTAATTTTCAAAATAAGGGAAAAGACAGAGAAAGACAACAACAGACCAGCGAATTTGATAATCAATCAACACAAGGCAGAATTGCAGAATGTATTATTAGACAAATGACTGCTGTGACTTAGAAAGAGAAACAGTAATCACTAGAAACCACTAAGGATTCACTAAGAATAAGTTATGGGAAACTAATCTCATCTATTCAACAGAGGAAATACTGTAGATATAACATGTATGGATTTTGGCAAGGCATTTGATACTACCCAATATAGTACCTGGCACATACTAGGATGGTACTTAACAAATGCTTGTTGAATGTCATTAAATAAAAGTGTTCTGAACTGACAAATTGTGGAGTATCCTCTTGACATTCAGTCTTGACATTCTACAAGATGAGATGTGTGCTGGATGGAAGTTATCACTAAGCATATTCATGACTTGTAGAATAACTACAGCCAAGGTTTCTTGCTTAATCCTTTGGTGGAAACAGGTCACTTATGGCATGCCACAGAGTTATGTTCTGGTCAGCAATTTTTAATGACTTGGATGCAAACATAAACACAATTTGACATGTTTGTAGATGTCAAAACTGGGAAGGATTTTGAATTTAGAATTCTACTCTAAAGAGATCTAAACTGGCTCAAACAATGGGCCAAAGCCAAAATAATGAGGTTTTAAGAAGGACAAATGTAAAATCTTGCATTTAGTTACTTGATCTCTCTATGCCTCAGCTTTTCTACTCTGCAGTATGAGGGGGCTGGACTTGATGACATTTAAGGTCCCTTCCAACTCTAAATATGTGATTCTATTATCTTATGAGGAGCAGGTAGATAAGGCCAAGTACACATCAAGAAAGTCCTTATTGGTAGCAGCTCAATCTTGAAAGCATTAAGGAATTGTTTCACAAGATATCTCAGAGATGGGAAAATACTAGAGTAGAAACAATCAGGGACAATATTAGTCATCAAAGGTAATCATGGAGTCAGTATTACCTAAGTTCAAATTTGGTTTCAGACTCTTACCAACTGTGTGACCCTGGGCAAATCACTTAACCCTATTTGCCTCAGTTTCCTCATCTGTCAAATGAGCTGGAGAAGGAAATAACAAACCACTCTAGCATCTTTGTCAAGAATATCTCAAATGGAGTCACAGAGAGTCAGACACAACTTAAATGACTGGGCAACAAATCAAGAGGGGATGAATAACTACCACCAATGCATATTACTCCTTTTTTTGTCTTTATAATATCTTTATAGGAATGATCTACACCCATATCTGATAAAAATATGTGAAGGGAATAGCTAAACTTTCTAATGTTTTTATTAAAATCTTATCAAATATCAATGAAATATGAATATCTTAAGTAAAATTGAAAAGATTATATATGAACTTCTATTATATCCATTTTTACAAGAAAAGCAAGGCTGTCCTACTTATCTGTGTCTCCTTCTGAATTTTCTTCTATCTCTTGTATTTTCAAATATTTTAGGTATGTTTTCTTTCTTTTCTTCTTTTTTTTGCCTCATTCTCATTAGCCCCTGATCCCTACTCCCAACAAATAGAAACCCTCCCTTGTAACCAATAAATACAGTCACGCAAAACACATCAATGCATTGACTATGGAACAGATAGTCTTTTGCAAACCATTTTCTACAGCAACCTTATCTTTCCAGTCTCACAATTGACTAAAAGGTGCAAAGAATACAAGATCACATTGTGTTCATTGTTTCTGAATTATAAAATACCATTTGACTCCATAAAGAAAAATGCAGCCTTAGAGTCTCTTCTCCAACAAGGAATCTCTCATGCACATGTTAATATTATAAAATATTCCTTGATAACTATGCCTACATGGGCAGTCATTGTCATAGCACAAAATTGTATCACATTATAAAAATGCCTGCTGTTTAGACTATGATGTGCAGGGCATTGTAAACCAGCATGTAAACCTGGGATAATTATTGCAGATGGATAGTGGATTGTGCTCTGGATGGGCTGGATTACACTGGAATTTAAAGAGTGGGTTGTTGGGTTTTTTTTTATCCTAATACATTCCCTGGCACACATACAGAAAACTATATAAAAACAACAAAACCTCAACTGTCTTTTAAACATAACAGTACTCCTGGTGATGTGCATGGTTATGAATCCTGGAACACCAAAATCTTAAAAAAATTCAAATCCATTACATCAACAGGGAGGTATAGGGCAGTCATAGGTAGGCCACAACATTCTTCCAGTGATAACCTATGCATGAGAAATAAGAGAAGGGATGCCATTCTGGAAATAGGTGATTGAAAAATGAGATGGGTTGCTCTTATGGTGAGTGCTAGTGAAAAGACATATACATATAACTATAGTACCATCCAAGGGGGAAGGAGATAAGTGTAAGCAAAGGGTCAGAAAAATTTGAGAAGGCAATGATCACTTTTATCTAAGGAAAAAGATTTTGGGGTGATTTCATGAAGGATGAGACATTCAAATAAGGCCCTGAAGAAGGGAAAGGTGAGGAGTGTGTTCTAGGCACAGAGATTGTAGAAATAAAGACTCAGAAATAGGAGAGTAGAGGATGAGAAGGTTTGATGAGCAGTCCAATGTGGTTCAAAGGTGAATAGTATGACCTAAGTCTGGACAGTTTAGTCAGACTGTGGGGATGGTATGGTTCTAGGATCCTATAATTTTGTACAGTGTTTTGGGTTTCTTTGTAAGAGAACTGAACTTTCCCTACAGGAAAGCATGTGAGACTTTATTGTCTGATTATTATGTTTAAAGGGAAGGTAAGAAAGCTAATTATGGTAATACTGAGCAGCTCTCAGCTTCCTGAGGAGAGTCTGATTATGATGGGACAGCTATAAGGTAAGAGGATTAACTATGTGCCTGCAGAAAGGCAAGTCATATGGTGAGAATTGTTTAAGAGCATTTTTTAAAGAATCATTAAAGACTTTCCTGTATTGTATCCTTCATTCTTGATAAAGTATTTGACCCAGTTGGGTCTGGAAGCTCTCAAGTAGGCATGGC
Organism: Bettongia penicillata ogilbyi; assembly: GCA_023548195.1. Taxonomy (NCBI): domain Eukaryota; kingdom Metazoa; phylum Chordata; class Mammalia; order Diprotodontia; family Potoroidae; genus Bettongia; species Bettongia penicillata. The sequence continues at coordinate 19,473,518 of JAJHZJ010000314.1, read as the reverse complement.
TTCTTAGAGAAATCTAATAGTGTCCTATAAGTGCCAGGTTGGTTATGTCAGGGTAGATGACATCCCATCCTGTGGACACTGGAGCAGGGCCAGGGTTGTGTGATAGCTGTGGAATGCTGGGGACTGCCAGCAGGGGCCAGATCACCCAGATGGAGCAATTAGAGACAGGGCAATGCTTTGTGAGATAAGACGCATGAGCAGATGATGGGTGGCAAAGGCCATCTTCCGTTCAAACTCTTGTCAAGGGGTGTCTGGAGTTTTTCAGACCTATTTCCATACATGGACAGGCATGTCAACAGGGATAACTTTCAATGGGAAGGAGAATATTAGATTTGATAGCCTCTTAAAGTAGAACATACAGGAATTTCTAAAGGTCACCTTTATCTTACAGACAAGCACTACCCTAGGGAGCATTTTTTTCCCAAGGAAATAGGACCAATAATTGTTTTGAAGCCAGGTGGGATGGGTAGATGCTTTGGAGGGATATTTTGGAATACTGATCTTCCTTGTGGCTTTCCAATTGTTTGGGAACCCCCATGGGTGATTTGATGGCAGTGTTTATAGAAAATGTGTTCTGAATTTCAGTTCAAGCATATCCCTAGTAGATAATTTTGGAAACTCTTTCCTCTCCCCCATAGTACTCAATTTTCTGTACAGATGCAGTCAAATGGGTTTACCATACTTGGGTAATGTCAGCCAGGTAAGAGAAAAATATGCAACTGCTTTGTGTAAACTCAGCAAAAAGTTGGTTACAAGGTAGGCTTGCAAAACTGGGGTCAAAGCTAGGAATTCTTGTTTTGGAGGTAAATTCAGGTGAGCAGAGAATATAGTCCTACTTACTAGGGGCTGGGGCAACTCATTCCCCTAGAGAAGCCAGCCTGTGCCACCAAGGTACAGTCAATGGTCTCCTACCCCAAGTTTTGTGAAGAGACTCAGGGGAAGAGATAGCAGATAGGATGATGCGAGGAAGTTGGACCTCATGACCATGAGACGCTCATATTAGGTAGCCTAAGTTAGCAGAGGATTAATTGTGGGGCAGAGGGAAGGAGGAGGAGAGAGGAAGCATGCCCGTGCGCAGCATGCTAACCACTAGGGTAAAATTTTGGTTGGCCCAGAATCCTTATGACTTTATATGCTCTTTGAGGGAAGAAAAGGTGATTTATACTTTTTGTGGGATGCTGCTTGAGGACAAAAAAATGACCAAGAATTTCTCCTCATAATGGTGTTTTGAAAACAACCTAGATGAGGTTGTTAAAGAATTGGGAGTTTCTTTGAGGAAAGATATCCTGCCAAAAATACAGGGAATTATTATAAAGCAACTGCTAAATTTTAGAGGCCTACCAACTGATCCCTGTCTATCCCATGATCATTTAATGAGGGGTTACTGAAGCATGATTGAACAGTGAAAATCTGAGCAAACCCAGACAGAGGGGAGAAAGATTGGATTTCTAAAGCCTAACTCCCCAAGGTATTCTGTGACCTCCTGCAAATAGCAAAGTATGCCATCATAGGAACCAGCCCAACCTTAGGCAAAATTGGAGGGGAGGGGGAAGTTCATCTTGGTCATACTTACAACCTCTCTTTTCCCCAGACCTGATCTCCTCCTTGGCTCTTCTGTTCTCCTACACCCTTTCATTTAGTACACGTATAACCAAACAAAGATTTGTATCTACTTAAGGAATATCTGCCAGATTGATTCTCCCAAGGTATTCATTATTCTAAAAAGAAGAAATTAGTAAATCTTCCCAGGAATATTTGCATTTTTTTAGTAGATGATTTTTGAAGACAGAAAGTCTTTGGGACTCAAAGGAATGAATATTTAACTGTGGAATTTCAGACATGGATTATGGTTAACAGGGCAAGTTTTCTATAGAAGAAGCCTCAGAGACCCTCAGATTACCTATAGTAGCCTATGTTACTTACTTGTATCAAAGATTCTTAGAGTTGTAGACTGAGTCATGTAGTGTAATGGAAGGACTTGAAAATGGACAGCCCTTTCTCTTTCTATCATGATCTAAAGACTCTTTTTAAAAAGCAATTTTCCTGAATTCAAATCTGAACCCTGCCATTTACTACATCTGGGCCTCAGTTTCCTCATCTGTAAATCATAGGATTTCTAAGGACTAAATCTAAGTCTCTGACTCTGTAAGTGAGGAAGTTCAGAAACAGGTGAGTTCACTTTAATTTGGTAGCATAAGGTTTCTTTCAAGTCTGTGGTGTTTTCCTGGTTCTCTTCTGAGTTTCCGTGAGAAAATGGCACCATGTATTTCCTTCATCAGTAGCATCTGGACAACAATAATTTCACTTCAACATAATAGTGACTTAGATGACAACGTGCCTTGTTAAATGAATGTCCTGATTGAAAATAACCATTAGCACATTAATGAGCTCAAGCAGGAAGAATCAGCCCATCCTTATCACAGCTTTATTTTTAGGAGTTGGGAGTGAATCCCAGTGTCTTTTAAAGGGATAGAAAAATGCTCCTGCAGGACCAGATTGGTGAGTCAGTGAGGGCCATGGTGAGACAGAGAACTGGCAACTCAGCTCAAGCAAATCCACAAAACGGAGGCTGGACTGCCTTTCCCATTCAGAGTATGATTCATAGGAAAACAATGGAACCCAGTGAGAAAACAATTCCTACATTTAAATGCTTGTTTCTGTCCCTAATGGACAATCTGAAATGACTGGGCTCCAGAGGGCCATTCTACCTGAGTAAAGTTAGTAGAAAAATTCTTTCACTCAATGCAATGACTCTTGTTTAAATGCCACTTGAATGAATGTTTTAATTCCTGACGCCATCACAATTAAAACACTGAGGAAGGAGCCAGGAGGGTAAGGCCCTTGGCTTAATCTGTACCATGTCACCACTTACAATCCAAAGAGTCATCCATTAAAACACCAGGAAGAAAAGATAGACCTTTACTTTGGATTCCGGTTTGTGCTGGCATCCCTGTAACCCTGCTCTTTCCTTTTAAAAATCTGACAACTGTTTCAAAGAATTGAACCACTTTTTTCCGTTCTGATTTCACCTTTATTTCAAGAGAGAAATGATGTCATGAAGAGAGTTTTTTTCATGTCCATTCCTATGGAAAGGGAAAAAAAATACCTCCTGCCACATTCATGACACGGGGTTTTTATCTGAACTATAGGAAATATTGCTATGGCTGCCAGGGTCTACTGCTTCCCTTCCGTGATCAACCCAGATCAATCAATCAGCGAATATTTATTAAGTACTTACTAAGTCAGTCAACAAGCGTTTCTTGAGCACTTTGTATGTAAGCACTAGGGATAAAGAAAGCGGCAAAAACAGTTCCTGTCCCCAAGGAGCTTACAAGTCAAGTATAGGAGACCCCAGGCACTATGCGCATTGCACTGTGCTTGGTGCTGTTGATACCAAGGCAAACCTGAAACAGCAGATCCCAGGAACACTGGTGCTGGGGGTGGGGGGCAGGGAAAAAAATCCCCTTTAGGTAACTCCCAGAAAGATTCAGCGTTGCCTACGAGCAACTGTAAAGAATGGAATGGACATCTGAGCCACTACATATGGTGGTACTGATTATGAAAGTAAACTGATGACCTGAGGTTCTCTCTAGAATGATTTCCCCTTCTCAGAATTTGGAAACAAACTTAAAAAACAGCAACAAACCAAAGTACCATATTTGACCCAGAAGGACAATGTGAAGTATAGCTTTGGTTGGTTGGTCTCAGTTTGAGTCAATTCATTCTTTCCTTCTGTTAAAATAGATACTGGCAGGCTCCTTTCTTCACTAGGGAGCCTGGTGCTTGGGACCCCGCAAAGAAAAGGAATACAGGGGCATTAGCACAGGCAGCAGGGACACAAAAGCCCTGTGCAGCTAGCCCTGAGTCCTGTCAAAAACAGACTCAGAGTGGGGGATGGTGGAGGCTGTAACAATGGCTGGCCAGATTGGCATCTCTGGGCTCTCTAGGCCAGGAGGGATGTCTGACCACAAGTACTTAAAAAATTGCAGCTCTCTCTTCTAGAGGGAAAAGAGGTTTCTGTGAGAAGCTGATGGATTTAATTTTTAAAAATTTATTTTTAAAGGACATGCTATCTCCCCTCTCCGCTTTGTTACACGATCTACTTCCAAAATGTTTGGTTTGATTTACTGGACATTTGATAGTTTTAAAACAGTTCCACAGTGCTTTGTTGGGTCTTTACAAGCAAGATCAGCATTATCCTTATGATTATCAATAAATATCAAGCATTTGCCCAGTATTGTGCACAAAGTATTGGGCTAAGTATAGGGATATGATGGGAATTTATTCATGAAAAAATAAAAATAATTAAAAATTCTTTTCATTCCTGTTTTGGTTCAGGTGGCATTTTCTAGAACTTTTTTCTTCCCAACTTCAGAAATGAGAACTGAGCTCTGTAAAGTCCTGCATGGAGGATTTGGGGAAATTCTGCACTGACTGGTTGAAAGAAGAGTACAGAATCACAGTGTAAATTTTTGAAGTATACATCTTTGCATCTTGGTTCTCTGCTGAGCTCATTGGGCTATGTCACTTCCTTAGCTGTCTTATAGTTTCAGTGGTTTACAGCTAGACAGGATCTAGGAGGTCGTATAACCTGATCCTTTATTTTACAGTTGAAGAAACTGAGGCTCAAGGCAGTTAAGTGACTTGCCCAATGTCATTTAAGTGATAAACATCAAGTGGGATTTGAATGCAGGACCTCTGTCTCTATGTCACCACAACAGTCTTGAGAAAGAACCAAACACTAGGATAAATGTCTGGCTAAATGATTAGGATAAGCCTTGGATTTGAAGTCAGAAGACATAGGTTCAGATTCTACCTTTGCAACATTGGGTAAGTCACATTTCTCTGAGTCTCAGTTTCTTTTGGAAAGAAAGAAACATGAGAAAGAACTGAGGAGATTGGACTAGTTTCCTATAAAGCCATAGACTTCCTATGTGACTTCAAAGCCATCTAGTGTGGAAGAAACAGAAGGCCCTGGGCAGTGAAATAAGTTCTATCTTCTATCATAGTTCTGGGTCAAGGTAGGTCCCTCATGCTTGGGCAAGTCAGCTTGGGCCTCAGGAACTGATGAGATTCATAGGCTCATAAAATGTTGAGCTTAGGGGAAACTTAGACATCTTCTGTGGAGGGTGTGGAGGGATGACTGTGGGAGGGCCAAGTCTGGCCTGTTGCCTGTTTTGTATGGGCCTAGCTAAGAATGGTTTTTTACATTTCTTAATAGTTTTATTGCATCTAAAAAAGTATAAAACACATTCTTAGCACATAGACCCTACCAAAAAAGGCAACAGGCCAAATTTGGGCCTCCCACAGTACTTTGCCCAGCCCTTGGCCATATGATTGCTATACTTAGAAAGCTCTACTTTCTATGAGTCTATGAATCTCATCCATTGCAGAGGCCCAGTCAACCAGACCTGTCCCAAATATGAGGGACCTACCTTGGTCTACAGCTATCACAGAGGTCCCTCCTAGCTGTGAGTCATGCACAGTTTTACCTGGGCCTGGAAGTTTGGGCATAATTTGCACAATTAAGTCCTGTTAGTTTATTAAGATAATTTGTCAATTTAGTATAACTGATAATGCAGTAAGTATAATTACTTTTGTAAGATTTTTATTCAGTCACTTTTCAATCATGCCTGACTCCTTGTGACCCCACTAGGGATTTTCTTGGCAAAGATCCTGGAGTGACTTGCCATTTCCTTCGCCAGCTCATTTTATAGATGAGGAAATGGAGGCAAATGGGGTTAATAGATTTGCCCAAGGTCACACAGCTAGTAAATATCCGAGGCCGAATCTGAACGCAGGAACATGTCTTCTTTTACTCTAGACCCTGTACTCTATCTACTGCGCCACCTAGCGGGACCTTTATAAGATAGTTCCTTAATTAAACAAAATTGATCCCATTTTAAGTCTCTATTTTGTGATTGAGCTATTTTGAAAAAGTTGTTTTTCTATAATTCTTTCCAATGATAAAACAAGCATCTGTGTGGTATGAGGTAGTAAGCAAAATATGTATATGATTTTCTAAAAAATAACTTTTATTGATACCTTTTGTTTTTTTACATCATCATAGCTTTTTCTAGTATCTCTCCTTTTCCCTTTCTCAGGGAGCCATGTCATATGGCAAATAGTATCTTTCTTTTTTAAGATAAATTTTACTTATTTATTTACATTTAGTTTTCAACATTCACTTTTATAAGATTTTGAGTTTTAAATTTTCTCCCTCTTCTTCCTCTCTCCTTCCCCAAGATGGCAGCCAATCTGATATAGGCCATACATGAAGAGTATTTTTAAAGATTAAAAAAAGAAAAGAAAAGAAAAAGAAGGGTAAAAATCAGCACAACCAATCAATATACTGAAAAAAAATCCAAATCCAAAAATATGTACAATGCATAAAATCTGGGGATTTCCTATCTCGATGAAGGAGTGGGTTGGGATATCCTCTAATACTCCATTGAAGTCATATTTGGTCTATATTATTTTGTTACAACTTTTGACTTTTTATTTAGTTGTTCTTTCAGTTTACATCGTTGTAGTGATTGTGTATATTTTTTTCTTAGTTTTGCTTACTTCACTCTGTATCAAGTCCTATAGATCTTTCCATGGCTCTTTGTATTTATCACATATATAATTTCTTTCTGCTGTTGTGGTTGAGTTGTTTCAGTAGTGTATGACTTTTCATGACCTCTTTTGGGGTTTCCTAGACAGAGATACTGTAGTGGTTTGCCATTTCCTTCTCCAACTTATTTTCCAGATGAGAAAACTGAGGCAAACAGGAATAAGTGACTTGCCTAGGGTCACACAGCTAGTAAGTGTCTGAAGTGAGATTGGAACTCAGATGAGTCTTCCTGACTCCAGGCCTAACACTTTATTCACTGTGCTGCCTAGCTGCTCTTTTCTTATAGTACAGAAATGATATATTTCTTCCATGTGCTACAATTTGTTTAGTCATTCCCTAGCAATGGATATCGACTTTGTTTTCAATTTTTTAGTATTATAAAAAGTGTTGCTATAAATATTTTACTATGTACAAGGATTTTCTTTTGATCAATTATTTCCCTGGAGTATAACACCAGTAATAGAGTCTCTGGTTCCACAAGTATGGACATCTTAATCAATTTATTCACATAATTCCAAATTAGTTTCCAAAATGGTTGTACTATTTCACAGTCCCACCACCTGTGTATTAATGTACCTTTACCCCACAATCCCTCCAGCATTGGTGATTGCCGTTTTTGTTGTCTTTGTCAATTTGCAGGATGAAATCTCAGGGTTGTTTTGATTTCTCTTTCTAGTAGTGATTTAGAGTATTCTTTCATGTGGTTATAAATATTTTGAAATTCTTTTGAGAACTATTTGTTTATGTCCTTTGATTTATTGGGGGATGGAACATGTGTACATTCTTAAGCAACTAATAAACCTTTGTAGACCCTTTGATAAGACAGATAACCAATGAAAATATATTATCAACATCATTATCAATAATTTTGAAGTAAACTGCCTATCAGATTATGCGCTAAATAACTTGAACTATAAACTTAAAAACCCACTGAGGCACCAGCCATCAGCCTATTCCTCAGTCTCAGTACTCAGTCAGATCAGCCTACTAGGTCTGGCTCTTGGGTTCTCTGTACTTTTGAGCAAGTTGGCCATTGCCTCCAGAGTAGTGAGGATTGGTTGACAGAGATTTTGGAGACTTGGTTGACAACTTCCTAAGGGAGACTCATAGCCAAGGCAGAGAGGGAACCTAGTGGAATCTAGTTAGAAAGAAGCCTATTGAAACCTCTAAAATGTCAGAATGACATTGGTTTGCAAACCTTAAAATGTTTTTAGAGGATATTGTTTGCACCCTTTGATTAATAAAGTTTCAGAAGTATAAATCTAATTAGTGTTTCCGGGCCTCCCATTACTTAGGAGGAGTGATGAGGGCTGGACATTACTTTAGTGTGCCAAGCCCAAGAGTGATTGCTCTTAGATACATTGCTGATGCCCTTTCTTTCTCTCTCTATTTCTTTCTTTTTAACAATTTAATTAATTTATTTTTAGTTTTCAACATTCACTTCCATAAGCTTTTAAAGTTTTCAATTTTCTTCTCCTCCTTGTCCTCCCCCTACCTCAAGACAACATGCAATCTGACCACTCATATTAAACATTTTCACGTTTGTTATGATGTAAACTAGTATTAGAACCAATGAGAGGAAACATGAGAAAGAAGAAACAAAACAGAACAAAAGAAAATAAGAGATCAAATAGTATGCTTCGATTTGCTTTCAGACTCCATAGTTCTTTCTCTAGAGCATTTTCCTTCATGAGTCTTTTGAAGTTGTCTTAGATCTTGCCTTGTTGAGAAAAGCCAAGTCTATGAAAGTTAGTCATTTCACAATGATACTGTTACTGCTTATCATGGTCTCCTGTTCTATTCATTTCACTCAGCATCAGTTCATATAAGTCTTTTCAGGTTTTTCTGGAGTCTGCTTGTTTATCATTTCTTGTAGTACGGTAGTATTTTATTGCATTCATATACCACAACTTGATCAGTTATTCCCCAATTGATGGACATCAGTTTCCAATTCTTGGCCACCACAAAAAGAACTGCTATAAATATTTTTGTCCATATGGGTCCCATTCTTTCTTCTACTGTGATCTAAAGACACTGGGGCCTGAGATACTGTCAGTCTTCCTCATTGGTTTCTTCGTTGCCTCTTCCCTCTGCTTCTACTTCTAGGTATCTTAAGTTAGGCCTTGGGCCTTTACTAGTGTAAAAGAAAACATGCCAGAATGAAAGTCTGTTGCTTTTTACATTACTGATCTGTTGGACTGTTTTGTGAAATTTCCTCTAAGTCCGCAAACTTCTGCTATGGGCTGGAATATCCTTAAGGCTAAATGGTAGCATCTCTTAGTGGTAGAGCTGGGAGCAGAGTACAGCTCCCTGGGTTCAGAGGTTGACTTCTTTTAGTTACAATACATAGCTTTCTGAAAAGAATCAGTTGGTCCAAACAATTTATTTTGTAGACAAAGTGGTGGTTGTGGTGGATGAACATTTATTAAATACCTACTATGTGACAGGCACTGTGCTAAGTGTTGTCTTCATATTATCTCACTTGAGATAATAAAGATGAGGAAACTGAGGCATAGAAAGGTTAAAGAAATATTCATTCATTCTTCAAACATCTGTTGATGTTACGTGCTTAGAACTCTGAAGGAGCTGAGGGGGAGATGCAAAATAAAGAGCTTTATTGTCCTCAGGAGTTTAATAAACATTTAGACAAGGCTAATAGTCTGGACATCATTTTTTTTTCCCTTCCCTAGAACTAAAGGAAATTGATGAGGATGGTGCAATGTGTAGAGGACCAAACTTGGAGTCAGGAAGTCTTGAGTTCAAATCCTGCATTAGACTCTACTGGCTATGTGACCCAGAGCGAGTTATTTAATCTCTGTGTGCTTCAGTTTCCTTCTCTATAAAATGAGGAAAAATAATAGCAGCTACTTCCCAAGGCTGTTGTTAGGATCAAGTGAGTTAACATGTAAAATGTTTTGCAAACCTTAAAATGTTATCTAAATGCTAGTTATTACTTAAAGTACGCAGATGGGTACAGTACGTGTTCTCACAGGCTCTTCAGGGCAAAACTCCTCAGCCTCAGAGTGTCTCTAGCCCTTAATTCACCTCTTCCCATCCATGGTGACTCATGATGGGCAATGCCCATTCGTGAACTAAAACCACTGGGGGATGCTTCCTACGGGGCTTAGTTTGCATCACTCATTGGGCAGGCAATGGGATTTGGAAGTTAGAACATGAGGCTGTGAGCCAAGAGGCTTGACTTGTTAAGATCTAGCAATGATTCATTGTTCCTCAGTTAGGCATTGTCATTGAATAAGTACACGTCCACAAGTGAAGCATGAAGATGTCACATTAAGCTGTGGAGTGCACGAAGACAAGGGATTTTTAGTAGCATATGGTAGGGACTTAATAAATGCTTTTTCATTCATTCATTCATTCATTCATTCATTCATTGAATTTAGAATAAAAATGTGTAGAGGGTGCTAAAAGAGGAGGAATCAAGAGACTAAGGCTCTAGAGATCTCTAGGTTCTATCACTAATTAGCTGTGAGACCTTGAATAAATCATTGTACTTTCTGGAACCTCAGTTTCCTCACCTTTGAAACAATCTCTAAGATCCCTTTGGGCTTTAATAACATATATTTCTATGGTCTAAGTAATTTCATTGTGGTCTATTTCCAAGGGGATCAGTGATCTTAGAGTTTGGACCTACACTGCTTCTCCTAAGGGAACTTCTCTGCAAATTTTAGTCTTTGTGAGAACTGTCTAGAGCCCCAGAGAGATGGTAAAGTGATTTATCTATGTTCATATCTTGAGGATGTGTCAGAAGAGGGACTTAAATCCAATTCTTCCTGCTTAAAAACCCAGTTCTCTATCTATTATGATACCTCTCTATTGAAAAAGTTAGGACTGAAAATAATGACCCTATGGAAATGCAACAAAATAGCACAACCCTTAAGACCCTCCCCTCTCTATATGCCACACCCAAGAACTCTGGAATCCCATAAACCAATCTGATTTTTGAGAATTGATCCCTGAGGGTTAATTTTTCTTCCTCTGGGTTATTGATCCATCCTGAGTTAGTACAGAAAAATTTCCAGTATAAAGCTCCAGTCCAATAGCTTGTTTCTTAGGTCTCCCAAAAGTGGGTGGCAGAGTCCTTAAATCCTACATAGGCATTCAGTGCACAATATGAGTACTGGCTATGGGCCAGCCTTTATTTTATGCCACTGAAAATGAACCAGTACTGAATAAGTAAGGCTAAGTACTCAGGAGTCAATGAACAGATATGGAAACATAAGACCCTCAGTATATCAGTTCCACTCCAGAAGACAGCTGAGTCTGTAGTTGCTGTGAAAGCAATCCTCTGCCGCTGGGAAGTCCTGTTTTTCTGCAAAGTTCTACACAGAAACTTCTACAGAGTTTCTACAAAGTCTACATTAGAAGGCATATATATATATATATATAAAATATATATTTGCATGTATGTATGTGTGCACATGTATAGACAATACACATAAATATAGCTATATACATATATGCTTGGGTATATACATATGCATGCATATATGTATATGTGTAAGTTTGTATGTGTGTATATACACACATACATGCATACATACACACACGTATATATGTATACACACATATATATTAAAAACTCTGTGATTTAGATTTACTAGCAAGTTCCTATGCTTTGGCACTTTTGGGTCATGCAAACACTTTTTCATCAGATTTGCACTATCTTTGCGCTTGAGTTTGTTCTCCACAGTTACCAAGTGGACTGTCCTTTTTTTTTTTTTTAAATCTAAGAAATATGCTGAGTCAGGAGATCTCTCCTGAATCAGAAATTCTTGAACATGGGGGTATCTGTAAGACAATTTTTAAATCTAGCGCTGCTCAGAAAAATCTTTCTTGTTCTAGAAGACTTGACTCTGGGTTAATTGCCTCAGGAACTCAAAATACCTCTGCTTCAACACAGAAAATAAACTGGGAAATAATGCCCTGGCATTGTTCTCTTAGGCTACCCACCAGCACATGTCTCCCAGAGCCATGTGTTTTGATTGTCCTTCATGGCTATTCTTCCTGATGGCAGAGTAAGGGAGTGGAGACAAATGCATCTTCTCCTTTCTCCACTGTGCCCTGTAAGAAGGAGGAAGGGAAAAGTAACTAGTGAGTCTTTAAGAGGCTTCAGAGCTTGAATAACCTGCTTTTATAGGCAGCCCAGTGGATAGAATGCTCAATCTTTAGCAAGGAAAACAATTCAGATTCGATCCAAGACACATCATCAATCAATAAACTTCTATGAAGTGCCTACTATGTGTCAGGTCCTGTGCTAAATCCTGGTGATAAAAAAAAGAGGCAAAAGACAGTCGCTGCCTCAAGAACCTCATAATCTAATGGGAGAGATGACATGCAAACAAATATATACAAACAAGCTATGTAAAAGATTTCATAGGAAATAATTAAGAGAGTGAAAGGACTAGGATTAAGATGTGTAGGGCAAGGCTTCCTGTAAAAGATGGGACGTTAGTTGGGGCTTAAAGGAAGCCAGGGAGGCCAATAGGTAGAGTTGAAGAGGAAGAACATTCTGGGCATGGGAAAAGTTAGAGAAAATACCCAGAACAGAGAAATGGCTTGTCTTGTTCATGGAACCGATGGGGTGCTTGGACCCCGATTCTAAAATCATATTTCTCTTCAAAAATCACATTTCTCCCTAACCTTAAAACACAATCTCAGGCAGTTTCTATTCAGTCCAAGGACACAGCCTGCCCCAGAAGCAACCATTATCTCCCTGCTATAGTAACCAGCTGCACCTATAGAATTTATTAGTCTGAACCAGCTGTGTACTGGCTGAACTGGCTGTGCACTGGGTCATAACAACATTTAGTACTCGCTGACCAATCATATGTATCCTAGACTGAGACATACGTATAGTTCCCTTACGTTTATCTTGTCTAACAAGACATTGATGAGAGCAGCCGGGCCTGTTAGCTGACTTAGTGATATTTCAGACCTAAATTTTCACAGCTTCATGTAGCCCCGCTTGGACTATTTCCTGATGAACTGTGAATAAAATGCCTTCCCAGTAGATAGTAAAAGTGCACATTCCTTTAAGAACTAACCCCTCCTTAACCACTCCCTAATTCTTTCCTGAATCTCCTAGTTAGTATATTTGGCACATGTTTTACTATAGAATGCCCTATATAAACTTTGCCTGTACCTCTCTAAGGTTGCAGGTTCCCTAAGAATTCTTGCCTACCGAAAAGCATAATAAATTTTACCTTGACCTCAAGAATGCTTGAGTCTGTGAATTCATTCCAGGTGATCTGCCCCTGATACTCCAGTCTTTGGGGGATTCAAAATTTCATCCATCCCATACAGCTTTCCAGCACTCATCAGAACAACCAGGAGGTCAGTGCTCTGTGACTTTGGGCAAGTCACTTAAACCTGTCTACTTCAGCTTCCTCATCTATAAAATGGGGATAATAATAGCACCTATCTTCCAGAGTTATAAGGCTCAAAAAAGGTGACATATGTGAAGTGCTTTGTAAACCTTAAAGTTCTATAAAATTCTAGCTATTATTATTAGTATAGTAAAGAACAAGGTGGCATATCATCTGTCAGTCAATCGTCAGGCATTCCTTGGGTTCTTCATAGTTTATTTCAAATAATGGCCCATTAGTCTCATTTTGGGTGCTATGTTTTAGGAAGGTCACTGATACATCTGGATAACAGTCAGAGATGGACAACCAGGAAGGTGGAACTTTTGTAATTCATAACATATTGGTTGAAGGAACTAGGGAGATTTGATGTGAAGAAGAGGAGACTTAGGGGAACATGACAATTGTCATAATGCATTTTTCAGTCATGTCCAACTCTTTGTGATCCCATTGAGGTTTTTGTGGCAAAGATAATGGTTTGCCATTTTCTTCTCTAGCTCATAAAATATTTAAGGACTCTTAAATTAAAAGCCCTTTGTAATCTGTCTCCTTCCCCACCTCTAGACTTTTTACACCTTACATCTCCCTCCCCTCTCTCCCTCCTCCCCTGTATCCCACACCTTCCCTGTGTCCCTCCCCCCACTCTGCAATTCAGTGTCTTCTTACTATTCCTCACTCAAGATACCCTTTCTCCAATTCTTGGCCTTTTCACTGGCTGTCTTGTATGCCTGCAATTCTCCCCTCATCTCTTCCTAGCTTCCTTCTAGTCTCACCTTGTACAGGAAGTCTCACCTTGTACAGGAAGTCTTTTTTTCAGCCCTCTGCAATTAGTTCTTTCCCTTTGAGGTTATTCCCTAATTTATCCTGTCTATATCTTGCTTGTACATAGTTGATTACATGTTGTCGTCCCATTAGACTGAGCTCCTTTAAATCTGTCTTTTGCCTTTCTTTGTATCCCCTTCTCTTAGCCCAGTCTCTGGCACATAGTAGGCACTTAAATGTTTATTGGCTAACTCACTAAGGGCCTATCATGTGAAAGAGGGATTAGACTTGTTTTACTTGGCCTCTGAGGACACAATCAGGAGCAATGAATGAGAGTTGCAAGGTAAATTTAAGTTTAATGTCAGGAAACAACTTTCATTTTTAACAATTAGAGAGATGATGATGGATGACAACATGGTGATAACAAGGAAGGTGATGATGATGACATGATGATGATAGTTCAAATTTACATAGTGCTCTGAGATTTGCAAAATACTTTCCATATATTTAACCCCAAAGTAGAAAGACCCTTAGTCTTAAAGACCTTCATTAGAGCTTATTAAGAAAAGGCTGAATGACTAACTGCTGGATATGCTGTAGAGGAAATTATTGTTTGGGTATAGACTTTGGTTATAGGTTTGGGTATGGCTGCTAAGTCCCCTCTAATTCTAAAATACTGTGATTCTGGAAAATAGGAATTCATTAATCCTAGGATGATAGTCTAGGCTGAAAATGTAAATGGTTGCATGAAATCTTTGGATAAATGAATGAAGGATGGAGCTATTATTGTTTTGAAGGGAAATGATTGCTATTTGGGGTCCACGTTTAACCTTTCGAGATTGATGACACAGAAAGAAAGTACTCGTGCCTTCCCATAAAACATAATCCTGGGCTTGGTGGACTGTTTGACCCAGAAAGCCAAGTCTTACATTCTTTGATTCCAAGAATTCTCCTTACTATGAGCATGCCAGGGCTTAAAGCACTGATTTTCTAACTCCAATCACATTACTGGCATTTAATGATTGAATAATAATGGATAATTTAGAAGGTGAAATATGGTTGCAATCCAAAAAGTGTTTTAATTCCCAGTTACAGGGAATAATATAAAGATTGAGACAATGTGATATGAATATAAAAAAGAGCTTAATTATAAACAGGATTATTTGAAATCTATGCTTTCTGCTCTGCAAAAGAGAAAAAAAAAACCAGTTTTTTTGGGAGGAGAAAAAAAATTTCATCACCCAGTTCTAGAAGATTTATTTTTGTTTTCTTTTCTCATAGGTGGGAGTAATTTATGTGGCTTGATATTTTCTGTGGAGCATCCGGATTTATTAAAGAAGGTGCCTGCATTTAATTTCAATTCTATCACAAAAAAGGCTATGACAATAATAATAATAAAGATATTTTCAATTAAAAAAAGAAAAGTATAAAAATAACAATTTGAGGCAGAGAAATGAAGACTTGGGGATCCAGGATTGATCATATGGAGCTAAAAAAAAAGGAAGAAAGTTCATTTTTAAACCCATCTTTCCAAAGCTTATTGGTGTTCTTTCCATGAGCATGAAAAAGTTCTCTGGGATAGTCAAAGACCTCTTCTTTACTAAAGGACTACTTCCTCAAGCAGTGGGCAGCTAGGTGGTGCAGTAGATAGAACACCAGTGCAGGAGTCAGGAGGACCTGAGTTCAAATTTCACCTCAGACATTTGACACTCACTAGCTGTGTGACGTTGGACAAGTCACTTAACCTCAATTGCCTCATTCTAGATCATCTCCAGTCATCCTGATGAATATCTGGTCACTGGATTCAAGTAGTTGTGGAGGAGAAGTGAGGCTGGTGACCTGCACAGCCCTCCCTCACTCAAAACAAAGTCAAGTGCAAGTCATGTCATCATTTCTCCGGTGGCATGGTCTTCGTCAATGAAGGACGAACACACACACACACACACACACACACACACACACACACAGACACACACACACATTGTCAGGTGCTGTTTCTTGGTACAGCTTTTAAATGCCAGGTACAGATTCCATAAGATACGCAATAATTTGAGTCAGCTTTCCTTTGCTATGTGTGATTTTGTTTTTCAAAACTGTAATAAGTTGACATTGAAGGACTAACCTCCCTGATCCCAAACTTTCATCTCATTTCCATTAGCAATTTGAGAGAATTGTCTTTTTCCCCTTGATTCTCTCCATTTACAATTAGGTTTACAATTTAAATGGGATCTTTAGGGAAATGCTGGGGAGCTGTCTGGTTTGGGGTATTGGTAATGAAAGCAAGAATCTTTCTTTTTAAGATAGATGACTGAAGGGGAACTATAGTTTATTCCAAAAATTGTTTCAATGGACTTTTGGTGATACGCATGAAGTGACCTAGGGTGGTTAGCCCTGAGATGCAAAGAATTCTCTTCATTGCCAGCTACTGAAGTTAGCAAAGCACTGTAAGAAATTCCAATATTCAGACTATGGCCCCTCCCCTCCCCTCTCTGCTCCTAGTTGGGGCAAGCACCATGTATTGTGAACCAGAGTGTTGTGGCAGACAGTGGAATCTGTCTTTTGTTTCCTGACTGGAGAGGTTGTACATTTGCCATAGGCCATGTTTAATAATCTGTTTTTTAAGGACATTAATTTCTTTGGACCACTAAGGTCCATTTGATAAATTAGCTGTCTCAGGTCCCTGAGAATCCAAATGAATGCCCTTACTCCAAAAGCATCTCATGTATTCTCTCTACATGAACTGGCTCAAAGCCATAGTTGAAAGCACTGTGGTGTAGATAGTAGAACACTAGACCTGGAGTCAGGGAACCTGAGTTTAAATTCTGTCTCTATCACTTGCTGCCTATGTGACATTATGCAAGTTCCTTAACCCCTGAGTTTCACTTGACTGCCCCATAAAATAGGGACAATGATGTCTGTAGTACTTATCTATCTCAAAGGGGTATTGTAGAGCTCACATAAGATAAGGTACATACAGTGTTTTGTGAAAATCTGAGCTCTAGATAGTGTCCCAAAAATATTAGGGCAGTTTTTAGCTTTTATAGATTATATTCAATGAAATTTTTACATTTTACATTTAAGCTTTATAGCTTAAAATTGCTCTAAGACTTTTGGGACACCTTGTATATGGTTTAGCTATGACTGAAACACAGTTCATTCATCTTCAAAAGATACCATATGCCATTGTCTCACAAGAGTGTCCTGCTGACTACACTTTAAAGCTGCAGGGAATGTCACATGCTGAAGCATCTGGATTTAGAGTTAGCCTACCTCTACTTTGTGCAACTGGCCAAGTCTGGTACTTCTGCCACCTTTTGTCTTGGGATCACTCCAAAGCTTTTGTTTGAGTGGAGGTCCTGGACTGTCGCTGATTGCTGTGCAGATGATCCATCTGTCTCCTGCCACTATTTCCTAGCTGTCCATAACCCTGCTTCATTGTTCCATATTGTGCTTTGGAATGTCCTTGAAAGATGGTCTGGAAGGTCAGACTTTGGGTCCATCATCAGTACTAATGTCTACCATCTCTCCTGCCTAGGAAAGCAAGGAAAAATTCCCTTGGCAGCCGATCATCATCTTGGGGAAAAGCTCTTTTCAAATTAAGACACTTTCTTGCTAAAAAACTCTTATTGAAGTTAGCTGTGTTCAGTGCACCTAAAAGGAACTAAGAGGCTGTTTAGTAAAGCAGTGTCTAATTATAGGCATTTTATTTATTCATTCACTCATTTATTTAAGAAATTAGCTTGAATGAGTATTAAACATTTATATTACAGGGAGAGATTGATTTGGGCATCCTCTGTCTTTGGTCCAATGAGGGCAAAAGGTAAAGTTGAAATCTATTCTGTCCAACCAGTATTTTTCTGATAAATATTTAACAACTGGCTCTCCAAAAGCAGGACAGATTTTAAAGTTTAACCCATACTGTTTTAACATTTTCTCTATCACTTTCTTAAGTCTAGATAAAAAAACAAACAAATTAAAAAAAAAAACACCTCACAATGAATCAAATCCTGATTTGCAGCATTTGCTATTTTCCAGGTTAGAACATAATGAAAATGTAACAATAGTCTCTGAGCTAGTACAAGCTGACTCCAGGAGATCTTTGTAGAAATTTGTGTGACCGGAGATAATTTCTAGCAAACTAGGAAACTGAAAAAGGGACATTTAGTTAAGCCAATTGTAGACCTGATGGGTTCTATAAGAAGCGGTTTAGAACCCACTGAGTCAGGAAGGGCAGGTTGTACGCAGGGACCATCTCCTATTTGCTGAGCCAGTTGATAATTTTTTCAGAAATTAGTAAACTACAAACTAGGGCTTCATTAATTATTTTGTTGATTATCTATTCCATACACAAGGAATTGATGGAGAAAACATTAATAATATAGATTAAAATTAAAATGTGTGAGCCACACAATTAGAGAGCCAATCGTTAAGTATTTACCAGCACACACCCTTGGTCATATGTAAGCTCTTTAATCTGCAGGGTAACTGAGGGAATTTAGAACAAACCTCTCACTTTAATAGTCAACTTATTAAACCATAGTATATATTTCAAGAAGGGTGTAAATGCTTTCTTGCATTAGCTCATTGGGATATCTTAAAAAAAATTTTTTTTTTTTACTTAACAAAAGTACAAAAGCAAACAAACACACATTAAAAACAAAAAGTTTAATCTTACTTAGAAAACTCCTTAGCACCAAGTAAGGTAATAAAAAAATGAGAGTAATAAAGAAAGCTAAATGAATTTACAAATAATAAATAAGCGATGAATGTTTTTCCTTTGTATTACTTTCCAAGTCTGTTTGAAATTCTATAGAAGGCCATTTTTCACCTCCAAATCAGAAAGATGCCAGAACTGGCATTCCCCAGGGTTTTTATCAGGTCTCCATTTTCCCAGGAGACTAGAAACTGATAGCATTTAAATCTCCTCTCTCTCTCTCTCTCTCTCTCTCTCTCTCTCTCTCTCTCTCTCTCTCTCTCTCTCTCTCTCAGCACGTAGGTTGGGCTTTCATGTCTGATTTTAAAGCGAATGATTTGAAAAAGACAAAAAGCTTGTTTATTATTTTCAAGTTTATTCTCTAATATTTTTCTTTTGAATTGGTAGGTCCTAGAGATGGACCTGTCATGTTAATGGATGAGAGGAAGCAAAAGGAATTGTCTGAGATGACAGGCAGTCATTGGCTTCCTAACATCAGGCCACATGAGCTATGTCTTTCTTTCAAACTCATGACAACTAAATGTAGGTCATCATTAGCAACTCCAAGTATCAAGCTAGGTAAATCAGCATCCTCTGATTTTACAGACAAGAAACTGAGGTCCTTCCAGGTAAAATAACTTGCCCAAGATCACAGAGGTAATAAGAAGCAGACTCATTACCAAATCCTTTGATTATGGACTCAGCATTCTTTCCGTTAAAGCAAGAGCTAACCCAAGAGCCCAATGCTGTATTATCTCTGGTGCCATCTTGTCTTTCTTTTGCTATTTTCTACATGTTGTCACTGAGTCACAGTGGGTAGGAGAAGAAACAGAAGTCCTGGAAGTCAGCAAATATCTTAACTTTTGAAAAGGAGGAATAAGCAGAATCTGGAAAGTATCGACTAATGAATTTGATGACCACAGTCTTGAATGGATTTCTAAGTAGATAGTTTTGTGAGTCTCATTATGGGATTACTAATACCCAACTAGGCAGATGATTTTTGTTGTCAATGGGTCTTCTCAAAGAAATCTTTTTAATCCATTCCTGAGCTGTCCTAAATTCAATCTTTCCCTAATCCCTTATTTCTAGATGACCCCATGAGAAGACATATGGAATTCCTAGGCTAGCAGAGTAAATTGGTGTTAATGATTCACACGTAGCTTAATCAGATCTTGCTTTCTTAAACTATTGTCTTCCCAACAGGGATCAATGTCCACCATACCATTTTGAGAACTTGATTCCATCCAAACATTATATCCTTTTGTCTGGTTTCTTGTTTTTTCCTGTATTATGATCTGAAAAACTTATTAGTTCCATTTTAAAGAAGAATATCAATGTATTACAGGAAAGACAATACTTGTTTCTTGGACCTCAATTTCCTCATCTCTAAAATGAGGGGTTTGGACTAGATGACCTCTGAGTTTCTTTTCAGCTATTAACTTGTGATCCCATGATAAATGGCTCCCTTTGAAATGGGGGAAAATCCATGAAAATGTTTGCTTCAGGTTGGCTATCCTATCCCTCCCAGCTAAATAACAGTTATATTTGAGACTACTGTACTAACTCAATGAGAACTTGTAAAAACTATTTTAGGTACTAAAACTGAGGCTGGTCTTAGAAGTAGCTATAACAGTAATTTCCTATATTAGATTATTTAAGAGACCTAGATAGGTGTTCAAAAATGTCTCTTCAGCATGGCCTTTTAAAAAAAAATACTGTATTTTTCCCAATTACATCTAAAATGATTTTAAACATTTATTTTTTTTTAATATTTTGAGTTCCAAATTCTCTCCTCTGTCTACCTTCCCTTTTTTGATAAGGCAAGCAGTTTGCTATAGATTATAAATGTGTAGTGATGCAAAACATTTTGAAAAAACAACAACCTAAGAGGAAAAATAAAGAAAGCAAAAAAAAAAAAAAATGTGTACTTTGATCTGCATTCTGACTATATCAGTTCTATCTCTGGAGGCTGGATAACAATTTTTCATCATAAATCCTTTGGAATGTCTTGCATCATTGTATTGCTGAAAAATAGCTAAGTCATTCACAGTTGATCATTATATAATATTGTTACTTTGTACAATGTTCTCTTGGTTCTCCTCAATTCACTTTGCATCAGTTCATATAAATCCAAGTTTTGCTGAAACCATCCTGCTTGTCCTTCCTTATAGCACAGTAATATTCTATCACAATCATATGCCACAGCTTGTTCAGCTATTCCCCATTTGATGGGCATCCCCTCAATTTCCAGTTTTTTTCTGCCACAAAAAGAGCTACTATAAAAATTTTTGTACATTTAGGTCCTTTTCCTTTATTTATTGATTTTAAAAATCTCTTTGGTATACAGACCTAGTGGTGGTATTGCTGAGTCAAAGGGTATGCACAGTTTTATGATCCTTTCAGCAAAGTTCCAAAATTGCTCTCCAAAATTGTTGGATCAGTTCACAACTCCTCCAATACTGCATCAATGTCTCAGTTTTCCCATATTTTCTCCAACATTTATTACTTTTTTTCCTGTCATATTAGCCAATCTGATAGGTGTGAAATAATACCCCAGAGTTCTTTAAATTTATATTTCTCTAATCGTCATTTAGAGCATTTAAAAAATACAACATTGGTATTATTGACTGCTTTGGCATACTGCAAGAAATTCTGGTTCCTGAGAGACCCATTTGGGTTAATTTGTTGCCAAGACTTGTCAATTTTACCTTTATAACATCTCTTGAATGTTCTTTCCTCTGACAAGGCCACCAACCTGGTGCAAGCCCTCCTCACCTCATGCTTGGACTATTGCAATAGCCCTGCTCTTTGCCTGCCTGCCTCCAGTCTGTCCCTTCTCCAATCCATCCTCCATTCAGCTACCAAGGTACTCTCCCTAAAGCACAGATCTCACCATGTCATATCCCTTTTCCCCCTATTCTTCCCCCCTCTCCTACATGTCCACTAAATAAACTCTTGTGGATCTCTATCATCTCCAGGATCAAATATAAAATACTCTATTTGGCACTCAGAACCCCTCATAACCTGCTTCCCCCAACCTCTACCTTTCTCCCCTCCTTCCCCCATTCCCACATCTTCTGTGAATCCGACACTGATCTCCTTGCTTTCTTCAAACACATTCCATCTCCAGACATTTTCACCAGCTGACCCCCATGCTTGGAATGCTTTCCTTCCTCATTTCCCACTCCTGACTTTCCTAGATTCCTTCAAGTGCCTGCTAAAATCCCACCTTCTCCAGGAAGCCTTTCCCATTCCCCCTTAATTCTAGTGTCTTCCCTGTTTACAACTTCTAGTTTAATCTGTATATAACTTGTTTGTACATAGTTGTATGTATGCTATCTTCTGCATTGCAGTGGGAGCCTCCTGAGGACAGAGACTGTCATTTATCTTCCTTTGTAGTTCCAGCACTTATGACAGTCCCTGACATGTAGTAGGTACTTATTAAATGTTTATTAATGTACTGTTTTCTTTTAAAGTAAATATGAATGGAAGGGTTAAGACCATGTGAGTCATTAACACCAAATGTGTTTGCTGAATCAGATTGCTTTCCTCTAATCCCCAAGGAAGCTATACTGAAGGAAAGTAGCAGAGGTGGGGCAGGCAGGGATTCTTAAGACTCCTCTCCAGAGGAGATCTGATATCAAGTGGGTGTGAGAGAGGCCAAGAGCCAGGTATTTGGAGAACACCTGGGGAATAAGTCAGTTGCGTTAGCTGGAGAGAAAGGGGGTTGAGACTCTTGGGAATGATCTGATGGGTGCCTGAGGGTTAACTGGGAAAACAGTAAGTAGAGACAGTAAGCCAGATTTCTTCGAAATTCTAAGAAATTTAGAATATGAGGATGCCACTGAAATAATGATCCAAGAAAACTGATAAAAGTAAGGTCAAATCCAATACAAGAAAGGCAAAGTGTGGGAGAAGCCCCAATTAGTTGAAGTGATGCTGTACTATTACTAACTTTGCTTGAGAATATGTTGATAATTCCTCTCAATTCATGAAATACAGAGCCCAAGCATATCATTTAAAAGTCAGCACACAGAGATGGAGACCTAGAATCATCCCTCCTCCTAAGAGGCCTCCTAGACCTGAGGCTTACTGGGGAAACATGCAGTAGGATGTTTTGTTTTGTTTTGCTTTGTTTTTTACCAGTACTGAGGCTTCCTTTTGGCTTACAAATACAAATACAATCTCCCTCCCAGCCGATGATGTAGCAGCGTTATAACTAGCATTAAAGTGTTAGCCCCATCACAACTTTGAGATCAGAACCCAAGAAACATTTCTTAAGCACCAAACATGTACATGCCACTGGAGTAGGGACTAGGGATGCAGAGACAAAATGAAAAGTAGTCCTTGCCCTCAAGGATGATTATGAAACTTATTATGAAGAAGTGAACGTTGAGTAAGACAATGAAAAAGATTATTTGCATCGAGGAAGTGAAACTTGAACCTAAAAGTTGATGGCGTTTAGAAACTGGATGTATGGAAAGAAACAGACAAAATGGTCTTCCATCCCTATAACTATGGAAATTTCTCTCTCCAAAGTCACCAGTGACCTTACTGTCAAATTTGAGCTGTACTCCTTCCATTTTACAGATAAGGAAATTGGACTCTAAGAGGTTCTGTGATTTGTCCATGGTCACACAGCAGTGGTGAAGCCTTGACTCAAATACAAACCTTTTACCCAAATCAGGGGTTTTAGGAAGGATTGTATATTAGTCTCTGGAAAATTTCACTGCCCGTCTGGGTCAGAAGGCCAGGGCTTGTGGCTCAGTTCTACCATTTACTCTGTGATTATGGACAAGTCACTTAACCTATTAGTATTCAGTTTCCTAATATTTAAAATAAAGAGTTTAGATTGAGTGTTTGCTAAAATTCTTCCCACTTCTAATAATGATCTATGATTTTTTTAGTCCAGGGTTCTTTCTCTCTCCTGGTCAAATCTAGATTCAGTCTTACATTCAAAGCTATTGTCTGTCCTCAACCTGCTCATCAGTCCTTTATTTGCTATTTACCTCATCCGACTTTATAGGCAGTTAAGCTAATAGTATTTAGTATATTTTTAAGAGGTCTTATTACTCTTTCCACTGTTATGCCATTGAATGTGTCCTTTTTTTCTGCTAAACCCTTTATCAATCCTTAAACATACTTCCCCTCTTCCCAGATTCTGCTTAGGATTGTACTGTTTTGAGGAATTCTTCCCATGCCTTCCCTATCTCACAGCTCTGCTTGGAGCTTACTCAAGCAGCATGATTTTGGTTTGTATGTTATTGCATCCTTAGTGTGTTCAATTAACATCCCAGTCCATCAACAGTTTATGTCTGCCATTTGACAAGTACCATCCCCTATGCATTAGGAAGGTTCTGGAGAAGCAATCTTGACTTATTGGTGCTGCTGCTGCATGGGTATTTCCTCTTCCCTCCTCCCCTTCCCCACATAGTTTATAGACTTCCTGAAGGTATGGAGCACCTTTTATATGACTCCATATCCCCTCATTGTACTTAATATACAGTGCTTTGCACACAGTGACTCTTAGTAAAGGTATTGATTGACAACTGTCCTGTGCTCAATTTCCACCATATTAAAAGAGGGAAAAAATGGTGGGCTATGTGGAAAGAAAAGGGAATGTTCTAATTTTTTCTGTCCCATGTTAAGTGAGAAGGTTAATTTTGACTTGGGTTCAGATTAAGGAATTCTGATGAGCTAAGCTTTGTTAAATAGAGGAGGCTCCATACCAAGGAAGGATTAAAAATTATGTTTCCCATAAATAATGTTGAATATACAAATATATTAACTATAAGACCCAGAGTTGGTTTATAACTGGATGCTACTCACTTTCTCTCTAATGAAGGGGTCTTCTCAGCTCTGTGTTCATGCCTATTAAGACTCCTTAAAAGAAAGGCCCATGCCCAATTCATCTTAAATTGTGTATTTATAAAAATATACATAATAATACAGAAGGAGAGAAGTGAGCACAGTGTCTGGCACATAGTAAGAACTTAATAAATGTTCATTGATGGAGGAAGAAGGAGGAAAGAAGAAAATGGTCCAGTTGAGAGAAAGAGAGGGAGAGATAAGAGTAGAAGTATATTGGGAGGTAATGAAAGGCAGAGAAATGAGAGCAGAATTCCAAGAGAATTAAAGAAATTCCAAACTCAGAATAGTGTGAGACCTCTCAGATACATTTTGCCTCAGATCCAGATTCTCTTTTTGTTTGAGTAATGTAACTCTAACACATTTGTTAAAGTGCCTAGCTAGATATTAAGATGAGAGAATAAAAAAGTTCATGAGTCATGGCATGTTACTCAGCTGACTGACGAGTCTAGCAGCTTGGGATAATATCATAAAGTTTGTATAATTTGGTTAAAGAGTTGGCCCAGATAGAATGGAAGCCACAGAAATCTCATGTGTTTACATCCATAAAATGAGGATATTGAACTTGATAACTTGGTACAACAAGAAGAGCTCAAGCTATGGAGTCAGAGGACCTGGTTCCATTCCCATCTTTGATAACATGTTATCCATGTTACATTGTACAAATCACCTGACTTCCATGGGTCTCAGTTTCCTCAGTTGTAAAATAAAAAAATGGACAAGATGACCTCTGAGGTTTCTTCTAGTTCAAAGTCTATAATCCTATAATACCCAGGCCCTTATCTTTTGCATCTATGTGGGACCAGCCTTGCTTAAAGAGGAGGACTTCTAGTGTAGCCCCTTTTCACAGTGTGTGTGTGTGTGTGTGAGAGAGAGAGAGAGAGAGAGGGAGAGAGAGAGAAGAGAGAGAGAGAGAGAGAGAGAGAGAGAGAGAGAGAGAGAGAGAGAGAAAGAAAGAGAGACAGAGAGAGAAAGAGACAGAGAGACAGAGAGAGAGAGAGAGAGAGAGAGAGAGAGAGAGAGAGAGAGAGAGACAGAGACACAGAGACAGAGAAAGAGACAGAGAAGATCCGCTATGGTATAGTAGAAAGAGCTCTGGATTTGGGGTTAGGAGACTTGGATTCAGATCTTGGGTGTTGCTACATATTGCCTATGTGAGCTAGAATAAATCATTTCATTTTTGTGTCTCAGTTTCTTTATTTGTGAGAGGATGAAACTGGATTGGATGACATTTATGATACCTTCCAGTCCCAAATACTGTAAGGAGCTACTTCTCCTTTCTCCAAAGTTTGAGATACTTTGGGGATTCTATGGCATTACTTCAGCTAGTATCAGTGGCAAAGTGTCAGTCTTCATCATCCTCATGTTTACCATCATCATCAAATTCCTGAGTGGGAAAGGATACTGAAGTCTTTGAGCAGAGTGAGAGAGAGGTCACACAGCTTTCAGGCTCTTCCTCCTGGAAATTTTGAAAAACTACAGATTATGGGCATAGATACTGCCTCCAGATTGGATATCTGCTATGTCCTTAAAGATGGCTCAGTAAATTCACATCTAATGGTTGGAGATCATTATGAAACAGAAGTTTTTCTAAGTGTAGTTGCACAGGGTAAGTAGGACAACAAAGGTTAAATTAAATGATTTTGATACTATTGCAGTCAACCTGTGATTATCAAGGCAGAGATTCTGCTTTATGTTGCTTATCTATGATAAATTTTTGATAACAAGACTCACTTTCCAAACAAAAAAAGGCAGAGCAAACTTTCCCTTTTGTTAGGTGTTTCAAGGAATGAAAACTGATTTTATTAATAGTGTTATGGAAATCCTTGTTTTATTTCTTAAGTTTGGAGGAAAAAGAATAAAAATTTAAAAATCAGATAAAAAACAGAATAAGAGATAAACCAGCCTGAAAAAATAATAACAATAAACAGTAGAAAATAATAAACAAGAATAGCAAGAATTATGAAAATAATACCCACTATATGATTTTTAATTACTAGTTGTAGATGACTATACCACTACTTTAATCCATTTGTGACAATAACTCATTGTTACTTGAACCTGGACTATAGCAGAAAGGAACCTTAGAGTTCATCCACACCAAGCTCTCATTTTGCAGAAGAAGAAACCAAGATCAAGAGAAGTTAAATGACTTGCTTAAAATCACACAGGTAATAAGCACAGCTGAAGTTTGAATCCATGTTCTTGGACGTCCAGTTCAAGACACTTTCCACTGCGCCTTGTTAAATTGTGTGTGTGTGTGTGTGTGTGTGTATTTTCCATTTTCAAGGATCTCAAAGCATCATTTTATTTTATCAATTCCACTTCACCCCTATCCAAAAACTCCAGGTGAGGAAATTTCCTTCCAATGATGTAATTGACAGTTATTCTACAATTTTTAGTCTTAGAGTTGCTAAAGCATTCAAAAGTTAAGTGAATTGCCCTGGGTCACACAGCTTGAATTTAGTTAGAACCAGAACCTACATCTTCCTAACTTTGAGGCCAGTTCTCTATTCACTATAGGTTGATGCCTCTCCTTCAAAATCTCTATAGATGTTATGTTAATTATTCTGTTTCCTTGTTAAATACATAAAATATTGTACATTTAAGCAACTTGAGTTTAAAGACTTGGAAGTTACACTTGACTAACAACAGTTTCTCTCAAACAATTTGCCATTTCTGTAACTGTTAAAATCAGCAATTATGCTGGTAAAAAATGTTTAACAACCATCTCTCTGAAGAAAAAAAAATACACAAGACATTCTTTTATGTCTAATCTACAGTATTAACATTTTCTCCATCCCTTTCTTAAGTTAAGACAATCAATAAAAAAATAAATAAACCAAACTCTAATTTGTAGCATTTGCCATTTTCCAAGGTGTAAATGTTCATAATGAAAATTTATCAATATGCTCTTGAGAGCCAGTCTGAGCTGGTTCTAGCAAACCATTTGCTAGATTTCTCTATTATCTATAAGGAATGATAAAGTAATTAATTATAATGTTTCTGGATAATCTCCATTACTAGTTATTTATTTACCTAAAAAGGGAATGGGGCACAGGAGAAATGAGTCTCATGGGAGATGGGTTGAGAATGATGTGGACCATTTCAAACTATTTAGTACTGAATAGGTGGTACTTAGTTTTTAAGGGCAGTAGGTATATGGTAGTATGAAGGGAAGTGAGGAGAAGGAGCCTAGGGGGGTGATGATGGAGCATAGGGAGCCTAGAAAGTTGGATAAGGAACTTCGTCTATTTCTCCACAGTGCCCAGGATTGGTCCATGAGTGGTAGAAGGGTGAACAGGAAGGCCAGAAATAATTTTGGCCTCTACCAGATCATTATGCTCTTAGATCTTGACAGTTTTGAATTGTTGCAGAAACAAACTTATCATGTTTCAAACACATGCTTACTGTCACAGAATAATAATATTTTTATAATGCAATTGGGTAATCATTTATTATTGAATAAGTATTGGCTTAAGTTATCAATAAAGAATTTTTAGCATCAACCCTTGGAATCATCATCACAAGCCCCATAAGGGTTTATGAACTACTAAATGGGAACCACCAAAAAATCAAGCTTGTTTTTTTTAAACTTCCAGAAATTCACAGTGCCTTTATATATTTTATTAAAAATCACAGGGTTTTGATCATGCAGTAAAGTGCTAGAAGCCAGAAGTAGCCTTAACACAGGTTACAGGCCTGGTATCTCGTCTCACACACCAGTCCCAGCTCTTCCAAGTTTGGAGCAATTTCCTTGGAGTCTTAGAATAGAAGTTTTTTCCTCTTCCAAATAGTCATTTTTTTTTACCTGAACCCTTGGGGCAGTGCTAAAAGCCTCCAGCTATCATGAAGGTGTCTATAGAGGTTGTTTAGTTCACCTTGGATAGTTTCTCTCTGTTTCTGTTAGTCCGTCTGTCTCTTTATACATATATATGGTGGGAAAATAATTACAAGTAGTCCTTCAAATACTGGAAGGTCGCCATCATGTCTCCTTAATCCTTTTCTTCATGTTAAACACGACATTTCCTTCAATCCATCTATATATGTTCATCCTAAAATGTAACACCTAGAATTGAGCACAACACTCTAGGTAGTCTAAACAGGGTTTCCATTCATTAGGTCTAGGCTCTCAAGAGAGGTAACCAGAAACTTTAGGGTTAAAGTCCTTGTCTCTGATGTGAATTGACTCTGTGACACAGGGCAGGTCACAACCTCCTCATATCCCAGACATTTTTCTAAGAATGAGCATTGCAAAAGAGATGCTGATCCGCATTGATATAAATTCCTTACCATGAGCTCCCTAGACAGATGAGTACACAGGGCTGGTTTAAAAATAAAAAAAACCAACAGCCTCCATTTCTAGCTTTTTGGGCAGCCAATGTTCACTTAGCTCTTATGACACTTACAGTTTACTGAAACACCCATGTTCTTTTCACATTAATTGTTGTATATCATGTTTCCCTCCTCTTGTATTTATAACATTAATATTTTTTAAACCTTCGTATATAGGGTTTCATATTTATCCCTATTAAATATCACATTGTTAGATTTGACTCATTGGCCTAGGCTGCTGAGGTTTTTTGTGGAGGGCTCCTTTTTCATTGAGTATATTAGCTTTTCCACCTTTGTGTTTTCCACAGATCTGATAAGTTTACAATCCATGTCTTAATTCCAATCATCAATAAAAATATTGAATGTTTTAAGGGATCTGGGCCAGACTTCTGGATCAGAAGTCTAAATATTAGGACCAGAGGTCTGTAATTAACTTTCCTGTGGCTGACCACAAGGTATCCAGAAACTTCCAGAAATTATTTATGAGTACAATCTTAACATGTGGTATTGCTGTTTCCTCCATGACTTATAAATACCTTGAGATGAATAACTATATATTCTGCTTTTTAATAATTCCTCATGACATTGAGAATAATGTTTTCTTCAGGGTACTCCAAAGATAAATGCGTGTGTGTGTGTGTGTGTGTGTGTGTGTGTGTGTATACATACATACATACATACAAATATAGGGAAGTTAGGGGGACTCGGTGCTGGGCCTGGAGTCAAGAAGACTTTGAATTCAAATATGGCCTTAGATATTTACTAGCTGTATGACCCTGGTCAAGTTCCTTAATCCTGCTTGACTTAGTTTCCTTAACTGTAAAATGAGCTGCAGAAAGAAATGGCAAACCACATCAGAATCTTTGCCTAGACTCTCTGAGCTGAGACTGTCTCTGTTTTCCTTCCTGGATACTCAAAAATGTGCACGAGTAAGCCTGAGGCAGGAGACAATTTGGATGCCATGGTCGAGATGTGCTCAAAGGGTAGTTCCATAGTTCCTAGCTACCTTAAGCAAAGAATTGGCCGAGTTTATCTACTGTGCTTCTAATATGCACAGAACATTTAACTCATCTTCCAAATGATAACCCTTTAAATATTTTGAGGATTTGAACCCCTCCCCTCTCCCTTCCCCTCTTCCCTCTCCTTCCCTCCTGTCTCCACTTCTGGATTCACAAAAAATTGGTAATGACTGAACAAAAAAAATACATGTATACATACATACATACACAGATGTTGTTATAACATATGTTGTTATTGATGCTTCATAACCCCAGGAGTCATAGCACACCAACACCATTCATGGAGTTTTCTTGGCGAAGCTACTGGAGTAGGTTGACATTTCCTTTTCCAGTGGATTAAGTCAAACAGAAGTTAGGTGACTCACTCAAGGTCACACAGCTAGTGTCTGAGGCTAGATTTGAACTCAGGTCTTCCTGACTCCAGGCTCAGCACTCTATTCACTGAGCCACATAGCTTATATAATTTTGTATACACATAGATGTGTATGTGTACCTATACACATACATGCACACATATATAGTATACTATAGTGAATTAATTGCTATTTTTAAAAAAATCACCACTGAAACTCTAGGAGAGTCAGTATTATCAAATTAGGAGTCATAAGGGAATATTGTATCATGGTAGCTTTTTCAAAAAGCATCTTAGATGTTCAAAGAATTTTTATTGGAACTGTTCACTCTTTTTTAGCTAGGATAATTAAATAGCATACATATATGTACAAAAACCCAGAAATTTGACTTTGCCTCTCAGACAGTTCAAAGGGTAAAGAGTCTGAAACTTGTCTAACTAGCCTGTCACTCAGCAGTATACACAATCCATATGGCAGTACCTGTAGGTCCTCAAAACAGTCATATCTCCGAGTCAAAGTTAGGTGGTTCTCCAGAAACAAACAATGGGAGGTTTGTGGTTGCTAGGTTATCCCCTAGGAAAGCTCAATGCTAACAGAGGCAGAGGTTGTGACAACATTTGGATCAAAGTAATATAAGTAGAAACTATAACATTTTTCTCTCTCTGGAGAATACCAATGCCAGATTAAAATGGTAAGTCTACATTCCTGACTTTTTATGTAAGGCTAGAGATAGGCAAGCATTATCTTACAAAAGAAGAGTATCCAAGGGGAGGTGTGCTCGTCCAACCCTGGTATTTGAGCTGTAATGACTTCAGGATGGGGAACTCTGAAATAGCCCCCTCTCTCTACTGAGATTGCCCAAGAGCCATGGCCATGAGCAATTGGGAGGGCCTACCTCATCCCAAAAGAAGGGACTTAGTGAACCCCTAGACTGGGATCTACAGGAAACCAGAGGAATGACAAGCACCATCTTCTGGGATTTGTGAAAAAGTGAAATATGTAGGAAGTGTGAAGTGTACCAAGACCCTTGCCTGGGGTGGTCATAAGGGACTGAGGTTATATGGGTATCAGTCCAAGACCCATTCATTGACAGTCACATTTTTCTAGGAGCTATGAAAAGAATCTGTTTCTTTTCTTTGACCTATAAACAAGTTTTTTCTTCTTTAAGTTTTGTTTGACAACTGTGAGGTGGTGGCAACACACTGGGTGGTGTTATGTGGTGAATTTCCTAGATTTTCTGTGTGGGGACAAGTCAGGGAAGTGACAGTCCTCCAAAGTACCCTTTGTGTGAGAGACTCTCACACAAAGTTTCCACTAATAAAATGATAAAATGATTTGGGGGACACTTCAATCCAGTGAAGACTTAAAGGAAATAGGAAGAGAGAGACTTGATTAATTTAATGTCATTGTTTCTGGATCTGTATATATCTCTAAATCCCTTTTAGCCGTTGTTGTTCAAGTCATTTCAATTGCGCCTGACTCTTCATGATCCCATTTGGGGTTTTCAGGACAAAGATACAGGAGTGGTTTGCTATTTCCTTCTTCAGCTCATTTACAGATAAGGAAATTCAGGCAAACAAGGTTAAATGACTTGCCCAGGGTCATACAGCTAGTAAGTATTGAGGTCAGATTTGAACTCAGGTCTTCCTCATTCTAGGTCTGGCAATCTTTCTACTATATTACCCATGTCCAAATCCTATAATCTACTGTGGGAGAATGACTAATTTCACCCTACAAATAATTTGGTAGAATTCAAGCCTCTTTCATTCTCTGTCTCACAAATAAAAGTTACATAGGTTCTTGTTAAAAATCTAGATAGAGGAGTAAAAGCTTTCATATTGGGCTTCATTTAATATTCATAGACCTGGAATGAGAAATATACCAGGTCTTACCCATGGTAATTTTGTGTTCACATCCCCAATCCTCAGACCAACCCCCAGCTCTCTGATCTCCCGTGAATCATTTCTGTATGCTTCATGGATTGGCCCTTGGTACCCTTTTAGGCTTCTCACTTTTACAATTTCTTTTTGCCAACTTTGCTTCTCAAAATCAAAGGACTCAGGGTATAGTATATTGACTTGTCTTTGAAACATAGAAAATGCATCAGTGTAATAGTATGCCACTGTCTCCTGGAAATTCAGAGTATTTCCCTTTTCTGGCATTTCACGCAATACTTTTCTCCACCAGACAACATTATGCAGTGTCATGTTAGATTAAGATACAGAATGTCAGACTTCCTTCAAGGAATACTAAAGAGAACATAACATAATCTAGAATGATAATCCTGGGGAAAAGCAGTGAGTGGTAAGAGATATGGAGCTGGACTTAAGAATCCAAAAATGTTGTTGGTTTCAATTATTTCACTATCACTCATCAACTGAACCATTTTGAGCAAGTCACTTCCTCTCTTGAGACTAAGAGTTTACATTCTATGAAATGGGGATAATAATACTAGCTTTACTACCATTGGTTTTGTTGGAAAGGAAGCACTCAGCAAACCATCAAATAATGTTGTGATATATGCCAAAAGCATATATCTCAAAGCATTCCTAAAAGTCCAATCAATCAACAGACTGAGAGCCTATTATGGGTAAAGAATCACAACCCTAAACCAATGTTATAATTTATGAGAGCCTTGATGTCCTCAACACCTAACATAGCCTAGTATTTATAACCTCCTCTCCCAGGAAAAATTCACATCCATATACCAGATGTTCACCAAGCTGCTTAAAAATTCTGAGTTTTAGCTCTATTTGGAGATGCATACTGTATTCTTTATGTATATGGATATATATACATACATATATATGTGTATATGACACCATGTTGTTCAAATGCCAAACATATGCCTACCAAAAAGACTATTTTATGGAGAATTCACTCAGGGCAGTGCTTAACATGGTGGTCAGAAAAAGTGATACAAAGATACTTTGAAGGTCTCTCTGTTAATGACTTTGGAATTGATTGTGTGACATGGGAGACACTGGCACAGGAACTTTCAGCATGGCATACCCTCATCAGAGAAGGTGCTGTGCTCAATGAGCAAAGAAGAATTGAGGTAACTCAAGGGAAATGCAAGATACACAAATTTAGAGAATCCACCCCACATATTCATATGAACTATTTGTGCCCTACTTGTGGTAGAGCATTCCAAGCTTGTATTGATCGATCAGTCACAGCTGGACACACTGTAACTTGACTCTAAAACAGTGATGTCATTTTGGTTATCTGAGAACGGACAGCCATGATGTATATATACATAACACACATGTGTGTACATACATACATAGTTGTATGTGCATACATGTGTGTATCCCCAACATAATTCATCCTCCAACCAATTATTTTTGGCAGAATCTGAACCTTTCTGTATTATATTTCCAATCCATAATGATAGTATTAGAATTCAGTGGTGAAAGATCTGATGGAGATTATTCTGGTCATTATTATAGTATATTTGCTTTGCTGGTATTCTGATGGCCCATAGAATCAATTTATGTCTTGCTATAATATGAGTCAAAGTGAAATCTCATGGGAATTGTATGGGAAAGAAGAGCTATCATTCTTGCATGCTTCTAACAGAAATCATTCTGTATTACCATTCTTCATTCAGCAGGTATTTAGAGGCATAGAAGGCAAGATAGTAAAAGCTTGGGGGAAAAATGTCAGACTTTATTATTACCCCCAAAAAAAAGTTAATTAAAAGAATACCAATAACTATTGATCTGTGCATTTAATTTTCCATTTATATCATCTCATTATGAGAATAATCTATATATTCATTGAAAGCATCCATGATGAATGTATGAGGGGGGACAGGCAGACTTTCACAGATGGTATTCCATAGTAGACTACATTTCTAGCCACAAAATCTTCTGTTCGGTATTCAGAGACCTTTATAACCTGTTTCATCCCTACATTTCCAGTCTTTTACCATACACCCTTTTTTATACTCTGAGATTCAAAGACACTGGCCTCTTTATCTTTTCTTGATCAACACACTACATGTCCAGACTCTATGTATTTTCACTGGTTTCTGCCATGCTTAGAAAGCTCTTCCTCTTCCTTTGCATGTCCTGGCTTCCCTAGTTTCCTTCCAGCTTCTCCAGGAAATCTTTCATGATCTCCCTTAATTCTAATGTTTTCCTTCTGTTGATTGCTTCAAATTTACCTAGTACATATCTTGTTTATACGTAGTTATTTTGTGTTGTCTCCCCCTTTAAACAGTGAGCCCCGGAGGCAACGACTGTCTTATACCTTTCTTGGTATCCCCAGCACGTATCGGCACTCAGTAAGTTTTTATTGACTGACAATTGACTACATGGCATAAAGAATGCAACATCCTACTCTGCTTATCATTTGTTGACTACTTAAAAAAACCTTTTAATTCAGCAGAGCAAAACTTTGCCCTTATTAAAGGCTTTTCCCAAATAAGGCATCTCTCATATATATGTCAAAATCTTATAAAATTCTTTGAAATCTTTGTTCAGTGACTATAATTATTAATACCATATAAAAAATAAAACCAGAAGATGCTTGCCAAAGGTCTTTGTTACTGTCATGGGGTAGGCTGAACACAAAGTTCAAAGGGAAGAGGGATTCGCTATAGATGGTTGTAGTCATCAGATGCTCCTATTTGTGAAAGACAATGTGCTGATTGCACTAAATGCTGAAACATTATAGAACTTCCTAAAAAATTTTCAGGATCACTTAGAAGATTTTGGGTTAATTACTCACAGATAAAAAACCAAGTGAATAAAGAATCTCTGTTGCCTTGATCAGTGGTATCAAGCACACAACCTGTGAGCCACTCATTCCTGAGTGAGACTGAACCAGATTAAAATGTGACTGGAAAATATTTAACAAAATAAGAAGATAATAAAACACAAATAATAGTATATTTTAAATCTAAGTCAATATGTGGCTGCAGGGATCCTTATGTACAGATTAATGGCCCCCATTTATGATTGAGTATGACACTGTTGACCCATGAAGTTGGATGTGTAATCCATAGCACACCTCCATCAATAGATCTATCTCTTGAACTGATATTGCAAATGAACAATGATCTGAGCCCAGAAATAAAGAGGGAGAGAAGAAGAGACTGAATTGCCTTTTGTAACTCAAAAGATATTTTTTAATGATCACAAGCTTCTTTCTCTAAAACAAAAGCCCATCTTTTTAATAACTATTCTCTTCCAGTGATATTGAATGGCTAAAAGTTAAGAAACATGATATATAATTGGAGTTAGGGATCACGCAAAGAACCATTGAAAGATGTGTGGTAGGAATGAGCAGGCTGTAATACCTTATAAATAAATGAGACTATGTAGGAGAAGCATGGCACATAGCTGGCTAGCTAGATGATAGGTAATAATAGATAGATGGATAATAAATAATGGAAGCATCTATTAAACATTAGGATAACACATATAGGAAAAAAGAAAGAAACCAGC
The DNA here is from genome assembly GCA_023548195.1 of Bettongia penicillata ogilbyi. Taxonomy (NCBI): domain Eukaryota; kingdom Metazoa; phylum Chordata; class Mammalia; order Diprotodontia; family Potoroidae; genus Bettongia; species Bettongia penicillata. Next base: position 19,438,033 of record JAJHZJ010000314.1, on the reverse strand, counting down.
TCCCTTCAAGGTTAATTTTAATGGAGACAACATATAAAAGGGTTCTGAAAAGGGTGGGGGCCAAGGTGGGAGGGGGGAGCTACTCACATAGCAAGGTATCAAGGTTAAGGTCTGAAGAGCCAGGAGCAGAATGGGGAGGGAAGTGAGCATAACTGGCCTGAGTACTTTTTCAAATGATAGCTCCAGGCAAGAACTCATCCATCAGGAGAGATAGCCCAGGGCCTGGCACATCTTTAGGGTAAGAAAGCAGTTGGGATGGTTGCAGAAAAACCCAAAGATTCAGGAGCCAAGTTGGCAAAGAAAAGAGCATGGGTGGCAAATGTTATCATCAAAATATAAAAAAAAATTAAAAAATAATGAGTGAAAAAATGACAGGCAAGTCACATAGCAAAAAGACAGGTCACACAATCCGTTGGTATTCACGTGGTGTCAGAAGAATGAAAGTCACCCAGAGAGTTGAGTGGATCTGCTATTGTGGATTTATGGTAGACTACATATCAACCACTCAGCATGGCCAGGCGTGAGTGAGCTGTGAATCACATTGCTGGACTCACACTGATGGGACCATAGAGCCATCAGAGCATTGGTATATTAGAGAACTGAGTTGGGCATTTGAGAAAGACAAAAAAGGGAATTCAATCAGAATTCCTTCCCTCTAAGAGCTTATAGTCTAACTGAGGATATAAGACAAGAACATTTGACACAATTAGATGACCACATAAAACATTAATGATTAAATACCTAAATGGGTGATCTGAAAAATAAATTGATAGGCTAGGAATTTGAAGAAAAGGGAGATAACCAAGTTAGAATGACTGGAGAAGGTTTTATACAGGAGGTGGACTTTGATATTGAGAAAGGGGGAAAGAGGAGGGCGCAGGAATTGTTTCATTCTTTGTACTTTTTATCCTTAGTACCTAGCACAGTGCCTGGAACATTGTCAGAGCTTAATAAATATTTGATTTATTGATGGGGAAATGAAAACAGCAAAGATTTGGAAAATAGAATTGGCATGAAGTGTTCAAGAGACAATTAAGAGAGCATGCTCTCTTTCTGCAGCTCATTTTGGAGAGTATGGTTAGTAGGGAGAGGTAGGAAGATTGGGTCGGATTATGAATGCTAAAGTGTAAAAATTCTAACTTATTCTGTACATAATGAGAAATCTTTAAAAGCTTTGGAAGAGAAGTATGGTAATAGAGGGATTTTAGTTAGAGTGGTCATTTTATATAGGTGTAACATGGAGACTTGGAGGCAGGGAAACCAGTGAAGAAGTTATTTTAATAGGCATGGAACTAACAAGGTGTCAGGGAAGAGAACCATCATGAAAGGATAAGTGACAGTCATTTCAGGATATAGGGAATAAGGAAGGAGGAGTTAATTCCAGGTTTCAAGGCTTAAAGACTGAGAAAATGGCACCGTTGATGGAAAATGGAGTGGATTTTAAGGGAAACTGATTTTTTAAAAAAATAAACATGTTAGATTTTAGACATTGCAGGTTTAAGATGATGGTGAGATAGTCAAGTAAAAGTTTCTCCTAGGCATGTGAATTGGATGGATACTGATATGTATATTGACCCAGATAGTGCTTATCTCTTTGTCAATTTTGAAGTAGGTCTTACTCTGCATTTTGTCTTCTGAGAACTTTCAGGGATCACTTCAGCCTGTCTCTGTCTATCTTTTACTCTCCAGGGACTAAAAGCTCAGCAGGAGAGATAGGAGCTCAGTTACCCTAGAATAGACACTGTGACGGTGATGGTATTTGCAAAGTGGGCTCATGGAGAGAGTAATAAATGTACTTCAAAGTCTTGATTTGCTTTTTCTGTAACTTGATTAAAGCCTGTGGAATGTGTTTGACAACTTTGAAGGTACCGTTGGAGCAGTATATCTTGCAGAGACACAGCAAAGATTTTAGAAGGATTTTTAAAAAACATATAATTACAGTCCTTAGCAAAATTAAAACACCAGAGTGGTTGAAATATACTCACAATTATTGTGCCTGACCTTTTCCACTGAGTAATCCTACTTTGATTCAGCATCCCTTATTCATGGCAAATAAATTTCATTGGAATGGTCAAAGAGGGGCTATTGATAACAACAGGACGCTATATTGCGGGTCGAAATGAAGACAATATGTTCTAGCCTGGTGGAAAAAAAGGTCATCTGGTTCTGCATTTGGTGTTCTTCAATATAGCTCCGTGTCATGCATGTTGATCAGTAAATATCTTTATAAAGGAGGAGGAAGGGAGGAGTGTTAACTGTGGTGGAAGTGGAATCAGCCAACCATATTGGTACAAATCCATTAGAGATAGGTGAGTTGGTGTGAATAACTGACCCAAGGTAAGCCTGTTCAGTACAATGAAACTTCCTTTAAACTGTCCATCCATAATCAAGAGGCACCTGGGGTCCTATGGCTGACCCCTGGCTGCTAGGGCATCTCCCTTCAACTGCTCCCAAAGATCCTGAAGAATACCCTTCCTGGGAGCTCTTCCTAATTCTTTGATTCCCTCAAAACTACTTGACTTTTATCTCATTCTCTCAGAAAATTGCACTTGACTGGGAGACAGGAAATGGAATCTTAGGCTAATAACTGAAAGAGTGAAGCAAAGTCAAGCAGCAAAGGATAAATACAACAATAATATGGTAAAACTCAGGGTGAAATAAAACTGGGGGGCAATGTTAGGAACCCCTTCCCATCTGCATCTCCCCAAAATCTTTGTTTTTGAAGTGATATTTGGGATGTGAAGATCAAAGCAAAGAGAGAAGTTGTACTTCAAGCGGATGAGAAGTTGATGGGAAAAAACGGGCAGACACATTCAATGTATCTTGGTTTATCCTTTGTCAGCTAAGGAGTGTTCCTAGATCTTCAAACTTGGAAGGTTAGGACAAAAAAAGAAAGGTCAACAAGAAGGTAAAATACAAGATAAGTGAGAAGATAGTGAGAATGAATTCAACTGCTCTAAATGAGTTCAAGTCCTCAGGTCCAGATGAACCACCCCAGAGTACTAAGGGAAAGCAAACAAAGAAACAAAGCCAAATTCAAAAATGGTAATCCTGTTGAACCACTGTCAGGCATCTTTGAGAAATCATGGAGAATAAGAGAGATATCCTAAGACTGGAGACATGCAAATGTTGGACAGATTTTTCCAAAAAGGGAAGAGGATAGTATCTTCACACTTTACACTGGTGAGTTTGGTTCTGATTCCTGGATAAATTATAGAATTTATTATTAAAGGGATTGTTTATAGACATTTAGAGAATAGCATTAACTAGAAGCCAACATCACTTTATCAGGAGCAGTCATTGCCAAACTTATTTTATCTTTTGCCTCTCTTTTGTTGGGTCAGACTTACTAGTATGGTAGATGAGGGGAATATTTATAGGGGAGTTTTTATTTTAACCTAGATTTCATCAAAATATTTGACAGTATCCCTCATGCTATTCTTGGGGGCAAGATTGTGACATGTGAGTGAGATAATATTATAGTTCAGGAGATTTCCAAACAATTGAATGACCAAACCCTAAGACTAGTCATTAATGTTTTGATTTCAACATGAATGGAGGTCTCTAATGGAGTAATCCATGAACCTCTCATTGACTCTTGGTTAATCAAAATTTTTATTAGCATTTTATTAGGTATGGGTATAGATCCTTACCAAATTTGCAGAAGAGTTAACAATAAGAGGGATTTTTGACACATTAGATGATGGGGTCAGGATCCAAAAGAACCTTCATGATAAGCTGCAACAATAAGCAGAATCACTTCTACTTATTATTATAAGTGAAATTTAATATGGAAAAATATAAAGCCTTACATTTGGATTTTTAAAAAATCAATTCTAGAGGTATTTGGGGAGTTTGGTCTAGAGAACAGTCCCTATGAAAAAATTTAATAGTCTAGTTCAAGATAAGGTAACAGTGGAATATGGAACACTGAAGTGGTGTTAGGCTGCTTTGAGAAGGCATCAGATCCAGAATGAAGCAGGTCACTTGTGGAGTACTTTGCTCAGCTTTGGATGCCATATTTTGGGGAAGACATTGATGAGGCACATCAGGGCCAGAGGAGGGTAACTAGACTGGTGAAGGGCCTGAGATCAAGCCACATGATAATAATAATAGTAACAACAACATAACAGCCAGGTACTGTGCTAAGTGTAATTATTATCCTGATTGATCCTGACAATAAACATGGGATAGGTGCTGTTATCTCCATTTCACAGATGATGACACTGAAGCAGATGGAGGTTAAGTGACTTGCTGAGGGTCACACAAGTAGGATTTGGTTGAGTCTGGATTTGAACTCAGGTCTTCCTGACTCCCTGTTCTAAAAGAACTTGTGGATATGTAACTTGAAAAAGAGAAGATTCATGTGTGGGATATGATAGTTTTCTTCAATGCATGAAGGCTGTCACATGAAATGGGTTAGATTTGTTCTGCTTGGTCTCAGAGGGTAGAATATGGGACAGCTGAAAGTTGCAAAGAGGCAGATTGTTTATGGAGATGGTAATTGTAATAAGGACTTAGGGATTTTCTTAAAATTCCATCTAGAGAGGATGCCTTCCTTCTCTTTTCCCCAGTACAGAAGACAACACATAAAAGAAAGCTGAAAATGCGGTATGGTTGACTATGAAGAAATGAAGGTACTTGAACTAGAGGCATTGTAGAAAGAGGAAAGGAGATGGAGACAGAGACGAAAGGAAGAAGGAGACAGAGAAGAGAGGAGAGACCCCAGAAGTGAAAGGTACTTCCAATATGAGAAGTTTGGGAGATTTTAATGTCCCTCTTTCAGTTTTGGGGAAGTCAAATTTTCTAGGATGCAGCTAAATCAGTCCCGAGGGGAAAATAAAGTTTATATTCTGGAATATCTGATACTGTTGTAAAATAGATCTGACTGAGAGTAAAATATACTGATGCCACAGCATGGAAGGCAGAGGAAGGGCCATGAAAAACAATTAAAGGGTCAAGCTCTGGTCCCAAAGTCATGGTGTTGGAAAGGGAATCTCTACAACCTCTTGTTTGAAGATCATCAGATAAGTGAAAATTAAGGAAGGTTTCTGTTTGAGGGTTCTTAAGTTCTGTGGCCACAATATAATGGAACATAATAAATCCTCTGAATCTCTACAAAAACATCTCACAATTTCTGTCTATCATACAGATGTCTTGTCTCCAATATACTGACTAAATACATTTTCTTGAAAATTTCCGTTTGCATCTGGTTGACTGGTATAGGAATAGGCAAAGTTGCAGATTCAGTTAGGAGGGAAAAGGGATGGTTTCTTACGAAACACATGCAATCTTCTTCTGGCCATTCTTTACTTCCTGGCCACTGACTGGTGAAGGACTAGAGCACATCTCAGGAAGATTTCTCTCAGACTTTGAGTTAATATTTGTGGATATAAATAATCAACCGCCCACACCCACCTACTCAAGAATTCCTTATGGGTCTGTCACTGCCAAGAATACGCGAACCAGAAAACCTACAGGACAATACTCCGATTGTCCTTGCTTGACTCCCATGGGCATTATGCCGAGGTGGGCTGTGTGCCCCAGGTTATATACAATGAGGACTAGTATGCACCTTCACCTAAATCTGAAACAAACTAAACACCAACCTATTTTATGGACTTGAGAAGGTGTTGTTGCTTGTTTACGTTAATATAGACTCTCTCACATCAATTTTTCTTTTCCCCTAGAGCAGGAAATGAGAATCCTGAAATGCATAGTTTGTACTTGCTCTGGCTCAGCTGTAGCAGAACTCCTGTATTTGAAACACTCTCACATTTGGGGTTAGCTTTGGCTGTGCACCTGGACTCAGTGGGGTTTTTTTTCAAACTGAACCTCAGAACTCTTTGCCCTCTGTTAACACAATTCATAGCTGTGATCCAAATCCTGCCAGCCAGCTTCCTCGTGCCACTAGTAAATCCATATTTTATTTTTCTTGTAACTGGAGGACCTCCTCCTTCTCCTGACCTATAGATTAGAAGGTTAATTGAGATTTCTGTGTTTACATTCTAACCTCTTTGTGTAATTCATTCTAAATTTTTATCTGCTTTTCCTGGGCAGTGGTTAATTACTCTTGTGAAGGTAGATCCTGATGTGTTCAGGATGAATTAGGGTAAAAAGCATTTCCCTGATAAAACTCAGATGGCAGAGAAAGAAGAGGATTTACACAGGATTGTGTTACAGGAGCTAGCTAGGCAAATATATCTACATATTTGACCAAGCCAGCACCAATCCCTATTCATCTTTCTCTAATATTTTAGGAATTGTATCATGTTGATTTTAGTTTTAGCTCAGTACAAAATATACATAGGGCCAGAAGAACTGTTGTTTTGAAATGACTCTACAAACATGACTGGATTGGGGGAGAGGTGGTTTATTGTAACATAACAAATGATTACTATGAAAAATTCAGAGAAACATAGAGAGGACTTGTATGATGTTGAGTAAAGAAAGGAAACTGAATCAAGAGAAAAATCCAAGTGATGACTACGACAATTTAAATGATAAAAACAATTAAAGCAGTCAAATTGTGATGAATGGTAGTGAACAACCTCAATCTTGGAGAAGTGATAAGGAAACATATCTTTTATCTCTAAAAGAAGTTAGGACCATTGATGTGGAATGCATTATATACACAGTCAAATGATAGTACGATGTTTTGCTTAAGGTTTTTATTTTTTTTCTAATTTTTGGATGGGGAAGGATGGTTACAAGGGGATGGAGATATTCAATGAAGGGCAAATCTTAAGAGTATATGACTGTGGCATAAAACAAAAAGTAACAACAGATTTATCTATTTTTTTTAAAAGATAAAACAATTTGATTTCAAAATTAAACAATTGACCCAGAAAGAAAAATAATTCAAATATGGACTGTGTCTATATTCCACTCCCATCTCAGAATTGTTTGTAGAGTAGCACAGTAACCTTTGTCTTTCCTTGTTTTTGATTTTGAACTTTGATCTTTGAACTTTGGTTGCCCTTCTGATTTTATACTACACTATTGCTATTTTTTTTTAATATTCTTTGATTGCTTAATGGTGATTTCTCCCTGATTAAGCTATTAACTCCTAGAGTGCAGGACCTATGATTTTTACTGCTTTAAATCTTCCCTAGTACCTAGAGTAGTACCCAACTAGTGCATAGTAAGTCTTCAATAAATATTTATTGACTGATCAGGGTTCAGGTCTCCCTTTACTCCTGTTTTTGGTGGAGTGTTTCATTCCATTACCAATTCAACATTGCTGAATATGAACTGTCTGCTTCCTCTGATACTACAAATACATTACAGTCAACTGTAGGGAAGGGTAAGAGGGGACAGGTACATCTTCAATAGAGAAAATATTTTTTGATTAGTTCCTAGTTATGCCATAAGATGGTTTTTTTAGAGTCACAGGGTAGTGCTGGGAATAGGATCAGGGAAACATGGATTTGAACTATTATCTTTTTTAGTTTTCAATAAATGTGTTCAGTTATATTAGCTGCTGCCCTTGCCACAATCTAACCATTTGAAGCCCCAGCCTGTGAAAAGGAAATAAGATTAGCTAGGACGAAAAATTGCTGAAAAATATTGGTCAGTCAGAAGTGTCTAGCCAGGCAAACAGGATGATCCTGGGAATGAGGATCCAAGCTCTGACAGGCATCAGTAAGGTTATTAGCTCTTATGAAGAAATTATGCAAGGTACAATGGAGGATCCAAAGACAGAGAAGATATGATACAACAGATGGCCCCTGACATCAATGAGCTAATAATCTAGCAGCAGAGATAATATAAGTAACCAAAATGTTGAAAAGAATATGGTAGGCAAAGAAGAGAAGTAGGAAGCAGTATGTGAGTTCCAAAGGGGGAAAGATCACATCCAGCAGGAGCACTGGGGTATAGGTATGTCTGTATGGGGTAAGGGGAGAAGGCATTTAACCAGTATAGGGAATGACATGAATAGGTTTGGAGTTGGGATAGTATAAAAGTGTAAGGCCTGTGTGTGGAACAGTGAGTATTCCATAACAAATCATAGAGTACAAAAGGAAGAGTAATGTAAGATAAAGATGGAATGTAAATTGATCTGCTAAAAGTCTCAAATACCAGGCTGGGGAGTCTGAACTTAATTCAATAGCCAAGAAGGAACCATTGAAGATTCTTTCCACATGACAGAAGCAGAAAATTAAGTTCTAAATATGCCCCAAATGAACAAAATACAAGCATTAGCTATTTAAGTGATATATGTATTTGTCAATTAACACATATAAATAAATGGCAAAGTATTCATCTTTATAGCCTTGTCTAGTAATGGACTAGTAGTTCAACTGATATGAGTATCACTCAGAATCATCTTGTTTCCCATAAGTCTAAACCTCTGGATTAGAATGTTTAATCATGTGCATTTTGCAATGTAAGATTAGTCTCATCCTTGAAAAATGTAAAAAAGACCAAGCAAAGAGTTCAGGGCTATAAGAGCAGTAGCCAGATGTTTTGGATCTGGGCTCAAGATAAAAAATAAAACAAAACAAAAAAACCCACCAAAATAATTTATCAAAGACTATGCATTGTTGCTGTATGGTGTATTTATCATCATTTATCTTCATCTAAATTTGGCTTAATATAATTGTAAAAATGTCTGAAAGAAAGCCAAATAGAGGACATAGGGGCCCAAGGAAGGGAACTGCCTGGTTATTTGAGAACTCTGTATTGTTTGATGTATTATGTGTTTGCTATGGAAAAACATGAAATTGGAACCTGAGCCAAAACTAATGTATTGGAGGCACTTTGTTCCATTGTCCCATGTTTAAAAAAAAGATAAAGGAAATGCAAGCCACTGTGAGGAGACACAGTCTCATACATACACGTACACATATGTTGCTGTGTGTCCCTGTACTCTTTATCCACACAGTCAATGCCATAAGAATTAACCATTATTCCTCCAGTATGACAGTGAGCTTATTACTGCTGGAACATTGAAAGCTAACTGGACAAAAAGGACAGTGGGGATTAACCATGTTGGAGAGAGGATGGGAAATGATGATGAATATATGGAGGAGGCAAAGTTGCTTAGCTCTTATTTTACTTCTGTTTTCTCTGCCAAGGAGAGTAAGAAAAGACAGAACAACAGGAGTTGATACCAAGATAAGCAGGGTGAGAATCATTGACCTCTAAGTCATTCTTCATGATTTCAAGACAGTAGGCTCAGATGAACTATAATATGGCATACTGAGAAAACTGGCTTATATAATTATTGACAAAGTCAGTAATCTTTAAAAAGTCATGGACAATGAGAAAGGTACCATAAAAAATGGAGGAAAGCAAGTAGCAGGTGCACAGTGAATAGAACTTTGGAGGGATTTGGAGTCATAAAAAAAAAAAAACTGAATTCAAATTTGATTTTGAACACTTACTAGCTGTATGACCCTGAGTGAATCACTTAAACTTTGTTTGCCTCAGTTTCCTCATTTGTATAGTGGGGATAATAATAGCAAAGGGTTGTTGTGAGAATCAAATGAGATAATAACTGTAAAGCACTTAGCACAGTGCCTATGCACTATATATATGTTAGCTATTCATCATCATCATCATCATCATCATATGTCCCAGTCTTTAAAAAAAGAACAAAATAAAATCTGCTTCCAAGATCCCATTGGGTTTGATTGATTCCTGAATAAATTCTAGAATGTTTAACTAAAGAGATAACTGGTGAACCTGTAGAAAAGAAAGCTTGGCTTTATCAAGAACATGTCAGGCCAGATGAAAATTATTTCCTTTTTTGACAGGGCTACTAAACTGATAGATTAGGGAAATGAATGAACAAATGAATGAATGAATGAAAAGACTTTTAAGTGCTTACTTTGTTCAAAACACCATGCTAAGCATTGGAAATACAAACAAAGGCAAGGCAGCCCCTGCTCTCAGGGAGCTCACAACCATGACATTTCAGTTGCTGGTCAGATGGAAAGACCCAAAGGTCCTTAGGTCACAGAAGCAAAGGAAATGATAATGCATCTTCATGAATGGCATTTCCATTGATAATATTACATCTGTTTCTGTAACAACTGTCTTTTCTAGGTCTTCAGTAGCTTCGCTTGCTGACAAAATAGGAACCAAATTAACTTCAGAGGTAAAATGGTGGATCTTTTCCACTAGAGAAGAGTCTGGCTCTACCTCAACTAAAATTTCAATAAGGCTTAATTACCCTTATGATTATTATTATTATCAGAAACCTGAGGAACTCAATTATTTAAGTTCTTGGACATTATGTCTTAGGTGACCAGGGAGTTAAATAGTTTAAGCCTAAGTTCTTTGGACCAATCAAATGTCCTAGATCACCATGGTAGATTTCTAGCTGAACAATAGGTTTGTTGTGATGGTTCCCAATCAGAAGAGCAAGAGATCAGGCCTGCACAACTTACAGCCCACCAAAAGACTTGGTGGGAGTGGGGTTGGCTTGAAAAATGTAGAGGAAAACATCCTTTGTATGCAGAGGAAATCCTTGGGCACAGCAAGTAGTCCAAGGGTCATAAGCCACAGCAAGGCAGCATGCTGTGCAGGCCTGCAATACATATTGCTCCTACCACATGTTAAATAGTCATATGGTACATATAACATAGCAAGACAAGGTGGTACAGTGAATAGAGCACTGGTCCTGGACTCAGAAGGATATGAGTTCATATCTGGCTTCAGACACTTACTAAGCTGTATGCCAGGGCAAGTCACTTAACCCTCTTTGCCTCAATTCCTCATCTGTCAAATGAGCTGCAGAAGAAAATGGCAAACTACTCCAGTATCTCTGCCAAGGAAACTCCAAATGGGGTCAGGAAAAGTCAGATAAGACTGAAAAAATGACTAAACAACAACACATACAACATAGCTCTTTGTACTGGATATCACAGGCATCTAACTTCAGGGTACCACAACCTTTGATAAAGGCAAGACCAAGAAAAGAGAAAAGGTCTCAGATGGCATTATCAAGGACAAAGTTGTTATTCACCTTGTGATGCACAACACTCTCTGCTAAATCATTGCTTAATAAAAGGGTTCTTGTCTCTGAGATCTCAAGCAGCTTGGCCATATAGTCCAGTTCACCAGTCTTTTCCAGGAGCATATTTAATTAACATGGAAGCTGGAGATAGAGCCCCAGTGTTAACTCTGGATAAGGTCACTTACAGAGCTTCCCCTCCTATAGCTTTTGGGAAAGTAGCAGCAAAGATTTAGAAAGAACATTGGAAAATAAGAGAAAAGATCATGGTCATGGGAGAAAACTTCCTCACAGAAACTTGCCAATATTGGCAAAACAAGTTAATGGAGGTGGCAGCCTTGTTCAAATATGAGCATTATCTTAAGACTGGCTCAGTACTAGATTGGACACTGAACCTATCTATGAAAGCAGGAGCAGTTAGTTCCTGGTATCTCCCTCAATCATACTTCATTGGTTATAGTGGTAGGTGAATCCTTAGCTCGCCATGAGGACAACGCTTGTTTATCTGTTACCAATTATTGAGAGAGAAACCAGGGCTATAGGATTATAGATTTAGAGTTGGAAAGGACTTCAGAGGTCACTGAGTCCTCTCCTTTTGCACAGGGGGAAACTGAAGCAAAGAAAGATCAAATGACTTAGCCAGGGCCATTTAGATAGTAATAAGAAGGGGTTTCATTCAAGGTCTTCTTGTCTCCAAGTTCAGTGTCCCATCTGTTACTCCACACTCAGCCTTGATGTTTTTATTCTATCATAGTGCCTATGAACTCATGTTATAACGCTTGTCGTAGTTGCCAGGAATGGAACATCAAATGCAGAAGTCAATCAATTTATACGTGCCATTATTGCCCATGAGATGAGTAGGCAAATGGCTATAAACAGTATCTATTAATCCTCCATTTAAATGTTTTAGCTTAGAGGAAAATCTTTTGGATGGGTAAGATTTTTTTTTTACCCAGTATTTTTCTCTTTGATACAGTCCATAAAGGTATCTTTAGGCCTAGTTAGAGCTACAATGAATGATATATTAATGATAGAATAAAGACAGAGGTGATTTTTGATAATACCAGTGTTAGAATTTCCACATATGGACTAATCTTTGGAACATGATGTTATCTATGGAAGATGCCTGAGAGAGGAGATGTTAGCCTACCCCTGATATAAATGAGTTTTGAGTCAGGCAAACATGTGGGAACTTAAAGAAGCTGAACTGAGACAGTTAGAAATGAGCTGGCCACAGGTCAAAGGATGGTGGAGTGGTAATAGACATTGTAGTAGATCAGAAAGGAGTAATCATGCATAATCCTTGACTTTATGCTAAACTTTGCTCAGGGTGACCGCTCCACAAACTTGGCACTTTGACTAAGACAAAACACAGCATCAAATCCATGTAGTCTTGTCTTCCTGAGGATCTTGCCTATAAGGTTCAGGACCTACTGACCTTGCTAGCAGGATGTGAATGATTCCTGTGTTCTAGAAGGGCTATAGGGGAGGAAATAGAAGTCTGTGATGTTTAAGTAGTGTGCAGCTAGCCTGAGAAAGGAAACAAGACTTCATGGTGCTGCAAATATTGAGCTGTTTAAGGAAACCTAGATTACTTGGGGTAGGTCAAAACAAAAGCACAAGCATTTTGGGTGGGAAAGTGAAGAAGTATGAAGGTCCGCAATTCAAGGGCATTGTATTAAAAAGTAAGTCAAAACTATTCTAAAGGACTCGTGATGAAAAATGCTATCCACCTCCAAAGAAGGAATGGGGGCTGAATGTAGATGGAAATACACTTTTTAAACTTTAATATTCTTATTTTTTTTAGCCTGTGTTTTCTTTTGCAACATGGCTAATATGGAAATGATCTGCATGACTGCATATGTAGAATCTAAATAAAATTGCTTGCTTTCTTAAGGAGTGGGGAGGGCAGGCAGGGAGGGAGAGAATTAAATTAAATTAAAATTTAAAAGTGTTAAATATTTCTGTTTACATGCAACTGAGGACAAAATTAAATGTAAAAAGATAAGTTAATGGTTTTCTATTTGTGAACCCCCTGTCTGCTGGACTGGACAGGCACTCTGGCTCTTTGTTGAGCAGCATGAACCTTACTGAGATGGGAGGTGCCCCACTGGCACAGATTAGGGGTTTCACTGCTGGTCAAAGGAAGGGGAAAGGGGGGCAATATTATTATCATTATTTTTACCAGATTCAGGGGAAGCAAATGCCTTACCTGATTGTCTCATTCCCCTACCCCATCCCAGCTCCAGTTCTTCTCTATGCAGGGGATGGGGAAGGTAAGGGCTCTGGACTCAAACAATCTGGGTTCAAATTGCACCCCTGATGCCTACACTCGCATGGCCTTTCTCTCTCTTTGAATTGTTCCTCCAGAACCTCCATTTAAGGAGGGTGTCCAGGTCGGTTATGTCTCATTCCTCTCCAGGTTGAGCTCTGGGACTTCCTCTACCATTCCTCCATCCAAGTATCTTCATTCCCCTCCCACCTCTCTCTTTCAGTTTTCTTTTATGTGTCATCTTCCCTCATTAGAAATTAAGCTCCAGGAGGGCAGACTGTCTTACTTTTGGCTTGTATTTCGATTTCTAGCCCTTAGCCCAGTGCCTGGCACACAGCAAGCACTTAATAAATGCTTATTTACAGACTCACTAATGATATGACTTTGGAAAAATTACCTTACCTCCTTGGGCCTCAGTTTTCTCATCTATAAGGTGAAGGGGTTTAAACTAAATAGACGCTGAGGTCCCTTCCAGCTATGACCCTGTGATCCTATGATCCACTATCCACAACTCCCTTCAAAAAATAACCCAGTTTCTGGAAGCTCTTTCCCTTTGGTGGTATCTTCAGAGTACAGAATGGTGTTCTTGCTATTCCAGGAAAAATACTGGGATGGGAAGGAGGGTGTATTCCTCTGGAGAATTTGGCCCAGGGAATGGGACCTCAGAAGGTGGGGCAGGCAAGAGCTTCATCATGAGTTTTCTCATGAAGCAGCCAAGTCTACCCAGGTGGCCTGAACTGGCAAGATTCCTCCCTGGCCTGTACCACAGCTAAATACAGCCACTCCTCTATGGAACTGGCACTCTGGGTGGCAAGACTCGAGAAAGATTGGGCTCCACTCCAGGTGCCTCCCACCCCTCTCAATGGTAAAACTGAACTGACCATAAATCACACAAAAACAAAACATAGAAGGACTAATAGAAGGTGAATCAATGCTTTCCCCAGGGGTTTCTATTATATTTCCAAAATGCAATTTGTATTTTTCCCCATTCGCAAGCCTATTAAAATAAGCTGTTAATGGCTGGACTCTCCCCAGCCATAGTTTTCGATATTTATAGGCCTCATTGATAATGAAACCCAAATGGGGAAGAGACTATGAGACTTTATGGAACACCTAAACTTTACCTTAGCTATAATTTCTCCTCCTTCTCCCACCCTAATAATAAAGTTCCCATACTTTTCTGCAGTTCATTGCTGTGCCTAAGTTTTCACTGCAGACTTGGACAATTGCTTTCTAGTTCCAAATTCTTTATATTAGGTTAGAAAATGTGTGTGTGTGTGCATGTGTGCGTGTGTGTGTATGTGTGCATGTTTGTGAGAAACAGAGAAAGACAGAGAGACAGAGAGATAGAAACAGACAAAGACAGAGAGACAGAGAAAGAGACGCAGAGAGAGCACTTGCTTTACAACGGCACTAAAAGGTAGAATAATAATTAATGATAGTAATTTATATAGGGCTTTAAGGTTTGCAAATAGCTTGATATATATAGTCTCATTTAACCTTTACAACAACCCAATGAAATTGGTGTAATTAATTATTCCTATTTTACAAATGAGAAAACAGTGTGAAAGAGGTTAAGTGACTTGCCCAAGGTCTGACAGCTAGGAAGTATCTGAAGCAGAATTCTAAGCATGGTATCCTGACTCCAAGTCCAGCACCCTATTTCCTATGCCATCTTAAGGTAGGTAGAAAAAGTCAGGTAAAGCACACGCAGAAGCAAGGAGTTTTTCAGTGGAGGGTGTACTACTATTAATTTCATATTCCAACATTTCCTGAGAGAATCCATTTTCTTTCTTTCAAATATCAGGACACCCCCCCTTCCCCTTTTCTGTACAGTTAGGCTGCCTTGTTTCTGTGCTGGCTGTTGCTGCCGGTATGAATCTCTCTTTTTTCTTAGCCTCCTCTCCATAAATCAGTATCTCCCTTCTCCCTGACTCTTGTGTTTGGATTCTGCCTCTCTGGAGTCCTACTGCATCAATCTATATTGAGAGGGCATGGGGGGGAGGGGAGGGTAAGTGGCCAAATCGCAGCAGCTTTCCACATGGGAACACATTAGAATCATGAAGTGGAGAATCCCTCTTTGTCCCAGGATAAAATATTTCCACAGAGACATCCCACCTCTCCCCGCTCCCCAAACCATTATCCTACGGCATGGTGATCTCATTCCCTAACTAGGCAGGAATGTCAAATTTCTGTATAGTTGTTGTTTGCTCAATGTCACAATCCTAGGAAACAGGTGAAGAAGAGGTGGGTTTGGATCCCCTCTATATTGCTTGCTGGCTGTATAGTCCTTGGGCAGAGACAGACCTTTGAACATCAATCTCTTCCTCTGTAAAATGGAGATAACAATAATAACTGTAGCACCTACCTCACATAGGGATAATAGGAGATCAAGTTTGTAAAACACTTTGTAAAACCCAAAACCTTTCATAAATGTCACCTATAGTTATAAATACCAGTACAATTAACTGACAACAAAGACAGAGTGTTTATGTGTGATTTTTTTTAACCACATGTAGAATTAATGTCAAAAAAATGTACCAAAGAAACACTCCCCCAAAACTTTGTCCTGAGCCCTCAAATAACTCATTACAGGAAATTACTGCTTATTCTCCCCCCGAGTAGGAAGGAAATCACCCAGCCCCTTGGAATGGATAGAGATAGAGGAAGAAATGGAGAAGTCATCTCAGTCCCATTACTTTTCTTTGAAGTAGAAGCCAGGAAAGGTACTGAGAAAAGCAATATGGCCCACAGAGGATGGAAAAATGGGGTCACTTTTAGAACTACTTTTTCTCAACAACACATGTTGGAGTTGTAAGGGTTTAAAGAAATGTGATTCTTAAATACCGTTGACTGACTCAGCCAGTCTATAAGGATTGAAAACAGCCACTTGAAAAACTGCCTCAATCAGTTTGTTGACAAGGCCAAGCAGCCAGGGTTGCTACCTTCCTGTAAGTGAATTGGTTAGATGTTCAGGGGTATGGACGGAATTGTAAACCTTTTATCCCATTGTTATGCTAGTAACTCCTTTTCTCATATACTCTATAGCTACTGCTTCTGGGTTATGCTTCTTTTTGCTCAGACATTTCCTTCATGATTACCCACTTCTTTCATTTTTCTTCATTTGCAATATGTTGCAGTTAGGCCTGCTGGCACCTGCCAAGTGTCTCTCCATTACCTATTGGGTAATCCCCACCTTCAATCCTTCAGAGACCTTAGTGTTACATGACTCATCACCTGATGAACACTGGTATTAGAAAAATGGGTCTGTTTCAGGGAGAAGGTTGAAGTCATTAAAAGAACTTTGAAATTTCCCAAAGGCAATTAGTTCTCCAGTCTTTGTACTGTTAAATTCTAGTCTCAATTCATTGTCCATTTATCCTACAGCTATATAAACAAGTGCTATAAGCTGTCATTCCAACTGTATATCATAGTCTGGCAATAGATATTCTTTATTTGATTTGTCCTATTTTATAGTTAGAACTTTTTTTTAAAAAAGCATTTCTATCTTATACAGAAAGCTCTGAAATGTTTGTGGGCTTGATTTCATTAAAAAAAAAATCTCATTTGCAACAAGAGTACCAAAGGTCCTCATCATTTATAAAGAGTATCTCTTCAACTTGGACCGTACTGGATCTTCTCCATTGACAGTAGTGAACGCTGACAAACACGTCTCCCTCTTTTATGTCTCAATAATCACAGGACTGATGTTATTTTTAAATAGCTTTAAAGTAATCTTGTACAATTTTGAAAAATACATTGGAAAAACTTTTTAGAAGGAGAGCTTCTAAGGTGAAGTTTTGCTCTACTGATTCTATCTTAAAAATCAATCAATAAACATTTGGATTTTTTATGTCCCACATGTGATAACTCTGAAATCTCACTTGTGAAAATTGTTCTGTTCCTGTCCAATGGGATGTCTTCCAGGCTTATCTGTGTAAACGATTCTAATTAAAAATTGTTCATAGATTGGCAAGTGAACATGTTGTTCACTAGTAACTGGTGTCCTTTCACTTGTTTTTTTTGGTAAGGGTGGAAGATTTTTTTGGTGTCTTTGGTGTCTTTCTTTGTTAAAATACTTTGAGAAATGATTCCTTCAATACTGCAAAATGGTGTCACCATCAGCACAGCCCTCCCTGTGTACTCTTGAGTTACTACAGCTGTTTTTCCCCTTTTTTGTTCTTTTTAGTACTGTCTCCTCTATAAGCAAATCCAAAGTGTGATTTAGAATCTAAATGGAGGGGGGTTTCCATTGTCCATCGTGGTGAAGAAAGTTTGTTAGTAAGAAGAAAAACACTGCAGATCTTTCCCATTTGTCATCTGTTTGTTGTCCTCTGCAGTTTTATCCTTAAATGGCCTTGGGATGCATTTGCTTTGTTGAGTCTCTTGTTGAATGTTTTAAAAACCGGTTTTAATATCTAATGCTTATCCTTGTTTTTAAGGCAATATGGTTCATAGTCTTCCACCATCCTTTTCTGTAAAATTTTGTAACCAGCTTTATATTATAAGCCGGTGTTACCCTTCGCCACTGCGTCTTTCCACCTAAAGTCAGGTTTTGTTGATTAAGATGACTTCTAGACTGTTTTGAGATCTTCATTTTTATTTTTTTAATTATGGCAACTGGTTTACATTAACTAATCAATCAATATTTGTTACAGGCCCACTATGTGCCAGGCACTAATAAACACTGGAGTATTGTGTTAGGTACGTTGTAAGCTTCTATATAAAATTATTACAGTTCACAACCTTTCCTCCGTCAACTTCTCATTATTTGGTAACATTAAATAACTTGTTTCAATAGATCAGGTAGGAGTTATTTCAACTGAATGACATTTTATCTCATTTTTTAAATTCTTTCTGCTAGTCTTTTATTGTTATTATTATTTTAGGCAGGCAATCAGGGTTAAGTGATTTGCTTACACAAGTCACACAGCTAGTAAGTGTCAAGGGTCTGAGACCAGATTTGAACTGTCTGTACACAGACCATCAACTTAGGAATGAATTCTACATTGGTAATCAGATTTCTCTGTCTGTTAAAATGTTGTATAATCTATCTCATTTCTGGGAAGTTATTCAGTACTCACCATGTCTAGCAACTTCTGATTATTTTCTCATTTAGGAGACAGAGACAGGAAGTTTCATATAATCTTATAAGACTTTGGCCTTTCTATTTACTTCTAAACAATATCTTCCAACTATGCATATATGTGTATATGTGGGGCACATATGTAAATATATACAATGCATATACAGGAATTGGATATATACATATATAGATACACACATATGTTGGAGGAAATTATTTATATATGTATATGTTTAGGTAATACACACAAACACATATATTTATATATATTTGATTATCATTATCTATTTACACCTTTGCACTGAAGTCACCAAGGATCAAAGTGTATGTTAATTTAATTTGGAGAATCTTATCTATTTATTCCTGAATTTTTTCTATCTCTTCATCTTTTGCAACAGATGTTGATATCATAAATGATGTTTTTTTGAAAATAATTATGATAAGCATCGAAATATGAAGTGATTAAACATCCCATGAAATGATGTTTCTTATTTCATTATTATTACATCATAAAGTCAATTCTGGCATTCTTTTATTTGCTTCCTCAAAGAGAACCTATAAATCATCCTTGCATTCAACAGCAATTTCTGTCTGTGACCTTGTTTCATTTACAAGAATTTCAAGATTGAGATGACTCAGAACCTCTTGTTGTATGTCTATATGTGGGTCCTTGGGCAAGGATCTAACATTTAGAATACTAACAACTGAGTTAATATTTACAAGTACTTTAAAGAGCACTAGAATAAGAAGGAGAAGATCGAGATTTGAATGCTTCCTTTGTCTTTGGACCCAAGAGACCTTGAGCAAGTTACAATTCCTCTAGGTTTTGTTCAGTTATTTTAAATCACGTCCCATTCTTTGTGACCTGGCAAAGCTCCTGGAGTGATTTGCCATTTCCTTCTCTAGCTCATTTTACAGATAAGGAAACAAACCAACAGAGTTAAATGACTTGCCCAGAATCACACAGTTAGGAAGAGTCCAGATTTGAACTCATGAAGATGAGTCTTCCTGACCCCAAGCCCAACACTCTATCTACTGTGCCACCTAGCTTGTCCCCTTCTCAGGTTTCTATGTGTATCATATGAGGAGTCTGGACTAGAGATTAAACCAGACAGTCTCCATAGTTCTTTCAGACTCTAAATGTAAAGGACAAGGAACTCCCAAGGCAGACTCTTAGTACATCCTGCTCCTCCTGTTCTCCGACCGGTCTGGCCTGGAGGAGCTGAGTATAAACTTTCCCAGACTGCATGCATTGTTTCTCGCTTCCCCCTTTAGAAAACATAGGCTTAGATGAATGCCCATGTGATTTTAGCAAAGAAATATTTCTTAAGCTTAAAGATGAAGCTCACTTAGCCCTGAGCACTAGAGCACTGAAAAGAAACTGGGTAGAATCCGGTTAGAGACCAAGTGAAATCATGGTGCTTCTTTGCTTTTTTACTTTTTTTTACCATTTTCTAGAGTTGTTGATTAAAAGATGCTAAGAACCAGTACACTCCTTCAGTCTCCTGCCCTTCTTATTCTGTTGTAATGTTTATTTGGTAACTCTGGTCCTCCATTCCCACTGTCATTCTTTATGGGCTTTCTAGTAAGGTCACATTTTGTCTTGTTCACTTGCTCCTTATCTAATAGATCTTGCCACTTTCTGTCTTTATTATTCTTAAAAAAAGAATAATTCTCCTCTTAATATTCTTAAGAGATGGCCAGAGAGTACATTATTCAGAAATCTTCTGGGCAAGGATGGCAACTTTTAAAAAATTTTTAATCATTTTATTAGGATTTTTACTGTTAATATGGCTATTGCCGCCATTCTTAGTAATAGTTTTTTTGTTGGAAAAGACTGGTTAATGTCAAGTAACCATAAACATATTGACTGTTAATGTCAATTATTTTGGCATTTCATCTTTTTCTCTATTAAGGAACCCAAAGAGTGGGTATTAAGTGGAGGAGAAACTCTTTGGCACAGATTATACCTATTTAAGCTGATTCTAAGATGAAAGCCCACCGTGAGTTTTCTACTAGCAAAAGAAAGTCATAGGAATAGCATAAAATAATGGAAAAGGGCATATGGACATAGAACTCCAAACTAAATCACTAACTTGCTGTTAAAATGGAGAATATTTTTCACACCAGTGGTTCTCTTATTCCATTAAGTTCTACTGGGGTGGCAACTTCCAGTGATGCTACTGGGGTATAGGAAGATGAAGCAGAGATTTGAAGTTCTTGGGGAAAAAAAAGAAAGACACACACACATACATTTTAAGTTCAGTAAGTTCTCTTTAACAGAGAGTTCTCTTTAATAGGCAGAGTTCTACTTTAATAGAAAGTGAAGATCTTTTCTCTTTTCCTGTCTTTTCAACTCCATGAAGTAGTTTTCTCTAAGGTTCTGTTTTTGGCCCTCTTTTTCCCTTTAAACTTTCTCCCTAAGCATAGTATTTGGAGTCAGAAGCACTGTGTTTGAGCCCCAACTCTGCTACTTACTGTCAGAATGACCTTGGGAAGGGCCCTTTACCTTTCTGAGTCTTGTTTCCCATCTATAAATGAGGAGTTTGAATTAATTGACTTCTAAAGTTCTTTCTAGCTCTAAATCTAGGATTCTATGATGTATTTGTGTGAAACCTGGACCATCACCAATTTTCATGACTTTTGTCTTGCCACTGAACTTTGATGCCTCTGGAAGAGAGAATGAGGCTGATGACTTTGTGCAACTCTGACTCACTTCAACTCAATTCATGCACAAGTCAGGACATCCTGTTGTTGTTAGGCTTTTTCAAAACACAAAGGACATAAATAAGAGGACAGAAAGTTGCCTGAGCACTCCCCAGCTCTCCTGGGAAATGATAAATCAAGTCTCTAGAAGAATTCTGGCACAACAGAATCCACAAAAAGATGGAGTGAAATAATTTTCCAGCCCAAGATAACTTAGAAGGGCTTTAAGAAAGGTCTGTCTCATCTGGGTAAAAGAACACAGCCCAGTGCAAGTGGTATCCAGACAAGGCTCAAGGGAGGTTCTAAGTCACAGCACAGATCAGCAACCAAAGCCCTACAGTCCTGGTTCAGCAGGCCAGTGCAAAAGCAAGCCAGCTGTGAGGCCTCCAGCCCCAGTGAAGCAGGCAAACTGCCAGCCCTGGAACCCAAGGCATAATACGTACAACTAGCCTGGGCCACCTCAGTTGGACAAGCTGCCAGCCCCAGAGGTCCCAGTGCAGAAAGTCTATGATTAGATCCCTGGTCTCCAGTACAAGAAGCTTGGGACAGTACCCCCTTTGCTCCACAAACAGAGCTCAACTTTAAAAAATGACCCAAAGCATAAAAGAGCCCTGACCATACAAAGCTACTATGGTGACAGGAAAGACCAAAACACAAACTCAGAATTGGGCAACAATGTCAAAATGCCTACATATGAAGTCTCAAAGGGGATGATGAATTGGTCTCAAGCCCAAAAAAAGTCATTTTGGAAGAGCTCAAAAAGGATTTAAAAAATCAAGTAAGAGAGGTAGAAGAAAAATCAGGATAAGAAATGAGAGTTATGCAAGATAATTATGAAAAAAGACTCAACAGATTGAAAAAGGGAGCAAAAAATTGACTGAAGAAAACAATTCCTTTAAAAGTAGAATTGGCCAAATGAAAAAGGAGGTACAAAAGCTAACTGAAGAAAATAATTCCTTAAAGCTTAGAATTGGGCAAATGGAAGCTAATGCTCTGAGACATCAAGAATCAGTCAAACAAAATTTTAAAAAATGAAAACAATAGAATAAAATGTAATATATCTCCTTGGAAAAACAACTGACCTAGAAAGTAGATCCAGGAGAGATAATTTAAAAATGATTGGACAACCTGAAAGACAAGGTCAAAAAAAGAGCCTGGACAGCATGTTTCAAAAAGTTATCAAGGAAAGCTGCCTGACATCTTAGAACAAAAGGGTAAAATAGTCATTGAAAAAATCTGCCAATCAGGTCCAAATTCCAGAACTATAAGGTGAAGGAGAAAATACTGCAAGCATCCGGAAAGAAACAATTCAAATATCAAGGAACCACAGTCAGGATTATACAGGACTTAGCAGCTTCTCCATTAAAGAACTGGAGGGATTGGAATATGGTGTTCTGGAAAGCAAAAGAGCTTGGATTGCAACCAACAATCAACTACCCAGCAAAACTGAGCAGAATCTTTCAGAGGAAAAAAAATGGATATTCAATGAAATAGGGGACTTTCAAACTTTCCTGATGGAAAGACCAGAACTGAACAACAGCAAAAAACAAACAAACAAACAAATGATCTTCAAATATAAGATTCCAGAGAAGCATGAAAAGCTAAATAGGAAAGAAAAACAAAATAAAACATGGCATGAAATAAAGTTAAACCATTTACATCCCTATATGGGAAGATTCTACTTGCAACTCTTAAGAACTGTATCTCTGTTAGGGAAGTTAGGAGTATACTTAGAGGGCGTGGATATAAATTGACTTTGATATGTTGACAAAAGGGGTGAAAAAAAGGATTGTACTGAGGTAGAGGAAAGGGGGAGGCAGAATGGGGCAAATCATATTACATGGAAAGGCATGAAAGACAATAGATGAAAGAAGGGAGGAGGTGAGCATTGTTTGAACCTTACTCTCATTGGATTTGGCACAAAGAAAGAATAACATAAACACTCGGTTGGATAAAGAAATCTATTTTTCCCTATAGGGAAGTAGAAGGGAAAAGGCAAAGGAAAAGGTGGGGAGGGCAGATAGAAGGAAGGGCAGATTGAGAGAGGGGCTGTTCAGAAGCAAACCCTGGTGACAAAAAACAGAGTTAAAGGAGGGAGGGAGGGAGGAAGGGAGAAAGGGGGAGAGAGAGAGAGAGAGAGAGAGAGAGAGAGAGAGAGAGAGAGAGAGAGAGAGAGAGAGAGAGAGAGAGAGAAGTGTATAGAGGGGGAAAATAGAATGGAGGAAAAATGGAGGAAAAACAGTAATCATAACTGTGAAGGGGAATGGGATGAATATAAAACAAAAACAGAAGCAAATAGCAGAGTGGATTAAAAACCAGAACCCTACAATATGTTGTTTACAAGAAACATGTTTGAAGGAGAGACTTATAGAGTAAAAGTAAAAAGTTGGAGAAGGATATATTATGCTTCAGCTGAAGTTAAAAAAAAAGCAGAGGTCACAATTCTGATCTCAGATAAAGTAAAAGCAAAAATAGATCTACTTGAAAGAGACAAGGAGGAAAACTACATTTTGCTAAAAGGTACCATAAACAATGAAGTAATAATATCAATACTAAACACGTATGCACTAAGTGGCATAGTGGTATAGCCTCCATAGTTTTAGAGGAAAAATTAAGTGAGTTACAGGAAGAAATAGACAGCAAAACTATACTAGTGGGGGACCTCAACCTCCTCCTCTCATAATTAGACACATCTAACCACCAAATAAACAAGAAAGAAGTTAAGGAGGTGAGTAGAATTTAGAAAAGTTAGATATGATAGACCTCTGGGGAAAATTGAATGGGGATAGAAAAGAATATATCTTTTGGTTCATGGGTGCTAAACAAAAACTGACTATGTATTAGGTCATAAAAACCTCAAAATCAAATACAGAAAGACAGAAATAATAAATACATCCTTTTCAGATCATGATGCAATAAAAATTACATGTAATAAAGGGACATGGAAAGATAGATTAAAAATTAATTGGAAACTAAATAATCAAATCCTTAAGAATGAGTGAGTCAAGCAACAAATCACTGAAAAAAATCCATAATTTCATCAAAGAGAATGAAAAAAATGGGACATGCCAAAATTTATGAGCTATAGTCAAAGCAGTACTTAGGGAAAATTTATTTCTCTAAATGCTTACATGAATAAAAAGAGAAAGAGCAGATTAATGAATTGGGCATGCAATTTAAAAAACTAGAAAAGAATAAATTTAAAATTCCTAATTAAACACCAAATTAGAAATTCTGAAAATCAAAGGAGAGATTAATAAAATTGAAAGCAAGAAAACTATTGAACTAATAAATAGAAGAGCTGGTTTTATGAAGAAAAAAATGAAAAAAGATAAACCTTTGTTTAATTTGCTTTAAAAAAAGAAAACCATATTACCAATATCAAACATGAAAAGGGTGGATTCATTACAACGAAGAGAAAATTAAAGCAATAATTAGGAGCTATTTTGCTGAACTGTGTGCCAATACATCTGGCAATCTAAGTGAAATGGATGAATATTTACAAAAACCTAAGTTGCTCTGTTTAACAGAAGAGGAAATAATATACTTAACCCCTTTTTAGAAAAAGAAATTAAATAAGCCATCAAAGAATTCCCTAAGAAAAAATATCCAAGGCCAGATGAATTTACAAGTGAATTCTACCAAACATTTAAAGAACAGTTAATTCCAGTACTATATAAACTATTTGGCAAAATAGGCAAAGGAGGAGTCCTACCAAATTTTTTTTATGACACAAATAAGGTGCTGATACCTAAACTAGGGGGAACCAAAGCATAGAAAGAAAATTATAGACCAATTCCCCTAATGAATATTGGTGCAAAAATTTTCAACAAAATATTAACAAAGAGATTACAGTAATTTATCACCAGTATAATATACCATAATCAAGTGGTATTTATACCAGTACTGCAGGGCTGTTTCAATATTAGGAAACTTTGAGCATAATGGACCATATCAATAACAAAACCAACAGAAATCATACGATTATTTCAACGGAAGCATGAAAAAGTTTTGACAAAATGCAGCACTCATTCCTATTAAAAAACACTATAGAGTACAGGAATAAATGGAACTTTCCTTAAAATGATAAGTAGTATTTAGAGAAAACCATCAGCAAAGTTATCTGTGATGGGGATAAGCTAGATACCTTCCCAGTAATTGATCATGACTAAACAGTTAGTAAGGGAGAAGTGAAAACTGAACCCAAATTTAAAGAGCTTCAAGACTAGTATACTATCTACTGTGCCCTGTTGACCCTCTCTTTCATCAGTTATCTCTTTGCAACTGACTTGAAAATCTCCTCCATCCTAAATATAGGATATTTCTACTTGACTATCCATCAATGTTTCATATTTAGCTTATCCCAGAATGAGCTTATTATATTTCCTTATAAATTTATTTCTTTTTTCTTCAATATTTCCATACAGTCTTAGTCACTTCTCAGGTTTGAAATTTGGTGTTATCGCTTTTGGATATAGCCCCTCACTTTTTCTCTCTGGGTTATGTTCTTTCTCAAGCTGATTTTACCAATGTCCTTATATACAAATATTATTTTTCATCCCCTTCAGCAACCAAAATACAAAAGGAGTAGTATATTTCAAAGGTTATTTATGTCAGTGTCTAACTGGCCTACTAGACTTGTAGGCTCCATGAAGGCAAAGAACATGTCTTACCTCCACCTTGTATTTTCCCCTATACTGTGCCTACAGTGCATCCTCATTAATATTGAATGAATGAATGAATGAGCCCAATCAATAAGTATTTTTCACTGATAGGAAGGAGTTGAAGTCCATATTTATGGAAAATTACTAAAAAAGAAATAAACTGTAATAAAGAATTAATCAGCAAGCATTTATTCACTACCTACTATGTACCAGACACTGGGAATATATAGACAATTTTTTTCTTTTGATGAATCGAACTATGAAGTTCTCTCTGAAAAAAGTTGCACATTGCTTCCATTGGTGGCCCAAATACTGTGACAGGGCACTTCCATCTCCGTCATGTGTACATCCTCCCCCTTTTCCTCACCACACCCATTAGTATCTGCGACTAAATTCAAGACCACTGCCTAGAGCTGAGTGTAAGCACCCATTCACCGCACACTGACAGCAGAGACCAAATTGTATTTTACAGACCCTAGCTGAATTAAGTGTAAGCTAATTCAATTTATTTATGCATTGTTCTTTAATTCACTGCAGGGCTTTCCCAAATGCTTGGCAAAGGGACAGTTTTAAGGTTATAACACCAAGAAATGAAAACAAGCCAGCCCACGGTCTACAGGGAAAACAGACCAGATGTTCTCTAGCACTTAGAGTTAACAGGGTGTTGCCTTAATGGCTTATTAAATGCACCCCCTGCATGTCTTTGCATTAGAAGAGACTCAGTTTGCTATCTTCCTTAAACAGCCTGTCACTGCTTTGTACCTTAATGAGGTAAGGTTGGGGCCATGATGCCAGGTGCCAGGATGCCCCTGCTGCTGAACAGACTGCAGCTTCTTCCAGCTGCCTGTTTGGGGGACCTGCTGAAAGAAATCCATGGCTATTTCTGAGCAAAAATAAAGGGAAAGCTTTGTTTGGAAACTTCCTTATCTGTCTCACATAAAAGTTCAGGGAGGTATAGATATATACCCAGAGAATTTCCAGGAATGACTTTTTAAAGAAACACACATGTTTTCTACTACGATTACAAGGGTTAGTAATAAAGAAAACAAAGATTGGGTTTTCTGGCAGCTACTCCTGGACAAGTGCAAGTACAATTCACCTCTGGAGAAAGAACAGAAGGATCTGCCAATACAGGGAGGAGGTGGTGGAAGGAGTGTCAGATGGATTCTGAGACCATCCCTGAACTCAGCTGCTGGTTCCATCAAAGGCAGGAAATTGGATTCTGGGGCCAAATGATCGGACTGTTTTGAACCCAAACAGGCAAACACCCTCCAACTCATTTCCAGTCTTGCTCTCACTCCTGTTGTATATAATCAGCTCCAGTCTTTTCCAGAATTTCAGGACCAAATAACTAATCGTCTATTGGAAGTTTCAAACTGGCTATCCTGGAGATTTCTCAGACTCAACATGGTCAAAATTAAATTCATTATCTTCCCCCTCAAACCTACCCTTCTTCCAAATGTCCCTATTTCTACCAAAAGTACAACCATTCTCCCAGTCTCCCGTTTTCCTAACCCTGGAGTTCTTGATTTCTTCTGCTCCTCTCAGCCCAAATATCCCATCAGAGGTCAGATCTTGCCATTTCTAACTCTGCAGCATCTTTTACATTCATTTTTTTCTCCCTCCACGCACAGGTACTATCTTAATTCACCCCCTCATCATTTCTCAACTAGACTGCTTCTAACAGCCTCTTAACTGGTCTCTCTACCTCGTCTTTCTCTACTTCAATCATTTTTCTACACAGCTGCTAAAGTGATTTTTCCAAAATTCAACATAGGACAGTTAGGCAGAACAGTGGATAGAGGATCCAGACCTAAGTTCAACGTTTTATAGATGAGGAAACTGAGGCAAACAGGGTTAAATTATTTTCCCAGGGTCACACAGCAAATAAGTGCTTGAGACTGGATTTGAACTCATGAGAATGAGTCTTCCTGATTCCAAGCTCGGTGCTCTCTCTATCCATTATACTACCTGACTGCCCTCAGGCTTGTTAGTCACCTACGAACTGCAGAAAGATACATTAGATAAGACCCCGCCCTCCTCCTGAAGCTTCATGGAGCAGGAAAGGTCTTTCTTTTGTCTGTTTTCATCTAGAAAACATTGCGGTGTATTAGAAAGAGTACTAAACTAGGCATCTAGAGACCTGGGATTGCGTGCTAGTTTTACTACTTGATTCAGAGATTTCTAACTCTATAAAATGAGAAGGATGGTCAGGGAAACATGTTGACCATGGGATATGGAGTCTCAGAGGACCTGAGTTTGAATCCCAGCTATGCTCCAAATTGGGGATGTGAAGCTAGAAAAACAGCACAGTGCTTGGCACACACTAAGTTTTGCTTTTTCGGTGCTTTTTTATCAGTGATTTTTTCATCCATCCATTCAACCTGACCGGGACTAGGATGAGGACATCAGACCGGATAGCTTTTTAGGTCCCTTCTATAGGATCTAAGTCATGTAAACTCTTGCCTGACTGCAAGCCACTCCACCACTTTCAGGTATGATTGTTTCCTCTGAAGGTCATCAGCTTTCTACTTCATGAAGGGGCCCATCTTAGGGAATATCTAGAACCTGAGGCTTGCAGCATATGGCAAGTGAGAATTCACACTGCTTTTGTTTCTCAGCATCTGTTACTGCGGGCCTACATTTTCCTTGTAGTAGGACAATTTTTATAACAACATAGTTTGACTTGGAAGTGACAAAGAAATGTAAATGTGTGACTTGACTGCCCAAGGCTAACAGCAATAATAACAATGGCTGGCATTTATAGAAATGCTTTAATTTTTCAAAGTACTTTATGAATGAAGTTCTATCTTTTGGGCCTACCCATAGAGGCTTGTGGTTAGGGGGAGAAGCCAGGGAGCTTCCTGCTGGCTCTGCATTCCCCAAGCTCTGGGGAACCTTTGGACTTGACCTAGGGGACAGACTACCCAGAGGCTGCTGAGCTCAACCTTAAGGGAAGGAAGAGAGGCAAAAAAAAAAACCAACACAAGAAAAGAGTGGAAAGAAGATGCCAGATTGGAGCCATCATTAGCTGCCACCATGATTCCCGAAGGCTGATGATGGGTCTCAGAGAGCGATCTGAGTCCAGCCTTCAAAACTGAAGATATCTGCACCATTGACCAAACAAGGTGCAGGAAGGATAGCCAAACCTTTGTAGGAATGGCCCCTATTTTAGGGTTAAAACTTGTCCAACCTACCATAAAAGAAACTGAGATAGAGCTCTGAACCAGGAACGTTTTATTAAAGGGTCCATATTGCCCTCTAATAAAGTGGAACTCAGATCATCCTCATGATCTGAAATGCTCTTTTCATCCAGGGTCTTAGTTTGATACCCAGACAATACAGTTGAAGCAAACCAAAAATACAGAATCTCATTGGTTCCTAGATCTTACCCTTGACCCTCCAGGAAGGTCTCCACAAAAACAAAGAATCCTGTTATTGGGACAAAGAGATGGAGACAAATTTTGTATGAAAAATGGAGGCTTAAAACCACTTTTGACTCCTCCCTCTTGCTTTACCAAGCCCTCAGTTGTTCACCAACTCTGTACCTCAATTTCCTAATGAGGGTATTGTACTCGATGGCCTCTAAGGTCTTTTTTAGCTCCAAATCTATGATCTTATGGTTAGGAGCAGGATTCAAACCCAGCTCTTTCCAAGTCTCAGATCTGGAGTCTATCCTCTTCTACCATATTGCCTCATGTAGCATGAAAGGCTTAGAGAGTCAGTACCACTAAGCCAAACAAAGGCAAAAACCACATATGCTCCAACCAATATAAAGTGGAATTTTTATGTTAGATCCCGCTAATGCACAGTCACTAAAATCATAAGGGATCTTCTTCCGAGATGTTGGGAAGAGTACTTCAGCCTAGGCCTTCTGGTTTGGAGTCCTGAGCTGTGCCAAACTGCCTTATCAAAGGCCTATCTCAAGGGGAAGGACAGGGTTTGGCTTAACTTCCCCCCAGTTTCATTTCAGTCAATCCCATAAGCATTTGTTAAGCATATATTATAACCAAGACACTGGAGTAGCTATTGGAGGATGTGAAATGACAAAATGTA
Organism: Bettongia penicillata ogilbyi; assembly: GCA_023548195.1. Taxonomy (NCBI): domain Eukaryota; kingdom Metazoa; phylum Chordata; class Mammalia; order Diprotodontia; family Potoroidae; genus Bettongia; species Bettongia penicillata. The sequence continues at coordinate 19,408,286 of JAJHZJ010000314.1, read as the reverse complement.
GCCACAGTATTTGCCCTTAAGGAACTTACTTTTAAGTAACACAGAGATTTATTATTGTTGAGGTGCTTCAGACTCTTCATGACCCCATTAGGGGTTTTGTTGGCAAATATACTAGAGTAGTTTGCCATTTTCTTCTCCAGCTCATTTACAGATGAGGAAACTGAGGGAAATGGGGTTAAATGACTTCTAGGAACTAGGATCTGAGGCCAGATTTGAACTCATGAAGTTGAATCTTTCTGGTTCTTGGTCTGGCACTCTACTGTGCCACCTAGCTATCCAGCAGAGAGATGGGAATGAATAAAAACAGAGTATGGTACAAGGTAGATTGTTATGGACAAAAGACATATAAAGACAAAGAGGTCTATGAAAAACCAAGGCTTAAAGTGGCTTCAATTTTGCATTAAGAATTCCACATTTTTCCCAGAGGTTTATTCTGACCCAATGACTGTCAATTGGGTTAGGGATAGGTCTGGTAGAATACTCTTTCTCTGACTTTTTTGTTAGCATTAGATCATTCAGTCAGCCAATGAGAATTTATTAAGCTCCAATGATGTGCTGGCACAATGCTAGTCCTGGGCGGGGGGTATAAATTTAAAAAAAGAAAAAGAAACAATCCCTAATCTCAAGGAGTTTACATTCTATTGGGTGAAGTGAAGAAATGAGGTTATGGACTGGGGATGGATGGAAGCTGGACATTTTCTGTACTAGATTGAAAGAAGGAAATTCCATATGTCCTAATATTCCTAAAATCTTCCTACACTCCTCAAGTCCATTACTATTCTAATCTTTCTTTTCTACCCACTTTCAGCCTGTTGGTGCCTGGACAGTAGGTACAGCTGAATGGGTCTTCCCGACCTTTATTTTTTGCATAGCACTGATAGCTGCATTTCAGGCAATCATTCATTCCTTTCTCAGCTCAAATTCCATTAGTTTTTAAGCAGCAAGTTATCCTTCAAGGCCTGTGGTATTTTAAAACACAAAGCCAGGAATTCGTCAAAGAAACAGTGATAAAAAATAATAAAGTCTTCATGGATGGGAAAGAAATTTGTCCAAGTTTTAAGTCCTTGACACTTGTTTTAAACATTTCTTTATACTTTTTAAGAGCTCTGATAACCTCAGACAATTGTGAATGCGCATGTATAGATATATGTTAACCTTACTTTGTCAACTTATATTCAAGCCTCTGAGGTGAATTTTTCTTTTCTCTACAAAACTTCTCCATCCTCTCACCAGGCAGTCCCTGAGATACAAATGTGATCTAATGTTCATTGAAAGTTGGAACCCAATAAATCCAGTTGGATGTTACTGGACCATGGATCCCAATAAATTCAATTAGATGCTACTGGACAACGGAATCCAACAAATCCAATTGGATGCTACTGGACAATGGGAGTGAAGGAGGTTGAAGAGGAAAGAGCAAGGATATTCCTTAGAAGGAATGATGGAATTTTGGTCACATCAGGTTTTAGAAAGTCTAAAGGAAGATATCAGACAAAATCATGAATCCAGCAAGGTTCTAAGATTCCTTTCCTTCCAACCATTTCTTTCCTCTACTATTCCCTTACACAACTCATATACTGCCATCTAAACTGGAACACACCTTTATCCAAAGTCCTCTGCATCCATGCCTCTAACCTGTATACAAGTATAACACGTGTGCAGATACCTACTGGGCAGACATCTGGAAACAGTGATGGATTTGAATTCAGAGAATTCCAAATTCAAACCCCAGATCTCTTCCTTAATAGTTGTGAGACCTGGGGACCTCAGTTTCCTCTTTAAAATGAGGAAATTGGATGATATGACTCTAATGCTCCTTCCAGCTTAAACTATATCATCTTGTTGAGAAACCCCTATCCTGATAGGCTGTCAGCTCCATAATTAAATGCAGCTGTTGGTCTAGCAGATAGAGCACTGAGCTTGGAGTAAGAAAGAACTTAACTCAAACCTAGTCACAGATGCTAATTTTGTGACCCTAGAAAGTTACTTAATTGCTGTCTGCCTCAGTTTCCCTTACTGTAAAATGGGGATAATAGAAGTCCCTACTTTTCAGGATTGTTGGGAGAATCAAATAAAAAATGCTTGTAAAAAGCTGAAGACGGTGCTTGGCACACAGTAGGTACTTCTTTGCTTTCTCAAATTACCCACCCTTGCCCACCCTTACCCCACTCCAGCACCTAGTGTCATGCCTTTTACATCATAGGAGCTCAATCGGTATTGAATTGAAATTGAATGTCATGAAATCTCTCTGATGCTTCTGGGTGTGACTGGAAAGTCGAATCTTGGATCCTGGGTTTGACTTCCACCTGCTTGTTTGCTTAAACATTTGCCCATCAGAATTCTTATCCACACTGTACCTGAGGTCCTCATCCATCCAGATGAAGTCATTTAAATGTATTGATTGCTGATCTCATGTGGTTTTGTAGGTGGGAGAAGAAAAGTAGGAGTACCATCCCTCAAAGGGAAGAAAGAATCTGACTGGAGAGAGAGGACTCAAACCTGGCCAAATATCAGAAATTTTCCTAGCAGATCACCAGACTCCCACCATACTCTATTTAATCCCTCAATATAGACTGATAGGAATAGTTGGGAGAAACATTTTTGGAATTCAATCAGGTCTGAAAATGTGAATTATTTTCTTGCTGAGTAAGTGCAAAAAAAAAATGAATTCCATGTAATCTTCAGGCTTCCTCAAATAGCATAGCACTGTCTGGGAAAATAATACTTTTAATACCCCAAGAAAGTGGGGGCTAGAGCCTGAGCTGAGCATATGAGTACTTTGGCTCACAGTCCTATAATTACAAGCTGAGATTGGAAGAAAGACCTCACACACTCTAGCCCATGGAAACAGCTTGAATGGTGATGTCAGTTTCAGTCTTACTCAAGTAAGGACATCCTTGGTTTCCCATGATAACAGATACCACCTTAGTGGAATCTGAGGCTTGTCACCAGGTGGTAGTGGTGCCCTAGGCCATTGAGGAGAAATCTCATGGCAACACAGCTATTTCTCTGACAACGTGGTGGTTTTTGTTTCTTTTTCTACCACCCTAGCTTAGGGAGTTGTACCCTTTCCAATTTATCTGTTTCCATTTGGGAAACCCATTTGGGGTGTGTGGGCTGGAGAGAGCAATGCAGCTGTCCCAGCTTCTTCCTTCCCATCTTTCATGGGATTCTATGACATCTGAGGATGGGCTTTCCCAAGACCCAGAGAACTCCCGGGTTACTCTGCTACAAGAATGATTATGTTTTGTTACGCTGAGTCCTGAGACTGGTCCATGGTGCTTTCACGTGGAGGGAGAGAGAGAACTGAGTCTCCATGTATATGTGGGCTGGGGTGAGGCAGGGCTGGAGTTTAATTATGAAGAAAAAGGGAGGACAAAATGTGTCAGAGAAGTAACTGTGAAAGAGGGGTGACTTTGACTTGAAAGACCATCAGGTTTTTATGCCATTTATTTACCCATTCTTCCAGAATTCAACAGATACTTATTTATCTCAAACCTATCACAGACAAAAGTCAGAGAAACATTTAAATTTGGAAAACCAGCAGGTATATTTGGGAGACCCAGGCTCCAGGAGAAAAAGGAATAGATTTCTTCTGGTGGTGGATACAAAAGAGAAATAAGGAACAGTCTTATTGAGCAGAAAGGTGCCATGTAATGAGTGTTGAATTTGGACCTGAATTCAAATCCTGTCTCAACCACTACCCATATAACTTGGACTGGGAAAGTTACTCAACCCTTCTGGGCTTCAGTTTCCCCATCTACAAAGTGATGGGATTGGACTTCTTGAACCTTAGGTTTTTGGAGAGAGAACAGGCAAATTCCTGAATAATAGGCTGCATATCCTTCAAGGTCTCTTCTGCCTCTAAATCTATGACACTATGATTCTGAGGCTCTGAACTGGAAGGGGATACAAAAATGGAGTAGTAAGCAGATACAATAACATAGTTTTTAATCTTACTGACACAGTGTGGTATGATACGTGTGTGTGTGTGTGTGTGTTGCTTTAAAGTTTGCAAAGTGGTTTGCAAAATTTATTTCATCACAAATATTATTCCTCCCAATAACCCTGGGATGTAGTCAATAAACACTAAACATAGATTAAATTGATACTGTGTGCCAAGAATTATAAGTACTAAAGGTAGGTGTTATTAACCCCGCTTTATAGATGCATAAACTGAGGCAGATAAAGGTTATGTAACTTGTCCAGGGTGACACAGCTAGTAAATGTCTGAGGTTGGATTTGAATTCAGGTCTTCTTAATTCCAGATCCAGTGTTCTATCTACTTTATCATTTAACTGCCTGGTGCAGAGTAAGGAGAGCTGAACTTGGAGTTTCAAGTCCTGAGTTTGAATCTCAGCTCTGTCAGTATATCTAGAAAGCTAAGTGACTTTGGGTAAGTCCAAATCTCTCTGAATATCAATCTCCTCAATTATAAGATGAAGGGGGTGGCCCTGAAAGCCTCTACAGTTTTATCTAGCTCTATGTCTTTGCTCTTTAGAATCTTACAATGTAGGGCAATAAATTATGTAATATAAATACATTTACAAAAGGAACATAAGTTCATAAAAGAGACACAAAATGTAAGCAGATTTCCACAGAGAAACAATCCTTCTCCTCCCACCAATAGAGGAAAAGCGTAAAATGAGGTCAAAGGTAAAGGAATGATATTAGTTTTATGCATTGTGTTTGTATTGGGATGTGTGTATACTATGAAGTGAAGAAGGCCAGGGAGCTTATCCCTTTTTCAGATTACTACAAACATTATTTGGGAGGGTAGATCAGGGGAGTTGCCTGATCAACCTGATGAAGTTACCGCAAGGTACAACTGTCCTTCTGTGTTGGGTGTGAATTCATCCATTGGGTGTGAATACATCTACCTCCTAGACAATTCCTTAAATTTCAGAAATGAAGGATGAACTGATTCACTCAAACTATTATGAGTCAAAGCCATCCCTTTGTGTTAGGCCAATAAAAGAAAAACAGTAGACCTGCTGTTATCCTTTCTTGGGAAGATTAAGTGAGAGCTGAGTTTGGATCAGAGAGTAGATACCTAAGATAAGAGGTTTTTTTTTGGGGGGGGGGAAGGTTCCTGCCTGGGTGACTTATCAGTTTCCAAACAACCACTCTTAACCCCACCACTGCTAGCCAGCAAATCGTAATAGAGTTTCTCTGCCCAAGAGACAGCCTCAAGGCATAGCAGCGTTGGGTGAGCAAGAGTTTCTGGACCTAGTCAAGGATCTTAGGAGATGGAAACCACATAAGCAAGTGGTGAGAGCTCCTGAATCCCACATTCCTGGATACAGAAGGAGGGGGATTTCCGGAAAATGCCAAATTCCTAGAGAGTATGGTGTCTTACCCGTGTAAAAAGAGGAGGGAAATTTAATAAGTCTCCTGGAGATAAGAGAATTATGCACATTATCTCATATCTGGAGGAATAGTAAGGTTCTGAGACATGACATGGCTCAAAGCTCTTAACAGTCTGTTATTATTACCATAAGCTACTAAGCAGGTATAGGTCTGATGGGAGGGTGTTACCTCTCTAGCAACCCTAAGCTTCTAGGAGGCATTAGGGCAGTACCACGAGGCTGGAGGACTTAGGCATCTATAGGGTGAAGAAGGGGCACCAATTTCATTTCCCTCCTGAGAGGTATCCAGACTTCATCACCTTTCTGCAAACAGTTTTATTCCTGTCAATATGAAAGAGCTGGCCCATTCAAATTCTTCAAATGGAAAAAAAATTTCTGTTTAATGCACTAATTATTTATTGAGGACCAACTATATGCCTTATAGCTACTGGGTGCTAACATGCATTCACATTGATACTATGATGTTATTTCTGAAGAATTCGAAGAGCTATATAGCTCTCAAGGGGAGAGGAAGATAGGACTCACCAGGGAGAGAAGAAAATTGTATTGATTATTGCTGAGTTACTGTGAGCCCTATCTGTTGTTGTTATTAGGGTGTGTGTGTGTGTGTGTGTGTGTGTGTGTGTGTGTGTGTGTGTGTTTTCCAGAACCCAACATATATTGTTATTACACAGGAGCTGGGTTGTTCTTTTACTGACCTCTGTGGAGACCTGGACAAAATTGTATTCTGAGATTCCCAGAGGGGAAACTTCATGTGGGGGGAAATGAGCCAAAGGGATTTGTCTCTAAAATAAAATCTGGTCCGTGTAATCCCAGAGTGTAGGGTGCTAGAACACAGGTTACCCTACCTTATATATGTACAGGACTTCAGCTTTCAAAGCAGTTTTCCATATTTAGAGAGGCAGTGTGGCATGGTGGGTAATGTGTTGGACTTCAAGTGAAGAACATGTGGGTTCAGGTCCCTCCACTGAACCAGATTAGCTGTGTTATGATGAGCAGGAAAGTTTCTTTAGAAGATTTAGTTTTCTGATCTGTGAAATTGGGCTAATAAAACTGACAGGATCTATCTCTTAGGGTTGCTATATGATTTAACCGAGATAATGAATAGTTGATGTATAAATGCCAATGATTATATTAATTTCATTGAATCTTCAGAGCAAATGAGAAATATTTAGGATTGATAATATTTGATCTTTGGTTCAGGGAGGGTGGCTTAGGGTCATGCCTATGATAAATGATAGTGACCGGATTGAAACATAGGACTTTTGATTGCTATTTTTATACTCTTTCCATTATACAATGACCATGAATAGACTTTTGGGGCAGCAAAGTGGTGCATTGGATATAGAGTGATGAAACTGGAATCAGGAAATCAGGAGTTCAAATCTGGCCTCCAACATTATTACCTGTGTAATTTGGGGCAAGTCATTTAACTCTGGTTTCCTTAGTTTCCTCTTCTGTAAAATGAGCTGGAGAAGGAAATGGGAAACCACTCCAGTATCTCTGCCAAGAAAAAACCCAAATGGGGTTACAAGGAGTTGGATGTGACTGAAATGACTGAACAAGAAGGAAATGACTCAGCTGGCTGCATAGACACAGGCAAATCGCTTTTTGGAACTTCATCTTCCATGACATCCATGAAATGGGGTGATGAGGGGAGTTTTCCTTGCATATCTCACAAAGTGTTGGGAAAAACAAATGAGATTGTGGAGAGATAATATGATAGCTAATTACATTAATATAACCTTTCATGGTTTATAAGGCCCTGAAGAGTTATATAATTAAATGAGATAATGTATGTAAAGTGATGTATAAACCTTAGAATTCTATATAAATGCTTCATGATGATTGATGATGATGGTGATTGGCCTGTGGTCACACAATTAGTTTGAGTCCAACCTGGTATTCACATTCCCATTTCCTCCCTTTTCAAAACAAGTGAAACCACTTTAAAGACTATAAAAATATAAGGTAGCTTTACGCTTATTTCTGTGAGAGTAAATATACTTCCCTTTCATATTTTTAATAGATTTGCCAAAGGCTCTTCTATCCTGTAACTAGTAAAGGAAACATTATAGTTGCGGTTTTCTCCCTGTCAAATAGCCCTCTTATGAACAGTTTTCAGTTCTCTTTGTAATAATGCAGGATCACAATGTCAATGTGAAGGTATGTTAGAACCTAGTAATTACAGGGCATATCATTGGTCTTCAATAAATAATTATTGGATTGAGTGGAAATGAGTTCTTCCATTTAAAAAACTTAAATTGACTGGTTCATCAATATTGACAGGAATAAAGCTTTGCACAAAGGCCCTGGATAAATAAGCCACTTTGGAACTTTATCACTACTTTGAAAATCCATTGCACACAAATTTATTAAATTGGTGGATCCAAAATGAGCCCACACAGAGCTAGTTTGCAGGTTTGGGTACTTTTCCATGTGTTATTAATTGCAGCCCAAGTCAACAGATGATGGAGCAGCTCCTTTCTAGTTAGTCTAGTATTAATTCCAAAGTCCCTGCGGGACTAAGGAGCCTCTCCTAAGACGACTCTAGAGTCACTTCTGAAGTTTTAGAACTCCAATACTTCCCCCTTGGAACGGCTTAGCATAAACCTAGGTTATTATCACTGGGGTCAAGATGGCCTTGTGTGCCGGAGGAGTGAGTTTCGGAGGTCACTGGGGTACTAATCCTTGGGATAGAAATGCTGAGAGGTCTGGTTTGGTTCAGACACTCGAAAAGGCATCAGAACACCTGGAGAGCCTGTGGTTGAAGCATTTACAGAGATTTTGTCGATTAATCAACAAAAAAAAATGTATTGAGAATCTTTTATAATAGTGCCTTTTAACTGTAGTTTCCAATGAAGTCACTTTCCTTTTTTAGCCATGGAGGTGATGTTGGGTTCTCAGAGGTTACGCTAGGGGTGGTATAAACAATATCTGCCATGTGGGCTACACTAATTTTTCTTTAACAGGTATTGAAACCATTTTTGAGTGGCTTAAGGGCCTAAGGCTCAAGTCACTTATGTAATTTCCTGATGGCCCAAATCTAAAGAATCAGCAGTGAGGAGGCCCCAGTTCCTCCTTTAGGCTCTTGAATGGCAAACCATAATGGCCAATGAAGAGGCAGAGAAATTATGCACAGCTGAGTCAATGCTGTGTGTGTGTATGTGTGCATGTGTGTGTGTGTGTGTATTGAGGGGGGAGAGAGAGAGAGAGAGAGAAATATCCCTTAATAATAGCTACCATTTATAATATAAAGGTAAGCAGACCACTGCTTTTATACAGCCAAGAAGCTAAGGATGTTTTTTTAAAATTTTTTAATAATGTTTTATTGTATTTAATATTGTAAAAATCATCCTTAGCTCAATTCAAAAGAAGAGAGATTGCAGGATTTTGCCCTTGTCAAACTCTGAACAGGGAATTAGGAACTGTAAAGTATTTTATAAATATCTCAGTTTATCCTTGCAACAACCCTGGGATATAAGTGCTATTATTATCCTTATTTTACAGATGATGAAACTGAGGCAGACCTAGGGCCACACAGCTAATAAGTAATTGGGGTCAAATTTGAATTTTAGTCTTTCTTTTTTAAAATAGTAAGTTAATTTATTTTTAGTTTTCAGCATTCACTTCTATGTTTTCAATTTTCTCTCCCTCCCTTCCCTCCCCTTCCCAAGAGAGCATGCAATCTAATATAGGCTCACATATACATTCCTATTAAACATATTTCATTTTAGTCATGTTGTACAGAAGAATTAGAATGAATGGGAGGAGCTATGAGAAAGGAAAAAAAAAACAAACCAAAAAAGAAAATAGTCTGCTTCAATTTGCATTCAGGTTCCATATTTCTTTCTCTGGATGTGGATGGCATTTTCCATCATAAGTCTTTTGGAGTTGTTTTAGGTCCTTGCATTGCTGAGAGGATCTAAGTCTATCAAAGTCAGTCATTTCACTAGTCTTTCTAGCTGCCTCCTTCCCTAATGGCTAAATAAACATCCTTCATTAACTCTTAAATGTTTTAGCTTGTCTCATTTCATCTTAATCCAGAACCTGAACTGTTAGACCAGTCTGAGTCGGTTCTGGTTCACAGTATTACTGGACCTCAAATTCTGGAAGGCCTTGCCAAATTAAAAAAAGCTTATCAGTCAGTCAATGGATATTTATTGTCTACAATGTACCAGGCATTGTGCTAAGTGCTGGGGATAAAGGTAAAAACAAGCCTCTTCAAGGAGCTCAAAGGGAGATAACATCCGAATATCTATAAACAAACAACCTAGATACAGAATATGATGAAGATAATCAACGGAGGGAAGGCACTAGAATTAAGGTGAATGGACTGTCCTCTAATAATTAGCCTAAGTTTGGAGAGGCTTAGCAGGGTAAGGTTGGCCATTGGGTAAGGAATTTTATTAGATGAAACTATGTGCTAAGGTGTGGAGGGGTTGGGGGCTGCATCAATAGAGGCAATATGCATAAATGTTTCCATTTTCATGTTGTATCCCAATAATAGACTGTAACCCCTTGAGGGCAAGGACCTTTCATTTTTTTTTTGTATCCCCTGTGATGAGCACATAGTGGGTATTTTATAGATGTTTCTTGGACTGAATTGGTTTGGTAACCGTAAGAATGAATGCATATAGATAAATACATAGATATACATATATAAATAAAAGTTACATACATATACACACACTTATACATGTGTTATATAATAGCAGGAAATCAGTTTGGAAAGGTGAAAAAATTAGGCAATCCAGTGTTCCTTTACATTTTGATTAGGATAGTATTGAGGTGCAGGTAAGATCTCAAAGGTTTGAACAGTGATTGTGGGGAACCAGTTTAGATGGTGTTATGTTAATGCAGGCGTGAGGTGTTGAAGGTCTGGACCACGGTAAGGGCAATGAGAATGTGTAGAATGGGGATGAATCTAAGAAAAATTTAGAAAACCGATGGTAGCACTTATTGACATGAGATTTCCTGAGTTTGACCTAGTGCAAATAACTGGGGCTGGCTCCACTTCGCAATGAGTCTCCTGGGCCTGCCTCAACTTGGGCCACATCTCCAGGATGTTCCAGAGGCTCATCCCTAGGTTGGGGTGGTGGTCCTGGAGTGTCCCAAGAGTTGTATGTACCAATAGAAGTGTATACTATAACCATGAGGACTCTTATCTTCGGTCTGCCCAGTTCTTATTCACTGCTATATTTCACTTTATGCAATGTGTTCTGGAAAAATTTTGTTCCAACCTTATTCCAAGACATTTGGCACCATGGAGTCAATGCCAGGATATTACACAACCTGTTTTTATGAAGCATCACATTTGAAAGTCTTATTTTTAGTCTCACTAAATGCCAAATATTTTGGTGTCTCTCCCTTCCTGTGAAGATATGTTAGGCTAGAGGAAAAAGAAAGGTTGTGAGGGAGTAGCCTCTTTGTCCCCTGTTTTCACCATGATTTTCCAAAGTTCACAAGATGGGCAAGTGTCATCTTCGCTAACTGGTCATAAGATAGACAAGGCAATAGTCATCCTCACTGACTAAGGAGTCATAAGATGATCACCTGCTCATGCTGGACAAGAGGGAGTGATCCAGAGGTACAAAGATAAATGGGGGACTTTCCAAAGAATCAATGCATCCCACCCATGCTGGGTTGGGACATGGAATTTGAGCAAAACAGGAGGGAGATATCATCATCAGCATTCTTGTGGTTGAGCAAGTGAGCTGCATGACTGATAAACAAATAGTGAACATTAAAGTTTGAGGCCTACTCTGAGAACCTACCTTATCTAATTATCCCTATATGATTTATGTAAAATAGCAAGCTGATTAATAGTGATTGGAAGAGAGTAGAGATGCAAATAAATATTTTCTCAAACGTTATTGTACTTTTGCTTCTTTTATTTGCTTTTTTCTATCAGTCCATATACTTTCGCATTATGCTCCAAATTCTTCATATATTCTGCTCTAATGGCACAATAATATTTCATTGTCTGGTGTATGGGGTGTTCAGGAAGGACTGGCCCCTATGGTGGGAGGGCTTGCCAAGCCCTTTTCCAGGCTCCTCATCCATGTTTGGTGTCTACCTGTCACCCAATGGCTCTACTTCATCTGTGGTTCCAATGAGCTGTAGCATGTGCAGCAGTCACATGCCAATAAAACTATCTTGGCAGACGGGCTAAACCAAGCTCAGTGTATCAGTTCTCAAACCCATCGGTGTGTTAGGTGATGTGTATCCCAAGCATCTGAAGACTTTCCCTGGCAGGATGGGAAGATGAGAACTATTTGTTCCAATAGCCATGAAAGTGACTGAGGCAAGTGCTACTGAGAACTCAGAACTTGGTCAGACTTTAAAAATGCCAACGTCATTCACTGCATCCCAGCCCAGCCCATTGACAGTCGTCCTGTTTTTGTCTTCACCCTGGAATTTAAAGACTTTGGAGGAGAGAGTGAGGCTGATGACTTTGCACAGTTCTGCCTCACTTAACTCTAATTCATGTGCAAGTCAAGACATCTTCTTCATGATGCCTTTGGTCCTCTTCAAAAAAGAAAGACAAACAATAACATTCCATTGTATCTATTTACCACAATTAGCTCCACCACATAATAGGCACTTACTTTATTTCTAATTTTTTGTTACCACAAACAGTATGGCTATGATTATTATTATGTCTATGAGACCTTTCTCTCTATCTTTGATTGCCCTGGAGTATATGCCCAGCAATGGAATTGCTAACATGAACAGTTTAATCACCTTTCCTAAATATTGTCAAATTATTTTCCAGAATAGTTGAACCAATTCACAGCCTCCTTAACAGTGTGTTAATGTATTGTTCTGAAAGAAAGTTGCAGGAAAGAGAGACAGAGAGTAGTAGAAAGCATGAGGCCACACTCTCACTAGGGTCATTGAGAAGTGACTGTAGTGATAGAAGGAAAGACAGCTTAGATGAGAGTTGAGGGGTACATTCATTGTTAGGATACAAGATATAGGTGATGATGCAGAAAAGGATGCAGAGATGGAATGATTAAACTGATTGGACAGGATCCAAGAGAGACCGGTGTCACACAAATCTAAAGAATATAAAGCATCTGAGAAGAGAGGGCAGTCAATAGAGCCAAATAAAAGAGGATAAATATTAAGAGAGGCTATTGCGTGTGGAAATTCAGAGGTCACTGGTAATTTTTGGAGTGAGAAATTTCAATTGAATGATAAAATGAGAAGGCAAAGTTGCAAAGGACAATGAAAGGAAAATGAATGATAAGGAAAAAATGAAAGTGAATGAAAAGAAACAAATTTGAGTTCCTCCATAGTGGGAGCTCTGCCTTCAAATGTTCTCCATGTTTGATCCACCTGCTTATTCTGTCTTCTCACTAAGAATGTGTGCATTGTAAGGCCCAAGTTTATTTTGCTATTGTTACTTGTATTTTCATGCTCTTTCATTAAATGCCTTTACTTTAAACTAAGTGAAGACTCTGCCTGACTAGTATAAGTCAACACACTGGTAGGGACTCTTGAGCTATGGGGTTGAAGAGACTTTAGTACCTAAAAGATATCTAGAACCTCAGATAGCTTTTCAGGGGTACATGAGTGGTGGTATGGCCTACATAGGCTACATTGTCAAGGACTACTCAATTTTAAAATGTCTTTATCATTCAAACACCCAGGGCTCTTTCCAGCTCAAGTCTAGGATTCTGTGATTTTCTTATCCCAGAGTATTAGTGATTGGAGAAATTCAAGGAATTATCATCAACATTTTCTGTAATTCATTTGCAGATGTTCTGCACAATTCTCAATTGAGTCAGAAAGCAACTGCAAATGTATGTATGTACACAGATACAAGATTGCTCCATTCCCATTTAATGGAATTCTGTCTTTAATGTCTTATTATCAGGTTTCTGAAATCTGGTTACATTAATCAATGCCATCTGGCAAAGCTATTGAAAGAGCTGTGGTTTTTGTCTTGGGTAAACACTTTTTCATCCTTCAGTCCCTACATACACATACATATATACACACATACACACATATATATATGTATGTATATACATACATATACATATGTATGTGTATATATATATTTGAAAAATGGTTCTTCTACTTCCCTATAATTAGCAGGGTGTGCTCTCCTAGAAAATGCTTCAGAGAGAAATAGTGTTACCTTGATGTCCTCCTGAATATTTAGAAAGATCACTATTCTTATCGTTGCTGCTGTTGAATTCTATAATTGGCTTCATTCTGACTCCAAGTATGGGAAAAATCAGTTGGACCATTTTGCTTTATAAATTCCAGGACCATTGTAGCTCTTTATTTGCATAGACTTTCCCTCCTCATATCTTTGCCATTTGGTAAAATTGAACAACTTTTGTAGCCTACAGATTATAACTGTAAAAACAAACCATTTATATTAATCAGCTGACTTGTTTAGATTTCAGTCCAAATTGGTAGGTTAGTATTATTTCAACCACTCCTGTACTAATTCAGCTTTCTGATGCACCTCTGATCAAGTCAATGAGCTACTTTGGAGTCTTTTCAGATGGGTTGTTAGGCTCCTAAAGCTTTCTAATGACCTGCCCCTTCCATGGTGTTATACTCTCCTTGTTTTCGTCCTATCTTTTCTCCATCTCCTTTTCTGGGTCATCTTTGTCCTCCAATTTTTCAGATGTCCATTTCCTGGGGTTTTGTCCTCAGGCTAAATTTGCATTTCCAGCTCCCCAAATTTCCCCAAGTTTCAGTTCATCATCTGCAATTGTATCCTAGTTGTTCTACCTGGATATTCCAATAAGACTTTAAACTCATCATATCCTAAACTAAATTCATATTTGCTCTCAAAATCTATTTCTTTTCTTGATTTTCTGATTCCTGTCAGTGGTACCATCATCCTTCCAGCCAAACATACTTGAAACCTTGGCATTACCTTTGATTCTTCCTTTTTCTTATCCCCTGAGTAAGGTACTACCTTTTTCTTATGTGGGCATGAATGAATAAAGGAATGATGAATGAAAAAAACCCATTTATTGTACTCCTCCACAATGTCTCTCTTTCTCTTAGGCTCTATCAAAACTTAAATCAACAAACTGATACCCTGATGAGGTTCTCACTAGAAAACTGGATCTGTTCATTAATTTAGGAAGGTTTGGGATTGTAAATAGAAACACCAACCATTTCCTGGCAGGGTTGGCTGTATACAACAAGTTGGTAAAAGTTACATGGCCTATACTTTCTCCAAGGAAGGAGAAACCATAATTGTCTTCAATGGGGTGGTTAAAAGGGTGACATAACTCACATTCTCAAGAAAACCTGACCATTGCTATTCTTTCAAAGCACCAAGCAATGGCAGTTAAGTCAACAAGAATCTATTACATGCAACCAGACACTGTTCAAAGCACTGATGATACAAAGAAAGGCAAAAATGATTTCTACTCTCTAGGAGCTCATAGTCTAGTGGGGGAAATATCATGCAAACAAGATATATAAAGGATGAATTAGAGATAATCTCAAAAGGAAGGCACTAGCATTGAGGGGGGATCTAGAAAGTCTTCTAGCAAAAGGTAAGATTTTATCTGAGACTTGAAAGAAGTCAGGGAAGTCAGGAAATTGAGAGAGAAAGGAAGAGAATTCCAGACATGAGGAGACAGCCAGTGAAAATGCACGATTCAGGAGATGGAGAGCTGTGTGGGAGAAACATCAGAGGTCTATGTTACTGGACTGTATTGTATGGTGGAGAAGAAAAAATGTAAGAAGACTGGCAAGGGAAGGAAAATGTTGGGTTATAAATAATTTTAAAGGTCCCAAAGTAGAATTGCCAGGGGAGTCCCAAGGCAATATTTATAAACTATAGTGGACAGAACACTGGATGAAGAAATGGAAGACCTTGGTTTGAGTCACTGATTCCCTGTTGTTGTGTATTTTTTGTTCTGGAAGAGGACCTTGAACAAACCACTTAACTTTTAAGTCTCAATTTCCTCTCAGGAAAAGTTAGGTGGAACTAGATGATCTCTCAGGTTCTTTCCACCGATAATATCCTGTGAAGCTTCTTAAAACAATCTCTCTAAAGAGAATAAACTTTGGAGTAGAAACATTCAAAATGCACTAGAGTAGGGGGGAAAAAAATAAGCTCGATTGTGGATTCTTAAACATTTAATGATACTCAGAGCATCTAATAAAACAGCAGAATGTCCCAGGGGGGGAATTAACTTCCTTCCCTACCCTTTCTCTGCTCCTCTTCTTAACCAGGAACTAGTTCTGATTCTATTTTGCAACAACAAAAAGAGGAATGAATGGGTTTCACAGGCTGTGACAATCTTTAAGGATGTTGAAAACTGACAGAGTCTGGTTCAATGACATTAGGAAGTCACATGGTTGTCATCGTTCCATCACAGTGACAGTTAGCTCAATGAACTGGTTTGTGTGGTCTCCTCCCTTACTTATAGAACAGGTTTGTGTCCACATGGCTATGACACTCACTTCTAGGCAAAATCAGGGTCAGGTTCAAGGAAGTCTTTTTTTTTTTTTTTAAACCCATTGAGAGGTGATGGGGTATAGTGGATAAGAAAGCTGTGCTGGAAGACCTGAGTTCAAATTCTTCCTCTGACATATGCTGGTTGTGTGACCCTGATCAAGTTACCTAATATCTTAGCTCTCTAGAAAGCTTTTAGAATATGTCAGAGAAGATGCCAACCTGCATTGGTAAGGAGAGCATCCTATAGCAATGATAAGTCCAACCTTTATCCCTATTTATTCACCTGACTGTGGGTTTCTGAATGTAAAAAGAAACTTAGGAACTAATATTGTACTTCTAATGAGTAAATCAAAACCTCTCATGAGTCATGGCCCATGATGGATTTGGCTTTCTGTTCCTTGTAAGCAGAAGCAGGGCAAAAGTGATATGATTCTTGGCCATGGTCATGCTATCTGAAGTCATGTTCAAACATTCAGCAATTCACTTGGACAGGTCCCAAGGATGGGAAGGTAAGGTGACTACTGTTAAATTTAGGGAGAGAGTAAATGAAAATATTTTGAGGATATTTTACTGTTATAAACAACTGGTCTGTCCTTCAAATTACTTCTGATGAATTCAGGAAGCCAGGAAGACCTAGGTTCTAGTTTTGTCTCTATTATGCATTAGCTGTGTACCCCCAGGCAATTGGTGCATTGCAGGGGAGGCATTAGCGTGAAGTGGTAGAGGAAATTGCCTTATCTGAAGTTCATCATGCCATTGACAGTTATCCTAGTTGTCTCTGTTTCTGAATGTCCTGAGAAAGTTTGAGGTATAGTGTTTTTGTCCTTTGTTGCCGAAGAAGACCATGCCATCAGAGAAATGGTGATATGACTTGCACTTGACTTTGTTTTGAGTAAGGAGGGCTGTGCAGGTCACCAGCCTCACTTCTCCTCCACAGCCATCTGAATCCAGTGACCAGATAGTCATCAAGATGACTGGAGATGACCTAGGATGAGACAATTGGGGTTAAGTGACTTGCCCAAGGTCACACAGCTAGTGAGTATTGAGTGTCTGAGGTGAGATTTTGAACTCAGGTCCTCCTGACTCCTGCACTGGTGCTCTATCCACTGTACCAGCTAGCTGTCCCAGGTTTGAGGTATTAGGAACAGAAGAAATGACAGTAGTAGAGAAAAGACACAGACTGGTAAATAGAGTATGATTTATGAGTTTTGAAGTCAGAGAACCTGCATTCAGGTCCCGCCTCTATTACATACTAGCTGTGTAACCTCAAGTAAATTGTTTAATTTTCTGGTCCTCAGTTTCCTCATGGATTAGGAGGGTGCTCTAGATGGGTGGATAAAGTATTTATTAAGCCAGACACTATAATTAACAGTAGGGAGAGAAATAAAAGCAATGAAGACAATTTCTGCCCTCAAGAACCTTACATTCTAATGAGGGATGACAAGCATCCAGAGAATTTGGAGGGCAACCATCCCTAAGAGGGAAGGATGACAATGAAGAAATGAATAGGTCTGGAGAATGAGGAGAGCTGGGAATGAACTGAGCATGGTTGGAACCCCTCTGAAATGGAGGTCTGGGCTAGGTTTGAGACAATTATAGGGGCAGGCCCAAGGGCAGGAGTGTCTGACAGGGCAAAGCTGTTGGCCAGGAAATGGAGAGGTTGGGAGAGTGAGTTGAAACAGGACCAGAGCTCTTGATCCTATGAAAGGTGAGTGTTTCTAGGGGGTGCAGGGTGGTTTGCAGGTGGGCAAGGAACACTCTGTGAACTCTGTCTCATCCACTGACTCCAAAGTTGGCAGAGGGAGAGGGCAAAGGGAATGTGGCCAACTGGAAAGAATCTGAGGAGAGCTCTGTTTTTCTGGAAGGTTCTTGAGAGCCTTCCAGATAGGATTATTAGGGCATTTTCCACAGGGATCTCCTGTTTTTTACAGCATACAAAAAAGCATACATAGACTTGAGTTACCAGACCTTTAGATACAAGTGTTAATGATTTTCTGAAACTGAACCTAAGCCCCTGGAGTCCCTAAACACATACCTAGAAGCTGAAACAGTCACGAAGCATGATTGACCTAAAGAACAACTACATAACCAGGAAGGGTCATAGATTAAGGGCTAGATGGAACTTTGAAGTCTATTAAGTCCAAAGCCCTCACTTTACAGAGAAGAAAACTGAGGCACAGAGAAATTAAGTGACCACAGCATCACATAGCTAGTGATTGTGTGAGGTAGGATTTGCAACCAGATCCCCAGATCTGTCTTATTCAAGTCAGATTGCCTGAAACAATAAAAATAAAAAGCACCTCTACCATGAGCTTTATTTTATTTTTTGGCAATTGGGATTAGGTGATTTGCCCAGGGTCATACCTAGTAAGTTTCTGAGGCCTGATTTAAACTCAGGTCTTCTGGACACCAGGCCTAGAGCTCTTTGCACTGGGCTGCCTAGCTATCTCTTGCATGCTACATAGTATTTTTTAAAAAATGCATATAGGCTGACGGGCTAACCTGGCTATTGATTTTATGTATTTGAGGTTTGGGGGTTTCTTTTTAGTGTTGGTATTTTTTAAACTATACAAAAATATAAGCTCAAATCAATAGTAGAAAAATATATTTTTAAGAGGAAGCACAGAATAATGAATAGAGTTGGCCATAAAGCAGGAAGACCTAAGTTGGAATGTTGCCTCTGATGTATAGTGGCTGTGTGTGTGTGTGTGTGTGTGTGTGTGTGTGTGTGCATACACAACTTCTCAGTGAACTGGGAAACCCTTAGACACTTTAAATTGCTCATTGGGTGCTAGTCTATATCGATAAAGGCCATAAAAAATGAGGGTAAAAATTATGAGGAGTTCTTCAAGCCAATGAAATCCCAGGTTCTGTCCCATTCATATTCCTGTCCTCTCTATGCTCTGCCAACACCCCACTATACAGTTTTCCCCCAATTGAAATACACCAATATGTTACTGTTTGACTTACATTTTAGACTCACTTGCAAAGCATCTGGTGGACCCAACACGGTTCTTAGATCAGTTTTAAGACCCCCTGATAGAGGAATCATGTAAATTAACCTGCTCATACGAGATAGTGGCCATGGAAAGTATTCCCATTTTAGGTGGATAGGCAAGGGAAAAAGGTCTGACTTTTACCTGAGCCCAAGCAGTAAGTTCCCACATTATTGCTTTTTATCAGCACATAGCATGTGCATTATGCAAGGTTATTTTTTCCGGTCACAAAGATAAGATTAGTTAGGTGGCACTTGTAGCAGGTAAAGTCCCCAAAAGCTCAGGGGATGTTTCCCAGGTCTCCCATTTCTCAGGAACCTATACGAAGGCAGCCACTCCTCCCTTAGGGGAAAACGCCGAGTGAAACTAGCACAGAGTAGCAGGGATCTGTCCCAGCTGCAATGAAATCCCTGAGCCACCCACAGGCTCTAATCTCTTGGAAATGCAACAAAACCAGATTCAGTTTCAGGTCCCTCCAGAGACTCACATTCTGCTCCTCCCCCTTTTAAAGCCATTGTTTAATAAAGGGGAGAGGAAAGGGAAAGAGGAACGAATGAGAGGTGGTTCTCTCTCATTTAAGCTTGATGTACTGAGAAACTCAGTCATCATCATACAGATACTGAGCAGCCGGTTCAGCCAGTGCCTCAGTGTGACAGAAGGTAGAGGAAGAAAGACGATATTGGCTAAGACTAAGCCCTGCATTCATTTGTAGAGGAGAGCCAGTCTTTCAACTCTGCTAAGGTTGGGTGGTACAGTGAAAAGGAGGCCCAGGATAAAGAGCAAAGTTGTGAATTTGGGTCTGCCCTTTCATTCATTCAGCAAGCATTTATTAGACACCAGAGTTCAGGTAATTTATCACACAGCACTCAGTTAGGAGATAACTATGCAAAAACAAAATCAGAAATAGGCTGTGCCCTCAGAAAATTTACATTCTTCAGAGGGGGAAGGGTGGGACTGTAGATACATGGATAAGGAAATCAAAAGTTATTTGGCAGGAAGGGTACTAGCACTAGGAAGACTGAGGAAAAGCTGATATTAGAGCTGACACTGGAGATCAATCCTGAAGGAATCTGGAGATGCTGAGAGTTAGAGGTGAGGATTGTCCATGCTGGGTATACACATACACACACACATACGTGAACACACACATATGCACCAACACACGTATACATGTACATACATATATATCGCCAATTTATGATTACATACAGAATCACTAAACAGACTTAGCCCTCTCAGTGTTTTTGATCAAATTATATTAATCAAAGTGTGCAAACAATACAGCAACTTGAATATGCCAACTTGAATATGCCAACCTGAAGGTTAGAGGTTCCCTCACAGGGTGTCTCCCTCTGAGGTAATCATTGGACAAGTCTCCATCCATTAGCACTGCCCTCAAGTGGCCACAGGATGCTTGAATATCAAGGGTGGGGAATGGAGGAATCAGTCTTAGTCATTCCTTGGAGCAGGCTGACAGCTAGGGCCCCTGGTGGGTTTTTTATACTTTCAGTAATGAGTGTTCCTAAGTTGTTTACCACATAATTTGATTGGTAGTTTATTACTTGAACTACTGATAGGTTGTTTATGAGATTTTTCTATTGCTGATTTTCTTACCAGAAGGTCCACATTGGTTACTGTATCATGCCACAAAAGTGCTTATTTTATTACTGAAAAACAACTTATAGAAAAACGACTTGCCCAAAATAGCTCAATCACAAAAGGATGCTTAAAGCAAAATGGAATCCATTATACTAAGTTGACGAACTTATTCCTACTGCTTTAATAAGGTCCTTAAAATCTATTCTCACAGCAAAGAGATAGAGCATTCATTCCAAGCATAAGGGACATCCAGTATAGTCAATGAAATGGGAAATGGAATGTTGTGTACTAGGAACAGTAAGTAGATCTGAGAGTCATCTTTCTGGAGGTGATCATTGAAACCATGGAAGCTGATGAAGTTACCAATGAGCTGGGAAATGGTTGGTCAGGCATGTGACTTAGTCTATCACTTTGGCAAATGTTCAGAGAGTGGAAAGGAAAAGGGAGAGCGCTATGTTGGGGAAACATTAAGAGCTGATTGCAGTATGGTGTAGTGGGTGGATATTGACTTCAAGTCAGGCCTAGATTCAAATCATACTTCAGACACTTAACAAACTATGTGGCCATAGGCAAGTTATTTCAGTTCTCATGAATGGCAGTTTCTATAATCTGTAAACAATGGATCGTAATAACACCTACTTCCCTAAGCTGTAAGGATCAAATTAAAAATAATGAATATAAAGTGGTTTGCAAACCTCAAAGCATTATATAAATGTTGTTCAGTTGTGTCTGACTCTTCATGATCCCATTTGAGGTTTTCTTGGCAAAGATACTGGAGTAGTTTGCCATTTACTTCTCTAGTTCATTTGAGAGATGAGGAAACTGAGCAAACAGGGTTAGGTGACTTATTCAGGGTCGCACAGCTGATAAGCGTCTGAGGCTGGATTTGAATTGAGGAAGAGTTTTCTTGACTTTGGCACTCTATCAACTGCACCATGTAGCTGCCCACTATATCTATGCAAGTCATCACTATTTTTATAATTCAGGCAAGTGGTAATGAGTGTCTGAACTAGGATGGCGGCTCTGTGCATGGGAAGAAGTTTTGTGAAGGGAGAGACAGAGATAGATGGGGGAGGTGTGAAGGTGGAACCAAGAAGACTAGAGTGGGCAAAGCAAAGAGAAGGCTGAGAAGACTTCAAGGCTGCAAACCTAGGCAACTGGACTACAGAAATTTGGGTAAGTTACAAAAAGGAGAGGATTTGGGTGGGAAACCCTGCTTTGGATAGGAGGACATCTGCCACTTGCTGCTTGTTTGTCCCTTGACAAATCATTTGACCTCTGTGAGCATTACTTTTTTCAATTGTAAAATGACTTGAGTTAGACAAGGGGACTTCTGAGTTTTCTTTAAGCTCCAAATCTAAGTGTAATGCTGCCTCCACCATGCCTGGGGTAGTTTTGAGAAGCATGGCTCTGTTCTGTGTTGTATATAAGGAGGGAGAGGTGACTCCTGAGTGGCTGAGAGAATGCTGAGCATGATGCTACATACCTACCGTAAGAGATTTAGTTCAGTTTGTTGCATTACTATGGAAAGAAGGGCCTCCAGAGAGTCGGTCAAGAAAGATAGACTTCTGAATGGTGGATTGAAAACCTTAAAGATATGGACCTGAAGATGAAGATATGGGTTAACCCCATCATGTTCCTTGACTGCCAACGTCTGCAAATCTAGAATCTGCTGAGAGTGGGCTTCCCAAAGGGTGGGAAGGGTATGAGTTGAGATCTCATCTTGCTTTCATCTTAAATAGCTCATTTACTTTTGTAAATTTTAAAAATATTCTAATCTATAGAATGTTTCTAACTTGTGTTTGCTGTTTTTTTAGAAAAGTAAATTTACTCTCTATTTGCTATTTGTGTCTTTTGTACCTAAGTTTGGTTGGAAGGGGCTAAGGTGATTTAGAGTAAAATAAAGTCTACTTTAGACTTTAAAGTCTAAGGGGAGCCTTCTTAAGAGCTATCAGGGAAGTGGTTCTCCTTATGAAGTCAGACTTGTACCTCTAGACTAGAGATATTTGAGAAGTGGCAAATAGATATAATTTTAACACCTTTTAGAGACTGAAGAGATCTCCCAGGCTCTGGTAGTCCTGGACCTTACTTATCCTTCTTCCAATTAGGCTGTTGGCCTAGGCCCATCTCCTACTCCCCAGAAAGGAAGAAAGGCAATCCTCTTGAAGACTGGTGAGGCCAAATCAGATCTGAGATCATATCTACCCATATTTAGATAGAGCTACATACATATTGTATACAAGGTGTCTCAAAACTGCACTAAGGCTTTTGGGACACCTTGTATTGATTCTACCCCATCCATAATCTTGTTGGGTAGACATTTCCTATAAAGATCTGACGTGAGTGTTTTATCTATACCCTCTCATTCTGTGAAGTTTCTATTCATGTCTTCTTTTTTTTTCTTAGTCGAGCTAGCATATGAATGATTTTCCTCAGACTCTTGTTTTGTAAATGTAGTTCTTGGACTGCCCATTGGTTATTTTAATTGGTAATGTCAAGAGGGCAGTTAGGTACAGCAGTGGATAGAACACCAGGCCTGGAGTTAGAAAGACCTGAGTTCAAATCCAGCCTTAATAGCTGTGTGACCTTGGACAAGTTACTTAACCCCCACTTGTCTCAGTTTCCTCATCTCTAAAATGAGCTGGAGAAGGAAATAGCAAACCATTCCAGGATCTTTGCTATGAAAAACCCAAATGGGGTCAGACATGACTAAAACTATTCAATAACAGCAAAGATCCATAAAGGTAAGGATTTTAATTTTTACCCACACCATTCATTTCTAGATAAGGGAAGGGAGGCCCAGACTCATTAAATGAGTCAATTAAAGTCATCTAGATAGTAAAAGAACAGATCTGGGGCTCAAACTCCAGCCCCAGTACTGTACCAGTTCTGCCCTGTTGTTGACCCAACTCTGTGTAAGATTCCGCCTTAGTTTTTCCATCCAAATTCTTACCCCATCAACAACTCTGAGCAATGGTGTGAAAAATCAGGAGAGCCTCTTAAGTACTTTGAGTATGTAAAAAAAAAGTTATACTCTAAAAATATGGGGTCTTGTTTCAGTGACAAAATGGCTTTGCATAGAAGAAGACTTTGAAGCTGATAGAATGTAGGCATTATTTAACAAAGGATAAAATCATTTATTATACTTCATCACTCCTTTAAACTTGTCAGGCAAAGGCCTTGGATTTATAAAGTATGGGCCTGTAGTAGGAAACTTAATGATCCTTACCATAAATACATTTGTAGGTGCTACATCCAAGAGAAAACTAATGAATAATTCCATGTTATCATACTCCTATTGACAAGCCAACCTTTAAGGCAAAAGCCTTAGGGAAAGGAAAGCTACCCCTCTCAAAGGAGAAATGTTTTCTCCTAAAAATTTACCAGACTAAAATATAACAGCACTTTACATTTATTTAGTATTTTATAGCCAGAAATATTGTTTTAAGCAGTCTCATCACATTTGATTCTTACATCTACCCTATGATGTAGGCTATGTGAGAATTATTAGCCCCATTATATAGAAGAGAAAACTCAGAAAGGTTCAATCATCTGCCAAAAGTTACAGAACTAGGAAATGGTAGAACCAAGAGTGGAACCTAAATTCAGCAAGCATTTGATGAAGATTTTTAGGTACAAAGCTTTGTGGTTAACATTTGACATTCATTTTTTGTGGGGGGATGTGGTGTAGGTATCAAGGTTAAATGACTTGCCCAAGATCACATAGCTAGTAAGTGTCAGATTTGAACTCAAGTCTTCCAGATTCCAGGCCAGGCAATCTATCTACTACATTACCTAGCTACCCATAGACACTTGAAATTCAAAGACAAAAATAAAACAGTTCTTTCTCTTAAAGAGCTTATATTCTACTCAGAGGAAAATAAGTTATGTTTCAATAATCCTTTCAGATTCACAGTGTTTTTCTCACAAGGACTCCGTGAAATAGGTAGTATAGTACATGTATCTCCATTTGGCAGATGAAGGACCTCAAAATCAGAGAATATTCAAATGTTCAAAGTCCTACAACTATTAAATATAGAGCCAGGAATAGAAAAAAGCCAAGATTCTCTTGGGTCTAACTCCAGAGTGATCATTAGACTTTGTCATTCTGCTTTTTAAATGAAGAAGGGAGAGTCAGGTGGTAAGGTGGATAGAGTACCAGTCTGGAGTCAGGAAGACCTGAGTTCAAGTCCATCCTCAGATACTCATTAGCTGTGTGACCTTACCCCGATTGCCTCCTCTTCTCCCCCACCAAAAAAAAGAAATGGATCCAATATTTACCAATCATATGATAAGAAAAAAGTACAAGTCATTTTTCAAGGAGATATTACATGTTGGTAAGGGAAATATATGCTTGTAAACATCTGTTCTCTGTCATTTAGCTTGTTAGGTTATATATCTTTTCCTGTGCTCTCAGAATTCTTCTAGACAGAAAATGCATTGTCATAGAAGAAGCTGTTGGAAAGATGGCTTAAAGTATCATACTTGAAGCTAAATGGTAGTTAGAGAAGTGAAAATATTCATGTTTCTCTTTCCTTCATATCAGTTGTGGAGAATCTATCTTCAACAATATAGTCATCAAGCATTTATTAATAGCTTACTGTGTAGAAAATGGTGGGAGGTGATGGAGAAGATACAAAATTAGGGAAGACACCAACTCTTATCTTCATGGAACTAATAGTCTAATAGAGAGGTCTAACACACATACAAACAAGTACCATACAAGATAACATACAGAGAAGTATATTAAGCAAGTAAATTAGTTTTGATGTTTTATATTTATGTATAATTCTAATGTTTGCTAAATATTCTCATCACACTGACCTCAGGACACTGGCAATAACAAGTATTATCATTCCCATTTTCCAGATGAGAAAAATATGACTTTGAGAAATTAAATGGCTTGATTTTGGTCACCTAGCTGGTAAGTGTGGAGGGGCCATTGGAATCCAGATGACAAGGTGCAGTGCTCTCTCCTCTAAGGTAGGCTTACCTCTCACAAAAGGAATCTTGCTCTTCTTAAATTATCCAAGAAAAGCTTTCATAGAAAATTGAAGTGGGAAAGAATCACAGAATGTCAGAAGAGGGAAAGGACTACCTAGTCCAACACACATCTAAACAGTAATCCCTTCTAAAACATCCCCTAAAAGTAGCAATTGAGACTTCATTCCAATTAACCAAATCTTCCCCATTCTTTAAGACCCAGCACAAATATTACCTTTTTCCATGAAGCTTTTCTTGACTCACAACAATCTGTCTCCTTTTTGGTTCCTCGCAGTAATTAATGTAGAGAACATGAATTTAAGCTGTTAACAATGGTCTACCCTGTTCTATTCTATTCTGTGTGTTTAAATCCTGCATTCCTAATGGGCTTCTGAATTTCTCTATGAGGGGTTTCATCTATAAAAAGTTGACAAACATTTATTAAGCACCTACTATGTTTCTGGCACTGTGCTAAACACTGGAGATACAAAGAAAGCCAAAAAACAGACCCTGGAGTTCACAATTTAATGAGATAGCACATACAAACAACTAGTGTGTGTATATGTGTTTATATATGTTATACATGTTTTATTTACATATATTCTTTCTAAGTACTCTACCACTCCAGTATCTTTGCCAAGAACAAATGAAGTCATGAAGAATCACACATGACTAAAACAACTGAAAAATAAAACTCCTTTGAATTCTAACTTTTTGGGGGGTAGGATGGGTAGAGGGACTGGTTCTTTATTTCAAAAGACATTTTGTCCATTTTCAGTATCAAAATACTTGCACTCTTGGTTCCTTTTTTCCAGATTGGCTCCCAAATAGACTACACCAAGGAATGAAAAAAACCACACACACACACGTTTTCATATCCATATGTTGTATATGGACAAATTAAAAATAATCTCAAAGGGAAGATGATAAGTTTGAGGAAAGGCTATTTGCAGGAAATGGGATTTTTAGTTGATAATTGTTGGAAATCAAGATAACCAGGAAAAAGAGGTAGGGAGAAAGAGCAGTCTAGGCAGAAGAGGCAGTCAGTCAAAATGCGCACTCAGGAGTGTGTCACATGAGGGGAAAGAAAAAGAGGTTAGTGTCACTGGATTGTGAGTGAAGGGATGTAGGATGCGGACTAGCAAGGTAGAAAGGGGCCAGATTACAAAGGGCTTTAAAGTCAAACAGAGGGTTTGAAGTTTGATCCTAGAAGTAATAGGGAGCCCCTGTAGTTTTTGTTTTTTGAATCAGGCAAACAATGAATAGAGCTTTAATTTTTTCCTTGGAAATTTGAACAACTACACAATAACTATGTTTGTAAAAAGCTTAGGATTATTCAAAGTTTATAAATGATCTTGCAAACATACACAGAAAATAAACATCAAGTATCTTGCAAAAGTCTGAACAGCATCAGTACTAAAATCACATGATTTCTGTGCAAGTCATAGGCTTGGGTTCTGTAGGATTGTGGGGGAGGATGGGGTTGGTTTTGATTTCTTAAGCCATGTTTCCTATTTCCAACATGCATACAACAGATACAGTTTTTTGAGTAGGGAGGGGGTGATGTGGTCAGACCAATAGACTTTATACATGTGCTAGGCACAGAGTAGATACTTACCTAATGACTATGTATTGATTTGAATTCCATTGCATTGCAAAGCATAGGAAATAAGAGCTAAAAAAATAGATAGAGGAGTAGGAAGAGAAGGAAAAATGCATGGTCCACAGAACAGTACATGCCCTTCCTCCTTAGAATTCAGAGCAGAAGCACAACTAAGGATTTTTTTCACCTAGGCCAAAACCAGTTGGGTTGGGAGGCAAAGTATTATGCAGGAAACAGTCCAAGTACTAATTTAGGTCATCTAATAAAGAGATAGGAGGGTAACCCTTGAGAAGATGTTTTGGAGGTAAAGTGAGGAGAGATCTAAGGAGACCATGGTTTTGGGGCCCTGGGTTGGTCCGACCACCAACTCAGCTGGGGGATAAAAGTACACCATCCTAGGGAGGAATTACACCATCCTCCCCTCTCTTCTCCTTCCCGTATGCCCCTGCCTTTGTTCTTTGCTAGTTCCGGCTTTTAGTGGCATAGTGCCTTGGAAGCCATAAATAACTATAATGCTAATGGACATCCCAAGACCACTCCTTCTCTATATAATCCCCATCCCTGGTAATGCAGCATGTATATTTTGAACAAGTCAAGGCTCGCCATCATGTCAGGGGTCCACCCATTTCTGTCCTATTTGACATTTGGTTGGTAACAACTTTCTTTCTTATTACGCTGCTGCTCCGGTGTTGAGGTCCATGGGACAACTTGCAAGACTTTCCATCTTTTGAATGGAGAAAGCAATAAAAAACATTTCTGAGGAGATCAAATGAAATGTTCAGTAACATCCCAGAATTTTCCAACATAGAATATAGGAGCTTTGTCCCAATGTATTAGTATCGAATGAGAAGTGCTATCATTTAATAGAGAAGAAGTAAAATGAAAAATCATGCTTATGCTCAATTTCCTGTAGTTTCTCCTCATTCTTAGCATTTTCCCCTGTTCTAATAGATTTTTTTTTTTTAAATCTCTCATTTCAGAGGGAAAACTGAGTTAGGATGATTTTTTGATTAGGACCCAACCCCAGCGATGTCCCACTGTGTGCAATACTGCCCTCTACTGAATTATTTACCTGTTCAGAAGTTGATGTTGATTACAAAAATAATAGTTGATATTTCTTTAGTTCTTCCAGGTTTATAAAGGACTTCCTTTACAGCTACCTGGTGAGGTAAGTAATGAAAATATTATTTCCATTTGACAGATGAGGAAACTGAGTCTAGAGAGGTAAAGTGACTTATCCAAGGTCATATGGTTAGTAGATATCTTTTCACTCTAAGGTCAATACTCTTTTTCTCTGGTATTTATTCAGCACCTACTATGAGAGATATGAGGTGTATAAAAAGGGGTCCTTGCCTTCAAGGAGCAACCAATGTAGTTTGAGAAATTGGATTAACAAATGCGAAACAATCAGAAAACACAAGAAGACAAAAATCACAAACTAATTAGTATGGTTCAGAATTATAATTCAGTTCATTTGACAGGCAGGATTTATTGATTTATTGATTATTAAATATCTGTTCTATGTTAGGTGTTATACTAGGTACTGTGAGTACAAAGACAAAAACATAACAGTCCCTGCCTTCAAAGTGCTTGCAGTCTATTGAGGGTAAATGTCATGTTCAAATATCTAAGTAAATACAAAATATGTTTGTTGTCGTTAAGTTGTTTTTCAGTTGTGTCCAACTCTGTGACCCTGTTTGGAAAAGATACTAGAGTGGTTTGCTGTTTCCTTTTCTATCTCACTTTACAGATGAGGAAACTGAGGCAGAGTTAATTGACTTGCCCAGGGTCACACAGCTCATAAGCGTCTGAGGTCAGGAAGATAAGTCTTCCTGACTTCAGGCCTGTGCAGTCTATCTACTGTGCCACCTAGCTGCCCACAAAATGTATACAAAGTAAATATCAAGAAATTTTAGGGAGGAGGGAGTACTCACAAGTGGCGAATTAAGAAAGTCCACTTGAAGGATGTGGCACTTCAGCTAGGGTCCCAAAAGGTATAGATGAGGAGGGAAAACAAGCAGGCATTGAGGATCATCTGTGCCAAAGCAAGACAGGAAATGGAATATGATATACAAGTGCTGCTGGAATGTCATTGGCTTGATTAGTGCTAAGTCTAGAAGGAGAGGCTGGATTCAGATTGTGAAGAACTTTAAATGGTAAACAGAAAAGTCTATGTTTTATCCTAGGGTCAGTAGGGAGCTTCTTGAGCTGGGATCTGATAAGGCCAGATTTGTGCGAGTTTGGCAGCTGGGTAGGAAAGATATAGGAGGGGGAGATCACTGGGGACACCAATTGTTAGGGGAGGTTTTATTAAGAAGAAATGAATTGAATTAAAATTAATCACAGAATTTTATGGTACCTTACTGATCATATGGATCTCTAGGTGACACAGTGGATAGAGTGCTGGGTCTGGAGTCAGGAAGACCTGAGTTCAAATTTAACCTCAGATATTTATTAGCTGTGTGACCCTGTTTGCCTCAGTTTCCTCTTTTGTTATATGAGATGGAGAAGGAAGTGGCAGTCAAGAAAATCCCAAATAGGGTCATGAAGAGTCCGATAGGACTGAAAAATGATGGAAAAACAACTGATAATTTTTAAGAAGGTTTAAGGTCACAAAACTGAGGTTTAGAGAGCTTAATGACTTGCCCAAAGTTATACTGGTAAATAACAGAATTGGGAATCCAACCCAGGTCCTCTGACTGCAAAACTAATGCTCTTCCTCCTAAGTACCCTATTTCTGATATTAAAAGAATCGCATGGGAGGATTTGTAGAGTAGTAGAAGGAGTGCTTGACTTGAGTTAGGAGAGCCCTGGTATTTAATCTCACCTTTGACATTTCCTTACTGTGTGAACACAGACAAATTGCTTAATTTCCTGCAAAATGGAGGCAATATTACCTGAGATCTCACAAGGTTGTTGTTGGCAGTATCAAATGAGATAAAGCATGCATGATGCTTTTTGCAAACCTTGAAGCACTATAGAAGTATTAATCACTTTAAAGATTTTTCTTTCACTAAGGTGTAATTGCCTTGTATTGCTTTGGTGAACATAGTCAAGAGATAAGATGAGGATTTTTAAAAAAATTCTCCAGTATACTCTACAGTAATAATGAAAGGACAGATTTCTTGTTAAAGTGGAAAAATTTCTAATGTTTTGAATCAGAGGTCAGATTGATGACCCTAATCTTTGCAACTCTTTAGACTGGGGGCCAAGATCATTTTATTTTTGAGGTTCTACTATAAAACAAGGGACATCAAGGTGGTATAGTAAATAGAACACTGGCCCTGCAGTCAGGAAGACACATTTTCCTGAGTTCAAATCTGGCCTCAATTAGTAGCTGTGTGGCCCTGGACAAGTCACTTAACCCTGTTTACCTCATTTTCCTCATCTGTCAAAATAAGCTGGAGAAGGAAATGGTAAAACACACCATTATCTTTGCCAAGAAAACCCCAAATGGGGTCACAAAGAATAGGACGTGACTGAAAAAACAAAACAAGCAAAAAATAAACAAGGGGGTCTCCAAGTTAGATGTGCTGGGCAAGATAAACTTGGCTTTGCTTGAAATCACTTTATACAAGGCAGTTGCTTCTATCCAGTCTGAAACTCATACAGGGGAAAAGAGCCTAGGGAAGTAGATTCAAGCTGTCTTTATTCACAGAATCAAAAGTCTTAAAGTTTTCCAGATAGTTTTAAAATTCTTTTTCATCTCAAAACTAAATAACAGTTAGGTAGGAATGACCTCATAAGCTACTGAGGGTTGCTTAGAAATGTTGCCCACCAAAAGCTGCAGTAACAGAACCATTATTTTCAATGTTTTCTTTGTTCTTTAGGTCTGAAAGATATTTTCTAGCTCAATTATGCCAATCATGAATACAGTAGGTACTGAAACAGATCAGGAGCAACCGTAATGCTCATGGTTGTAGAAATCATTGGAGTCCCTGGAAGTACAAGTGGAGAAAAGTCAGGAAACTCTGGGTATGAGATCCTAGAGAAAGATCTGAGATTCCCACAGGGATTTAAGTGATGATGAAAAGACATACTGTAGAAATTGAAGGCTAAGGAGGTAGCACCATCTTTAGGGGCCTTTTGGCTTTTAGATTATGATGGGTAGACATCTCTAGTCCCAGGGTTTCTGTATCCTCTTCTCCTATATGATTCACTCTGATGTGCGGCAAACATATCTGTGCTATCTCTCCCCAGAGAGGAAAATAAATGAGGGAATAGAGTTTCATTATATATCCCAAAACAATGAGAGACAACATTTCATGGGACACTTGGTCATCTTTGTCTTTCAGGGCTCATACTGGTCATAAACATAAGGAGGTCTGTGAAGATAATTGTAACTTGTACACCAACGTCTCAGTGAAGGTATACGGAAATTCTATGCAGAACTTCACAGGATCCTCCAAAACCAAGTTAACACATGCTTTGATCTTTGGTGACTTTAATATGATTGATGGTGGGCAAAGGCTAGGATAGTAAAGAATATGTAAGGAAATGTGGCCAAGGATTAAAACATCGAACACTAAAAGATAACTCAGAAGCCCAATACCTCAAATATTAAGAATATTTCTAATCTGATTTCTTTCAATTAATAAAAATCTATTTTTTTCCCTCCTAACTCTATCCCCTCCTATTAAAAATACAACACAACATAAAATGTTTGTCATAAATGTACATATTCAAGCAAAATGAATTCCCACATTAGCCATTCTGCCAAAAAGAAAAGTCTCAGTCTTCACCCTGATTCATCTATTCACCCATCATCTTTCTGTCAAGGTGTTGGTAACATGCTTTACAACCAACCCTTATAACTGTAGTTGGTTATTCTATTGATTCACAATATTTTCCAAGTTGTTTGACCTTATAATGTTGTTACTATATAAATTGTTCTTCCATATTAGGAATACATTCTCCAGTTGGATGACACCAAACATGGAAAGAGCTGAACAGTATGATGAAAAATGAAATTAGCTCCGTCTTGACAGGGAAATGATTTGATACTTATGTGAAAGTCATATTGGAATCAACTATCTATATGTTGTCCGACTATTGACAAAAATCAATATTAAATTAGAAAAAAAGGAAAATGAGAAGGCAACATACTACTGTTGAAACAATTTTCACCTTACCAATTCAAATGAACCTCCAAAATAGAGAGAGAGAGAGAAAGAGAGAAAGACAGAGAGAGAGAGAGAGAGAGAGAGAGAGAGAGAGAGAGAGAGAGAGAAAGACAGAGAGAGAGAGAGAGAGAGAGAGAGAGAGAGAGAGAGAGAGAGAGAGAGAGAAAGAGAGAGAGAGAAATGAATAAAGGCAAAGATTTGGTCATGATAATCATCATTTCCTTCAGAATGTTAACTGATTCAAATGGTCACTACAAGGTCAAAACCAGGAACCATTATAGCCAATGAATACTTGCCAAATGAGCTGATGTGTCAGCCAAGGGTGGAATCCAGTTTGGATTGTCAGCTTATTTTTAAAGAATGAGGGAGAATGGTAGAAGATAAGTTTTATAAGAACATTTGTAGATGAAACTTTCAGGGGGAAATGAATATATTTGTCAGTGTTTTTTTCTTTGTCATCAATGGGAGTGTGCTTGGGTTTCCACCAATCAAATCACTCAGCTCCCTTATTTGTACCTACTAGCCATTCCTTTAGTATAGGGTAGTGCAGCTAGGTGATGCAATGGACAGAGTGCTGGGCCTGGAGTCAGGAAGACCTGAGTTCAAATCTGACCTCAGTCATATTAGCTGTGTGATCCTAGGCAAACCACTTGACCCTATTTGCTACAGTTTCCTCATCTCTGTATGAGCTAGAGAAGAAGTGGAAAACCACTCCAGTATCTCTGCCAAGAAAACCCCAAATAAGGTCATGAAGAGTCAGACATGAATGAAATGATTGAACAAAGTATTGAAACAAAGTATTGGTGCCCAACTTGGAATCATGGGATTTGAGTTCAAATTCTGTCCTGACACTTACTGCTTATATGCAGATCACTTAACTTCTTGGACTTCCATTTCCTCACATTTTAGAGATGGAGAAACTAAGGCTAAGAGAAGCAACGTGACCTTAGTCAGACAGCTAGTTAATCCCAGAGGCATTATTATATGGGAACACAATGTTATTTTTAAAAAGTAATTTTAGGGCAGCTAGGTGGTCCAATGGATAGAGCACTGGCCTTGGTTTGGAGTCAGTAGGACCTGAGTTTAAATCCAGCTGCAGACACTTGACACTTACTAGCTGTATGACTCTGGGCAAGTCACTTAACTCTGATTGCCTTGCCAAAAAAAAATAAGTAGTTATAGAGCTCTACGTGTGTGGTAGACATGCATTTTTAATATATTATTGGTCATAACTATGATTTTGATGTCATGTACCTAGTTAAAAGCAAAAACACCAATTATAATGTTATGATTGGAAAATCTGATCTGGTACATGTGATTTGTTTTAGGGCATGGTGTCCATGAATGCAGTATGACAAGGGCTGCCTAGAAATGAAGGCTTTGCCAGAGTCACACCTATTACTTATGACCTCTGGAAAAGATATGAAATAGCCCAGCAATAGCTTTGCCTCATTATTCCAATTCTGAGGTCAAAAATCATCATCTTCAACAACACACACACACATACACACACAATATGAAATCCATAGCAAGATGATAAATTCTAAATGAGGTATAGCAAATGCCTCAGACATCAATTGGTTATGAAGTGAGAGGGAGCTATTTGCATAATCCTCTGGAGTCCATATGCTCTTGAGTGGGGGCAGCAGGCCATTATGAAGGGTCCATCCAATCCACCCTGCTGGAGGTGAGTCAACTGTACTCACAACAGGCTTCCCTGCTCAAAAGAGGCCTTTTGTCCTGAGTGGGACTGTTGGATTAGTAGGATCATTCAATAGCCCTCAGGAGATGTCTGCAGGAGATATTTTTCCCTGTTCACATCATGGAGGAAATATAAGCTTTGATCCATTATTTACAAATTTATAAAGAGTAGCCAGAAAAATTTACCATATGTGACTGCCTGAAATAGCATCTTCTCACATCTTTAGATCCACTGCACTGTCTTCAGAAATAACATGATGTTTTGTCTATTGTTACTGGTTTTTTTTTCAAAGAATATTTTACCTTGACAAAGAAGGTAATTGCAGTCGTACAGGAAGGTTCTAATTAGAATTTTCCTTTCCAGGAATCTGACTCAGGTTTACATTCATTAAGTACTTACCACATACTAGGCAAAAGGGCAGAACATAAAATTAGCTTATCCCTGTCCAGGAAAATCACAAGGTCAAACTGTTCAATAAAAGTCTCAAAGACTTCTTAATGTCAGGCAAAGCCTAGGGTACCTCAATCTATACTCTGCATCCAGATTTTCTGAAATTGACATTTAAGTGAGGAGCAACATTGGGGTTTTCCTGTAGTGACTGTAGTTTCTATCTCCCATGCTTTGTCGTAAAAGGATAGTCAGAGCCTATGAGTTATTTTTTTCTAACTTATTGTGCCCCTTTTATTCTGTCTTTAAAAAGAAAATACACAAGAGTCTTTTCCCTTAGTTTAACTCTGCCTCCAGATAACATATTTGTAGAAGGAGAAAGGAGCATAAATATCGAAGAAGAAACTCACAGGCTCCCAAATTACTCTAGTAAAGAATTGTTTCTTTCTCTACAGGTAGCTAACTCTTCAATATATTCCCAGGAAACAGGCTTTCAGGGACTCACAATTATCTCAGAGGATGGCATTTTTCTTTTTCCCACTATCTTTCACCACTAATGAGGCAGACTCTATTTAGGGTCTTTTACCCACCAGTAATAAGTTAAGCATGTCAATCTGATTTACTAATAGGAAGTTTATTAGCTTAGTTCTTTCATGAAAAACCTGGAAAATAAGATTTTCTTTTTTGGGGGATGATTTTTTTTTAGGGGTCTCCCAGATCAAGAAATTCCAGCCTTCTCTCCAACTTAAACTCTTAGGGAGTTGTCTAGGGCACTAGGGAGAGGGAAAGGGCATGAAGGAAGGGAAGAGAATAAATACTTACAAATACCTACTGGGCAGCTGGTGGTGTAGTGAATAGAGCTATGGGCCTAGAGTCAGGAAGACTCATCTTCATGAGTTCAAATCTAGCCTCAGATACTTACTGACTATGTGACCATAGGCAAGTCACTTCACCCTGCTTATCTCAGTTTCCTCATCTTCAAATGAGCTGGAAAAGGAAATGGCAAATCACTCCAGTATCATTGCCAAGAAAACCCCAAATGGAGTCACAAAGAGTCAGACGTGACTGAACGACAACAGTCTTTTAGGCACTAGAGTAGGATTGGGATGGGAGAGACACAGAAGGGGACAGGGTATATGGTTGACATTGTTAGAATAATGCTGAGGAGTAAGATTGAGTAGACATCTTTTTTCTTATCCTTTAAGGATTTAAGAAAGCCACACTCCATCACAACTATGGCCCTGGCCCAAACCCTGGGCCATTGATCTTACAGAGTATAAGCTCCTAGAAAACAGGTCTTTGTCTCTGTGTTTCCAGAACCCAAAAGAGATCTCATGCATTGTAAATACTTAATAAATGTTTATTAAATTAAATTAGTCAAGACATTAGGCCATTCCTGAATGGGAAGCACTTTTAGTGCTTAGTTGACTTGTGGCACTCTTAGAATTTGAGAGTTGAGAAGGGAATTTCATGGCATGACTGTTCAATATGGTCAAAATTTGGACCACTATATCCTTGTCTAGTGGTTCAGTGTGCAGGAACCAGGACATGTTTTTTCTTTGTTTCTTTCCCTAGGAAGAACAAATCAGAAAGCATAGAACAAAGGTTACCCTAAAAAATAGCTGAAAATCAGTCAGTCTATAAGTTTTTATCAAGTCCTCTGTACAGGCTCTGTGAGAAGAGCCCATGACCCTAAGAAACAAAGTAATGAGGAGGAAATACATTCCAGTCATGGGAGAGAGCTAGTATACAGTCACAGAGGCTGGAGATGGGGTGCTATCTATAAAAAAATAGCAAAAGCAACATTTTGACTGGACCATGCATGGTGTGCTTGGAGGAGAGTGATGTGCAGAGAGAGGCCAGGTAAAGAAGTAGCTTATCTCAGCAATACTGTAAGGTGACCAACTGTGATTGACTTAGCTATTCTCAGCAATACAACGACCCAAGACAAGTCCAAAAGACTTATGAAAAATGCCATCCTCCTCCAGAGAAAGAACTTATGGAGTCTGCAGATTGAAGCATACTATTTTTTACTTTATTTTTTTCATGTCTTTTTTTTGTGTCTGTGCTTTTTTTGGCCTGTGTTTCATAACATGTCTAATATGGAAATATATTTTGCATGATTGTATATGTATAATCTATATCAAAATACTTACTGTCTCAGGGAAGGATGAGGGAAGGGAGAGAGAGAATTTGGTTCAGAAAATTTTTTAAAATAAATTGTTTTTACATGTAGTTGGGAATAATAAAATATTATTTTTTAAAAAGTAGATTATCTGGCTTTCAGTGACCCATTTCATTTTTGTACTTTCTGCCCACTTGTAACTTTCCCTATCCCCTATCCCAGGAACCACCATACTCTACCTTGCCTCCTCCTGCTGAAATACTCCAGCTCTTCTAGGGTCGTTGTTAGAAATCTCTCTGTAAAAGTAGGAGTGTCCAGCTGCTTAACCTGTCCCTCTTGAGTTGCTCTTAAGTTATCTTCTCCTTTCTTGGGGCACTGATTTTTCAAAAAATGAATTCTTTTAACTGTTTTGTAGTTTTCTCTCTTGAGGGCACTAGAGTTTCTTCAGGTATTTTCAAGGAGAAAGTAGAAATATTCACTCATAAACCCCTGAGGTTTTTTTTTTCTCTTTCCTTCTGTAGCAGACTAAGTTATCATGGTATGTAGGAATTATCCTGAAAAAAAGCTGATCAAGTACTTGTATATACAAGTACTATAGTGGAACTGGTTTGAAATAAACCAATGCCTGACAGTTTCCTTAGGTGACGTGCAATTGATAAGGAGTGGGCTCCTAATGGCTGGCCAGTCATTTAACAGTTCTCTGCTCACTGGTCTGGTGGCCTCTTCAAGCAAATTGGGGTGTTGTGTGACAGATTGGAAGAGTTTGAAACAGTACCCCATGTCCCCCTTCCAAGTTTTCTCCAAGCACCTAAATTGCAATCTTTAGATATGATAGCTGGGGCCTCCCCACACTTTCCTTTTGGTCTTTTAAAACTGTTCTCCAGGGCCACAATGCCTAGAACAGGAAATGATCTCTGCTAGAGAAATGTATTCACACACTACCTATAGGAAAAGAAGTAAGAAGACAGATGTGCACCAGGGCAGAGAGCAAGTCTCATCACACAAAAGGGGGCTGGAGCATTTGAGATAGGGTTTCTCATCTCAGAAAAAGGGAGTGCTAAAGCCTGCCTGAAGTTTTTAACAGACTAGACTTTTTAAATATTCACTCCCTAGATGAAGTCACATAAGGGAAAGAGACTTCTACCACAACCCAGAAATCAAACACAGCCCCCCTGGGTCTTTGAAGTAATTTTCTTAGGACATAATAATTACAGGAGCTAAGGACCATTGCTTCCTACAGTCCCCAGACTCTGATGGCACCTCTTCTGCCTCCCACGTGTAAACATTCTCTTCTTTTCTGATACAGGAAATAGGCACCAATCAAATTCTGCCCAGGGAAACTCAGGCATGGGTTTTCTTAATAAAAAATAAGCTATCAAAGCTCTGTATTATGGGCTATGGCAAAACATGGCTTCATTTGGAGGGTGTTGGTGAGGAGAGCACTTTGTAAACCTTAAAGAAGTATCCAAATGTGTTCTTATTATTAGATGCTTCTCACCCCACAGACACCTTAATTTCCCAAGATTCCAAGAGTATCCTTTTCAGTGAGTGTGTGTATTCATATGTTATATCTATTTCTATCTGTCTATATCACACTTTTAGAACAAACAGGTCAGTGCAAAGAATTAATGAAACATGACAACTGTGAATTAACTTCCCTGCTGAGGTCATCCAGGATTACAAGTTGAAATGGGTAGTCGAGCCCCTTGCTTGGTGCTTTTTGGAAAGAAAATTTAGCCAAGAGATAGAGGGTACTTCCCTCTCTTAGCATGACCACAGAAGTAAAGGCAGGAGAGAAAAACACCACTGGATTATGTGTCATGAATGTCTTGCTTATGGTAATGATGAGTGATGTTTATGTAGCACTATAAAGTTTCCAAAGCACTTTCCCTAGAAAAATTTAGGTAGACAACAATCTTGTGAAGTAGGGTATTATTCTCCCCATTTTACAGATGAGGAAACAGAATCTCAGAGGAGTTAAGTGAATTGCCCATGGTCATTCAGTGAGAGTCACAGACAGGATCTAAACTTCTAGCACTCCTTGTACTCCACGAATTGCCTCATTAAGCAGGTACTTATTGGATTGCAATGTGTTCCTCAATGTCGCATGATCTGATGAAGCTCTCTTATCTCTGCTCTCTTAAAAGAACCATTCCCTGACTCGGCTCTAAGGTCCTCCCAATTAGAGGATCCAGTGAATGTTTGTGATATGCTTAAGAGTTCTTTCAGAAGACTTTTAAAAAATTGCATCCTGAGCAGCATCAGGTCTGGGATAGACACAATCATAATAGAAAGGGATCTCTTTCAGAATATAGCATTTGGGCACTTAATGAAAAAAACAGAATTAGAGCTGGGGAAATCCTCTGGAACACAGGTAGCATGTTACAGTGGAAGAGAGTCCTGGCTCAAGAGTTATAAGTGTTGGGTTCAAATCTAATTTGACACTTGTCATCTGCGTTGTTTAGTCTCCTTGAGTTTTAGGTGTTACATCTAGGAAGTGAGAGGGTTGGATTAGAAGCCTCTAAGGTTCTTTCCAGTTTTAGATAAATAATCCTATGAAGGTGTTGTTGTTTGACTAAAACCTAAGGCAGAAAGCACTATTCCCACCAACCTGCAGATATCTGCATGAGGAATACTAATGAAATCCATGGGGGGAGTGTTTGTCTACCTTTGCCTTTAGCAAGTACAGAAAAGGGAGAAGAAAAAAGGTGTCAAAGAATAGAACTGTACTCTCAATACCTAACTACTCAAATGCAATGGGATGCCTTCACGGATGTAGGTTGTAACCCATACGTGTCTTCCCATTTGGAACAATTCTTGTTCATGTCCTCCTAAAAGTTCACCGCTAGAGTTCACTCAATATCCTACTGTTACAAAGGTACTCATGGAGCTCTTTGGTTAGACATCTGTCTTCCTTCATTCTGGACACATTATCAGGTTATTTTTCTCCCCTATCAAATAAAACCATCTCAGCAGATAAGCTAACCCAGGTTGAGGGTAACCAACAGGCTTCAAACCCATCAGTGAGTTAGGGGGATGTCTACCCCAAGAATGTGAAGTCTTCCCCACTGGAAAGTGCAGATGAGAACAACTTGTCCCAACAGCAACGAAGGTGGCTGAAGCAGGTACTGTGGAGTGCTTAGAGCTTGGTCATTCATTAAAGATGCCAAGATCATCCTCTGCATCACTGGCCATTGCCAATCGATCTGACTTTTGTCCTGCCACTGGACTCCACTGACTCTGGAAGAGAGAGTGAGGTTGATGACTGTGCAACTCTGCCTCAGTTAAATTCAATTCATGATCAAGTGAAGACATCACCTGTGATGTCATTGGTCCTCTTTGGAAATGCACAAACCACAAAATCAAATAATTCTCTGATGAAAGAATTACTTTCATAATAATTATTATTTCTTTTAATCTTGTTCTTCCAAATTCCTCATTGGCTGGCTATGTATGTTGAAGTTTGTTCATACCCATCCTGTACCTATCCATTGTTCTTTATGTGATATGCATTTTTACTTCTTCAGATGTCGTTGTATTCCATGTAACACTACCATAAAGCAGAACTAGTAGAATATTAGTATTGAACAGATGAGACTTTGCTTTTATGGGAAACTTTGAGTGAGAAAAGATTTTCAATTTTCTGAAAGCAAATGGCCTTGTTTTCCTTCCCAGCATACTGATAAACTAATTTTACTGGATCTCTATCTAAATGCATATTGAAATCTGAGCAATAGTCATTCTTCATCTTTGTGTTCTTTCCTATATGGATGGACATTCCAAACTCCAATGAGTGATTACAGGGCTACACTGAATTTTTAAAAAGAGTAACTTTTATTTTATTAAAGGGTGGAGGAAGGAAAAAAGAAGAAAAGAAAGAAATTCTCTATAATACTTCTTTTGATGTTCTTTTCTAATCCTTATCACCATATAGAGAAGCAACATGACTTAATGGTTATTGTTTCATTATTTCAGGCATGTCTAACTCTTTGTGACCCCATTTGAGGTTTTCTTGGCAAAGATACAAGAGTGGTCTGCCATTTCCTTTTCCAACTCACTGGGGAGTTGGGGAAACTGAGGCAAACAGAATTAAGTGACATGCCCAGGGTTATATAGCTAGTAAATGTCTGAGGCCAGATTTGAACTCAAGAAGACTCATCTTCCTGACTCCAGGCCTGGCACTCTATCCACTGTGCCACCTAGCTGCCTATGACTTAGTAGAAAGAACACCAACCAGAAGTTAGGAGAATTGGGCTGTAGTCTCTCTCAGTAACTGAGAAATCTTAGACAAGTAACTTTATCTCTCTACTCCTATTTCTTTACCTGTAAAGATGAGGATTTGGACTAGGTGGTTGCCAAGATTTCTTTTAGTATTACATGTGTTATTTTCAAAACAACCACACATTCTGTGGTGAACATGATATATAGAGTAACCAGGTCTAGACGCCCTCTAAAGAGTTACATTAATGGTTAAAAGAAATGATGGAGTAGACACTAGCCCCGTGTCTGGCACATCTAAGGGAGATAAACATACCCTTCACTATTAACTGAAATTATTCATCTATCACATTAACCAATTATTACTAACTATAGAAAAACATTCCAATTATTTGCCAGGTAATTGAATCCTCTATGGTTTCTTTGCTTCAGCTCCAGGGAAAACCAATTTACTCATTTTTAGTGTCAACACTGTGAATGCCCTGGGTGATTTGTATGGGGGAATTATCTGCCACCTTGAATACCTACCTTTTCAAAGGCACAAGGATGTCAAGAGGACAAATGAGATAATATATGTGAAAACATCTTGAGCTGTCTGGAAGAGAGGTGCCACCTGAATAAATGAGATTATTGTGATACTGTGATTAATCATGATACCTGCAATGACACAGAATAACATGAAAGTTGGCAAGCTGTCTGAAAAGAGAAACTCTTGATCAGGAAAGCAACTCAGAGAAGGATTTGGAGTCAGAGCTGAGAGCTTTCTGGGTGACTTTGGAAAAGCTACTGGCACCTCTATGCCTTAGTTTTCTCACCAGTACAAAGAGATAGAGGAGGAGGGAAAGAGGAGAAAAGTGAGATGATGTCCAAAGTCTCTCTCTTCCAGTGGTAATATTCAGTGATCCTTTGGCGTTGCTTTCTCAGAGTGTTGTAACTATAGCTTCTGCAGCCCCTTGGAGTGTTTTCTTTGGAAACAATTCAATGGTTTGCCCAAGTATACCACACTTTATACAATAGATGTATTAATGAAAAATAATGAAAAAATCCAATTTTTCTAAATGGAATCATAGTTTCAATGCATGGAAGAGTTCACTAAAGAACCTTGTGGGGAGTCCTTTGGGAAAGTGAAGAACCTCTCCTGCTTTGCCCTCTAGGGAATTTTCCTATTTTTCTGAATTTAAATTTTCACATATTCAATTTTCTTAAAAGAAGGCAAAAATGCTTGCCATAAAGAGGTCACTCACTATGTTACTGCTTGACTTTTCTACTATTTATAAGTGGGAAGAATTCCCAATAACTTCCTATTCTGGCTCCTGTATCCTAGAAATACCTACTAGCCAGGTCTCTCTACAGGAGTAAGAATCAGTTTTTCTTCTATTTATTCCCCCTCTCCACCACATCCTCTTTCCATTCCCTCCAGCTAGCACTGTGCCCTGGATGTGGACTTCAAGTCAATATTAGTTGATTGAACTCTGTGGCTTCTTAAGTATCACCTGCCTCCAAAGTCCCTAATACCTCGAAAATGTCCACCATGAACGTACCCA
Organism: Bettongia penicillata ogilbyi; assembly: GCA_023548195.1. Classification (NCBI taxonomy): domain Eukaryota; kingdom Metazoa; phylum Chordata; class Mammalia; order Diprotodontia; family Potoroidae; genus Bettongia; species Bettongia penicillata. The sequence continues at coordinate 19,366,184 of JAJHZJ010000314.1, read as the reverse complement.
AGTATGAAAGATACTAGTTTGGGATACATGTCTATATATCTGAATACACACACATATAAAATATATTGATATGTTTTAAATATCCAAGGTCTCTCAGTGCATCCTCCAGTCATCTCCAGTCATCCCAATAAATATCTGGTCACTGGATTCAGATGACTCTGGAGGAGAAGTGAGACTGGTGACCTGCACAGCCCTCCCTCACTGAAAACAAAGTCAAGTGCAAGTCATGTCATCATTTCTCTGATGGCATGGCATTTTCTGATGGCAACAAAGGAAAAACATAACAGTTTGGACATATAACGTATTATAAATATATATTATATAACATATTTATAATACATTCATGTGTAATATATGTGTATACACACATATATATGTATGTATATCCCAAACTAGTATCTTTCATACTTGGATACCCCCAAGGTATACATATATACACATATGTATATGTATGCATGTATGCACACATATATAGTATTTTGATATAATGATTTTCCTTTATAATCCTGTACATTTTATGCATTTAAAAATGTGATCCTGCGAAGGGGTCCATAGGCTTCAGCAAACTACCAAAAAGGCCATATCACAAAAAAAAGCTAAAGAACTTCTGTTCTAGGCTAACAACATATCTCTCTCATCATGCCCTTTTTGGGGGGCTCTTTACATACTCCCATAGAGGCTCTAGTGGTATGGGAATCTCCTCTATCCAGTAAAGTGAAGGAAATGCTTAGTTTACCTATGTCTCAAAGTGGAAATAGAACAAAGATTCAACCCTCAGTTTTCATATAGTAAAGTACCACTGTGTGAGCACAGTGGATAGAGAACCAGGCCTAGGGTCAGGAAGGTGTGAGTTTAAATCTGACCTCAGACACTTACTAGCTGTGTGACCCTGGGCAAGTCACATTAACCCTCTTTGGCTCAGTTTTCTCATCTGTAAAATGAACTGGAGAAAGAAAGGGCAAATCACCCCATTACTTTTACCAAGAGAAACCTCAAAAGGAGTCACAAGGAGTCAGACACAACTGGAATGACTGAACAAGGAAGGTTAGTGCTTGTGCTGATATGCAATCAGCAAAGAGGCAGTGTGTGTATTGGATAGAACTCTAGGCTTGGACTGAAGAAGACTTGCTTTTGAATTTTGCATTGGACATTTGATAACTGTGACACTGCACAAATCATTTAAACTCTGTGGGTTTGAGTTTCCTTATCTGTTAAATGGGGGATCACGCTAGTTTAGATGGCCTCTAAAATCTCATTTAGCTTTAAATCTATGATCAATTTTAACCTGCTTATTGGAACAGATTATTTTTATACTCTTTAAAGAGACTCAATTTTAGATTTTGAAAGTTGAAAATCAGAACCAACAATTATTTTTTAAACTCTGTAAGTCAGTCTCTGTGCTAAGCACTAAGGATACAAAGAAAGGCAAAACTATACCTAACCCTAAGGTTAGAGCTTAATTCTAATGAGGGAGACGGGTATGTAAATAATAGATACTTACAAGAAATATAAAACAGAGGAAAAAAGAAGGAAGTGAAAGTAGATGAACTAATGATATCTCATACATCTAACATCTCAAAGTCCCAACCACAAATTTTTATAATAACTCACATACAGATGTGCTATTGTTGTTCAGTGGTTTTCAGTTGTGTCTGACTCTTCACGATCCTATTTTGGGTTTTCTTGACAAAGATACTATAATAGTTTGCATTTTACAGATAAGGAAACTGAGGGACTTAATAGTCATATAAATCTTATATAATATATAATATATAATCTTATTGGATCATTACAATGACTTTGGTATCATATGAAATCAGGTCTGTGAGTGACAGCTGCACTTCTCCAGCCTTGGCAAGATGGGGAGACCTAGATTTCTTTTTTTTTGGTGGGGGAGGTTTAAGACTAGATCAAGGGATTTGAGAAAAGATGATGGTGTAGAGTTAATCTGGTTAACTATAGCATTGGCAGGAGAAAAGGGAAGTCAGAGTATGAAAAGATCTGGGAAAGTATTGCAGGATAGTTCAGCCGTTTTTTCATATATGTCTTACTCTTTGTGATCCCATTTGGAGTTTTCTTGGCAAAGATCCTGGAGTGGTTTACCACTGTAAGATTAGAGGTCCTTATAAAGATGAAGAATAGGTTTGAGAGAAGGCAGAAAGAGAGATGGTATCATAGGAGGTCATAGAGGAGTGTGTGTTATTGATTAAGAAAAGTTGAATGCTTGTCAATTAAAGTACAGCTGAGAGTGTATACCTACGCATGGATGTCTGAGTCAGAGTGAAGGTGCAGATCATGGGATGTAAGAAGACTGGAGAACTGGGAAGTTTGGGGGTTTGAGGAAGCATGAACCTAAATGTTGATGTCCTTTATACTAATAAAGGCAGGAGTTGGAGAGGAAAAGAAGGTAAACCAAATGGTGGACTGCATGAGAAAGGAGGAGAATGATCTGAAGGTTGGGGCATTTACAACCATTAAGAGACTCCTCTGAGCACTGGATTTAGAGTTGGGAAGGTTTGAGTTCAAATCCTGCCTCAGACACTTACTACCTAGGTGATCATGGGCAAATCACTTGTTTGCTTCAGTTTTCTCAGTTGTAAAGGGAGGAGAATAATAGTATTTACCTACTAGGATTGTATAAAGTAAAATTAATTTTTTTGTAATTTTAAAAATTTGAAATATTTTTGAAACACGTCACCAATTTTAATGTGCTACATAAATGCTAAGTATTATTTTAGCTATCACTATTGTGTTTTGTGAATAGTGGGGAATGGTCCACCTGATTCCCTTTTCTACCATCACCTATTGCTTCTGTCAAAAGTTGATCTATTCTTCTGATGAGGTTTTCTGCTAGTAAACAAAAGGGAAGATCTATCTATTAATAAACATTTATTAAATACCTACTGTGTATATATATAAATATATACAATATAAAGACATGCTGGTTGATTGGTAAATTCTACAAAACCTTAAGTTACCCCAGCGTTTGCCAGCAGATTTTATAGCCCAGACCCTAACAATCCTTCTCTCTTGACACTGTTTAGCTGCACTCAAAGACAGAATGCAATTATAGCCTTAACCTTTAACTCTGAAGACCACAGCTCAGACTCTCCTTTTGTTTTCTTTAGCAACTACTTTGTCATCACACCTGCCATTTGTCCTCTACTCAATACCAGAAAATTTAAGAGAACCCTGGAATTCTTTAAAGAAAGACTACCTAGAGTTTAATTTATTAATGCCTTTCCCCTGATGGTTCATATCTGTGCAATTGGCCATCGCTATCTTTATACAGGCACATGTCAAGGCAAAAAATTTTTAAGGATAAACTTTAAGGAAGCTTAGAGATAATTCTATCTAATGACTTCATTTTACAGAAGACAAAACTGAGAAACCAAGAGATAGAAAAAGTGACTTACTCCAAAGTGCAGAGGGGCTTAGCAGAAGATTTAGGATTAGAACCCAGGACTCCTGCATCCCAGTCCAAAGCCAAAGTGCCTCTGAACTGTTTTTATGCTGTCACTTCTTATTTTCATGTCCTCTGAATTATAATTGAGATTCACATCTAGGCACACATTTAAAGATTTGTTAGCTCCTTTCTTTGCCATTTCTTACCTCTAACTCTTTCATTTTTTGGTCAAAAGTGAGAATTAGATGAAGATGAGTATTTCCATGGATGATATTTCAGGCTCCTTGTCATGCTGATTTCTTAAAGGAAAGGACATGCTAGGCTTTATTTGCATTTGGTTGCTGGAGGTTTTTTATTTCAGCTTCAAATCCCTCCTATATATCTGTTCCTTTAATGGGATGACTGCAAGCAATAGAGGTTATTAGTACTCAAAGCTCAGGAAATGTATTTCATTTCCTTTTGTGAAGGATTTGCATTATCACAACAAATAAGATTCCTAAGAGTCTTATTTTATTCGTTGTCACTAGCAGGACTGAGCAGTGAAATCCTAAACAAATAAAAATCTAATACATTATGCAATCTCTAGTCATAGTTTTGGAGAATGAATTGTTTTCCAGGTTTTAAAAAAATGCCCATTTCTTTTGTGGTTGTTCCTTTAACAAACACACTAGGGAGATCAGAACCCCAACCCCGAATCATCTACATTTTGAGCACATCTATCTGAGAATAATGAAACAGCCAGATTTTCCCCCTTCTCCTCTTTGCTCTCTTCCCCTCCTCCATCTTTAAATAACAGAAAGCAAACAGATCATGTGAACTTGAATGATAAAGTGGCATAAGCCCTAGAGAGTATTGTCAAACCTCAAAGATACACATGTACACTTTATTTTAAAATATTATCCTTTCTGGGCTTAAAAATGGAAAAAGTGATTTTTTTAAAGTAACAATAATGATGCAATCGATAAGTCTCTAGTACATCACTGCAAAAAGTAGTTCCTTAACAAACTATTAGATGAATTCTCAGAATTGTTGGATAAATGGTCAGAATAATTCCCTACCAGGAAAATATTCTTTTTATATTCCCTTGGGAAAAGTTCCCAATTGGGTTATCTTTCCTTAACTTGCATTTATAATGCCAACTACCTATTATTTCCCCTGATTGTTCAGATCTGTGCAATTGACCAAGACTATCTTTTAGGCATATGTCAATGCAAAAATTTCTTAAGGATACACTCAAGGCCAGACTTCTAAGGCAGGGGATTTTACCCTTCAGTATTGAATTATCTTGACTTACAGATTGTACTTGAGAGGCTAGTATAAAACAAATGTTCATGAGTAGAACAGTCTTAAATACGCCAGGAAAATTTACTTTTTCATCACATTAAAGTGTGTGTGTGTGTGTGTGTGTGTGTGTGTGTGTGTGTGTGAAGCTAAGAGAAAAGCACTCTAGGATAGTAGAGACACTAGACTATGCATAAATATGTAAAGCTAATACTAAGGGACCATTGTTGGATCTAAGGGTCCTGGGCTGCTGCACCTACTCTCTTCTTTTTCATTTTCCATGCTTGGTTTCAATTCCTCAGATATGCTTCCTCCAGGATAGTTTCACCATCAGAAATCTCACCATCATGGAGACTGCTTTGGCTTCCAATATTTCCTCAGTACTCATATTTGCCTCTTTCCCTTGATTGCAAGGCAGGGAAATAAATGTCTCCCAAAGTCTCCCTTTACAGAAACATCAGAGAATTTCCAGCCATCCTTTCATTTCCCACCCACCCCTCCTCTTCTTGGTTTTGACTTCTCTAACATCATGCTCCTGCTGAGAGGTACCTTCCAGAACCATTTCCTCCCACCATCTTTTCAACTTCCTTCTGTGTAGTGTATATTATCTTCTTCCATTAGATTGTAAACTAAAGCATCTTTCTTTTTCTTATTTGTATTCCCTCATCTGAACATGAAACAGCTGGAGGAACCTCTAATTAGATATTTTATATTTCACCTCTGCTGGGCACTGTCTTCTTCAAAGTTCATGTCTTCTGGCAAGTCATTTCAGAGGCTTAGGCTCTTACTTTTTTCAGTGACTGGTCTCTTCTGATGTAGAAACTTCCCTTGATACCAATTAGTACCATTCTCTAGACCTAGGATTCCCAGACGTCTTGAACATCAAGCCTAGATAATGTGTGTCAAGGACAATATTTGGTCATCTACTCAGGAAACAAGGAACAGAAAAGGCAGCCAGGACACAAGAGCAAGCTCGCCTAGATGAGTTCATGTTTCTTGTGAGAGTAGGGTTAGAACGAGAAGAAAGAATATAATACTGCCCCCTTCCCCTCATGGGGAATTTAGTGCTACAGAACACTACTTGCCACCTGGGAAAGTCAAAGCAAGAGAACGAATAGGAAGCCATCATCTGTTCTTTTTAACTGATGCTACCTCCTACCACATCACAGAGTTGGGAAAGGACTAAGGAACCACCTAGGATTTGTCATAGATTACCAAAATGCCCAAACTTTTCACTGAGTCACCACATGGCTCTGCTTTGGAGTCTTCAAGTATTTGAGGTGGGGGCAACATTTGTATATGTGGTCTTGTAATATCTATAAAGACCCATTTGAAAAGCTAATATATGTTAAGTGGCTAAATGTAACTAGGGCATTAATTAGGATTAATTGTACCAGCAGCAGCTTACAGTGGGGTAGTGGGGAGGGGGAACATACTAGAATGAGCGATCCAATTGATAACAGTGGAGAAAACCCTTTCAAACTCTTTGAGATACCCCTAGAGCCCTGAGGGGATGATGTAGAAAGCCTAAGTCTGAAAGGGTGAGTTTAGAACTTTGCTTTACTAATGTGGTATTTATGTAGCCTAATTGTTTTGGCTTAAGAAAAAAAAAATCACGCCATTCATCTTGAACTTTCATTCTCCCAGATTGCTTTCAAGGAACTCCAGCATTCTGGAAAAGTAGCAGAATTTATTGATGAATTCTTGCTCTCGTAGGCAAGAGAGACAAGCAAAGCACAAAATCACAAATTCACATTTCAGTGTCGGTTTCTGGCCCATTGTTACTCTTTCCTTCCAGTAGTTGCTGAAATAGGATATAAAACTTTTATTTGCAAACAGTAAGTAAACATTGTGTTTTGATGATGAAACTTTGCCAATCCATCACTTTTATTTTCTCCACCCAGCAATAAATTTTCTGTCATACTCCCCTTTTTCATTTGTGTTTTCTTCGGTCCCATCACATCCATCACTTCTGCTGTCATGATGTATGTATCTTGCACACTGATTCAGTAGACTCCAGCTAATAAGCAATAGATTGCTTTTCCTAGCACAGATTCAGCATTTGTAGAGAACTTAGTGAGGCCTAAAGGGCTATGCAACGCTTAGCACACTGACCACTTTCAAAGCCAGAGTTTATAAATGGGAAACTGAGGCAGAAAGGTGTCCAATGACTTGCTGAGTCAGAAGCAAATGTGAAATAGATTCAGAACTTGAAACATGATACATAGATTTCTTCCATTCATTCTTTTCCTTAACTCCTAGATAAAGCCACCATCTTTCCCAGGATACATAACAATCAGTGTTATGTTAGGAGAATTATCTAGAAAAGCTAGATAAGTATAACCCCCAAGAAAAGTTCATTGACATCAACTAGGGCATGGTTGGTTTAGAAGCAGTTTTCTAGTAAAAAGTCTTCTTTCATCTAGGGTTACCCAATTTTTACATAGTCTATAATAATGATTAGCTCACTATTAATTATTAGCTCATAATTAATTATAAAAACAATTCAGATGTGGAACCAGAAAATTCCTTATTCCCCACTCTCTTGCTTTAACCATTGCTATACCACCATTCAATCAATAACCTCTTTGAAGTTCAAGCCAAGACTTTATAACCATTTCCTCATCATTATCATTGTAATGAACTCACTTCCTGGTCATTTTCCACCTTTCTTCATAACTTGAAACCTGGTTCACAGTCTTCCTTTCTACCCCTCCCCCCCTTCTAACATTCTCAGGGACTTTAACATCTACATTCATTACAAACCTGAAGCACTGATCTCAGGATCCTGACCTCTTCAACTACAATGACTTGTATCGGCAAGCACCCTGACATACAGCAGGGTGGCCTGCTATCACAGCTTCTTAGATCTTCATTTATAAAAGGAAAGGCAACTTCTGAGGGAGTCAACAATCACTTTAATCAAGTACATGTATCATTCACTTAGTTCAGTAGAAAAAGCTAGTACCCTGAACTTCAGAGAAAATACAGAGAAATCAAAATCAACAGACATACTTCCAAATGACTGGCATAAGCAATACATACAACATAGATCAACAGACAGATCCAACTGTTTGACCATAAGAAAGCACCAATATCTGGGTTTTCAAAGCCCAGGGGACTCCTTAGAGACTTCCCAGAGTTTCATCGGGCCAAAGAAACACTCCCAGTCAGTAAGCCCCAAAGGAAAACCTCACCCTCAGAATATTTATACATTTTTTAGAGCCAGAGGGCTGCTTGAGAACCAGTGGCTCATTAACAAAATGTGTGGGCCTTCCTACAAATCTTCCCAGGCCCATTAATGGGCGGGGATCTTTTTTAATCACGTTAAAATAATGAACAATAAAAATACATTTGCTGTTTCTAGTTACAGAAACTCTTATTTTTGTACTTTACTCCTAGTTAAGACTCTTGGTTGATAAAGGCAAGATTCAATCAGAGGCACTTGATTACAATAAAATAAAAACAGCAAAAGATCCTACTTTGCTCACTATTACATGACTTCTTCATCCCACATCTAATCAGCCATGTACTAGTGCGGTCATACCATTTTTTGAAATCACTCAAACTCCCACATCCTGAATTTTATGATTTCCTTCATGACTATAATTTATCTTCTCATTCAATCAACAAACATCTAGTAAGCCCTTATTATGTGCCGGGCACTGAACTAAGCACTAGGTATATAAAGAAAAAGCAGTAATAGCTATAGTAACAAATTCCTTCTTGCCCAATTGTGACTGCATCACTTATTATTTCCACTTTTTAAGTTACAGAGTTGATTTGAGGCCTTAATGGGGATCAACATTTCTCATCCAACATGAATTATAACTGTATACCTCTTAACTTTTCAATGTCCTTAGCCATTCTCTTCTTTTTCCCTCTGCTCTCAGAGAAAGAAAATACCCTTCTTCTTGCCCTTTGCCTATATTGTTGATCACATGTCCTCTTGTCATGTCATCTTGTCTTCATGACTTCATTCCATCCATCATCTCACACACCTTCACTTCATTCCTGTTGTGCTGATTTCTTCTCCTTCATCTACTGACTTGTTCAGATCTCTCTTCTTCTAAAATACCTTCCCTTCCCTTATCACTTCTTTTCTTCCTTTTTCTTCACAGATAAATTTCTAGAAGGATTTGTCTATGCTATCTTATCTGTGCACTCCTGAACCTCTTAGTTTTCTTTTTATTTTCTGAAATATCTTATTTTTCTCCCAATTACACATTAGAAGAATTTTTTAAACACTTGCTTTGTATTATTTTATGAGTTTCCAAATTCTATCCCTTCCTCTCTCTTTTCCCCCCTTCCTGAGGCAGTAAGTAAGCCAATATAGGTTATACATATGCAATCATATAAAATATTTCCATATTAGTCATTTTATATAAGAAGAATGAAATTTTTAAAAAAAATAAAAGAAAAAATAGCATACTTCAGGCTATATTCTGACAATATCAGCTCTTTTCTAGAGGCTGATAGCATGCTTTATCAGGAATCCTTTGAGATTTTCTGGGATTATTGTTTTGCTGAGAATAGCTAACTCATTCACTCTTTACCCCAAAATTTTGCTATTACTATGTACAACAGTCTCCTGGTTCTGCTCACTTAACTTTGCATCAGTTCATATAAGTCTTTCCAGGTTTTTCTGAAATCCTCCTGCTTGTCATTTCTTATAGCACAATAATATTCCATCACAAACATATACCTTACCTTGTTCAGTCATTCCCCAGTTGATGAGTATCATCAATTTCCAATTCTTAGTCACCACAAAAAGAACTGCTATAAATGTTTTATACAAGTAACTCATTCCCCCCTCCTCCCCACCTTTTATTTCTTTTAGACATAGACCTAGCAGTGGTATTGCTGGATCAAAGAGTATATACAGTTTTAGAGCTCTTTGGACATAGTCATTGATTCTGGGATCTAGGGAACACGCAAAACAAATCTAAGCCCTCTCCTACAGAAAGTGCTACAAAAGAATGAAGATAGCAATCTTGTGACCCTCAAGTCTTTGCTTCTTTAGGCTAAACACCCTTAGTTTTTTCAGGAGATGGTATGGTTGACATGCGTGGCATGAACACCAGTCCTCCAAGGCTGCCTAAGTGAAAAATTAGATAGTTCATATTTCTCCATCTTAAATAAACAGTCCCAAAAGCTTTAGTGCAGTTTAAAGCTTTAATAATTTAAAACTGCATAAAGGCTTTTGGGGAATATTCTGTATACAAGACAATTCTCACTTTATGTAAATTCTCATTCTGCAAATTCAACTTTATGTAAAGAATTCTGAAAAAAAAGACACCTATGTTGACTTTACTGTACAGCACTGTGCTCTCTTTCTCCGAACTACCCATTGGACATGCCCGATGGCCTTTCACCAACAAAATAAAAAAACCAAAACAAAACAAAAAAAACCCAAACCAAAAACAATCCTACTAGTGAAAGCAGAACAGATATAGAGAGACTGATACCAGTACTGCTGAACGAAGCTTGACTTGAGACCTCTGGTGACAGAGAAGAGACCTTTGCCTGCTCTGCCTACCCACTCATGTGTCTGTCTTCTATCTGTTCCCCTCTTACCCTGGATCTGCCTGCCCCCAGTCCCCACCCTCATACCCATCCTCTCCAGTCTATGTCTATTTGACCCCCATGCTTATGTAAAAATCACTTTACATAGAGATCTGTGGAATAGTCCATTTACGTTAAGTGAGAATTGTCTGTAATTTCAATTCTTCCACAAGGATAAAAAGAAAGATGTAGTCAGAATTTTGATAAAGAAGTTAAAGTAAGACTATAGTTGGCTTTCTACTTTCTTATCTTTTTAAAATCAGACATTTGCCATTCTCCAGATTATTTGACACTTCTCCCAGTCCTCTGATGTCACCAAAAGTAACTCAGCAATCACACCTATTAATTCTTCAGTACCTAGCAAATAATTGGTCTAGGCCTGGTGACCTGCCCTAGTTGAGAGTAGTGAGGCACTCTTTCCTCACACATCATCAGTTTCAATATTTCTCACCACTTTTTCTGTTCTATCCTTCCCATACCAAAGTTAATTCTCCTTAGCAGAGAAAATTGGAGCAAAAATTGGTATTGAATAGTTCCAACTTCTTGCTATTATCATTATCTATCTTTCCTGAGCAACAGTACTCTCTTTGATTATCCTTTTTGCCCCTCAGCAAAACCTTAAAAAAAATTGAAGAAGGTGGGTTTTTTTCATGTTGTTTGTTACCATTTAATTGCCACAATCAGGTCATTCTAGGTTTTGGTATTCTGGTACTGTTCTAACAGGATCCAGCTACTCTTTTGTATCCACTCTCAGTTATCTACCCCTGTTTCCATCTTCTGTGTATAAGTATTTTTTAAATGTGAATTGGTTTCAAGTTCCTCTTCAAACCATGCCGAGTACACAATAAGAACTCCATAAAGGCTTGTTGAGGATAATTCCAAAGGATGTGATGGAAAATGCTAACCACATCCAGAGAAAGAACTATGGAGTCTGAATGCAGATCAAAACATACTATTTTCACTTTTTTTTTCTTTCCTGTGATTTTCCTCTTTTGTTCTGCTTTTTCTTTTACAACATGACTAATAGGGAAATATGTCTAACATGATTGTACATGTATTACCTTAAAAAGAAAAATTTGTTGACTGACTGATAATGGGCTTTATCTTGGAGCCATATTTGACACCTTGACTCCTTCACTTCATCATCAAATCAGTTGCTGAATTCTGTTCAGTTTACCATCTCAATTCCGGTATCTCTTGCATGTCCCCCTTCTCTACTCCCAGTGCAGTTACCTTTCTTTAGACACTCATGTTCTTTGACCTAGAGTATTGAAATGATCTCCTACACAGTCTTCCAGCTTCTCATCTATTCTCATCTTCATACTTTCTACACACAGCTCCTAGACTTGTCTTTCTAACCTATTTCCATGATCTCACTCCTCTAATTCAAAATACGTTAATGTTTCTTCATTATTTGAAGAGTCAATTCCTGATGTTGGCATTCAGAGACTTCTAAAATCTTAATCCAGCGTTCATTTTTAGCCTGACATAAACCTGTGGTCTTTGTTCTATTCAAACTCAGCTTTGCTCTCTCTGGAAAGGATTCTTTTTTCTCAGTTTTTTGAAATCTCTTCCTTCTTTCAATTCCCAACTCAGGTATTAGCTTCTCCCTCAGTCCTTTGCTGATATTCTTTGCTCCGCAAGTGAAAATAGTCTCTCCTGACTGAAATTTACCTAGTCTACTTCTTTCTAGGTCTCTAGGTATCTCACCTCATTTGTATAAACTTCCCCTTTATATACTTTTATATCCATATACTTGTCTTTCTATTCTACTATATTGCAAGTTCCTTAAAAGAAAGACTTTTGTCACAGCTCTCTTTGTAGTCTCATCTTCTAATCTCAAGTATAAACTTAATAGATGCTTTGTAAATGAATGACCAAATAATGGAATTCTGTGAGATAGGTGATGATGATAGTAATCATTATAGCAGTGTTAGAAAAGTTTGCAAAACATCTTACTTGTTTATGAAGAGACTCTCATTTATTTCACAAACAACCCTGCCAAGTAAGTGTCACTATTATTCCCATTTCAAAATGAGGAAACTAAGGTTGAGAGGGCTTACAAGATTTTTTTTTTTCCAGAGCCACACAATTAGTGAGTGTCTGAGGCAGGTTTTAAACACAAGTCTTCCTCATTGAGTCCTACCTACTGGCCACAATTTTCCTTGGCTGCTTCCTAGATTTACCCTTAGGTTAAATGATTTGCCCTTGGTCACATGGTCATTTAGGAGGCAGAACTTTGATCCTAACTCAATTTCCTGACTCCACTTCTAGTGGTCTCTCAACCATACCAAGCTGCCATGGTGAATGTAAAGGGTTTACATTTGGCAGCTGTCCAGTTCAGCTGATCCAAGCTAAAAGGGAAACTATGAAAACTCATTTGTGTAATTTGTTTGGGACTTAAAGGTTAATGAAGATTTTCCAGAGGATGTCATTTTACAAACCAGATCTTCACTCCAGTGCTGTCTTAGGGAATTAAATCGATGAACAGAGACTAAAATATATCTTTTCTTCCACCCAGAGAAAGTGACAAATAGAAGGAGAGAACTTTATTTTTTTATTGCTTTCTTTTTAAAAAATTAATTTATTTATTTGTTTTCAGTTTTTAACAATCACTTCCGTATGTCTTAAATTTTCTCTCCCTCCTCAAGATAGCTTGCAATCTTATATGGGTTCTACAAACACATTCTTATTAAACAATTTGTACATTAGTCTTATTGCATAGAAGAATTAAAATGAATGGGAGAAACTATGAGAAAAACCAAACCAAAACATAACACAAGAGAAAATAGTCTGCTTCATTCTGTGTTCTGATTTCATAGTTCTTTCTCTAGATGTGGATGGCATTTTGCCTCAAGAGTCCTTTGGGAATGTTTTAGGTCCTTGCATTGCTGTGAAGGGCTAAGTCTATCAGACACAGTCCTCGCACACTGTGGCTGTTACTGTGTATGATGTTCTCCTGGTTCTGCTCATTTCAGCCAGCATCAGTTCATATAAGTCTTTCCAGGTTTTTTTCTGAAGGAGGGAACTTTAGAAGTCAGTGGCTCTCCACAAGGAATGCAGTAATAATTATAATACAGCAAAGTGAATGCTGTGGGTAAAGACTAGTACAATTTACCTCGACAGCACAGGAACATAGATTTGAAGTGAAAAAAGCCACTTAGTTTTAATTTCTTCATTTTACCGAGTAGAGAAACTGAGTCCAAGAAATGACTTGTCTAAGATTACATAGTAGCAGAGCCAATGTTTTGACCCAGGGCTTCTATCTCCAAGGCACCATGCTGCACAGGTTCTATGGCCTGAAATGGCGACTGGTGATAATTTGGAAAGATTATTATGGGGATATGGGAGAATCAAAGTCATTTTCTGATTCCCAAGTGAAAGGAGAAAAGCATTAACTTCCTTTTTTGTATATCTTTTTATTTTCAGTTCCAAATTCTCTCCCTCCCTCCAGCTCTCCCCCAGTCATTGAGAAGGCAAAAATATAATATTCATTATACATATGAAGTCACACAAAACATATTTCCATATTAGCCAAGTTGCCAAAAAAAAGGCAAGAAAAATAAAGTTTAAAAAATGAAGCATTAACTTTCTAAGCATTCTGAAGCCATGGCCTATCCAACTTACATGAATGTGGAAGGAAGGTTAGGACTGATCTAGAGCAGAGCTACTTGATCTTTTTACACTAGCCTGTGAGCTAAGAATGTTTTTTTTTTATGTTTTAAAATATTTTAATTAAAATTTACATTTTAAAATAAATGTAAATAATCTGAAAAATTTAATTAGTTTAATAAATAATCTATTTAAATATTTAATAATTTAAACAACTTATTCAAATATTTAAAATTTAAATTTATATAAATAAAATAATTTAAGAATATAAATAAATTTTAAATACTTTAATTAAAATTTACATTTTAAAAATAAAGTCTAACTGTATTTTAAAAATGTAAAAAGCATTTTTAGCTTGCAGGATGTATAAAAATGGGCAGCAGGCTGGATTTGGCAATCTGATCATAGTTTGCTAATCTTTGATCTAAAGAGGAAGCTTCATCCAGTAGAAAATATTAGTTGTAGAGTCCTAAACTCTTTCCCTTTTTTTCCTTATTCAATGAATATTTATTGAACAGTTATCATGTGCAAGGAACAGTAACAATTACTGTGGGAGATATAAAGATGAATAATAATAATAGGTTACATTCAGATAGTAAATAATCATATGTAAAGACAGCTAGTCTATTATATATTGAATGCTCTAATATTCAGATAGATTGGAGATCTATCTGAATGTAGATATTCTCTCCAATGATACAGATCTCAACCCATCTTTTCCTGCTCGTTCTGTATGACTCCCAGGCATGTCCCACCAATTCATTACAGGGGGGGTCCAAGCCAATGTCTTGGGGGCCTTCCTTGCTTCCTCCTGACATCAGAAAGATGCCTCTGGAGCACCTGCTCTGTCTACATGTCAGTCCTCCTTCTTGTCATATGGCTAGCCCATTTGTTTTTTCTTGAATATATTTCCCTGACATCCTTCTCTCCTCTTTTTATGGAAATTCTTTGTTATATGCTGCAGCTTGGTCATACATGTACTGTTCCATTGCCCTCGGTGTTGTATTCATTTTTAATTCGTTAGAGACTATAGTGTTGGTGACTCAGTTATACAACACTTGTAGAGGATTGGTATTATAAAGATGAGCCTTTGCTCCAGAACTTGGAACACTTACACATATAGGTTTATACATGCATATATATATATATATATATATATATATATATATATATATATATATATATATATATATATGTATACATCTATGTACTCCATATGCTCTCATTTTTTCTTCCTTCCTCCCTCCCTGTGTCTCTCTGTCTGTCTGTCTCTCTCTCTGTCTGTCTCTGTCTCTGTCTCTCTCTCCTCCCTCCCCAACTCCCCGCCACCTCCAGTCTTTGCTCATAAACAAGAGGGAGGAACCAACTATTTCCTGAGACAAACTACTCTACTTTGATATAGCTCTAATCGTTCCTTTCTATTCTTGGCTAATCCTGACTCAGACCTAGCTCTTGTAGGTAGTTAGTCTCAATAGTGGAAAACATGAGACACTCATAAGTCCTTCAACAATTAAAAAAAGAATTGCTTATCCATAAAAGGAGAAGAATATTCAGTATAAAATAGGTAATGAGGATGCCTGCAGTTGGTTTAACTGAGCAAATCTCCCTTTCCTGAGCTGCCCAAGGTCCACCAGTGCACCAGCCAAGCTGCAGATCCTTCTGGGGCTCCCAGTGGATGCCTTCTACTCAGGTGACCAGGAAGCAACACCAACAGCATGAACTTTTAGTCTCCTGAATCAACCAAGTTTCAAGGTTGGTCTCAACATTGTTTAAGGGAAAAAATTAGACTAACTTGCATGGGGAACCCTGGGACCAGTTAGGATATTACTTCTACCACACTTTCCACTGAGGAAAATTCTCACTAGAAAGAATATTTGTTTAAATGTGGACATTTAATGAACATCTGGGGTGACCTCCCCATCTGTCTGATTCTGATATGAGGAATTAGATTTATAATTTTGCATATACATATATGCATATTCCCAGGCAGAATGAACCAAAAGCATATGTTAAGCACTATGTGCCAGGCACAAGGCTAAATGCTGGGAACGTAAAGAAAGGCAAAAAGTGGCCCATGGCCTCAAAAAGCTCACAATCTAAAGGATCTGGCCTGGAACTTTAACGCTGGGGGATACAAGAGTCCAGGAAGGAGAGCAGGGAGTCATAGCCAGCCTAGCAGTGATGCCCTGACAAAGCAGTGTGGGAGAACTCCAGCCCGACATCTTATTTGAACATGAACTTGGTGAGACTGACATTGTGGAGGAACTAAGCAAAGTTTTTGTTTTGGGGTTTTTTTGGGATGGCAATTCAGTTTAGTGATTTGCCCAGAGTCGCACCCTAGTAACTATCTGAGGCTGGACTGGAACTCAGGTCCTTTTGATTCCAGGACTGGTGCTTTATCCACTATGCCACCTCCAACCCGAGCAAAGTGGTAAATGTAATCCGTTCTCTTCCTCCTCCAGTCCCTTAGCGACTGAAGTGGTATTTGTTGTCGTGGTGGTAATTCAGTCTTTTCAGTTGTGTCTGACTCTCCATGCCCCTTTTGGAATTTTCTTGGCAAAGATACTTGAGTAGTTTGCCATTTCCTTCTCCAGCTTGTTTTACAGATGAGGAAACTGAGGCAGAGTTAAGTGACTTGCCCAGTCACACAGCTAGGAAGTGTCTGAGGCTAGGTTTGAACTCAGGTCTTCCTAACTCCTGTCACTCTGTTCACTGTGGTCACCTAGCTGCCCTGGGGTGCCATAGGGAAGATTATACCCCTGAGGTGTTAGGGGAAATGTTTATACCTAAATGGACATATATACACATAAGTATACATATATGAGTTTATGCATATGGGCACACATATGTCTATACATATGGATACATATATGTGTCTATACATACATATTTGAAGTAAATATCCTTTTGTAAAAGCTATCTGATATTAAATGGCTAGGTGTTACTCAGGTGCTAGTCAATGGGCCCCTAAAATGAGGGGTGCACAGTTAATGAGTGCTTCCGCTGATGGCAAAAGAGACTCCCCAACCTGCTTTCAAGGAAAACCTGGAGGTGGGCAAACTATAACAGGCCTGTTCCTCAGGACGATACTTGGTACAGGAAAAGGGAAATATAGTAAGAAGGGAAATAGGGCATATAAAAGGGGGAGGGAGCTATGCTTTGTGAAGAAAAAATTTCCCTAATTTATAGTTTTCTTTAAGGTCATACTAGATAGATTTTTCTGCTTGATTCCATTAACTTGTTCTGGGTAGAGTTTAAGAAACAATATCTAGAAATTCCAAATTAAAAATTCTCATGAAACCTGTTTCTCATAACATCTCTCTCATAGTTCATTCCAGTGATCTCACCCTAATCTAGGCCCAAGCCTTCATTAGAGTCAGGGCACCATTTGCCATGATATCTAGTATTGAATTCTGGAAACATGACCTCCCTCCTTAAGTACTGGCTCCCTGGGTCCCCTGTATTAAATTAGAGTTACAGAGCTATAGTTCTCATTCCAGCTGGTGCAATGTTAACCTCACCTACCACTCTGTTTTTGAAGTACTTTCCTACTTGACCTCCTTTTTCAGTAAGGTTGCTACTTTAAAAGTCTTAAAAGAGCCAGGCAATTAATCATGGATTTAACTACATTCTCCTGAATTTTTAGGTCTTGCAATTTCATTCATTAATAAGTCAGCTGTATGACTGACATGGACTTGTTCATTGCCCTCTTTTTGTTGTTGTGAAAGATAATATAATATATATATATATATATATATACAAGTGTGCATAGGAAGCAAGATTTTCTCTAAGCTGAATCCAAATTCATAATCCTCTTTATTATTTGTCATAACTCAGTTTATCACAGCTCATCACTTACTATAACTGAGTCCTCCACTGAATCATAGCTATAGAGTTGGAAGGGGACATAGGGGCTATTTTATCCAAACTCCTCAATTTGTGGTTGAGGAAAGTGAGCCCCATGGAGGCTCTGACTTGCCTAATGTCACATATGGAGCAAATGTCCAGCAGGGAATTTGAACCCAAGTTCTCTTATTCCCAAATCATTGAACTTTCTCTGCCTTCTCTTCCTGGAATGAACTCTTTATTTTTTTAAAATTAATTATTTTATTAGTTTTCAGTTTTCTACAATCACTTCCATATGTCTCAGATTTTCCCCCTTCCCTCCTCCACCTTCTCCTATCTCCCCCCTCTCCCTCCCCACTACAGTGAGCAATCGTACATAGGTTTTACGCATGCATTCTTATTAACTACGTTTTCACCTCACTCATGTTGCACAGAAGAATTAAAATGAGTGGGAGAAACCATGAAAACAAAATAAAACATAACACAAGAGAAAAATGGTCTGCTTCATTCTGCGATCCAATTCCATAGTTCTTTCTCTGGATGTGAAAAGTACTTTGCCTCAAGAGTCCATTGGGAATTTTTTAGGTCCTTGCATTGTTGTGAAGGGCTAAGTCTACTAGAAAAATTCCTCACACACTGTGGTTGTTGCTGTGTACAAAGTTCTGGTTCTACTCCTTTCACTCAGCATCAGTTCATATAGGTCCTCCCAGGTCTCTCTGAAACTTCCTTGAACTCTTTATTTCTGTCCATAATATTCTTTCCTTCAAAGACCAGCTTAGGGGCTGTCTCCTATAGGACATCTAATTAACAGCAGCTGAAAATGATTTCTTTTTTATTCAAACTTCTCATCTTGTTTTATTTGACTATTGGCATTTTTCACAGCCTGCCTAGTACTATACTTATTTGGGTATAAGTAACCCCCACATCTATATTCCTTGAAGGCAGAATCTGTATAGTTGTGTTTTTTTCCATCTTTGTATCCAAAGATTTAGTATTTATTGATATTATTGAATGTGTGGGCAACACATTCACTTGAGGAGCTGTAGAAACTATTCATCTATGAGCTATCACATCAATAGCATAATTTTTGGTCATGAGTAATTACAATAGTCTCACTAAGCATGACACGAATACCTTCTACTCCATTTTGTGTGGGGAGCCATGTTCGCCCATACATAATCACAGAATGGTCTGATTAGAAGGGACGTTAGAGACCAACAAGTTCAACCTTCTTCCCTTAGGAATGAAGAGACTGAGGCCTTAAGAAGGTAAAATGACTGAATTAAACCCAGAGCTAAAGATGAAACTAAGACTAAAACCAAGGTCTTTAGGTTCCTAGTCCTGGTCTCTTTCCAATACATTAAACTATCTTCCCTCCATCATTATCCCTTATCTTCCACCTTATTTTAATTAATAATAATAATGATAAGAACTAGCATTCACATAGCATTTTAAAGCTTGCAAAGCACTTTACAAATATCTCATTTTATGCTTACAACAAACCTGTGAGGTAAACGCAATTATTATCCCATTTTATAGATAAGAAAACTGAGGCAGAAAAGTGGTTAAGTGATTTGCGCAGGATCACTTTGAGCATACAAAATTAAAAAGTTTTTGCATAATCAACACTCTAACCAAAATTAGAAGGGAAGCAAAAAACTGGAGAAAAAGTTTTACAGCAAGTTATCTTTGATAAAGGCCTCATTTTTCAGATACATAGAGAACTGAGTCAATTGAAAAGAATACAAGTCATTCTCCAATTGACAAATGGTCAAAGGTAGTTTTCAGGCAAAGAAATCAAAGCTACCTATAATCTTAGAAAAATGCTCTAAATCAGTACCGATTAGAGAAATGAACATTTTAAAAACTTGAAACACCACCTCACATCCTATCAGATTAGCTAATACGACAAAAAAGGAAAATGACAAATACTGGAAAGAATGTGGGAAAACTTGGACACTAATGAATTGGTGGAATTGTAAAATAATCCAATCATTTTGGAGATTAATGTGGAACTATATCCAAAGGGATGCTGCCCCTAGGTGATGCAGTGAATAGAGCACCAGTGCAGGAGTCAGGAGGACCTGAGTTCAAATGTCACCTCAGATACTTGATATTCACTAGCTGTGTGACCTTAAGCAAGTCACTTAACACCAATTGCCTCATCCTGGGTCATCTCCAGTCATCCTGATGAATATCTGGTCACTGGATTCAGATGGTTCTGGAGGAGAAGTGAAGTTGGTGACTTGCACATCACTCCCTCACTCAAAACAAAGTCAAGTGCAAGTCATGTCATCATTTCTCTGATGGCATGGTCTTCTTTGGCAATACCACAATATCACTGTTAGGCCTGTGCATAAAAATGTCCTTTTTAGCAACTCTTTTTGTGGAAGCCAAGAATTGGAAATTGAGGGGATGCCCACCAATTGGGGAATGACTGAACCAGTTGTGGTATATGAGTGTAACGGAATACTATTGTGCTATAAGAAATGACAAGCAGGATGTTTTCAGAAAAGCCTAGGCTTACATGAACTGATACAAAATGAAGTGAGCAGAAACAGGAGAACATTGTACACAGTAACAGCAATATTGTATGATAAAGAACTGTGAATGACTTCACTGCTCTCAGCAATACAAGGATATAAGACAATTCCAGAAGACTCAAGATGAAAAATGCCTTCTGCCTCCACAGAAAGAAGAGATGTTCTCTCAGAGAGAATGAAGCATACTAATTTTCCCTTGTCCATTTGTTCCCCCTCCCCTCCCCCTCCCCCCCCTCCCCTCCTCTCCTCTCCCCTCCCCTCCCCTCCCCTTCTCTCCCCTTCCCTCCCCTTCCTCCCCTTCCCTTCCCTTCCCTTCCCTTCCCTTCCCTTCCCTTCCCTTCCCTTCCCTTCCCTTCCCTTCCCTTCCCTTCCCTTCCCTTCCCTTCCCTTCCCTTCCCTTCCCTTCCCTCCCCTCTTCTTGCACAAAATGACTAATATGGAATGTTTTACATGATTGCACATGTATAATCTATGTCCGATTACTTACCATCTCAGGGAGAAGAGGGAGAGAGGGATAGAATTTTTCACTTAAAACTAAAAAAAAGAATGTTAAAAATTGTTTTTCAATGTAATTGGGGGAAAATAAAATAAAATGAGGGGGTTAGAATGAAAAAAAAGTCTTTGCCTGAGGTTTCAGCTCTCACTCCTCTTTTAGGAAAACAAGTGATCCCTTTTCACCCCTACCCCCAGCCCTCCACCCCACCAAAGCCACAGCTTCTGCAGTCCTTGGATCAGAATTCACTAAGGGTTTGTCTCGTCCTGCAGGCATCAATATCAGCTGCACACCTGCTTCTTGAGTACATTATCATGGAGCCAGGAATGGTGTTAATAAGGAGCTTCATATTGAAATACTTGTAAAACTCTTCCCCAAGCTCTCTTAGATGGTAAATATCAGAGATCAAAGAGGAAAAAACATGTGAATCACTATTGTTAACATAAAATACCATGTTCCATCTTGCTTGCAACATCTGTGCTATTAAAATTCATAATTTTTACTGGTTTTATGTTAAACAAATTCTGCTGTAATTCAATTTCCTTACTTGGTAAACTGGGAGGATGACGCTTGGATACTTGACAATATTGTAAATTTTCATTCATGTATAGTAAACAAGGTCTCCCCAGCAGGCAACTCTTCTGTTGAGGGCCTCTTCTTAAGGCTCGTAGTCCTAATCCTCACAGAAGTGAGTTATCTCAGCATAAAACTCAACTGGCCATTTGAAATATAGGAAATATGTGAGAGCTATTTACTGTACATGAGAGCTTTTGGTATTTATCGTCTATTTGTCTGTCTCTCATATGTAAGTAAAATGTAGGTGTGGGTCATAGCTAAAGAGTCAAACCCCTTCCCAGTTCAAATCTTTCTCTGTTTTGCTTCTCAAAGAGGTCTTATTTCCTCTTCCTCTTTCTGTCTCCAGTCTACCCCAAGCTAGGTAATTATAACAAAATCAAAAACAAATTATAATAAAATCAAAAAACAAACAAAAAGTTTTAGAAATGGAAGGGACCTTAGCAATTCCAGGTCAACCTCCTCTTTTTATGGAGTAGGACACTAAAGCCCAAAGAGAGTAAGCAGCAAAGCCAAGACATGAACCCGGATCCTCTGATGTGTCCTGTTGGGCCCTCTGGACACATAATAATTATAATAGGGATGAACCACCTTCCATTTGTCTGGTGCTCAAATCCTCCCCTCAGCATCCCTGTGAGGCATTCAAGGTAGATATTGTTCCCATCTTACAGCTGATGAAACTGAAACTGGGGGAGGTTAGGTGATTTCAAGACTTAGATCAAGACCATCAGGGCTCAGGCCCCTTGATACCAAGTGAGTAGGGTCCTTTCTGTTTGATTATTTGAAAACAACGCTTAGGGTTTTCAAGCTCTCTCCTCTACTCATTCTGGCTTCTTCAATTTTTCTTGTAGCGATACCCTGCATCACTCTTCCTTCACCTCCATCAGCCTCAGAACTCTTAATCTAGCTCCACCTTAGGTGCTTGATGGATGGACCAGTTGTTACCAATTTCTGCCTGTTTACCTCACACTATGAAGGTGTTTCATATCTCCAGTGATGAGGAGAATACACAGATGGCCTATAGCAGGAGTGGGGAACCTGAGGCCTTGAAAACAAATGGGGTTCTTGGGTGTGGTCTTTTGACTTAGTCCAAGTCTTACAGAACAAATCCTTTTATTAAGGTGATTTATTCTGTGAAGTTTGGATTCAGTCAAAGGGCCACACTTGAGGACCTAGAGGGCCACATGTGTTCTCAAAGCCAAAGGTTCCCCATCCCTGGTCTATATTATTTCTTTTTTTTTTTGGAGGGGGTAAGGCAAGGCATTTGGGATTAAGTGACTTGCTCAAGGTCACACAGCTAGTAAGTATCAAGTGTCTGAGGCCACATTTGAATGCATGTCCTCCTGACTCCAGGACTGATGCTCTACTGGGCCACCTAGCTGCTCCTGGCCTATAGTATTTCTCACAGACACTTCTACCATGTTGGTTATAAAACTAATTCTCATAAACAGCATTGCGTTTCTCATGCAACAAACTGACAATATTACATTTCATTTATACTAGGGGTTGGCAGACTGCTACCTGCTACCTAGTTTTGTATAAAGCTCTTGAGTTAAGAATGATTTTTTTACATTTGTTGTTTGGTTATGGTCCTTCATTCTCAGAGGACCAAAATGACATCACTATGCTAGAGTCAAGTTTCAACGAGTCTGACTATGGCTGATAAGACCGATATGAGCTCAGAATGCTCTATCACAGGTCAGGCACAAATGGTCCGTGTGAATATTTGGGGAGGAATCTCTAAATTTGTGCATCTCATCTTTCTTTTGAGCTACTTCAATTCTGCTTTGCTCATAGAGCATAGCACCCTCTCTGACCTGGGCACGCCATGCAGGGCGGTCCTGTGCCAGTGTCTCCCAAGTCACACAATCAATTCCAAAGTTCTTCAGAAAGACCTTGAGAGTGTCCTTGTATTGCTTTTCTGACCACGATGAGAGTGCTTGCCCTGTGTGAGTTCTTCATAAAATAGTCCTTTTGAAAGCATATGTTTGGCATTCGAACAATGTGGTCAGCCCATTGGACTTGTAAATATAGTTGAAAACAGAGGAGGGGGATTGATTTGATCCTTAGGCTATAGCTTGTCATTTCTGGTTAACAAATTTATGCTGTTAAATGAATGACTTTCTCTGTACTATGTTAATCTTCTTTTCCCTCTATACAATATATACTATGTGTAATATATTAAGTCATATGTGTGTACACATACGTTCACACACCATGCTTCTCTAATATAGATATATGCATATATATATGCACATGTAACTTAATGTGATTCTACTTTTCTTTAAGGAAGACTTCCTTTAGTCTGCCTATAGTCTATAATGAGCACTAGTTAAATAATCTACTTTAAATGTCCCATGCTTGACTATGCACAGAATTAGAATCAGTCATTTCATTAGGGTGTGGTTTAGTTTGTAAAATGTCAGAGGTATAGACCACTCAAGACACTGAAATGTTTCCAAAACAGGATTAAAATATAAAACAATTGCATTAGTAAAGTCCTCTCTCTTTTTTCATTCATCTTTCAGAACATACCCTTCTATTTCTAATCAACCAGGATTTTTTACTGCAAATGACAAAATTTAGGACTCAGAAAATGTATTCCAAATTAAGTTCTAATAGCATCTACCTTCTGAACTCTCCTTTTACTCGTTCCTCCTTTGAATGTTTACATCTCCTTCTACTTTTATTCTTCTTATTCCTTTGAATCAGCTCTTGTGGTTTTTTAAAATAACATTTTATTTCCCCCCAATTATGTTCCCAGGGCTTCAATTACCATCTCCCACATCTTTATGTCCATTTCTAATCTCTCTCCTGAAATCGGGTTCCATATTACTGGCTGCCTGCTGGACATCTTTGTCTGGATATCCCATAGGCATCTTACAGTTGACATATTCAAAACATTACTCAACCTACCTCAAAGCTTCCCCATATCTATCCTTCTAGTAACCCAGGTCTAAAACCTTGGCATCTTCCTTGACTCTTATATCTCAACCATATTCTCCACTCATTTCCAAATGCCTATCAAATCTTGTTGGTGCTGCCTCCCCAATATCTCTTGTATGTATCTCTAACCTCTATTCACATAAACTTTATTCTAGTTTAGAACATCTCCAACTTTTGGTCTGGACTGTTATAATATCCTTTTAATTGATATTGGTCTCCCTGCTTCTAGTCTTTTCCCCTCTCTAACATCTTCTCCACGTAACTGTTGAGTTTACATTACTAAGACACAGAACTGATTGTATGGCCCTCCCCCTATATATATGTGTATGTGTGTATGTGTGTGTGCGTGTGTGTGTATAATGTCAGTAGTTACTGCTTCTGAGATAAGATACAGATTTTTCAGCATGGCATTTAAAGTCCTCCTTAATTTGTCTTCCATAATTCATTTTATATTACATCCTTCATATATTCTGTTAAGACTCAAATGAGCCCACTAACTATTCCTCAGATAAGACCTTCCATCTCCCTTCTCTTTGCTTTTGGGCAAGAGGTCCCCCATATTTGCCATCCTTGTTCATAATCAACCTTATGGAATTCCTAGCTTCCATTATCACATACAGTGTAGGCTTTATTTCCTGTATAAAGCCTTTCCTGATCCTGTCAGTTACTAGCATATACTCTCTCTGTCTCTCTTTCTGTGTCTCTGTCTCTCTTTCTGTCTTTGTCTTTGTCTCTCTCAATCACTATTACTTTCTAGTATATCTGTGGACATATTGTGTCCCTGCCAGTGAATATAAGCTTCTTAAAGGCAGGAATTCTCATTTTTGTTTTTTTTTCTCCATTGCCTTGCATGATGCTTTGTACCATAATAAGTTCTTAATAAATGTTTATTGAATTTAATTCCTTTCCTTATGTATTAGTTACTTTACTAAGTACCTTCCTGTATAATTAATTATACTAAGTATTAGAAGTTTGGGTTTTTTGGGGGGGGCATAAGTTGGGAAAGTGGGATAGGGGAGCCAGATCTGAAAACTCTCATCTCAAAGACAAAAAATTTTTTTTAAGATGGCGTAATTCATGTTCTTAAGATCTTATGATGTGCTAAGAGAGGATGTAGGAATGCAGCAAGTACACAGGCAAGTACAAAGGCAAGATTTCTATCACCTAGAGGACACAATTAGAGAAACCCTCAAGAAAGAGGTGGCATCAAGCTGAGCTTTTAAGTCAACAAACATTTATTAGGCACTTTCTGTGTGCCAGTCACTGTGCTAAGCAGTTGGGTTAGAAATTAAAGCAAAAAGATAGTCCTTGTCCTCAAGGAGCTTACACCCTGATGGGGGAGACAGCAGGTAAATTATGAAATAGAGATGAGCTTTATACAGAGTAAATGGAAAGTATTTAAGAGAAAAGGTTCTGAAAATTGATATGGGGAAGTAACTACTAACTATAATAGATAACCTGGGTCAATGTAATTCCAGACTGAGATATAGCTAATAGCTCAAATAGATTGAAATGTAGAATGCATACAGAGAAGTAATGTGAAAAAAGCCTGGAGTCAGATGATGAAAGCCTTTAAATGCTAGCTAAAAAGATGACATTTTATTCTAAAGATGGTAGGGAGCCAACCACCGAGCACTTTTGAGCACAAGAATGATACAGTAGAATTGTGTTACTAGGACAGTTCCTTAGGAAGATAATTTTGATAGTTTTCTGAAAGACGGACTGGGAGACTGGAGTGATCATAGAAGGAAACATCAAAGAGGCTATTACAATAATCTAGACAAGAAGTGATTAGGTTTTGAACTAGGGAGAGTCGTCAAGTTAGAAGACCTAAGGAGACTACAGAACTGAGAAACATAGCAGCAGAAAGCAGAAAACAATTTAGCAGAGAAGTCTAGCCATGGACTTCTCATACATACAAAGCTCAGGATTAATGAGACTGGAGAAGCAGTTTCAGATGATCTGACACTTGAGAGAATTATTGCCTTTCCCTCTGTCCCATCACCTGTGGTCTCGGGGAGTGTTATTCATGATAGACAGGAAGTTATATATAGGATAGAGGAACAGAAGGGCAGGATTCTGGGATTCACACTTATCTTTCTCTCTTTCTCCTGACTTTGAGATTCAGACTTCCTAGACTTTGTAGATATCTGTGGGGATTGAAGGTGGTCACTGGAATGGGACTGGAAGAGATAGGATTATGGTTTCTTCTGTTAACGATGTAAGACTCCAATGGCCAATAACTGAACCTGCTGTGGACAACCCACGGACAAAGCTGTGGTAAGAGAGGAACCTGGAAGCTGAGTTGACAATTATTGTGACTTTGGGTTAGTGAGGTAAGGAGAGGCTAATTTTCAATGCTTATTCTCCTGCTAAAGTCCTGGATCCATCGATATGAATCCTGGGCACACGTGCATGCATACACACACACACACACAAACACCTGCCTTATTCCTTTCTTTGACCTATGGATGGATGGATGGATGGATGTGACTCTTTGGGGAATTTTCTCTTTCCATCTCTGAGTTTGAAAAGGTAAATGGGAGGAGGTTAATGAAACTGCTCAAGGCATATAAGTCTATACAGGAATGTGTGATCCACTTCCCCCTATCTCTTTTTAAAAACTATATTTAATAGACTTATTTTTTAAATTATGTAAATGACTGAATCCTATGGGAATTACGACCAGAAAAAGAAGAGGCCAACCACTGGGTGAGGGCTCCAGAGCAGGAGTTTTTAACTGGCAGTCTGTAGGCCATCATATATAAATTTCAGGAGAATTATGAACATAGATGGGGAAAAAATACATCTTTATTTCAATATAATTGGCATCCTTTATTTTTCTAAAAAAACTCCACCATTATTCTAAGAAGGGGTTTAGAGGTTTTACAAGACTGCCAAAGGGGTCTATGACAAAAAAAGATTAAGAACTCTTGCTCTGGAGTTATGAAGAGACAATAGATTCCAGCTCTTTCCATTGTGTGTAATATTCCATTTCATCCCCTAGTATAATTCTGAAGCCATCCTCCACAAACATTTGAAACTGAAGGCTCAATAGGTGAAAGATCAATCTGGGTGTCTGCCAGCCGAGTGAATTCTGGTGACCAGTGGCAATAATTCAACCTGTTAGAAAGACTATCTCATATTATGGTGAGTAAAAATACAACAAAGGTAAATTGAGGCAAGTTTTCCAGTCAAGTTAATTAACAGTGACACATGTAATAAAATGGGTCACCCCAGTGGATCAGTGACCACAATGGGACTGAAAAGATCATATTTATTGAGACCCAAAGGAGGGGAGAAGGGCTCAGATAATAGAAAAACCTTGAGATCTGGGACAGTTGGAGAAAGTGGGGTGATTTTCAGGTGTTCCTGATCACACCTCTTTCTGACAATTAAGGAATGCTAATTGCTTCATGAGACTCATCTGCTTGTAGTAATTTTGACTAGAGAAAAAGAACTGTCCCAATCAGCATCGCCCCTGGTTAGCCTTCCGCTCGGAGGGAGACCAAATCATTCGTAAACGTCATGAGGAAAAGCAAGGATAGGACAGCTGTCCCTAGCCCCTTCCCCACCCCACCTCAACCCAAGTTGGTTCTTCTGTCTATAGGTAAATAGAAGCTAGGATCTTACTTTAAACTGGTTAGGGAACAAATGCCCTTAGGGGTTAGGAGCTATCATATTCCTGAACTATCATAACTTTACTTTGGACTGGGAAAGATCTTTTGAGCTACACTGAGAAATAGGGATCAACAAAATGGAGAATAGGATGAGTTACAGAGTAATATTGTTATTAAATAATATAGCATAATATTATTTTTCCTCATTTTCTCATTTGATTCATTAAAAATACAATTTCCTCAATGAATCATTAACTAATATACCAATCATAAAATGGCATTCAATATATCTGCCTCTCAGGATTGACTCATCATTATATAAAAAGACCTGAAGGTTCTAAACACCTCAACAACAGGTATTATTTTTTCGTAAATGGTATTTTATTTTTTCCAATTACATGTAAAGACATTCATTTTTTATTTTTGAGTTATGAATATTTTCTCCCTCCCCAAGACAGCAAGCATTCTGATATATTATACATGTGCAATCATATAAACATATTCCCACATCAGTTATGTTGTGAAAAAAGAAACAACAAAAGGGAAAAGCCACAACAGACAAACAAAAGAATGAAAATAGTATGCTTCAATCTGTATTCAGACTTCATAGTTCCTTCTCTGGATGTGTTTAGTATTTTCCAGTCATGAGCCTTTTGGAATTGTCATGGACAATTATATTACTAAGAAGAGCTAAATCAATCATAGTTAATCATTGCACAATGTCATTATTATTGTGTATAATGTTCTCCTTGTTCTGCTCACTTCACTCAGCATCAGTTCATATAAATCTTTCCAGGTTTTCCTGAAATCCACATGCCCATCATTTCTTATGGGCATTCATTCCATTCATATACTACAGCTTGTTCAGCCATTCCCCAATTGACGGGCATCCTCTCAATTTCTAATGCTTAGCCACCACAAAAATAGCTGCTATGAATATTTTTGTACTTGTAGGTCTTTTCCCCTTATTTATGATCTCTTTGAGATACAGACCTAGTAGTGGTATTTCTGAATCAAAGGATATGCACAGTTTGATTGCCCTTTGGGCATAGTTCCAAGTGGCTTGTTAGAATGGTTGATCAGTTCACAAACTCTACCAACAATGCACCAGTGTCTCAATTTTCCCACATCTCCAATATTTATCATTTTCTTTTTACATTGATAGGTATGAAGCGATACCTCAGAATTAACCTATTGTATTAATCTGGTCTTAATTTGCATTTCTCTAATCAATACTGATTTAGAACACTTTTTCATACGACTATATAAATAACTAATTTTTTATCTGAAAACTGCCAGTTTATACCCTTTGACCATTTCTCAATTGTGGAATTACTTATATTTTTATAAATTTGACTTAGTTCTCTAATTATTTGAGAAATGAGTCCTTTTTCAGAAACATTGACTATAGAAATTGTTTCCCATACTTCTGCTTTCCTTCTAATCTTGGTTGCCCTGATTTTCTTTGTGTAAAACCTTTTTAATTTAATGAAATTAAAATTATCCATTTTGCATTTCATAATGTTCTCTATCCCTTGTTCGGTCATAATATTTTTCCATTCTTGATAGATCTGACAGGTAATCTATTGTTTGTTCTCCTAATTTGCTTATGGTATCACCCTTTGTGACAAAATCATGTACCCATTTTGACCATACCTTGGTATACAGTATGAGATGTTTGTCTATGCCCAGTTTCTGTCATACTATTTTCCACTTTTCCTGGAAGATTTTGTCAAAGAGTGAGTTTTTATCCCAGAAGCAGGAGTCTTTGGGTTTATTGAACAGTAGATTACTATAGTCATTTACTACTGTGTCTTATGTAACTAATCTTTTCCACTGATCCATCACTCTATTTCTTAGCCAGTACCAAATAGTTTTGATGATTGCTGCTTTGTAATACAGTTCTAGATCAGGTACAGCTAGGCTACTGTTCTTTACATTTTTTTTTTCCATTTTTTCCCTTGATATTCTTCACCTTTTTTTCTTCTAGATGAATTTTGTTATTATTTTTTCTAGCTCTATAAAATATTTTTTTGGGGACTTTGATATGGCACTGAATAGGTAAATTAATTTAGGTAGAATTGTCATTTTCAGTATATTATCTCAGTTTACAATTGTTTCTTTCTGGCAGCTTGCAGTATTTTCTCCTTGACCTGATAGTTCTGGAATTTGGCTACAATATTCCTTTCATTTGGGGATTTCTTTCAGGAGGTGATTGGTAGATTCTTTCAATGACTATTTTACCCTCTGGTTCTAGGATATTGGGGCAGTTTCCTTGATAATTTCTTGAAAGATGCTGTCCAGGCTCTTTTGTGATCATGGCTCTCAGATAGAACAATAATTCTTAAATGA
Organism: Bettongia penicillata ogilbyi; assembly: GCA_023548195.1. Lineage (NCBI taxonomy): Eukaryota > Metazoa > Chordata > Mammalia > Diprotodontia > Potoroidae > Bettongia > Bettongia penicillata. The sequence continues at coordinate 19,335,947 of JAJHZJ010000314.1, read as the reverse complement.
TCTCTCCTGGATCTATTTTCCAGTCAGTTCTTTTTCCATTGAGGTATTTTACATTTTCTTCTATTTTTTTTCATCTTTTGTTTGACTGATTCTTGGTGTCTCATTGAGTCATCAGCTTCCACTTGCCCAAGTCTAATTTTTAAGGAATTCTTTTCTTGCATTAGCTTTTGTACTGCCTTTTCCATTTGGCCAATCTACTTTTAAAGAAAGGAGTTGTTTTCTTCAGTGAAAAATTTTTCCCCCAATTTGGTCAATTATATTTTTTAAGGAATTGTTTTCTTCAGTCAATTTTTGTGCTTCCTTTTCTAAGTTGTTGATTCATTTTTTTCCCCAAATTTCTTGCATAACTTTGATTTCTTTTCCCAATTTTTCTTCTACCTCTCTTACTTGATTTTAAAAATTGTTTTTGAGATCTTCCAAGAGGAGTTTTGGGGCTTGAGACCAATTCATATTCCCCTTTAAGGCTTTGCATGTAGGCATTTTGGCATTATTGTCCTTTTCTGAGTTTGTGTTTTAATCTTTCCTATTGCCATAGTAGCTTTCTTTGGTCAGGACTTTTTTGTGGTTTTTTGTCATTTTTTAAAGTTGAGCTCTTCTTGTGGGGTAATATGGATACAAGCTTCTTGCACTAGGGGCCAGAGGTCTGCACATGGGCTTTCTGCTCTGGGAACCCAGGTGCTGGCAGCTTGCCTACTGCACTGGGGTGGCCCAAGCTAGTCATGCATATTGTATCCTGGATTCCAAGGTGGAAGTTTGCCTGCTGTTCTAGGACTGGAGGTCTCACAGCTGGCCTGCTGATCCAGAAGTTTGGGGCCTCAGTTGCTGATCTGTGCTGTGGCTAAGAGCCTCCTGCTGACTTGCCTGCACACACCTGTGCTGGGCTGTGCTCATCTTTTACTCAAGTGAGACGAACCTTTCTTGAAGTCCTTCTAAATTATCTTGAGCTGGAAAATTGTTTCACTCCATCTTTTTGTGGGTTCTGTTGCTCTAGAATTCTTTTAGAGGTTTGATTTAATGTTATTTCCAAGGGAAACTGAGAGAGCTCAGGCAACTTCTTGCTTTCCCTCTGCCATCTTCCATCAAAGGTTATTGATCTTAAGTGTTTTACCATTTTGGGAATGATGTAAGGGAAAAGGGAGAAAGATTAGACCTACACATTGACCAGAATCATTGGTGGCAGTCCCCTTTGGTAAGCAGGCCTTACAAAAACATCAGCATATTGGAAAAGAGAGCGAAGAGTGAACATTCAGTCTTTTTCTTAGTTATCCATTCCCATTGTCAGTTTCATCAGTTCATCTTATCTTTGGACTCAGACTTCTTATGCACCTATCTGATTTCTGAAACCATGCATCTCTTTTATTGGAGATAATTTACTCCATTCTACCTCTCCCCCTCATCCCAGTATATTCCTCTTTCTAATCTCTTAATTTTGTTGTACTTTTTAGGTATCATCCCATTATATTCAATGTGCAGTCACATTCTCTATGTAACTGTCTCTGTCTCTGTCTATCTAGCTGCCCTAATGATAATAAAATTCTTAGGAGTTACAAGTATCATCTCCTCATGTAGAAATGTAAATAGTTTAGCTTTACTGAGTCTTTTAAGTTTACCCTTTTTGGTTCTCTTGAGTCTTTTTGAAAGTCAAATTTCCTTATCAGCTCTGTTTTCATCAGGAATACTTGAAAGTTCTCTATTTCATTGAATATACATTTTCCTCCCTGGAGGATATTCAGTTTTGTTGAGTAGGTGATTTTTGATTCCAATCCTAGTTCCTCTGCCATCTGGAATATCATATTCCAAGTCTTCCAGCCACTAAATGTCAAAGCTGCTAAATCTTTTGTTATCCTGAGAGTAACTCTATGATATTGAATTGTTTCTTTGTGACTTCCTGCAATATTTTCTCCTTGTCCTGAGAGTTCTGGAATTTGGCTATAATATTCCTGGAAGTTTTCATTTTGGGATCTTTTTCTGGAAGTCATTGGTGGATTTTTTCAATTTCTATTTTACTGTCTCATCCTAGAATGTCAGGGCAATTTTCCTTGGTAGTCCTCGAAAGATGATGTCTAGGCTTTTTTTTTCATGTCTTCTAGTCCAATAATTCTTAAAATGATAGCTCCTGGATCTATTCTCCAGATCAGTTGTTTTTCCAGTGAGATATTTCATACTTTCATCTATTTTTATTCATTTAGTTTTCTCTTATGATATCTCATAAAGTCATTAGGTTCCACTTGCCCACTTTTAATTTTTAAGAAGTTATTTTCTTCATTGAGCTTTTTTGTACCTCCTTTTTCATCTGGCCAATACTATTTTTTAAGAAGTTCTTCTCTTCAGGGAATTTTGGATATCTTTTTCCATTTACCAATTTTATTTTTTTTTACATTGTAAACACATATGGTTATTAAATTAGGATCTGACCTTGGATTCATCAAGATGTACATTCATCCTTTTATTAAGTGTTTATTTTTAGTTTTAAACATTCATTTCCACAAAATTTTGAGTTCCAAATTTTTTCCCCATCTCTTCCCTCCCCCACCCCAAAATAACTTGCATTCTGATTACTCCTTCCCCCAATCTACCCTCCCTTCTATCGCACCCCATCCCTTCCCTTATCCCCATCTTCTCTCCTGTCTTGTAGTGTAAGATAAATTTCTATGCCCCATTTCCTGTATTCCTTATTTTAGTTGTATGCAGAAACAATTCTCATCATTTGTTCCTAAAACTTTGAGTTTCATCTTCTCTTCCTTCCTCCCTCCCCACCCATCCCCACTGAGAAGGCAAGCAATTCAATATAGGCCATACACATGGAGTTTTGCAAATGACTTCCATAATAGTCATGTTGTGTAAGACTAACCAAATTTCCCTCCACCCTGTCCTGCCCCCTATTTATTCTATTCTCTCTTTTGACCTTGTCCTTCCCCAAAAGTGTTTACTTCTAATTGCTTCCTCCTCCCATTTGCCCTCCCTTCCATATTCCCCCCCAACCCACTTGTCCCCTTCTCCCCTACTTTTATGTAGCGTAAGATAGATTTTCCATTCCAAATTGAGTGTGCATGTTATTCCTTCCTTAAGCCAAATGTGATGAGAGTAAGCTTCACTTTTTCTCTCTCACCTCCTCCCTTTTCCCCTCCATTGAAAAAGCTTTTTCTTGACTCTTTTATGAGAAATAATTTGCACCATTCTATTTCCCTCTTTCTCTTTCCAATATATTCCTATCACCCCTTAATTTTATTTTTTTAGATATCATCCCTTCTTATTCAACTTGCCCTGTGCTCTGTCTATGTGTGTGTGTGTGTGTGTGTGTGTGTGTGTGTGTGTGTGTGTGTGTGTATAATCCCTCCAGCTATCCAAATACTGAAAAAAGTCTCAAGAGTTAGAAATATTATCTTTCCACATAGGAATGTAAACAGCTCAACTTTAGTAAGTCTCTTGTTATTTCTCATTCCTATTTACCTTTTCATGCTTCTTCTCATTCTTGTGTTTGAAAGTCAAATTTTCTATTCAGCTCTGGTCTTTTCATCAAGAATGCTTGAAAGTCCTCTATTTCATTGCAGGACCATTTTTTTCCCCTGAAGCACTATACTCAGTTTTGCTGGGTAGGTGATTCTTGGTTTTAATCCTAGTTCCTTTGACTTCTGGAATATCATATTCCATGCCCTTCAATCCTTTAATGTAGAAGCTGTTAGATCTTGTGTTATCCTGATTGTATTTCCACAATACTCAAATTGTTTCTCTCTAGCTGTTTGCAATATTTTCTCCTTGACCTGGAAACTCTGGAATTTGGCTACAATATTCCTAGGAGTTTCTCTTTTCAGATCACTTTTAGAAGGTGATTGGTGGATTCTTTGAATATTTATTTTGCCTTTTGGTTCTAGAATATCAGGGCAGTTTTCCTTGATAATTTCATGAAAGATGATGTCTAAGCTGTTTTTTTGATCTTGGCTTTCAGGTAGTCCCATAATTTTTAAATTGTCTCTCCTGGATCTATTTTTCAGGTCAGTTGTTTTTCCAATGAGATATTTCACATTGGTGTGCTCTGGTATGCTAGTGCTCCTCCTCACCCTAGGCCTGAGACCAGAACAGTGACACAGATCCACATATGAGCAAGGCAACAGGGTCCTGTACCCAGTGCCAGCAAACAGACTTCTGTAATCTCTTTTGACCAATTGTTTACCCCCTTACCATCTGTGGGCTGAAAGGTCCAGAAGTCACTACTGCCAATTCAGTTGTATCCAAAGACTGCTGCTGTCTTACTGGGCTTTTGCTAAAAATGGACTGCACTCCACTCTCACCCTGGTGTGTCACATTTTTACTGCCAACATTCTAAGTTGTCTTGGACTGGAAAATTGTTTCACTTCATCCTTTTGTGGGTTCTGTTGCTTCAGAATTTATTTTGAGGTGTTATTTTTAAGTTGTTTGGGGGAGTATTTGGGAGAGATCAGATGTGTCCCTGCCTTTATGCTGCCATCTTGGTTCCAACGGACCCCCACCCAATCATTTAACTTATTAAGATTGGTATTCATTTATTCCTTCTTTTCCTCAGATTCAAGCCCCACAAAGAGAAAGAACTTCAGTTCTACTACCTATAACCACACTATGATATAAATAAGCAAATTGTTATGTTGATATATTTAGGAAATTCAAATAACAACTGAGAAGAGCTAACCCTCTTAAACTGCCTGATTTATGCAGAAGGTGAATGATACAGTTGCATATAAAAATTCTTAACCTAATTTTTAGAACTTGTTGTTAAAACACGCTCAAGGTCTTTGTATCCCATTAGAATTATATACATTTGACATATATAATCATCTGATCTTGTTGCTTTCTCAAAAAATATCTTCACTCTAGTCACACACTCCAGTAACCTGTTCCTCTTTTAGAAGAATGAGATGCTATGAAACCTAGGAATAAAAATCACCTACTTACAGAGACTTTTGTTACCAAAGTTTAATGGCCACCCAAATGGATTTGCCTAAGAGATGCTTATTTTGCTCCATTTGTAACAAAAGACCTGGGATTGTATGTGTAAATTTTTGTTGTTGAGTAGTTTCAATGTGTCTAACTTTTTATTACCCCATTTGGGGTTTTCTTGGCAAAGATACCGGACTGGTTTGCCATTTGCTTTTCCAGCTCATTTTCCAGATGAGGAACTGAGGCAAACAGGATTAAATGACTTGCCCAGGGTCATACATCTAATAAGTGTCTGAGGCCAGACTTGAATTCAGGTCCTGTTGACTCCAGATCTGGCACTCTATCCACTGTGTCACCTAGCTACCCATATACAAACAAAGTATTTCCAAATTGTATCAACGAATTATCTATAGTAAAACATGTTCAGTTATTAATCATGTTCAAAAAAAAGAGATACTAAATCCCATAGCCCACAGCTCTTAAAAACTCATGAAACATGGGGACATATTTAAGGTAACTCTTGTGTAATTTACTTACATTTCAGAACATGCTCTATATACAGGTTTATTTCAAAGACCTAACCTTACGCATGAATAAATAACCAATACTAGGCAGATGACAAACCCAAATACTCCTCAGCTTATTTCTTTAGCATGTGGAAAGGACTATAACTTCAGGTTGAATAGTGTTGATCTTACTTGCATACTTGAATCTCATTATAGTAACTTAAATGTGTTCCAATATTAGTCTATTAGATAAAGATTTAATAGTGTGTTCATATCTTCTACTGACCAGCTGCTATGATTATAAAAATTTGCCATTGAAGGAAAAAGAGGGTTGTAGCTATTATTAGTAAGGGCAGGTGCTCCCCTGGCTGTTAATTCCAGACAAGAGTCACCTTAGAAGGCAACTACATTGACAGGAAGTCACAGTCAGGCTTAGAATTATCCAGGTGGGACATTTTTTCTCTTCAAGAGGAAATATTACACTGGGGAAATCAAGTCAGGAGAGTCTTACCTCAGCCCATGCCAAAAGTCACTCTTCCAACTTATCCCAGAGACAGAAATCACTCATGCAGCAGTTCACAAATGTCACTCCCAAAGGGATGTTGGCATTATGGATCATTGGCTGCATGACATTTTCCAATGCTCATACCTGGAATCAAACTCAGAAAAATGTCAATTACAGTCCCATGAGATTTAACCTTAAACAAAAAGTTTCACTACTCATAGCTTAGGACTGCACTCAGTTATTAATACTGAATAAGTATTATATATTAACCTCTTAATTAAGTCCCTAAGACTGTAGTCAGTTAAGACTAGTTGAATTTATACCATTCTAGCTATAACTTCATAATTCTAATAATCACAAATCAGAAATTGTCCCATATATGCTACTGTAAAATAAACTTTGTCAAGGAGTGTTAGTAATGCAAGAGGGAATCTTATTTTCTCAGTACCTACATTCTGGAGTTTCACAAAGTATGAGAAAGACCCTATAGATTCCAGATTTTTCCATTGTAATATTCCATTTCATCCCTTAGTAAAATTCTGAAACTGCCTTACCCAAATACTTGAAGCTGAAGGTTGGGAGGTGAAGGAACAATCTGAGCATCTGCCAACTGAGTGAATTCTGGTGGCCAATAGCAATAATTCAACTTGTTAGAAAAGACTGTCCCATAATATGGTCAAAAGAAAAATGCAACAAAAGTAAACTGCGGCAAATAGTCCAAGCAAGATAACAGTTTATTAACAGTGATGACTATAACAATGGTTCAAATTGTCCTCCCTCTGTAGGTCAGTGACCACAACGGAAAGAAAAAGACCATATTTATTGAAACCTCGAAGAGGACAGCTAGTAGAAAAGCCTCATGATTAGTTACAGCTGGAGAAAGAGGGGTAATCAGGAGTGGCTGATCACACCTCTTTCTGCCAATTACGGAATGCTAGAGACTCAGTTGCCTCTAGTAATCTTAGCTAGAAAAATAAAACCACCCCAATCAGTATCCCCCCTGGTTAGCCTTTCTCTTGCCATTTCAGGCTTTAATACGTGAGCCTCTCTCTACCCCTTTCCCATTTCAGGCTTTCCTGCTAATTCAGCTGGAAAATAAAATCAAGAACTTCTTTGAGAAGTCTCAACCCTTCCCTGGGGCCTCTAGAGTAGACTAAAAAATAATTATTCCCTAGCAGTAACCTAAAGAATGTATTAAAGTTTTGGTCATGGCTACTCTGGAGATTTAGTTATTAACCTTCTCCCTATTTAACAACCAAAACACAGAATTTTCAACAGGAAGAGGTATCATGGGTTGTCTTATCAAGCCTTTCATGTTATATGTGAAAATCTAGGTATTTGCTTGATTGACATGAGTCATCTCCACACCTTCTTCACAATTACCAGTGATGATTTGGTGATTTACAAGTGTTTTCAGTAACATGGGATAGCCACCCATTAATATCAATTCAACATTGAGGAAGCAAAAAAAAAGGAAGTCATGAGTCCTGCTCCTCTACAACTGTGTTCTAAAGAGAAAAAAAATGCATAAACACATACCTTTTAAAAAGGTATTTTATATCTAGAAGTTTTGAGTTTCTTTAGTCCAGTTCCCTAGAGAAATCTAGAATTGCTGAGTCCTTCTTGTGAAATTGACTAGCCATTTGATTGTGGGCAACTTCTCTGCCTCAGTTTCCTCATCTGTAATATGGGAACAATGGCAGCACTTACCTCAGAGGGTAACATGTAAAAGTTGTTTTCAAACCTTCAATAATGCTTTATAAATATTAATTATTATTATGATGGCCATTAAGTTAGTTTCACCAAGTTCTCTAACTCCTTAGATGCATAGCCAAGGAACCAAGAGTCAAAGGCTTTTTCCTGTCCAGCACGTTGCCTGCCCTCTGTGTCCCACATCCTGGCTGCTTAAAGAGCACTTTAAAAAAGCAGGAAGTTTTTTTTTCTTTCTTGCAGAATTTACAGTTATCCTTAGCACAGTCTCTGTATCCTTGGATTAGCATAATTCTGTTATCTCACAGAACATGTGCTTGTTTAATAAGTACCTAAAACAGTGGCTTTCAGGGAGAAAGTGTTCAAAAACATTTGTTTGACTGATTATATGCAAAATAGGTCCTGTCTGCAGCCAAATGAGAGAGACAGGATAAACTTACAAGTGAGGAAGAGAATGATTCATCACAAATGGAAATGACAGCCTTGTAAAGATCATGCAAGTCACACCTTGCCTTGCCTGTTGAGTGCATAATTAGCAGATTTTATGAGATATATGGATCAAAACTGAGAGAGATTACGGGAAGAGATAATGGTCATGGAAAAAATCACAGATGGGAGGCTTTGAATGCCGACTTACATGTTTACTGCTAGACAAATGACTGTGTGATTCTAGGCAGGTCACTTAACTCTACATGCCTCAGTTTCCTCATCTGTAAAATGAGCTGGAGAAGGATATGGTAAACCACTTCAGTATCTTTGACAAGAAAACCCCAAATGGAGTCACAAAGAATTAGATGTAACTAAGAATGACTGAACAGCAAAACTTGACTCCTTTTATCAATTTCCTTTTTTGTCAATAATTCACTATTTTCTCAACCGCTTAGGCATACAACTCTGGAGTTACTATTGATTCTTCCTCCTTTCCCTCCTACTAGCCAGAAGATACCGTTGATTTGTCCTTTGAAATGTTGATTATCTCTGCATATCAGAAGCAATATGGCCCAGTGGATAGCATAGGGGAGTCTGATGATAGGAAGCCATGGGTTCAAAATCTTACTTTCCTCACTTACGAGTTGCCAAATTATAAACATAACCAAGTAATTTAATCTCCCTCACTTCAGTTTCCTCATTTTGTGAGCCTCAGATAAGTGTATGTAAGGCAGTTTGTCAATCTTAAAGCACCATATAAATGTCTGTTATGCTACTGTTGCTACTACTGCCTACTACTGCCGCTACTACTGTTATTACTACTACTACTACTACTGCTACTACTACTACTACTACTACTACTACTACTACTACTACTACTACTACTACTACTACTAACCACCACCACTATTACTACTACTAGCAATAATATTCACATGACTTGCCATTCCCCAAGTTCAGGTCCTAATCACTTCATACTTAGATTACTACAATAGCATCTGAACTGTCATCCTCCCCTTCCCTGACCCGTATACCATCTTTACTCCATACCACAAACTATTCTACACACTGATAATATGTTACTCTTTCAGAGCACTGTTCTATGTTTTTGTGCTACATAATGATCTTTGCAGGAATGATAGGAGGAATGCACAAGAAACATAGGAGTATAGAGCAGAGAAATAGTGTGAAGTTGGAGGTCTACTCCACATGATTCTTTGTGGCTGCCCCAAAGTTCATTTGCAAAGCAATGAGGGACATTTTGAGTGTTCAAGAGATATGTCACCTAAAGTCTCTAGAGCTCCTTTATAGTTTTTTTTTTTAATGGAATGCCTGTGATTTTTTGTGTTGATAGAGACTAACAACAGGGCCATGATGGATTGAAAGAAATTTTCTTTCTATCCTAGTCGGATAGAAGACAGGGATCAGGGAGCTTAAGGTGAGCAAGGGAAAAACCACTGAAAGGACAGACAATATTAGCCTGAGGGATTTTGTGGGACTTTTACCAAAATATATTTTATCAGTGTTCTTTCCTTGAAAAATAAAGGTTGTAAAAACAGTGAATATAGTAGTTTTATGTTTACAGATTAGGCAATACTCAGTCCCCCATGATCTCCTGTCCTTTCTGCTTCTATCTGGTTGGGTATAGTTGAACAGACCCTGAGATGTGGCTAAAAAGTGAAGGCCTCCCCTTCCAAAAGGGATACTGATTGGCAGGTGAATTCCAGCAGATGGTAGCAGAGACCCAAAGAGCCTACATAAAGGAGACCCATGCTAGCAGGGTACAGAAAACAACTCAGCAGAGGAAGTTCCACAGTGAAGGAATCTAGTAGAACAGAGAGAAAAAGCAGAGATAACAGCTTATCTGATGATGGCCCCAGTACTTAGCTACCCTGGCATCATTAAGTTGTCCCAGGAATATGTATGCCCTGACAACAGGGGTTATATTCTTGTGTCTCCCACAATGCATGTTTCAATGTCTGGTAAACTATAGGAAAGTTTGCCTTATGTATGCAAGGAAAGGTTACTTGTCACTGATGTTGCTACACTGTTTAATTGTGTTTTTGTTTTGACCTAATATGTCCTCTGGTTGGCTAGTAAAAGAATGACATTAATGGAACTCATGAACTGTGTGTGTGCGTGTGTGCATGTATGTGTGTATATGTGTGTATGTGCATGTTTTAATCAATGCCAATTCACAGTCACAACATACACAAGATCAACACAAGATCACTGGTACTACAGTAATAATAGTAAGAGCAAACATTGACATAGTACTTGAAAGTTCATAAAGCACTTTATAAATATTTTCTCATTTGATCCTCACAGGAACCCAATTAGGGAGGTGCTATTTTTATCCCTCTTTATAAAAGGCTGAGGAAATGGAGAGAGAGAGAGAGAGAGAGAGAGAGAGAGAGAGAGAGAGAGAGAGAGAGGTTAAGTGACTTACCCAGGGATCACAAAATGAAGCAAGTATCTGAAGCAAGATTTGAACTCAGGTCTTCTGACTTCAAGTTGAACACTCTATTCACTGCACCATCTAGCTAGCTACCTTTAATAGAATATAATGGAACATGTTTAACAAATGGCAGTTGGCCCTACCTTGTCTTTTCTTCCTTGCCTCCAACTATTTCCCAGTAATTTTTTTTTGCTTTATCTAGGCTCATATTTTCATTATTTTCCCCCTGACACTCCATAAATAGTCTAATTCAGAATGTTGCCATGCTATATTCCTGGCTAGGGGTAACCTCTCCTTTTCTTTACCTGTATTCAAATCTCATCTATTTTGCAGTCCAAGTTTTACGGAACAAATCCTTTTATTAAGGGGATTTATTCTGTGAAGTTTGGATTCAGTTAAAGGGCTGCACTTGAGGACCTAGAGGGTCACAAGAGGCTTCAAGATCACAGGTTCCCCTGGGAAGACCCATTTCTTCCACGATGCCCTTCCTGAGTTTGCCAGCATAAGTTCACCTTTTCCTCAGCTCTCCCTTAATTTGCCTCTCATTTGCCAAATAATCACATGTGGTTGTGCATTGGTCGTTTTTTTTTTTTTTTGTTTAACATTTAACAAGTGATTGTCTTTCTATCCCTAAGAAATTGATAAAATCCTTGAAGGCAGGGTGTGAATATTGTACTTCCTTTTGTATCCACCTCATCTAGGCCTAAGCTTTTCATATTTCTGTTGCACTTCAAATCTTACAACACTTTTTCCCTTATAATAACCTTGAGACAAAGTATGTGGACGTATATAGTGTGTTAAAGTTTGCAAAGGACTTACTTACATTATCTGATTGGATCTCACAACTCTGCGAGGTAAGTGGTGCAAGAATTGAAATTTCCACTTTTCGGATGAGGAAATTGAAGTTCAGAGTTGTTCAGGTCACTTGCCTAAAGGTGCTGATAGATCCAGAATTCAACCTAGGTCTTCGGACTCAAAGTCCAATGATTCCAGTTTACCGTGCTTCATCTCAATAAACATTTCCATTATCTGAGATTGTGAACTTCTGAGAGGGAGATTTCTAAATCATACTTCCCATAATGCCTCACAGCTAATAAGAGTTAAATAGCTATCTGAAGAGGGAAAGGAGACTGGGAATAACTTTGTATACCTGACCTACTCATCATTTTACCTAGACCTAACCTTGTTTATCCTCCTTAAGGTTATAATAAGGGCATATCAAACTGTATGGTCTGTCCAAGTATATCTCTCGCAATGTCTGAAGCGCAGGGAATGTGGTTTTCACCGGGAAAAACTCCTGGTGTTCTAGAAGGCTTTATGAGTGGATATAAAAGGGTTCTGCCATGATGGAAGGTGTCATTGATGAGAATGCCTTCTGGGAGATCAGAGGTTTAAAAGACAGCAGGCTATTATTACACACAGGATTGATGGAGACAGAGGGAAGAAGGCCAGCAGCTATGTAATTTATAGAGATGGAACAGGAGCGCTTTGAGGGGTACTCCCATGGCCTGACACTATGAGTCAGAGCAGGATTCTAATGAGCCCCTAGTCAAAGGGAGAGGGCCAGCCCATCTCTAGTCTGCCCCAAGAGCCCATCACAGTTCTCTGTTAAACAGATACCACCTAAAAGCTCAGCATTTTTGTTTGTTTATTTTTTGTTTTTTAACCACTGGTTACCTGAATTTAGAGGTGATTGTATCCTGCTTCTGACATGTAGGGGGAGTCTGGAAATGAAGGATAGATTTTATTTGTCTGGAGCCTACAAGGAGTGATATCCATTTGCAAATAGGAAAGTTAAGCATAATTTGGTTTCCTGATTATTTTGCCTTTTTATCTACTTAGCATTAGATATTTGATTCTGCTTAATCTTAATGAATGGATTTTTTTTATATTAGGTATAACTCAAAATATATCACATGTGGGGTAAGAAAGAAACTCCAGAGCTGTGTTGAACTTATATATATGAGGTCTAAAAAAATGCTATGCTGAGGTGGCATTTCATGTCTTCCAGACTTTCCTGCCTAGCTAACTGCCTCTACCTCATTCCTCCACCTAACCCCTCCCCCACACAAACACACACCACGCACAATCATTGTCAGGAGCTATCATGTTCAGGCTTCTATATAATATTCCTCCACAGTTAATGATGGACAGGCTTCTACATAACATTCCTCCATAGTTCAATGATGAAGTAGAATGAAGTTGTGGGGGGAAAAGATACCATTCAGAAAATAATAGCTGACATTTTTATAGTACTTTTAGTTTTCCAGAGTGACATATGTTATCTCATCTGATTCCTACAACAAGCTTGTGAGGTAGGGGGTCAAAATGATGTAAAGGAAAGAGCAATGGATTTGTAATCAGAGGACATGGAGTCAAATTCCCCCCACTCCCAAACCCAATTACTACTTGCAAATGACTAAACATCTCTGGCCTCAAGTGTCCTCATCCACAAAACTGGAGTGGGGGTGGGATGTAATAGAGGGTCTCTGATGACCCTTCTTGTTCTACATTCATGATCCTAGGATAATATAGATAAGAAAACAAGGCTCCAAGAGGTTACACAATAAGCAAGAATCAGAGGTGGAAATTGTATCCACGTCTCTTTCAACTCCAAACCTCCCACTCCATGGTCTTAACCCTAAGACTGCTAAGTGGGGAGAATAGGGAACAGGAGAACAGTGTTGGGGGTGTGCCAGTGAAGGCAGTCTTGCCAAAAACTAGTGAACTGATTGGTAAATTTTCAGTGTGAGAATTTGCACCTCAGAATTCTGCAGATACAACAAATCAGGGCTTGTTTTGTTGATTGTCCAGACTTAAGAAGGTGATAATAAAGCAGGTTAAACTTTGAATTTTGTGGAAGGTACCTTTTTTCCCCTAGAGAGAAGGCTATTAGACATTTACCAGCACATGGCTAAGAGAAACCAATTACATGTGTCAAGAAGTACGGTTAAGTCAGAAGAAATTGGGGAAATAGATTAACAAGTGGAATGAAGTGATGATCGTGGTACCAAATTGTTCCTGAGGAATGAAAAGGACAAAGCTGACAGATTTAAAGTTTCCTCTTTTTTTAAAAAGGTGATTCCTACTCCCTAAATCATTAGAAATATCAGATCTAATTTTTAAATAAAGCTACTTTGTACTACCGAGGCACTAAAAGTAGTTATTCATCACTTAATATCACTGGCTGGTAGAGCTGTCAATCATTATTATACAGCTCTGTGATAGGTTTAATGGAGTCTTATGCCCTTTATTGGGGGGCCATCTCTAGTGGTCCTGATCTATATCTTGTCACTGACCCAGATGGCTCCAGAGGAGAAACTGGGGTTGATGACCTTGCATAGCTCTTTCTCACTTAAATCCAATTCACTTGCAAGCCATGGCATCAATTTCCTGATGTCGTGGTCCTCTTTGAGAACTAAGGACAAACAAGAAGTCCTTCATTGATTGGCTAACACTGATCAATAACCAATCTCAATCTATACTCTGAGTCCTCTCTCCCTCATTGGCCAATTTTTTAGGAATGCCAGAGGACAATAGAATTCTCTTCCTCTGTCCTGATTCAGTAGGAGGAAAAGATTCCAGCTGAATCTCAAGAGTACTTGAATTGCTTGTGTTCACAGGATGTGACTTCAAAGCCATATGACTAATTAAAGGAGGCAAAAATGGACTCAAGTCCCTAGGGTACTTCTTAGTATCTCCTTCACTGTTTTATAAGGGGATTTGGGACAGAGGGTAGGGATTAAGCAATGTAATTCCTTCCTTGGATCCTTTCTGTTTTCTTCTTGCCTTTAAATTTAGGTATCCCACCCCCCAACCCCCAATCATAACCTTGATCCTTTCCCTTTCTCTTTCTCTATCAAGGGTTCTTAAGTTGTGTGTGTGTGTGTGTGTGTGTGTGTGTGTGTGTGTCATAGATGACTTTGGCAGTTTGATGAAATCCATGGACTCTTTAGAATAATGCATTTCTTGAAACATATACCCTTTTGGATATGGACAATGTGGAATTTTGTTTTACTTGGCTAAAAATATTTGATAACAGGTCTTTTTCTTTTTCCCTTTCTTTTCCAATGTAGGCAGCCTAGGAGGAGAAGAAGGTAGATTTTGACTAATTTTAAAAATTTAATTTAAACCAATACCAAATCATTATTAATATTAGTAATTACTGCCTTATAGCATAGATCTGGTACTGATACAGTTACTTCATTCTCACTTTTTCATTTTTATCCTTCATGTTCCTGAGCTTTTGTTTCTCCATACAAATTGCATTAGCTTTTGTTAGTTCAGTAACACATTCCTTTGGTACTTTGATTGGTACAACACTGAATAAGTTAATTCATTTAGGTAGCATCGTAATTTTCATTTTATTGGCTCAACTTACCCATGAACAATTAATGTTCCTTGAATCATTTAAATCAATCTTTATTTCTGCAAAGAAGAATGTTTTATAGTTGGGTTAAATATAGTTCCCAGGTGCATCCTTATAGTTTCTATAGTTATTCTGAATGAAATGTCTCTTTCACAGGAATGCTTTGATTTGAGTGGATTTATATGTATATATATATATATATATATATATATATATATATATATATATATATATATATTTGCTGAATTTGCCATTTGCTATTTAATTTCTGATAGATTCTGTAGAATAATGCTAGAATAGTGTATTTAAAAATAATTGAAGGGAATGCTACATTTCAGTTAGGGATGAATAAAGATAAAGATGTAATTTTGTTTCCTCATCCAAGCTGATCATCTTGCTTACAGTATATGCAGACCTCTAGTTAACAACTGAAGTTCTCTATTCTCTCCCTTGTTACTCTCATTAGCTTTCATGACTTGAATGAGCACACCTATTATGGATGACTACCAAATCCATATCTCCAATGCTGACCTTCGAAGGCATAATCTACATAAACTGCCAAGCCTCTCTGCTTGAATATATATACTCTGATATTTCAATTTCTCTGAAGCTGAACTCATCTTTCCTTTTAAAAACTTGTTCCTATGAAAAAAGAAAAAAAGAAATGAGAAAACTGAAAATGAAAAATGAAAAAAATGTATTAAACACTCTGTGTCCGTCACTGCACAAAAGATAGAGTGTAAATACAACTGTAACCCCATAGCCTCTTGATATGAGACTCTCTTCTTATTGGTGAAAATGAGTACCTGCCCCTCCCTGTATGAGGGATGGAGTTAAGTTGATGAGGGCAGGAGAACTCCACCCTTCTTCATTCCTTCTTGAGATACCCTTTGAGTTACTTGAATTCTTGCAGTTGCTTCAGCACTTTTTGCTGCCAGTTTCCTGGAGTAGGAAGATGGAAAAAAGGGCAATCCCACTTTAGGTTGCTAAAGGAAAAGACTCTGGGAAGTAGATCATATGAGAGAGACTGGCAATCTCCATCACCCTATCCTCAATTTGCTGTACTAGAGACTTTGGGGAGCTTACCTTTGGGTGTGACCAAGGACTATCTCCCTTGGTTGAGCTGAGCTACCTCCCTTCCAATGGGAGAACTCCTTTATTCCATATTATCTGGTGTATATTTTCCTCTTCATACAATTCTCTTATTTCTGTTTTACTATCGATTTGGATACATGAAATTTCTTGGCTAAGTGCTAAGTGTATTCATTGTAGAACTGATATTTAGTGGAAAAGGGATCAAATCTTGCATATAGTGCTTACGGTCCTTCTTCCCCTCCAATATTGAAACAGTGATCAAAAATTAGCTTGAACCTGATCACATCCCCTAGACTAATAATATTTAAGGGAATAGACAAATGTAATTCTAGCCCAATATCTTCTCTCTCTGAGGAGAGCAGAGTGCCCTCTAGCCCCAAATTTCAACTTCTCTTGGCACGGATTAAAATTTTCTTGGAAGTGGATAGGGGAATAAGGGGCTTGAGATGTGTACTCTGCCTCCCTTTAAGTCACACAATGACACTTCCATGCCACATGTTGAGGGATACTCCATTACAATACTGTATATAAAAGATAGAAACAAAAAAGTCCCTGTTTTCAAGGACCTTACATTCTAATATAAGAAGACAATACAAATAGCAAAGTAAGAGTTGGAAAAATAGAACTTTTATCAAAGTTATCGAGGATTAAAACCTTTGAGATTCTTCCTTTACTCTTGAAGAGAATCAGAGAAATGGGAGGGACCTGAAAACTGATCAAGAACCACTACTTCAGTAATCCAAACAAGGGATTATCTTGCATTTGGCTTCTGACTGGGGACCTCCAGTACGAGGGAACTCACTGATTCCCTAGTCAGTCCATTTCACTTTTTGATAGTTCTAGCTAAGCAGTTTTCCCTTACATCAGCAGTGTGATCTGGTGTGTGTATCCACATTCAATGAGGTTGAAGGGAAGATACAACATAGTAATAGATAAGTACAGAAGATTAAAGAAGTAGGCCATATTCACTCATAGCTTACCCTTCAGCCTATTATATGACTTGTTCCTATGTTTAATCTTAAAATCCCATTTTCTAGAACAAAGGTGTCAAACAGGGCCCTCTGGTTTCATTGCTGCCAGCAAATGCTGATAGAACCAGATTAAAATGTAATAAAATAAATAAAATTAAAATAGAACATAGATAATGTTAACATGTGACTTTCTAAGCCTATATAGGCTCACAGGGTTCCTTATGTACCTGTTTCTATTTGAATTTGACACCACTACTCTAGAGAAATCCAAGTCTACATTTGATTATTTTCTTAATAAAATAGTAACTTCTTTCTCATTAATCCTTTGTCTCAAACTCTTACTCCAATTCTCCATCAAACTTTATTTATTAAATAAACTTGAGAAGCTTCCTTTCCCTTCATAAAATTCTTTTTATAATATTTTTTCATAATAGAATAGTTTTAAGACAGTTTTCATAAGAACAAAATTTCTTCTCACCATCTTTCTCTGCCTTTTCCATGTTTTAGATCCAAGATTGAATATTCTTTCTAATTCCCTAGGAAAAAGAACTACATAGAAATGACAATTGCAACCATAACCCTCTACCTCTGAGCACGAAGCACCTTTCCTGAAATATTCCATTTGACTCTTAAAGATACAGTAATAATATACATATATGAACAACTAGATGGTTCAATGGATAGAGTGGTAGGCCTGGAGAATGGAAGACCTAAGTTCAAATCTTACCTCAGACACTTACTAGCTATGAGACCCTGGGCAAATCACATAACCTCTGTTTGCCTTAATCTCTTGGAGAAGGAAATGGCAAACCATTTTAGCATCTTTGTCAAGACAATCCCACAGACAGTGCTGGCATGCTAATGGTTGATAGGGTCAAAAAGAGTCAGACACGATGACAATAACAACAACAGAAGAATCTATAGTTTCTCTGGGAAAACTTAGTGAAAAAAACATTGCATAAGTAAATAGAGGATATTACCTAAAATATACAGTTGCTCTGTTGCCCAGTCCAGAAACCAAATCCTATATGCCTTAAACCTTTTGTGCCTAGAAGTCTCACCCTAGAAAGTGACTGGCATTGACCCAATCTCCTAGTATAACTGACTGAAACTCCCCCTTCCCAAATCCAACTCCCCTTCCCACTTCCTCTTGTCCTTTTCATTTCTGCAATTCTAATGAAACTGACTTTGTTGTTGCTTCTGGAAAGAGTGTCTCTATCTGCCTCCCAAAGACTCTGTAACTCTACAGACTGAAATAAGACTTCCTGGACATCACTACCTTATGTGTGTTATCTCACCTTTGAATGCAAGCTCCTTGAAGAAGGACCAGGGACTATCTTTGTTTTTTTTAATTAGTATCTTCAGCAGTTAACACCAGGCTTGTGACATTGAAGGCACTTAATCAATGCTTTTTCATTCATTCATCCGTTTATTCATATACTACTTTCAAAGTCAGAACATTATACTAACTTTTGACCCAGTATAGTAGTTTTTCCTTTCCGATAGATCCTTTGTTCGTTGTTCTCTTCCTGTGTGGGTCCTCTAAGGCTCATCTACCTCCTTTTAAAAGAAGATTAAAATAGCCTTTATCTATTTGGAAACTCTTCATCCACAAATTCCTTTTTTTAAATTTGTGTTTAATTAGTATGCCTTTTTAGATCATATGAAGATCCTTTACAAATGGCAAGGAAATGGTAAATATCAAGCTGACTAAATTGTATAAAATAAAATCTAATAATAATAGTAACACATCATTATCAGCAAAACTTATTCCCTTGACATCCTAAGTTGTTCCTTAGCAGTGTAGGTCACAAGGAAAAGTTCCTGACAGAGATACTGCCTCCCATGTGTTTTTTTATTCCTTTCTCCTCCCTTTTCCCCCACTACTATTTTGTCTTACCCTACTCCCTCATTCCTATGCTAGCAGCAAAGCATCCTAGGCCAAGTGGGAGATAATTCATTTGCCTTATACCACCTCAAAGTCACACTAATTCAAAACAGGATTCTTTTTTAAGTATTTCCTTGTCTGTCAAGAATAGCTGTGCCTTTAGGCACAGTATCCAGGGTGAGCTTCTCTCGTTCCCTGGGAAGTAACAACATAAAAAGTAGTCACCACCACAACAAGGCCTGGGATGTGATTTTCATCATGGTGGAGGCTTGGGAACTCAAGGAATACCTTGCCTTAATTTTAAAATTCTGAGTTAGTCAATCAGTCAGCTAACATTTGCTGAGTACACAGGAGATAAAAGAAATCAGGGTGCTCATTACTCTTGAGGGGCTTGAGATCTAGTTAATTGGGTTCCTTTCCTTGGCTATTCTGCTAGGTGGAGGACTTTGGCCTTCACCTCAGCAGTAATATAGCTTCAAACAGGGAAATAGAAGGCTCTGGGCATACATTTAAGCTTTTTTTTTTTTTTTTCCGTACATTAAAGTCATCCTAGCTAGACCTCTCCAGTGTGTGCTCTGAGTCTCTTCAGATTTCCCATGAACTAGGAAACAAAATTGGGCATTGCAGTAGGGAGCAAGCGGGCATCCCATGTAAGAGCTGGGAAGTTGCACCCAGCTGTTAACATTCCTGTCTGTATTGGTTGGGTTGGTTGTCTTTGAAAGCACTTACCAGGTGGAAGGAGGGAGGGGCTGACTCTTTCTCTGCCCGGAATTTTACTGCCGCACCATAGGCTCATTAGGATTTTTCCCATGCTACATCACAAAAGATAGCTCGGGAAAACAAAAGTGAGATTCAGGAGCTGCATCCATTCCTTTGTCCAGGAGAAGCCAGGCCCAGCAGAATCTCACAGGCCGGTGCATGCATAATTTGGGGCAGCTGATTATGTGTATTGTGCTGTGGATTAAAGAAAGGGTGGGGGCTGGGGGAAGGAGTAGGGGCTGGGGAGAAATACTAGGTGGGTCTAATTAGGCCTTTAATATTTACATAAACTAGTGTCATAATTATCTCCTGTTGAGGATTAAGGAGGAACTGTAGGTTCCAAGGTAAAAAAACCTTTTGAAATTGAGGTGGTAAAGATGGACTTTTAAAAAGAAAAACATTACTAGAACTGGGGACCCTACAAGAATGGACCCTCTTTAAAGGAGTTTGCTTATACCAAGGCTCCATATTCTCTCTGGTGGAGAGGGGGAGGGGAGAACTGTCACAGATCCTTGCATTTTCTCTGTTGCTCATCTCATATCTGGGAGATTTGCAAAGGGACCCCAGATACTGGTGTGAGGGAAGGCCGGACAAAAGGATGGAGGAGGAGAGGCCCCACTGCAAATCCTTTATTCACTTCCCAGGGAACCATAATGAGCTCTTTGGAGCAAGTAGAATGAGAATTCAGAAGGAAGAAGAAGTGTAAATTAAAATGAGAGAAAGAATGAGGAGATCCCAGGCCTGAGTAGATGCCAGTAGGTAGGAGGTCGCATGGGGAGAATGTTCTCACCCACCTGAAATGCTGGCAGCTGAGTTCCCTGGAAGAATGAGAACCCTAGATTTAGGGCAGCCAAGCGCAGATTATAACTGTAATCTAGCCTCTACACAACTACTAAATAGATATTTCTAAAGCACAAGTGTGATCATGTCACCTCTGCTACTCAAGAGTCTCCAGAGGCTCCTATTGTTCTTTTGGATAAACTATTGACTTCTCTGTTTGTCATTTAAACACCTTAATAATATGTAGCTTAGTTTTATCTTTCCAGGCTGATTTTCTCATCATTCTACCTCATTGTACACTTATATTTTGTTTTAGCTATTTTATTTTTTAACTTTTATTTTATACTTTATTTTAGATAAATTGTTATACTTTATTTTATATATAGCTTATTTTTAATATTTTAGCTATTTTATATTTTTTAATTTTATATTTTAATTTTCTTTTATGTTTTAGCTAAATTGTTATATTTATTGTTACCATCAGATATTTCTCTTGTCTTTAAATAGGGTGCTCCCAATGTAGGAAATGCTTTTCTTTCTCACCTCCACATCTTGTTTTTGAGTTGTGTCTGATTCTTCATGATCGCATTTGGAGTTTTCTTGGGAAAGATACTGAAGTAGTTTGTCATTTCCTTCTGCAGCTCATTTTACAAAAGTAAATAGAATTAAGCGACTTGCCCAGGATCACACAGTTAACAAGTACCTGAAGCCAGATTCGAATTCAGGAAGACAAATCTTCCTGACTGTAGGACCTATACTCAATTCACCATGCCACCTGGCTGCCCAGTTTTTAAGCCTTACTTTTCTCAGCCTTAATTCAGAGATCAGCTTGTGCCATCTACTAAACGAAGCCCTTTTTAATCCTCCCCCTCCCCACAACTGTTAGCATTTTCCTCAGAAATTAATTTGTTTATATTTAGTATTTATTTTGAATTTATTCACATTAGCGCTAATAGGGTTCATGGATACTTATTACAGGGGAAAAGGCAATTTTGTATAAAGCTGCATAATCTACCATTCTGAATAAAATCTGGTCCTTGAGATTATGAATATGAGAACACCAGGACAGCTTCTATATATTTAGAAGCCTAAAGGGACTAAAGCTTAGGCCACCGACAGCTTTCTGGTCACTTAAGGATGACGCAGCTAGGACTGGCGGTGCTGGAGCTCTTCTGTCATTGCTCTGAACGTTGGCTGGTGGGATTGCCAACAGGAGAGTTGAGCTCATTCATCCTCCAGAACAAATCTATTGCCAAGACCTGTAGATTTCACCTTCTCTCTTCTGATACTGCCACCACTACAAGACCCACATCCCCTCAAACCTGGATTATTGCAGTGGACTGAAGGTGGGTCTGCCAGCTTCCAGTCTCTCCCCATTCTAACCCACCCTCCATTCACAGTCACTAACATGATTTTCCTAAAATGCAGGTGGGATCATCACTCAATCACACACACACACACACACTTTGTCTCTGTCTCTCTATCTCTGTCTGTCTCTCTCTGCCTCTGTATCTGTCTTTGTCTCTCTGTCTGTCTCTCCATCTCTCTTTCTCTCTCTGTCTCTTTGTCTCTGTCTCTGTCCTTCTCTCTCTCTCTCTCTCTCTCTCTCTCTCTCTCTCTCTCTCTCTCTCTCTCTCTCTCTCTCTCTCTCTCCTCAACAAAATCAGATGGCATCCTATTGCCTGAAGCAGAAAATACAGAATGCTGTGTTTGGTATTAAAAGCCTTTCAAAACCTAGCCCCTTCCAATTTTTCGTGTTTTCTTCCACTTTTTTCCCAACACATACTCTTGAATCCAGTGACACTAAGTAAGACAACTTATCTCTTAGCTCTGGTTGTCCCCCATGCATAGGCTGCCCTCCTCACCTCCCCATCTAGCACCTCTCTCCTCCATATTGGGGCAGATCCCTTTTGTGTTCTTGGCTAAGTCTTCCTGGAATCGCTCCTTGACCCTTCATACTCTGTCCCATCTTGTCCCTTAAGCTATAGGAGATCTTTCCTTAAATTTTTCATAGCATGTATAGATTTCTCCTTTGCACTCTTAACCTGCTTTGCATGTAATTATATAGGGAAAAATCTCCACTACAGATAACAAGTTCCTTGAATCTAGACACTGACTTCATCTTTGCTTTTCTAATTTCATCACACTTCCTTTGCATATGGCAGGAACTTAGTAATTATTTATTGGATGAGCCAATTCTCATTCACAGCTGGCTGTCAATTAACCCTGACTAAGGTGTTAACTGATTATTAGAGGAAAGAAGCAGCTGTGGCCTAGTGGTAATAGCATTGGATTTTGGAGTCAGTTCAAACCTGATGTGCTATTAATTATTCCTAATAGGAGAGGTGTCTAACACCCACAATACTTCTGAGTACCTCCAGAACCAGATTAAAATGTAATTGAGAAATATTTGAAAAATAAATAAAAATATAATAAGATATAGATAATATTACATTTTAAAACTTAGTTAATATGTGGCCTGCAGAGATCATATGTACAGGTTAGTACCCCATCCCTCCTCTTTCTATTTGAGTTTGACACCAAAGTTTAAAAAGATCTTGGAAAAATCTCATTACCTCTCTGGACCTCAGTTTCTTCATCTGTAAAATGAGGACATTGGATTAGATAATTTTAAAGATTTTTTTTTCCAATTCAAAATGTTGCACTTAGCCCTTGAAGTGACTCCTCTTGGCTTTGCTTCTTAAAAGGGAGGCCTTTAAGGATTCCTGAGAGTAAGAGAGAGAAGAAAGAGGTTCCTCTTGTTTTCCTGGGCCTTCCCTACCATCATCCCCCAAATTTTGACTCTCCTTTTTTGTAAGGGAGTTAAGTTAATGAAGACTGGTTAGAATACCTCTGAGAGGTTGCTGTTCTGTACTAACCTTCCATTCCTGCACCTTCATCTATCTTCCTGCTCTTTACTTAGAGTACCCTTGTCAGGACTGACTTAGAATAAACCAAATGTGAATCTAAACAGATCTGTGAATAGTATGAATTGAACGGAATCGGTTCAATTTATTAAAGATTTTTTTTTAACTCTTTTTTTTCTGGTATGGTTTTGGGCTTGTCAACTTGTCAGGTAAAGTAGCATTTATTAAGCACCATTTATTATATGCCAGGTCCTTTGCTAAATGTTGGGGATACCAAGTCAAAAACCAGTTCCTACCTCAAGGAGTTCACAGTCTAAAAGGGGAGGGATACAACATGCAAATAGCTATGTGCAGATAAGATGTAGACAGGATAATCAGAGCTAATCTTAGAAGGAAGGCATGAACAATATGGGAGATCAGCGATGGCTTCCCGTAGAAGGTAGAATTTTAGCGAGGAGCTGAAGAAAGCCAGGAAAGCCAGAAGGCCGAGAAGAAAATGGAAAGAATTCCAGCCATGGTACGTGGCCAGTGAAAATTTAGTCAATAAATGGAGTGTCCTAAGTAAGGAAAAGCAAGGAGCCTGATGTTATGGTAGTTATGGACATTTGTCCTTCATTCTTGAAGAGGACCCTGATCAGGGAGGTGATGCCATGGCAGGCAAGTGAATTAGATTTAAGTGAGGCAGGGCTGTGCCAAATACCAGCCTCACTTTCTCCTCCAGAGCCACCTGGGTCCAATGATCACATATAGATCAGGATAATTGGGGATGACCCTGGATGCAGTGCGACCGTGGTCTTTTTAAGCTAAGGTATTTAACAGATCTCAGTTTTGACTGAAGCTTTGCCCATTCAGTGATTAAGGCTAGGTAAGAAATGAGGCAGAGAATGGCCTTTTTTAAACTAGTTTAAAAAAAATCAATCTGGCAGGGAAAGATCCTCAGTTTCCAGGCAAAACAGAAACAATTGCTATTTACGTTCACTATGAACCAATCAGGGCCCAAACAATGACCAAGTAGGGTGTGGTCTGGGACCTAGTGTTGGCCAATCAATGAGAGCCAGAGAGAAGAAGAGGACTTATGATGAAATGGGAAGAGCTACTTCCCTTCCAGGAGACTGGGAGGAGAAAACACCTGCCAGATGCCTGGGAATATGTAAGAACATGTCTTTCAGGCCTCTGGGACCACATCCTACTAACCAAAGGTATTCCCACAGCAGGATTGTTTCCTCCCTTAAATTATTCTATCCCTTATCAAGAGTTTTCCATGGCCTTACATTGACAACATTAACCAGCTTCCTACACATGTGGTAACAGGTGTATGAAAGTTAGTTCGTGGAAGGGAATAGGGTATTAGCAGACTGGAAAGATAGGAGAGGTCTAGTTTTAAAGGGATTTGAAAGCCAGAAAGAGGGTTTTATATTTTATCCCAGAGACACTGGAGTTAGCTGAGGTGGGATGGAGGAGATGGGGTGTCATATCATAAAGACTGTACTTTAGTAAGATCATTTTGGTAGTTGAGTGGACCAGAGTGAGAAGAGAATGGAAGAAGGCAGACCAGTCAAAAAGCTACCACAATAATTCAGGTGTGAGGTGATATGCACATGTGTACATGTGCACACACAGATATAGACACACTCATACATACATATATAAACACAAATATGTATTTATAAATAAATATATATATATATATACACATAGTGTATACATATGTATATATGCACATACAATTATCCCTTCTACTTTGCAGGGGATGGGATTAGGGGCACAGCATCTCCCACAGCACCTCCCATTTTTTGGCCCTCACTTCATACCAGAGAAGTCTGAATTATTATGATATTGAAAGACAAAATATGCTGATATTATACAATACTATACATATATTTTATGCATTTCTGACTTTGTATACTTTTTCTGTCATCTTCTGGTCTTTACGTGTTGTCTACAGCTTCTGCAAAGCTCCTCCCCAAATTCCCATTTAATTTCTCATGCTGAAACCAGGATGAGGAAAGTGGTGATGTAGAAGGAATAACTGTATATGTATATTCACACATATGTATATGTATGTGTTTATATAGAGATACTGCTTCAATTTTTAGCTTTAGAGAATTAAACAGAGTACTGAGAGTTGAGTATTACTCAGCAATGGGTGACAGTTTCCTTACTTCCAGGCTAGTCCTCATAGGTCAAGATAACCATTCTATCAGTTCTAGAAAGGGAAAAAAAATAAAACATCCAACCAACAAAAAGTCATTTGTTTGGTTTTACATATTTGAGCAGCCCAGTGGTGCCATTTTCCTTGAGGGAAGCCAGGATGCTGGCACATGATGGTTCTCTCTTCTATAGAAGGATGTCTAGATTGACAGAGGAGATATCTGATGCAGAGTTAGGGAAGCCTGAGCACAAAGCTCTGATTAAGATTATATGTTAGGAACACTTAGAAATTGGTTATGAAAAAAATAGCATGCATCTGAGGATTTATATCTTGTTTTATTAATAACTCAAAAGCATATCACACTGTGAAAAATTTACCTTTCACATCAAGAAAGAAATTTTCTCCTCCTTTCTGATCAAAGGAAGGTGAAGGATGCAGGTTAATTTAATAAAACCTTGAGAAATAAAAAGAGAGAGATACATTGGGTAGCTTGATTTCAGAGAAAGTAACGTGATGTAGGAAAGTGGCAAGTAGGGTCTATAATATGCTATATGAGGTAGGCGTTTCATAAATACAGGGTGTCCTAAAATTCTTAGTGAAAAAAAGTCTTAATACTCAAAGCCTCTGTTATTAAAAGAATAAGACTGCAATAGACTTTTGGGATGCCCTGATTTTGTTAATAAGTGTAACGTATCACACACTTACATGTCTGTGCATCAGGCATTCTGGAACTCTCTCTGCTCATCTCTGACCACTTACTTCCCCTTTCTGTGTTATTATTCTGCCTAAAATCCCACCTTCTCCAGGAAGCCTCCCCCAACCCCTCTGAATTCTAGTGTCTTCCCTCTGTTAATTATTTCCTATTTATCCTATAAGTAGCTTGCTTTGTGTGTGCAGGCTGTCTCTCCCATTATATTATGAGCTCCTTGAGGGTAGGGACCATCTTTTGCTTCTTTATATATCCTGCCTGGCATACAGTAGGCACTTAATACATATATATTGATTACTTGATTGATTTCAGATTCCCCCTACCCTCCTTGGTGTTCTTCTCGAAATTACTCTTTATTTACTTTGCATAAACTTTGAATATACTTGTATATGTTCGTTTTGTATCCTACTTCCTAGTACAGTGTCAGTTCTTGGGAAGCATATTTTTTAAAATCTTCTTTTTAGTAAAACTAAAAATATTAAGAAATATTTTCCTCCCAAAATAATAGGGAAAGCCCCTTAGAAAGGTGAGTAGAGAACTAGAAGGTTTTTCCTATAGAAAAGGAGTAAGCATGTTACGCAATTTTCTCTAATTAGCCAGACTGCCCACTGGAAGTGATTGGATCTGACACTCGCTTCTCCATTGAGAAAGGACTGACATCAATGGAAGAAGGAGATAGTCCCTTTGTTTCGCTCTGGAGTGAGAAGTGATTCTTGAGGAAATGAGTTGAAGATCTGGTTACTCAACAATTCTGCAGTGTTAATACAGACTATCTTTTAACTTATCTTTTTCTTGTGTAAGATGCCTATGAATGTTTTCTGATAGCTGCTTAGGACTTGCCAGTTAGAGAACAGGAGGACTCTTCAAGTTTGAACAAATCAGAGGCTATTTTTTATATTTTTACCCCCAGTACCAAATGTTGAATTGAATTAAAATGAATCTTGCAAGGTAGTTAAGTTACTGTATTATGCCCATTTTATAGCTGAAAAGACTGAGGCCTAGATAGATTAAGTGACTTAACCAAGACTGTAGAACTTATAAATGGAAAATACAATATTCAAATTCCATTAAAATTTTCTTGTTAAAAACAATCAGATAAGAATTGACCAGAGACTCCTATGGCACCATACATACTTAAGTTTTAATTACTCAAGTTTGGACTATTTATTTAATTTAAAATTTAATTATTAAAAGTCAGAATTTTGCGAATTTCTCATCCTGAATGTGACTCTCTACTGCCACCATGTGCCAACACACATGCCTTGCAGGGACAGTTACTAAAAGGTCAAAATTAATCCTGTAAGTACCATACTCAAAATTTTAGTACTAGAAGGGACCTTAGAGATCATCTGGTCTAGTAACTTGTTCAAGGTCAAATAGTCAGTCTGTGTCTGAAGCAGTACATGAGTGTAGATCTCCCTAACTTAGGACTACTTTCCATCCATTATATCTCATTACCCCCCAGACAGGTGCTGTCTTCAGAAAATTTCTCCATCTCTTGGTGTAACATTCATTCATCAACTTCATGGCATGCCTTCTCTGTTTTTGTGTCTTCAATCCCTCTTTTCCTTTGTATAGAAAGCACATTTGCCATTCTTCGTTATTTAGTTAACATCTGTTTAGAAAGGCCTAGGCAAATCTTCCCTTTGAGGAAGGGGCAGTAAACTAAATCTCTCTTTGAGTTAATACCTTGCAAAGGGTGTCCTTTTCGCATGATTTAAGACTTGGCCATTCTATGGCCCACTGTGCTTGAGACCCCATTAGCCTACACACATTCAGCTGTGTAACTACAAAATAAGTTGCAATCAACAGATCAGTTTTGACCTCAGTGGATCTGTCTGGGGATTCAATTTTTATTTTTAGAGCTGTGAGTGCTGCACTACACTTGTGCTGACCATTGTCCCCCTGAAATCTAGTAGGCAATAGGAGCAAAGATAACTATCCAGATATCATGACAAAAATTGCTCCTACAATTTGCCCCACTTTATGAAGTTTATTAAACTGGAGAATTCCAGAGGAATATGATAAAATGATAACAAATGTGTAGCTTAGAGAAGAAAAGACTGAAGGGGAGACACCACTATTGTACTAGCATTTATGTAGATAACATTTTAGGGTTTGAAAAGTACTTTACAGTGAGCTTAAGTACTGAAAAGTCTATCAAGTATCAGAGGAAATGCTTTTCTTGGTCCCAAAGGATAGAAAAAAGAGCTATGGGTGGAAGTTGGAGGGGACAGATAATCAACTTTATTTAAGTAAATACTATCTATTGATTGATTAGTTGAACAAAAATAGATTGGGCTATCTCTGGAGGTAATGGGCTCCTTTTCACTAGCAGCCTTCAAACAAAGACTGGATAACCACTTCTTGGTCATATACAGATCAGATCAGAGGATATCTGATGCTCCATCTAATTCTGAGATACTGTGATTCTCATAGAGATTTCATACCAGCAGGATATGGTAGCAGGACAAACTTTATGTTGCCTTTTTTCCTTCCTTCTTTCCTTCCTTCCTCCTCCTCCAACCTTCTCCTTCTTCTTCTTTTCTCTTTCTCTGTTTCTCCCTCTACTTCTCCCTCTCCCTCCCCCCCCTGATATTCACCAGTTGATGACTTGAAAATAGATACTCCACCCCCATTCCCTTCATTTCGATGAAGATGAAGATCTTTAATGCCTTAATGTCAAGTTTAAGAAAATAATAATAGGGCATCTGGCCAATTTAAGTAATGCTATATGAAGAAGGGATTCTTCTGTGACCTCCAGGAGATCATTTCCTACTCAAGTAAGGCTTGATGACCATGATTTTAGTATGACCACATCTTTTTTTATTGCCCATAAAAGTACAAAGTCCAAGTTGAATGTGACTTGAGGTGTTTCTGAAAGGTTTATTTTTAACTTCCCTCTCACTAATTTCATAGAGAACAGAGCCTTTTCATCAAACATAAAAGGCAGAGAAAAGATCCATTTCCACAAATCTTTTCACACTTATGCAATCAACAGCAGTATCCTTGCTGGTTTCTGTAGCCAAGTGCTGGCAACTTACATTTCCCCAGACACTGGAACCCTCCTTAAAAATCTATCCTGAAAGGTTCATTGTGAAAGACAATAGGGAAATAGAGATAAACTTCACTTGTATTTAAACTGACTGCCATCATTCTATTGTCCCAATGGGAAGGATAGAGAGAGAGAAAGAGGGAAAAGGAAGTATATATTCACAGGAAATCTAGGACACAGAGTCACCTAGCTCATGTGGTACAGAGTCCTGTAAAAGTTATAACTAGGGTTGGATGGGGCTAGGCTAGGTGGAGCAGTGGCAAGTTTGGAGCCAGAAAGACCTGAATTCAAATCTGGCTTCCAAAACTAGCTGTGTGACCCTGGGTAAGTCACTTAACCCTTTCTGCCTCAATTTCTTCATCTGCAAAATGGGCTGGAGAAGGAAATGGCAAACCACTCCAGTATCTTTGCTAAGAAAACATCAAAAGGTATCACAAAGTGTTAGACACAACTAAAAATGATTAAACAAAGGGTTGGATGTCTGGGGCTTTGCTGCAGGGGTGCTGAAATATGAAGAGTGCTGACAGCATTTGAACTGATGAATAGACAGATCTGAGATTAGCACCTAATTAGTAAGAATAATTAAAATAGGAAGTTACCAAATGGCATGTTTCCTTTCCAGGCACCTCAGGTAAGTGCCCCCTCCTTCCAGGATTTACACTGTCCCTTCCATTGGGCTCTCTGCCTCTCTCCCCGCAGTCCCCACTCCCATTGAATTTGTCAAAGAACCTTGATGTAAAGTCAGGTTTCCAACCCTTTGTCTAAGTGGAAAGAGTTCCAGGCCCGAAGTCAGGAAGACTCATCTTCATGAGTTCAAATCCATCCTCAGACATTTACTAGCTATGTGACCCTGGGCAAATCACTTAACTTTCTTTGCCTTGGTTTCCTCATATGTAAAATGATTTGGAGAAGGAAATGCAAACCAGTATCTCTGCCAAGAAAATCTCAAAGGGGGTCAGAATTGGATGTGACTGAACAGCAAACAACAAAATTCTGGCTCTTTGCTCTAATTGCAAAAAAAAAAAAAAGTGCCACTTACAGCCATGATGCAAGACTCCCAGGTTCCTTACCTTCTGCATTGTTTTTTTGTGTCCCTCTCCCCTTACTCTTTCCCATTCCCCCCATTCAGTTGCAGAAGATACTCAAGGGACTCGTCCCATGTGTATAGTCAAATACTATTTGACTGGGTAGAGTCAAATACTTAAGTTTATCACTTAACCTTGTGTCTCAATCTCTCTTTAAAAGAAGAATGATGGTTCTTCTCCTAGTTGTCTCCTACTTACCTCCTGAGATAGTTTTGGTTCTAAAAGCTTCTCAAGATGCAGAAGTGAATGCAGTTTACATTTCTTAAAGCTTTCCCCTTCCTCCCTGAATATAGACTGATTCCTTAGATGCTATCTAGTTTTCTTCCAAACCACATATAACAAGCCAGTTATAAAATAGACTGCAGTGGGAATGTGTTTTACATTTTCCTGCACAAAGCTACTTGGAAGAGCCTGTTTAAATGAATAATTTAAGTACTCTTCTAGAAAGAAATCCAAAACCTCTTTTTCTCTACATCTTTTTGACTTTAAGATAATATGTGTATTTGATGAATTCCATAAAGATGTAGGTCAGGACAAGTCTGAACATCTTTTCTCACATTCCGTTTCAGTTGTGAAAAATTTAAAAAAAAGATGAAACTGGGACTGGACATTTCTTCCCAGGCTAAGGGAAATTCACTTGACACATACTTCCATTTCATTAAGTTCTGTTCCTTTATGTCTGATCTCACAGATAAGCATGGAATATACACATTGCTGAACAGTTGTGAATTGGCACAACCTTTTAAGAAAGCCAATATGGTGATATATGACAAAAATGGCAAATCGAAACCTGTTTACATCCTTTGACAGAATCACACCTAGGATGATACCCTAAAATGTTATTTGTTAAAAGGGAAAAAAAACCCATCTGCACAAAAATATACATAGTAGCTTGATTCCAAACAATAACAAAATAAGCCTTGAAAGAATCTACATGTTTAACAATTGATTAATAGCTTAACAAATTGTGGAATATGGATGTCATGAAATATTAAGACATCGTAAGAAATGAAAAAAACCCCAAAATATGGAAATATTTATATGAAGTGATATGGAGTGAAGAAAATATTGGAACAACAAAATAAATGCTAAGCCAATGCTTAAAAATCTTCCTAAGTATACTTAAATGTATCTGTGGATTCATGTGTTCATAAGTAACCTTCAATGATGCAGACTGCAAAACATCCATTCCTCTCCAACTTTGTTTATGTTCACTCAGAAATTCCCCATAGGAGATCCATCTGATTGTGTTGGAGGCCTTCCTGGTGTTTACCCTACAGGGGTAGGATACCCCTTGAACTTCTTTGGCTAATTTTATTACCTGTCTACCTTTTCCCTTTATACAATTTCTTGATGATGCTTTTTACTCCTTTTGTAGTTCTTTGTTGATTATATACTACAACCTGTTGATGACCACCATGTACTCTTCTCATTTAGCAAAGACTTTTCAACCTGGTATTAACTATGAGAGCACTTTAGAGAACCAAAGTTGATGTTATTCAATGAGGCATGTGAAAAGGACTTGAATGGAGGATTTCTTTTTTATTCATAATAAAACCCTTACAGGACAAACCAAACACCAGTTCAGCCTAACAATATGCTTATAAGCAATTAGGTGGTGCTACAAAGTTATAAAGAGTTGGGACTTTGAGTTAGGGAGACCCTAATTCAAACCTTGCCTTTGGGCAAATTAATATCTGTCAGCCTCATCTGTATAATGGAGATGATGATAGCACTTAACCTTTCCCAGTCTCATCTATATACTAAGGATAAAATAATACCTAGCTTGCAGGTATGTTATGAAGTTCAAGTGAGACAATATTTATAAAGTGAGCTACAAAACTTAAAGCACTCTATACGTGCTGCTATGGTTGTTCTTAACCATCATCATTACCACTATTATCATCATCATCCTCTTCCTCATTATCCTCGTCATGGCATTACCTTGCTTTAAGGATAGCCACCTGTGATAGAGACCAAAGAGCTGAAATTGCTCCTAGGAAAGATTGTCCAATAACTTTAATGCTGCTTCATCCTTTGTAAACATAGGTCATACAGGTGTAGGTCTAATGCAGGTTTATGTTTCACCTTGTCATTGTTGCTGAGTCATTACAATCATGTCCAACTCCTTGTGACCGCTTTTGGGGTTTTCTTGGCAGAAATATTAGAAGGGTTTGAAATTTCCTTCTCCAGTTCGTTTTACAGATGAAGAAACTGAAGCAAATAGGGTTAAGTGACTTGCCCAGGATCACACAGGTAGTGAAGGTTTGAGGCCAGATTTGAATGCAGGAAGATGACTCTTCCTGACTCCAGACCTGGCACTCTATCCACTTGTGCCACCTAACTGCCTATTTCTGTATCTAATGTATATGTGAGGGAGTGGATGGTCTTTCTGCCTCTAATTTCTCCCAACTTTCAGTCCATTCTCCACTCAGATCCTATTGTGAGGTTCCTAAAGTTCAAATCTGATCATGCTACTCCACTACTGAATAAACTACAGTGACTCCCTATTTTCTCCAAGATCAAGTATAAAATCCTTTATTTTGCATTAAAAGCCCTTCACACCTGGCTCCTCCCTACCTTTCCAGCCTTCTTGTAATTTATGCCTTTCCCTTACTCTATGATCCAGTGGTCTCTTTGTTATTCCTCACACATGAAAATCCATCTCCGAGTTCCATCCATGCCTTTTCACTGGTTGTTCCACATTCCTGGAATGCTCTCTTGCCTCATGTCCTCCTTCTGACTTTTCTAGTCCAAATACTCTGTTGCTAATACCTTCCTTCTGAGATTACCTCCATGCTATTCTGAATATATCTTTTATGTCAGTAGT
Source organism: Bettongia penicillata ogilbyi (assembly GCA_023548195.1). Lineage (NCBI taxonomy): Eukaryota > Metazoa > Chordata > Mammalia > Diprotodontia > Potoroidae > Bettongia > Bettongia penicillata. The sequence goes on along the minus strand of JAJHZJ010000314.1, from coordinate 19,302,868 downwards.
TGTTTCAATGTTGTCTCCTTGATTAGAATGTGAGCTCCTTGAAGACAAGGACTGTTTTTGCCTTTATATCTCCAGGGCTTAGCATAGTACCTGGCATATAGTAAGGACCTAACAAATATTTGGTGATTTCTTGACCTAAGGTTTGGAAGAGCAGCTAGACTTAACTAAGTACTTAACTAAGTGTAAGAAATCTATGCTAATCAAACCCTTCTAAATGTAAGAAATCTTAGACTTAACTAAGTACTCAACTAAGTGTAAGAAATCTACCTTAAAACCAGTCAAAGAGGGTAGTTCAGTGGATTCTCAAAATACTTCAGAGGGGGAAAGATTCTAAAATGATGGAAAAGAATTGCAACAGTACTTTAGAGGATTATATGTATGTATATGTATAAGCATGTACCACCCCACATAATTGCTTTCTCATTGTTATAAAAAACTTTTTTTAATGAGGATTGGATTTTGGATATCTTGGATACCTTTGGATATCTTTGGATTTGAATATCGTCAGTGAAAATCTGAGCCCTAAAACTTGAGGAAATGATTTTGCCTTTTTTGTGTCCCCAGAACTTAGCACACCTCACTTGATTTGACTTGAAAACACAAGAACTAAGTAGTTAGGTTTCACAAATGCTTGTTCCATACAGGATCACATCTTCATTGTTGTAAAACTGACAGTTATATAGAATATAATATTCTGCTCTGCTTATTGAGTATTGGTTTTAATAAAGTAGTTTATTCAATATGTTCTCCTCCATTAAGATATCTCTCATATGTGTGTAAAAATTATACAAGATGTGAAAGACAAAATAACTTTTGTTCAGCAAGCCACTGAATGTTGATGTCACATGAAGTGTTAAAACAATAGACATATGTTCACCAAAAGGTTATAAAAGATGATCTGTACAGTGTCAATATAAAAGAAAGATTTCCAATATTTTTGCATTGTGACAAACTCTGGAACTCTATAAAACTCCCTCAGTGAAAATTACAATATTGTGAAAGAAATTGATTTAAGCATTCACACATGAAAAACAATGTGCATAAGAATGTATATTTCCTGGATTATGACATATAACTACTCAAGCAAGCCATCTCTTATGCATATCTTACTTAGACAAGTGAAATGTACAATGAGCTGAACCCAGTGTAGAGTAAGAAGAAGAGACAGGGCTCATCTGTTTCTGAAGAATTGTGTAGTGTAGTGTTTCCAATGATCTCTAAATTGCTCACTCATAAAAAAGCCCACCTTTTTAAGGTAATGTGTCATTTGTTTCATATCTTCAAATAGCATGATCCCAAGAGAATGGAGATTATAAATAACCCAAAGAAAATGAAAAGAGACATGGTGAGTATAAGGAGGCTATAACAAGTGACCAACATCAATGTATATTCAAGAAATAGTATAACAGAATAAAAAAGGAACCACTCATGTCACAGGAAATACATACATACATATACATATACACTTATCTATGTGCAAGATAGATAGATAAATGACTGGTAAACAGACATATAGATAGATAGAAATGACACAAGTGATTTGTGTCCTGTGTTGTTCATTCAAAAGACATGGTAGGATTTAACCTAGATAAGAGAATATTTACATATACATGATGATAGTCTTCAAGTATTTGAAGGGCTATTCACATAGAAGAATAATTATACTTATTTCTTTCATTCCCAGAGGGCAGAGCCAGGAGCAATGAACTGAAGCTCCAGGCAGGCTGATTTGGGCCTTGATCATGCCCACTACAAATACTTCCAGAACCTGAGATTTTGTCAGTGTATGGAATTTGCTAATGAGTAAAATGGCAAGCTCCCCTCTCTATGTCAGTAGGGAGTCTGCAAAAATTACTGTGAATGGGAAGGGGGGCAAAGTCAAGAGGGTGGAGAAAAGATAGTGACTCGCCTGAACTCTCCCCAAAAGTAGTCCTACCTTTATATTATGACATAAAATAATTTCTGGAGCAGCAGAACCCACAAAATGATGGGGTGAAATAATTTTTGAGCCAAAGACAACTTAGAAGGTGGACAGGAAAGGTCTGTCACGTGGCAAGAGTGGAACACAGTCCAATGCAGGCTGTGCCAGCACAGACCAGGTGCCAGTAAACCAGGAGCAGGTCTTGGGAGCCACTGAATCAGCAGTGGCAGTGGCTGCTTCTGAAGTTTTCAGCCCACAGGTGCTAACGGGGTCAAACAACCTTCAGAAGGATATGATCAGAGTTTTTTGCTGACACTAGGAGCAGGACTTTGTTGCTTTGCCCATACATAGATATGGGTCGCAGTCTTGGATGGCAGGCAGTCCCAGGGCAAGGAGGAGTGCTAGCACACCAGAGCTTACAGTGGAGTGAGGGACTCTTGTCACAATTCCAGGGCAGAAAAGAGTGCTTGTTGTCACTCATAGGCTAGAGTATAGGCTAGAATATCAGAAAACATACCTTTCCCTAGATCATACCATCTTGGACTTACTGAAAACTGACAGGTCCTTAGAAGTATCTCTGAAAACAGCTGCACAAAACCCTTGAAGTTTGGGAAAGTTCACCCTCCACCCTGGGAGCAGAGCCCATCTTTAATAAAGAGCTAAAAGTCAGGAAATACACTAGAAAAATGAGCAAACAATAGAAAAAAATTCTGATCATAGAAAGTTACTATAGTGATGGGGAAGATCAAAACATATACTTAGAAGAAGATAGCAAAGCCAAAGCTCCTACATCCAAAGCCTCTCCCCCACCAAATATAAATTGTTCCCAGACTAGGGAAGAACTCAAAAAGGATTTTTAAAATCAAGTAAGAGAAGTAGAGGAAAAATTGGAAAGAGAAATGAGGGTGATGTAAGAAAATCATGAAAAACAGAAAGTCTCGACACTTGGTAAAGGAGACACAAAAAATACTGAAGAACACCTTAAAAAACAAAATTGGTCAAATGGTAAAAGAAGTACAAAATGCCAATAAGGAGAAGAATCCCTTGAAAAGCAGAAGTGGCCAAATGGAAAAAGAAGAGCAAAAATTCACTGAAGAAGAAAAATGTCTTAAAAAGTAGAATTGGCCAAATGGAAAGGGAGGTACAAAAGCTCACTGAGGAAAATAATTCCGTAAAATTAGAACTAAGCAAATGAAAGTTGTTGACTTTATAAAAAAATCAAGAAACAATAAAAGAAAATTAAAAGAATGAAAAAATAGAAGACAATGTGAAATATCTTATTGGAAAAACAATTGACCAGGAAAATGGATCCAGAAGTAATTTTAAAATTATTGGACATTGTCACTGAAAGCCATGATCAAAAAAAGAAACATCATCTTTTTAAGAATTATCAAGGAAAACTGCCCTGATATTCTAGAATAGTCCACCAATCACCTTCTGAAAGAGATTCCAAAATGAAAACTCCTAGGAACATTATAGTCAAATTCCAGAGTTCCCAGGTTGAGGAGAAAATATTTCAAGCAGTTAGAAAAAAACAATTCAAGTATTATTCAGCCACAGTTAGACTAACACAAGATTTAGCAGCTTCTTCATTAAAGAACTGAAGGGATCATGATATAATATTGCAGAGAGCAAAGGAACTAGGATTACAACAAAGAATCACCTGCTCAGAAAAATTGTGTATAATTGTGCAAAGGAAAATCTGGATATTCAATGAAATAGAGAACTTTCAAGCAATCTTGATTAAAAGAGCAGAGCTGAATAGAAAATCTGAGTTTCAAATGCAAGACTCAAGGGAAGCATAAAAAGGTAAACAGGAAAGAGAAATCATAAGGGACTAAATAAGGTTATATTCAGTTTACATTCCCACATGGAAGATGATACTTGTAAGACCTTTCTCATTATTAGGGTAGTTAGAAGGAGTCCATATAGACAGAGGGTGCAGATGTAAGTTGAATATGAAGGCATGATATCTAAAAAAATAAAATTAAGGGATGAGAAAGAGGAATGTATTGGGATAAAGAGAAAGGGAGAGGTAGAATGGGATACATTATCTCATATTAAAGGTGCAAGATAAAGCTTTTAAACTGGAAGAGGGGGAAAGTGAGGAGGAATGAGTGAAACTCTTATCTGAATTTGCTCAAAGAGGGAATAACATACACATGCAATTAGGTTTATAAATCTATTTTACCCTGCAGGTAAATAGGAGAGGAAAGTGATAAAAGAAATGGAGGGTGATGAAGGGAGGCCAGATTGGGGAATGGGATAGTCAGAAGCAAAACACCTTTGAGTAGGGACAGGTGAAAGGACAGAAAGAATAGAATAAACATGGGGCAGGGAATATGATGGTGGGAAATACAATTACCAATGATAACTATGAAAAAAATTTTAAACAAGTTTCTCTGAAAAAGGCTTCATTTCTCAAATATATAGAGAAATGAGTCAAATTTATAAAAATAATATCCATTCCCCAATTGATATATGACCAAAAGACATGAACAATTTTCAGATAAAGTAAACAAAGCCATGAGAAAAAATGCTCTAAATTACTATTAGTTGGAGGAATTCAAATTAAAAGAATTCTGAGGTACTATCTATTAGAATGGCTAATTGGATAAAAAAGATAAATGACAAGTGTTGAAAGGATATGGGAAAAATGAGACATTAATACACTATTAGTGGAGTTGTGCACTGATTCAACCTCTCTGTAGAGCAATTTGGTACTATGCCCAAATGACTACAAAATGATGTAGAGCCTAGTAGTGGTAGCAATACCACTACTATGTCTGTATCAAAAAAGATTTCTTTTAAAAAGGAAAAGAACCTACAAACATATTTATAGCAGCTCTTTTTTGGTGGCAAAGAATTGAAATTGAAGGGATGCCCATCAATTGGGGAATGGCTGAACAAATTGTGTTATATGAGTGTGATGGAATACTACTGTACTATAAGAAATGATGAGCAGGATACTCTCAGAAAAACCTGGAAAGGCTTGCATGAGCTACTGCAAAGTGAAATATACTGTGTGTAAAGTAACAGCAATATTGTAAGATCATTAGCTGTAAATGACTTAGCTATTCTCAGCAATATAATAATCTAAGATAACTCTGAAGAACTTACAAAGAAAAATGCTATGCATCCCCAGAGAAAGAATGGATGGTTTCTGAACACATACTGAAGCATGCTACTTTATTTTTTAAATTTTTCTTGAGGGGTTTTTTTGGCCTATATTTTCCTTCACAACATGACCAATATGGAGCTATGTTTTGCATGACTACACATGCATAACCTATATCAAATTGCTTGCCTTCTCATTGAGGAGGGAAAGGATGGAAGAAGGAAGAGAATTTGGAACTCAAAGTTTTAAAAATGAAAGCAAAAAATAGTTTATACATGTAATTGGGGAAAAATAAAATACTTTAAAAAAAAGTTACTGTGGATGAAATAAAATTATTGCCTAGCAGTTAATCAGGTTAGTAATGGGCCTCTCTGAACCTAGCTAAGTTGGTCTTTGGAAAAGAAACATCAGCAGGACATACCCAAAGTCTTTCTAGTTTGTTAGGTCCTACCTGAGTTTCCACTCTACTGGTGTAATCTTCAAGAAACTAGAGTCTGTCTCCTTCTTGCCACAATGAAGTGGACTTTAGCTTAATAAACGGGAAACTAAATCATAACAATTAAGCTATGCAAATATTCATTGGGTTCCCTAAGGAGGCAGTAAATTCCCTACATCTGAAGATTTTCAAGTGGAAGCCAGGCAACAGCTTATCAGAGATATTGTACAAGGGATCTTTGTTTCAGCTAATAGGCGGATTAGATGAACTCTGAGTTCCCTGCCAACTGGGTGACTCCAATGATTCTGTGGAATATTTTCTAAGCACTTACCACACCCAAGAGGCACTAAAGCCTACACCAATAAGGCACTAAGAGAAATATAAAGAAACATAAGCCACTCTTTCTTTCAAGGGACCTACACTCTTAGTAAACAAGATTTTAAAATGTATATACACATATACTCAAATACATGAAAAACTACATGTATTGCCAATACATAAATGTTAACTAAGTGATGCAGACAATGAGTATGATATAGCTGAAATAATAGTGGATTAAAATTCAAAGCATTTGAATGTGAGTCCTGACCCTACTACAAACTTACTGTGTTAGTCTTCACCATTCTAGTCCTCAGTTTTCCCCACCTGTAGAACAAAGGAGTTGGACTGGATGGTTCCTACCAACACTTGTAGTGATACTTGTAGCTCTGTGTTGCACTTGTTGTCAGGAAGATCTGTGTTCAAATCTGCACTCAGCCACTTACTGGTGGTGTGATTCCTGAACAAGTCACCCAATTGCTATCTGCCTCAGTTTCCTCATCTGTAAAATAGAGTATTACTAGCACCTACCTCCCAGTATCATCATGAAGATAAAATGAAATGTTTGTAAACTGGTTTGCATACTTTAAAGCATATATAAATGCATAAATTATATAAAGCATATATATATAAATGTAGTATTAGTAATTTGTTGTTTTTTAGTCATTTCCAACTCTTTTTGACCCTATTAGAGATTTCCTTAAACAAACTGGAGTGCTTTGCTATTTTTTCTTTTCCAGCTCATTTTAAAGATGAGGAAACTGAGACAAACAGGGTGAAATGACTTGCCCAGGGTCACACAGTTATTAAGTATCTGAAGCCAGATTGAACTCTGGGAAGAAGAGTCTTCTTGACTTCTAGCCTAGTGCTCTATCCACACTGCCACCTTGCTGCCCCACCTCAAATTTAAGATGTTTAAAACTAGACTCTTTATTTTGCTCAAAAGTGGTCCTTTGCCTTGCTTCTCTCTTTCTATTGTTGGTAACACTGTACTCTTAGTTACCTAAACACAAAATCTTGGCATTACATTTGACTTTTTCTTCTACCTCATTTTCCGCATCCATTCAGTTGTCGTAGCCTATCCTATCTTTGCAGTTCTCTGACATTTAAGCCCCCTTCCAGAAACCATTGTAGTTCTGGCTCTCATATCTTCTTGATTTGTAGTAACCTTTTCACTGGTCCTCTTACCTCCTGCCTGTGTTGACTATGAAACACTCCTAATACACCATTTTTTGATTATGTCATTTTTTTGTGCATGTTCCCTAGTTACAACTGTTCTCCAAATGTGCCTTTTCTCCCATTGGTGGTATAGTAAACTGTAGTATAATAAGCCCTACATGTAGAGGGAGGGGAATCTTTATCAATTATTTTGCTGTGTTTTCTAGTTTGATGCCTTTTGCTTTGAACGATTTTATTCTCTTTGGTAAAAGGAACTCATTGTTGGGGCTTGTTGACTTATGACTTTGAGTAGATGATGACTCACATTGTGTCCCGGGATCCAGCATAGCTTTCTGAGGGCCAACTTTTGAGGGAGTCATGAAGAGCTACATTTTCATTAACACAAATACTGAAAGGTGAGGTGACTAAATGTCCAATAAAATGATACTTCATGTTTTCTTAGAGGCCCGGAAGAAATCCACTTTGCTAACTTCTTCATCCACCTCTCTAAGGGGAGGTTTTGAGCTGTGTTGCAACTCCTTATTTCTTTTATGATGAAAATATTATTGATACATTCCTGGCTCAATTCCTAAAGGAATGTACCAAATCATCGGTCATTGGACAAATATCACTCATTGAGAATGCCAGCCTTTTCTACAATTCCAACAATATCACCTCAGAAGTGGAAGCTGGCTGACCACCTAGGAATGAGGGCCATTTTTTTATGTTGACATTTGTCTCATGAATTTTTATAGATAAAAATTTCTCCCTTAGCTGTTGAACAATGTTCTCTAAATTTTTCTAAACTAATCCATAGTACACAAACATAGACTTTGACGTTGAAGCTATATTCATCCTTTATATAGCTTGGTAGGACTGGGAAGGGCAGCTTGGCAGTACAGTGAATAGAGTGCCAGGTCAGGCACTCTATGTATCTTCTATATATCTATATCTTCTTGAGTTCAAATCAGTCTTGAACATCTTAAGTTTAAGGTGGGGTAGCAAGGAGTGCTAGATTAGGAGTCAAGAATACTCATCTTCTTGACTTCAAATCTGACTTCAGACATTTAATAACTGTGTGACCCTGAGCAAGTCACTTAATCCTATTTGCCTCAGTTTCCTCATCTGCAAAATGAGTTGGAGAAGAAAATGGCAAGCCACTTTAGTATCTTTGCCAAGAAAACCCCAGATGGGATTGCAAAGAGTTGGATACAATTAAAATAAATGAACAACAAAAGGCTATTCTCTGCTGACAGAGTCTTTGAGAATACATGAAAGTATCATGTTAGTGTTTATATATTAAGCTATTTGTAAGAATATATATAAGAAATATGGACAGGATCTTTTTTAAAAAGTTTATAATTAAGTGTATCAAGATATAATGCACAAATCAAATAAAATGAGGAGAAAGTAGATTGTGTGAAGGGGTATTTGAGGAGGAAGAGAGGTAATAATTGAATCCATAAATGTTTTCATTTCTCCTGAACTTAGATGTGTGAAGTATTCAATTGATGCACAGATATTTGTTATAGACTCAGGGATGTAGCAACGTGCTGGGATACAATGACAAAGCAAGCAAAGAAATAAAAAGCTATTCTAAACCCTCAGAGAGCTTACATTCTATCAGGAAAGAAAAGAGAAACTCATAGAAGTAAATCAAAATTGAGACAAAGTAAATATAAAGTAATTTCAAAGGGTGACAGCTGGGGATGAAGAAAGGTATCAGAAAAAATCTTACGTAAGAGGTTGTCTAAGAGGCCAAGATGAGTTCATTCCAGATATGGGGAACAGATTTTGCAAAGGGTCAGAGATGAGAGGTATACTGTTGTGTTCTGGCAATTTGGCTGGAACATAGAGTCCATAAAAGTGAATAATAACTACAGGTGGGAAAGAGAGGGTACAAACAGTTTGTAAAAGACATTAAATGCCATATAGAGGACTTTATATTTTGTCCTTGAGGCAACAGAGAATCATAAGAGATTTTTGAACAGGGGAGTGATACAATAAAGCCTGTGCTTTAAGACTATCAATTTGCAATGACATAAAGTATGAATTAGTGTGGAAAGAAAGTAAAACCAGGGCACCCAGTTAGACAGCTGCTGTGACCTGTTTTGAAGATTTGAATTAGTGTGGTAACCTGGTGAATGGAGAGGTCACATATGTGAAAGACATGGCAGAGGTAAAATTAATTAGACTTTAGCAACTGGATATGGGGGGAGAGGGAGAGGGATGAGTCAATCAAGGATGACCTCAAGGTTGCAAACCTTTGATTCCTGGAAGAATGGTGATGTTCTTGCCAGAAATGGAGAAAACAGGGAGAAGGACAAGTTTGGGGGTGAGGCAAAGATAATGCCTGATGATTTAGGAAAATGGTATGTTTGTGTGAAAACAGATGAGGGAGGGTCAAAGTACAAGGAATGGAGAAAAATGGTAAGAGGAGTTAGGAAGGTCGTTCTGTGATCTAAACCTTTGATCTCATATGCCCCAAGAAACAAGTCTTTCATTTATTATCCTAATTTTACAGATAAGGAAATAGAGTCAGGGAAGTAGAGTCAGTTTTTCATGGTCACACAGTCAAGAAGTTGATAATGTGAGGTTAGGGTCTAGATAATTTTGACTCTAAATCAAGTGCACTTTCCAGGATACCAGGCATTCTATTTGGGTAAGCCAACAGAATTGAAATTGTTTGAAGATTAATAGGGGCTATAATTCTTACCTCCTTTGCCAAGGCACAACACAACCTCTCCCCATTTTCTTCCTCCTCTTTCAAGCCCCACTCCTCTCAGCTCTGTTTGTGTGTGTGTGTGTGTGTGTGTGTGTGTGTGTGTGTGTGTACAGAGAACATCATTCCAGATATGAAATGACACTTTGCTTGTGGCCAGCCCAGACACTGTACCCACCATCTGCTCATTAGAGTGAACACAGTTACAACATTTATTGACTTAATGGAACTGCTAATGAGAAACAACCACAAACAGCTGCCACCCTCCCCCCACGATATAGTTGTCTGTTCCTCTCAGCTCCTTACTGGAGAGCCATAGTGAAACAAGAATGTGGGACTCTGGAGGAGGGACAAATCATATGTGAGAGAGGATAAGCAAGGACACGATGGTCAAGGAATTTCCCCCTCTTTCCTGACTTCATTTGTATTCACACGCACACAGTTTCTTTTCCTGAGCTGCTTTCTGAGATATGCTTCGTTACGTCTTCAGGATTTATAAAAGTCTTCCATTTTAGAAAATTTAATTTGAGAAAGCATCAAGCTGAGTGATTCTACTGAGTCATCTGCAGGTTTATCTGGTAAACCCCAATGGCAAGATAGGAGATAATTTAAGCTAAAACTTTGTCTTATGTCAAGTCAACAATTTACCAAGCTTTCATAAAGTGCCTACCGTGTGCTAGGTGCTGTGCTATGTACTGGGGATACAAAAACAAGTTAAAACAAACAAACAAATGAAAACAACCCAAAAGATAGTCCCTGCTTTCAAGGAGCTTCTTGTTCTAAAACAGAAAGTCTGGAGCTATTTTGTTAAAAGTTATTGATTCTACTATTCCAGTTTTGCATGGGGATGTGACCAGAGTTGGGTCACTGACTAGACTTAGTGCTCTCTCCCGGCTGACATCCTCTCCCAAAGCAGAGTAGAAAGGTAGATTGGCCAGTAGCTGAGCTAAGGAAGATACACCTCTTATCTCACACTTGTCCTATATACAATATGGGGCTAATAAATAATTTCTATAATATGAAAAGAATAGCCCATGTCTTCAGTGTGGATATATGATGGATTAAAGAATAAAATAAATTATAGTAGGGGAGGGATGCTCTTCAATTTAAGTTCAGTAAATTCTTTCAGATTTTGTCCAAAGATTGACATGGGGCATAAGAATCTTAGCTTACAGTCTTGTTCTCCATTCCTTAGGCATTCTTTCCCAATTCTGGAAACTAGCAATGGCTTAAATGGTTAAGCAGTGCTGCAAAATCCATTCTGTTTTGAAAAAAGGAAAGGAAAGAGAGGCACCCTGTCATAGTGGTGAGAGAGCCAGCTTCAAAGACAAGAAGACTTCAGCTCAACCTCTCTGACACATACCAGTTGTGTGATTATGAGCTGTTAGTGTCCCCAAGAAACTCTCTAGCCTTAAAGTTGCAGAGTAGGTTCTGATTTGCATTCATAGAGAGAATTTTCTCACCCAGGAGCTGCCTATACCCATGAAATCACCTATCACTGAAGAAATGAAGCCAGTAAAAGGAGGGGATATGTTATTCTGCCTTAGAAAACATAACAGGCACCACAATATTGCAGATTTGGCTGAAGCATGGCTTGAGATAATAAATACTTCGATTAATGAACCATGAGCATTAAAATCTTCTCTTAGCTATTTGGGAAAGGTAGTGAGATGCCTCGAAGGTATCTGCAAATGCCTAGCTCCTGTGACTACATGCCTGGCTTCTGGTGGTTAGCTACATACAGCATTTAACTTTACTCTTACCAAGTGAAATATGTTGTCCGTTGCCCATTATTTTTCCTTCCTTCCAAATTCTTTCCCAAGAATGTAGCAAAGAAGGGGACAGAATTCTTGCTTTAATCCCTTAGGACTGTGCCTCATCAGAAGGCAAGCAAACTGATTGGTCCTCTGGGGACCAAGCTTATTGTCTAGATAATTAAAACTAATTGCAATTTAAAAGTCTGCCAAGTCAGGACTAAACTACAGGCCTGTGTATGAAGGTGTCACACCCTGCAGAGTTTTGCTCCCCAAAACATAGTCCAGACGAGTCAAGATGGATCCCATGCCACAAAGTACAAGACACAAAAAACTTTCTATCACGGTCCTTGGGCATGACACTGGATGCTGCTCTTTGCAAAGTCCTTTTCATATATACTGGCCTCTTCAGAAGAAGTCCATGTCAGATCTGGGTTATACTACATTCTGTACCTCAGTGGGTCAGGACGCAGCCAGGATGCAAGCACAGTGAATAGATCATCTGACTTGGAGACAGAGACTAGAGTTCAAATTTGCCCTCAAAAACTTACGAGCTATAGTGTTGAGGATCAGGGTGGCAGGGACCCCCAGCATACTGACTTGCCAGGTCCTGCTCTAATGAATTCGACACAAGCCTTTTTAAGCCAAAGAAAAACAAAGTTTATTAAAGATTCGCCATATTGGGTTGACTCTTAAGGAGCCTAAGCATTTGTAATGCTTGTATTAACAAGCAGGCTAGATACAATCTCAGCTAGGCTGAGTCTGAGATGGATTGAATCTGAGCACCTTCTTGGAGGCGAGATGGATCTTATATACAGAAAAGACTGAGGGAAGAATCCAAGAATCACCAAATAGTCTGGGGTCCCAGGGATGGTCTTGACAACCTGGCATATAGTCAACACTACAGAAATGTTAGCTCTTATCTTAAAGGGGCTTCCCCTTAAAGATTTCTAGTGACAGGACTCTCTCTTAGCCATAGGGCTATAACCCCTAACCTCCACTGAAGTTTGTTTTTTTTATAATTTACTTTCTTGATATTTTGCCTGTCCTTCTTTGCATATGTCCCATCCCCTGGTCCACCAGCAGACTTTAAGTTCAATGAATGCTGGGACTGTTTTGTTTTTGTCTTTGAATCCCAAGCACTTAACACAGTATCTAGTACATGAATTTAACTGAACTGAATTGAAACTTCAGGGATGGTATATACCCCCAGGGTTATTAGTAAGTGGTAATTATGGAGATGCTCATTTTCTTCTCTCAAATAAGCTGAATTTTTAACAAGCACTTATTAAAAACCCATGGCATGCAAAATACTATGCTAAGCAAAAGGAATTCTAAGACAAAAATGTAAACAGTTGTCCCTGCTCTCAAGGAGTTTATATTTTACTTGAAAATGCAACGTGTACATAGATAAGTAAACAGAGCATGCTCTAGGAGAAAGTGCCTAAGATATGGCATCAGCAGATATGGATTTGAATTTGAATTCTGCTTCTTGGTGACTATGTGACACAGGGTAAATCACAAGCTTTCTGGCTTTAAATTTCTTTATCTATAAAATGATAGGATGGTAATACATGATTTATAATCCTATTCACGTAGCGTAATACAGATCATAAGATGTGGGATTGGGACTGGGTTGCCCATTGCTTTGGCAATATCTATTGCCACTGCCTTCTGAGATGTTGAATATTTTGCCAGGATTTCCCATTCAGAGAGCTAGGAAGCCCTAGGGAAATCACTTTGGAGAGTTTGTAACTATTTACCCTTTGGTATTTTGACTTCAGAAAAGTCTCTCTATAACACAATCTGTGATAGGGAGAATTTTCTGGACTCCTACTTAAACAATAAGTATATTTTACAGGTAAAAGTAGTCAGAGAGGTGTTATTTGCTCCAAATATCAAAATTAGATAAGGGTACATACATCTAGTTAAAGGCACAGACATGACTGGAAGCCTTCCCACTATGCCATAGTGTTTCTCCAAAGAAGAAATGTAATTGACCAGAATGGAATAGGCATGGCACATAATCCCTACTTCTTTCTCTTTTTTTCTCTCTGGGTTGGCTCACTCAACCAATCTGAAAGTTAGAAGGCTCTCAGGAGGATGGCCACTGTTCCACCTCATTCTCTAAGAGTTCTAGAAGCAACCCAGATGGAGGAAATACCTACGTACCTCTCTGTACATGCTAGTACTTGAGATCTGCCCCCTCCCCCCGCTGTCTTTCCCGTTTAACAAGTCAGCCAGTTGAACTCCATTAACTCTTAATCAGAAACATATTTAACCAAAGGCAAAACAAGCATAATAACAGTATAACATTCCAACTGTAAACCAGAAGCTCCCTCTCTCACTGATACACTGTCTTTGTGGAGGGATAGTGGTCACAAATTTATAGAATCATAGTAAAGAGGCACAGGTGTAGGAAACCCAGATGCCCAGGGGCATATGTGAATAATTCACGATGGGCAAGATTGCTTCTTATCAGGCTGTTCCTCTTCTGGGCTGCTAAGATACCATCACATTCTTTCAGCAAAAGAAGGAAACTTAATGGTGGGATATCTTGAAGTTTCCAAGGTTGGCTCCCTTGTCTGGGTTCTAAAAATCCATCACCTCTCACAGAGTAGTCAACAAAGCAAAGAAAAGCAGAGGGCAAGCTTCATTATTTTAAAAATTTTCTCTTCTCAGCAGCATATTATAGTGCAACCTCTTAGGGTTCTTCTCAGATCTGACAAAAACAAATCTTTCCTTAGGCAACTCAGCTGTGATCTCAGAACCCTTTGATCTGTTCAGCTCATGTATCCCTTATGGTCCAAAGCAGGATCTCTTCTATGAGAGGACTCACTTCTATCTCATGGAAATAAACCAGAACCCATGTTTCTGTCCTCTACACCATAATGAGGCAATATGAGTTTTGTCCTATAGTCTCTAAAACAGTTCTTGGAATCAGTATTTCCTGACTATTATTGTCAAAATCTTTTCCTTCAATCATATACAAATTACTTACAGGGAACAGAATACTTTGGTCATCTTTAACTTAGACATGCCTTTTCTCTGCAGGACTACTTATTTTTGTGTGTGTTTCTCTAGCAACATCCCTGTTTCTTCCCCTTTCCATCAATCCAATTATCCATATCTGAAGAAGGTACCTTCTTTCACAAGAATGAAACTTGAACCAGGCATGCAAAGCATTTCAGATTAGCAATTCACTGCTTTGATCATTTGTCTAGCTTGTCCAACATTGCAGGTGACTGAGTAAAACAAAAAGTTTATTCGAGAACAACTTGCCTTTTTTTATTGCTGTGAGATTTGCAAGGCACTTTTTTGTGATAACTCTGTGAGGTAAGCAATCAAAAGACTTTTTTTTTCTGATGAGAAATCAGAGACAGTATAGGAAACTGGCTCAGGGTCAGAGAACTGCTAAGTATTAGGGCCAAGACTTAAACCCAGCTCTCTCAATTTCAAGCTCATTTTCGTTGCCACCATACTACGGAATTAAATAGTATGCAAACAACCATGAAATTAAATATTGGCCCACTAGTCTAAAAGAACTCAAAACAGATCTAATGAGAGCTGAATAGTGAGCTTAAAAAAATAATAAATGACATGCTCTTCATCTGCTTCCTATTTCCTTTGTGGTGGGTTTTTATGAGCATCTGTGTTGAGGAGTGAGGGTTAGGGAGGAAATGATCCTGGTTGCAGATGCTTGAATTCTCTTAGGCTAGTGATCTGCCAAAGAAGGTGTGGACAACTCAGAGAAAGAGTAAGAAAACAGAAAAAGACAAAATTCTGTTGGCCAAATAGAATTCTTGATGTTTATTGGTTTAAAAAAAAACAACCAAAAATTCAGACCTATTCATAATATCCTTTGTGATGAAAGAATTTTCAAAATAAAGGACACAATTGAATTGAAATTTTCACAAGCAAACATATTTGTCTTTGCCAAAGAATTATTAAATATTATCAGCTCTCTCAGACATGGGGCTGTAAACCGAAGAGGAGGAAGTATTTCTTTTGCCAACTTTAGTCTCATAATTTAGGGTTTAAAGGAATTAGAGTCTAAGGTATTTTACCTTACCAGCAGCCATCTTCTCAAGAAAGAAAATTCAAATGCCACACATTATGGAATGTGGACTTCTAGCCTTGCATTTTTAGACAATTTCAGTCATATGTCAGAAAATTGTCATAATGTGTTGAAATGGGTTCAGAGATGATGATGGGTCCCACTAACAGAGCTGGCACATTTTTCACTTCCCCACCCACACAGATCATCTATCCTTCGGCTTGCAAAGTGCTCAGATTACATTTATAGGTTCACTGCAATTATTAAATTCTCATTAAGATTTCAAATGAAAAAAAGGTGTTCTCACAGATGTTCTCAAATATAATCCCCTTGTATATATTCCAGCTGTATATTCCATGTTTTGGGATTCTCAGGATTGGAGAAGGTGATCCCCAAACTAAGATCCTCTGTCTTCTTTTTGGCATACAGACATATCATCTGTTCCCATCCTCATGTTTTCCTGGGGATATTTTTCAAGAGAATGTAACTTATGTTACTGGGTTTTGAACTAGTTCAATAGGAGAGGAAAGGCAGTGGGGGGGTAGTGGTGTTGGGGGGAGCATTTCACTGTCTATTGACTGGATGTGCAAAGACAAATAGGGCCAGGTTTAATCCTGTGTAACTCCTAGGCATTGCTGAGACACAAGGTTGACTGATCTCACCCACTTTCTTTAATCCCTCTCTCACTGGATGGCTATACAGTGTGACCTCACCTCTGGTCATCTCTCTATTGACTATCTCCCCTATTTCTTTCAGGGGCTGGAGTTTTGCTGGAGGCCCCCAAGGCTTAAGGACTAGGCCACCACCCACTGGGCTATAAACAGCAACTCATTTTCTATCTTCAGGCAAAATGGTCCCACTATTAGAGAGCATTCAAATACGTTATTGATGAAAATCACACATAACTCTTGGGCTCTTAAATCAGGTCTGATTATTGAGCCGGATTTTAGACCCCTGACCTGTTTTTTTAGTTTGGTGTTTCACATCTCCTTACTGGCTTCCTCCATTTTCTGTAATAACAGAAGACAATACTTATACAGACATGCAATATAAGCATTCATGATCAAGTATACATTTTTTATTAGAAACAGAACCATAATTAGAAAACAACTTACATAAGGAGCAAGAAAAATTACATGGAAATGCCTGTTAGCAAACAAGCACCAGGAAGGGAGTTCAGGGAAAGTTAAAAAAAAGTTTTAGATTTCTCAGTTCTTTTCTTTTCTATTTTTTTGCAGGAATACAGTTAAAGTTAAGTGACTTGCCCAGAGTCACACAACTCATAAGCATCTGAAGCCTCATTTGAACTCAGATGCTCCTGATTGTAGGGCTCATGCTTTAACCACTGTGCTACCTAGCTGTCCCATACTTCTCAGGTTTTTTTTTAAAATTCATACTGAGCTTAACAAACACCAAACAAAATGACTATTTCCGTATACAATGTAGTATAGAAAAATAAGATTATACATGAAACTACAAGTTTCTGTTATGGACATCTTCCTTTTCCTTTTAAATATATATTTGTTACTTCTTCATTCTTGAAGAGGACCATGACATCAGGGAGGTGAGGCCATGACATGCCAGTGTATTGAGTTAAGAGAGGGAAGGCTGTGCAAAATCACCATCCTCACTTTCTCCTCCAGAGCCATCTGGGCCCAGTGTTCAGATATAGATCAAGACAATCAGAGATGGTCCAGGATGCAGTAGGGGACCTTAACCTTTTCAGGCTAAGGTCTTTAACTGGTCTCAGTTTGACAGAAGCAACACCCATTCAGTGATTAAGGCTTAATGAGAAATGAGACAGAGAATTACCTAAATTAAAAAAATTGACCTGGGAGGAGAAGACCCTCAGAGTTTCTGGCCAAAACAGAAACAATTGCTATTTTATTCTGAGCCAATCAGAGCCTAACAATGACAAGTGGCTTGGGGCCTATTGGTCCGTCAATGAGAGCCAGAGAGAATTGGGGTTTAAAAAAAGTTTCAGAGATTAAAATAAAGTTTACATTCCCTTTGTGCAGAGCAATGCAAGTGTCTTTCAAAGCAGTTCTAATTATCTTTTCTTTTGAGGTTCCTTTATATTCTCTCCTATGCATTAAAAAATGTTTTTAATGATATTCTTTTATTTTTCTTTCTTTTTGATAGTCCTATTGCTCTCTCTCTCTCTCTCTCTCTCTCTCTCTCTCTCTCTCTCTCTCTCTCTCTTTCTCTCTCTCTCTCTCCTTCTCTCCCTCTTTCCTCTCTCTCTCTCCACCCCCCCCCCCCCCCCGGTTATTCCTTCCACGTCACAGTGTTAGGGACATGGTGTCATGCAATCTGGAAAATCTGTGTAAATTTTTTTTACCCTTTCCTTTGTACCAGAGAAGTATGAACTATGGTATTAAATTATGGTACTAAATTTTGCAGTATTATTTTCTAGAGCTGGAAAAAATAATATCAAGATTCATCTGGAAGAACAAAAAGTCCAGAATATCAAGAGAACTAATGAAAAGAAATGCTAGGGAAAGTGGCCTAACTCTACCAGATCTCAAATTGTATTATAAAGCAGTATTTATCAAAACCACTTGGCACTAGATAAAAAAACAGAAGGGTAGACCAGTGGGATAGGCTAGGTACTCAAGACACAGTAGTCAATGAATACAGCAATCTACTGTTTGATAAACTTAAGGACCCCAGCTTCTGGGATAAGAACTCACTGTTTGACAAAAATTTCTGGGAAAAATGGATAACAGTGTGGCAGAAACTAGGCAAAGACCAATGCCTGACACAATACACAAGAATAAAGTCCAAATGGGTGCATGATATATATACTATAACTATATACTATATATACTATAAACATGATACTATATACTATAACTATATACTATAAACAAATTAGTGGAGCAAGGAATAGTGTATTCATCAGATTTATGGAGAAGGGAAGCATTTTTGACTAAATAAGAGATAGAAAGCATTGTGAAGTACAAAATGGATACTTTTGATTATTTTTGCACAACCAAACCCAATGCAACCAAGATTAGAAGGGAAGAAGAAAACTGGGAAAGAATTTTTGCAACTAGTGTATCTGATAAAGGTCTCATCTCTAAAATATATAGAGAACTGAGTCAAATGTATAAGAATACAAGTCATTCCCCAATTGATAAATGGTCAAAGGATATGAATAGGCAGTTTTCAGAGGAAGAAATTAAAGATATGTATAGTCATATGAAAAAATGCTCTAAATCACTATTGATTAGAGTGATGCAAATCAAAACAACTCTGAGTTATGACATAACACCTATCAGACTGGCTAACATGACAAAACAGGAAGATGACAAATGTTGGAGAGTTGGAACACTAATTCATTGTTGGTGGAGCTGTGAGCTGATCCAACCATTCTGGAGAGCAATTTGGAACTATGCCCAAAGGGCTACAAAAATGTGCATATCCTTTGACCCAGCAATATCATTTCCAGGACTGTATCCCCAAGAGATCATAAAAATGGGAAAGTGTCCCACATGCACAAAAGTATTTATAGCAGTACTCTTTGTGGTGGCCAAAAACTGGAAATCAAGGGGGGGATGCCTATCAATTGGGGAATGGCTGAACAAGTTGTAGTATATGAATGTAATGGAATACTATTGTGCTACAAGAAATGATGAGCAGGAAGACTTCAGAGAGGCCTGGAATAACTTATATGATCTGATACTTAGTGAAAGGAGAAGAACTAGGAGAACTTCGTACACAGCAACAACCACAATGTGTAAGGATTTTTTCTGGAAGACTTAGAACTTTACTGAAATGCAAGGACTTAAAAAAATTCCCAATGGTCTTTTAAGGCAAAATGCCTTCCACATACAGAGAAAAAACTATGGAATTCAATCACAGAATGTAGCAGATCATTTTCTTTTGTATTATGTTTTGATTTGTTATATGATTTCTCCCATTCATTTTAATTCTTCTATGCAATATGACTATGGTGAAAATGTATTTAATAGGCAAAAAATTTTTATAATATTATTATGGTATTAAAAGACAAAATATATTGCTATTACATAATAGTATATATATGTACTCACATATATGTGTATATGTATATACATGCACACACATATATGCACATAGATACATACGAATACATATGCGCACACATATAGATATGTGTATGTATGTGCATATATATGCATACACAATATAAATGTATATATACATATATGCCAAACTGTAATATATCAAAACTGCAATGGGGAAAATCACAATGTGGAAGGGAGAACTCCTGGCTAATTGCTTCCATTTGTACTCACCTGATCTGTATGCCTATGGCATACAAGTAGACAATACTCACAAGGTTCAAATGGATGTTTTTCTGGGTGGAAAAAACTGACAGTCTGAATAAGAATATTCAAAAGATCTCTTCTCTCTCTCCTCCCAGACCCAAGTGGCCTCCCAGATCAAGGACTTCTTAGACTCTGCCTGAGGGCTCGGGAAGGTGAGCTACTGTACTAGGGATTATTTTTATTATTATGTTCTTACTGCCACTGTTTCTCTTACAACTCATCCATACCACCAGGCACTATAGCTAAAATGTAACCATTATTAGATGGTCATTAAGACCACAGAATAGAATGTGATCATTGTGATTTTTGAAATATATTGTTTGATACTTTAGTTATGATAGGACTCTAATATGGAGTCACTTAGGCTAAGTGGTCCGGTGGCCACAAATATATAAGTAAAAAACAAAACAAAAGCAAAACGGAACAAAAACCCCAAAACGTGGAAGCAATGACCATTTCTACTTTTCCACTGTACTGACTTGGTCTGACCCTGTGTCAGGCATTTAAATAATCATAACTCCTGACTGCATGAGATACCTGGTTGACTGCAGAGGCAGCAAATCACCCTTATCCCCCAATACTCTGGGTCCTGCTGGAATGAATTTGACTAAGCCTTCTTTTAGTCAAAGAAGAACAAATTTTATTTAAGATTCACCATATTGGGTTGACTCTTAAGGGGCCTAAGCATTTATGACACTTGTGTTGACAAGTGGGTCAGATAGAATCTGCACTAGATTGAATCTGAGTGTTTTCATGAAGGTGAGATGGAATTTATATACAGAAAGACTATGGGAGGGATCTGGGGGGTGGTCTAGTAGTCTGGGGTAATGGGGAGAGGGGTTTAGGGAGCGTCTTAAGGAGAAGTCTAAGGAGGATCTTGATGGGACTGGGGTGATAAGAGGTCAGAATCAAGAGAGTGGGATTTCGATGTGATCTAGGGTGGGAAACACCTGGAGGCAATCCAGAGGTAACAGACAATGGAGGGCTAGCCTAGGTTAAGGTACAAAAAACCAGATTAGGTGGGAAGATTCAAGGACAGTTCAGGGGGGTTCCCAGAGAATGTACCCCATCAATCCTGGGATCTGGTCCTCTTTTTACTTACTTTGAAGATTCCTAGTTGTTCCTTCATGGCTCCTGATTTAGGGATCAAAATTGTGTTTTGGGGGAACATACTATATTTTTTGAGTTCTTTGAGTGAGTGAAGATCTCCACAGAGTACTGACTTTACTTTGTTTGTTATTGGATATGGGAATATCCATGGGAATAAGGTTAGAATTTCATCAATTAAGTCACTGTGGAAATTTGTCTATGTGGAAATCTGATCCTAGTTTCTGCTGGTTAGTACATAACTAAGTGTCATGTGAGATGGATGTAGATATAATATTAAGGATTGACTTTGTGAAGCCCCTGGTTTATTTTCTAACCTGAAGGTGCTTTAAAGTCTCCCCTTACCACAAAACTTCCCCTTATCCTGGGCCATAAAATTTCTTGTCCTCACCCCTCATCCTGGGGAATGGGATTTCCTTATCAGTCATCTATCATTCATAGTCCTCACCCTGTGTCTTTATCTTGCAAGACTTGCCCTAGATCTTCAACCCACCCCATAAGGAAATCCTAAAATCATCCTATATAAGTCTGGTCCTTTCCCTATATCACCGCCTTTGTTTATCTCCTTGCTAAATCTCAAGCCAGCTGCTTTTGCATCAATAAAGCTCCCAATGACTACAGGGAAGGTCTAAGTGAATTCATTCACATTTTGAACCAGCTCTTCCATCTCTCTCTCTTTAACAAGAGGAGGGTAGGGAGCATAGTAAAAGTATTGATTCATTTTCCCACTCACCACAGATCTTTGGCAGTCACCCTACTTAATGGCCCATCAAGGCTAGTCAGCTGATCACCTTTCTGTTCCTGATTCCCAAAGTCCAGGAACTATTCATGACCTGGTTTTAATGGAAGGAATCTTCAGGTTATCATAGATCATATATACAATAGCATTGTCTAGAATGCAGGTGGCTGATGGATTAATGATGTCCTTTTTAAAGTTCAGCCTGGAGATGCCTATCTGATTACATTAGTAGAATTCACTCCCCTTCCTCCATTCTGAGGGAGTGATGCCTGACTGTATCATACTAGCATGTGGTACCTTTCTTCTTATTATCTCATAATCCCTTGTTTTCCTCTATATCTACACCTAGTATCTTCTATTAAAAATAATAATCCATATTTATATAATAGTTCAAGGTTTGCACAGCACTTTCCTCTAAACTGCTTGGTAAATTAGGCAGTGTAATATTAATATTTTCATTTTATGAATAAGGAAAGTGACTTGCTCCTGGTCCCACAGCTATTAAGTGCCTGAAGGATTTGAACCCAGGATTCTTACTTGACTCTACATTGCATCTTACAGCTTCTATTCCAATGCTAAGCACCCTGCCTGACACATAGTAGGCATTAATAAGTGTGTGTTGATGAATGAATGTTTCTTGCCTTCTAATATGTATTATATTTATATCTGTGCATGTCTCATCATCATTACTAGGCTGTAAATCCCACACACCTGAGACTATGGGTCTTTTTATCTTTGTATCATTCCCAGGACCTAGCACAATGCTTGGCAACTTTTTTTTTTTATTAAAACAATAATTAAATATTTCTTATAGGACATTCTTAGACTTTTCTTTGTGTGAGTCTTTTTGTCCTTGTTGAAATTCTTGTGTGGAATGCTATTATGGCTGAAAACTGTTCTACTGCAGTCTCATATTCTCCCAGTCCTAACTCTGCCCCTCACTACCCTATAGCCCCAACCACTGAGGAGTGAGAACTTTCCTGGGACACTCAAACTAATTTATGCAAATAGTTACATACCATTACTGCTGCAGCAAAGTTCATAGGCTTCAGAAATGGTTAAGTACAAGTATAATTCAATTATCTGTTCTCTATCTCCTTGGTAATAGCTCCTAACAGAACTTACATAGCCACATTGTATACAGTAACAATATTGTTTTACAAGGAACTTTGAGCAGATAAATTGTTCGGATTATTATTAATACCCGAGTTAACTATAAAGACATATGAAGACACTGCACCCAAAGAAAGAACTAACAAATAGTGATATGCATAGAATAATTATATGTATGTGTGTATATATGTATGCATGTGTGTATATATGTATGTTATATATGTGTGTGTATGTACATATATATTTATGTCTAATGGTAGCCATCTCTAGGGTAGGAGATGAAAGGGAGAGAAGGAAAACAAATTTGTATTATAATTTTGGCATATATTTGAAAAGGATAGCAACTTGTACATAGTAGATTTGCCATTTCATCTTTTTTTTAATTGTACTATGTTGTGGAAATGCTTGCTTCATTTCATAAATTTAAAATAATTTTTTTCAAAAAGAATCTATATAACGGTGTTGGAAAATCATGACATGGCAAGAGGAGAAATCAAATCCCTTATTTAGAGGAGGTAACAAATGGAAGAAAGGACTCAGAGCTCCAGGTGGCACAAGAGATCCCCAGCCTCAAGAAACTCAAGAAGGTCTTAGGCCTTGGGCTGGCAGATGCCAACTGCTGCAGATAGGCTGTGACAATGCTGTTGGTCTGATATTCTCTATAAATGCCATCTTCTTTCTTGTTCCTTCCACTCTCATTCTTATATCACCATCACCAGGACCAGTCACTGCTGGTTTTATTCTTCTATTGGTTTCCCTTCTCTGAGCATCAAAACCTACCTGTTGTCTCCTCTTGTTTGTTTCTGGATCCCTGCCAGGACCTTCAGACTGGGTGGGATCAAAGGAAGGCAACCTCTATGATATGTCTCTCTCAGTAGCGGTGTTGTCCCAGGCTTGGGTTCAAAAGCAGAGGCCATTGCCATTTCCTTCCTAGAGGTCTAAGTTGGGAGGTCAGTCCTTGACCCAGTCAACTAGCACCATCTACTGGGTTTTACATATTTCTACTATTAGCTTTCCAGGGCCCCAAGAGAAGAGATTCCAGAACATTCTTTGCTTTGATAGTTTTCAGGCCTAGCACTCTATCCACTAAGCCACTTCCTTTTCAGGTTTGCAGAATTCTTGACAGACTCTCTCTTTTGATCCTTGTAAGAGCGCTGTGAGGGTAGGTGCTGTGATTGTCTCTGAGAGAGATTTACGTGACTTCACTAGGATGACATGGCTATTAACTGCCCAAGGCAGGATTTGAACTTGGGTCATCTGGACCCCTAGTGTAATAACTCTGTCCACTATATTGCCTAACTATCTCACCAACTTGTCAGGTACTTAAAATAGGATTTACTAGTGTTACCTTGGTGTCAAAGGTTCTCCTGGGGTGTAAGGGTGCAAAGAGTTCCTTGTCCTCACCTAGAGAAACTTGAGAAATTCGCTAACACCAATTTGCTGTTAAAGGCTCATAAGCATGTAGGTCTCTAGACTCAATGAAAAGGCTTATTTACAAGTCAAATAAAACAATTTGGACTACCAACATCTTGGGAAATAATGATCCCCAATACCAACTTATGTGCTATTTTCCTTCAGAGTCCTGAATAACTTTAGTAGTACTATTCATATTTTTGTCTAGCTCCCAGAAAATGTTGCCTCTGATACAGCTCATTGTTCAATGTCTCCTAGGTGGTCTTTCTACTGAATCCAGCAGTCACTAGGATCAGGCCTCCTAGCTGTTTTTGAGGTTTTGGCAGTGAGTGATGTCTGTTGTTGCTCCCAGTGCAGGGTTGTCAATCACTGCAAAAATTTGATTGACTCTTGGAGGTATTCTTAAATTTCTCTTCCTCCTCCTCCTTTTTTTTTTTTTTTTTTTTAAATATAGCACCTACCACAGGCTAGGCAGAGGTAGCAACATGGCTTAGTGGATAGAGTGCTAGGCCTGAAGTCAGGGAGATCTGAGTTCAAATCTAGCTTCAGACATGAGTCACTTAACTTCTGTTTGCCTTACTCCATTAGAGGAGGAAATGGCAAACCTCTCCAGTCTTTGCCAAGAAAACCTCATGGACAATGGTCCAGGGGATCCTGAGGAGTTGGACATGACCGAATAACAACAGACTAAGCTCTGTGCTAAGTACTTTACAAATATTATCTCATCCTCACAACAACCATGAGGGGAGGTATTATTTTTATCCTCATTTTACAATCCAGAAAACAGAGGTTAAGTCACTTGCCCAAGATCCTGCTGTAGGAAAAGACCTCCGAAGCCAGACTGATTGAAGATAAACCCAAATAAACCTATCCACAACATCCTGAATTAGTGGTTATTTATTTTCCCCTAGAAGATCTCCCAGGAGAGAGAATCCACCACCTATTTGACTTTTACATATCTTTAGTCATGCAGAAAACATTCTTTAGGTCTTGTTGTCGACCACTGGAGTCAATTGGACCAAGTCTAATTACTCTTCCGCTGAACAGCCTTCATGTACTTGTATATCTCGTATCCCCACTCAGTTTGCTGTTCTCCAGTCAATTCTCACTGGACACTTTTCACCATCCTGCTTGCCTGCCTCTGGGTGTCATGTCTAGCTTGACTATGTCCTTCCTAAATGTAGCTTCCAGAAATGAATGAAACACTCCAGATGTGATATGAGTAAGACAGAAGCTGATTACTTCTCTTGTTTTACAGAAGTAATGGAGAAGACTCGAGAGACATGATTGCTCTCTTTAAGTCCGGGCTAGATGAACACCTGCTGGTTATATTGCAAAGGGAATTCTTCAGACACAAGCTGAACTATCAGATAGTATCAGATAGGTCCCTGTCCATCTCTTAAGATTATGTAATTCCAACATTACCATTTAGACAAAGGACAATCAATTTTTGTTTTGAGAAGATTGTTTTCTTTTCATTTTACCTCCCACACAATTTGATTTGCAAAAAACACATAGTCATTAAACTCCTCTCCTTTCTTTCTCTTCTCCTGGATAGGAAGATTGCTTTAAATGCCTGTTTTCACTTCATTTTCATGAATAGGCAAACAAAGAGACCTTCTGGGGTGCTATTTCAACTAGCAACTTCTTGCATCTTTGAAAGATGAAGGGAGTCAGTGCAAAGAAACCAAAGCAGGGGAATTAAGGCTGTGATTTACAAAAACTGGAAAGCAGTCATGAGAGCAACACATTGAATTTGAAGATCATCAGCCCTTCCCCACACCTCACAAACTACTCTCCTTATAGATAATGAGCTTAATGAAGAAAAGGAGAATTAATGGTACTGAATCAGACAGAAGTTAAAGATAAAGGTACATTTATTTTTCCAAGGGTAAGCCTTCTCAGCATCCAATTAGGAGGAATCTATGATTGTTCCATACACAAGAAAATCATCTGACATTTATGTCACTCACTATTCAGACATTCTACTTCATGACTTAAATTGGGTTTATACTAACTTTTATTCATAATTCTTGGGGATGGCATTTGACTTTTGTCCAACAATGATTGAATCATGCATCACTGATATTACTACTAATACTCTCTTTTCTATATTAGAATTGCAAAATATATACAATCTTACATGTACCACCACTTTATGACATGGCCTGAATGATGGGGCACAAAGTGTTTTGCAATTTCAAATTGCTTGTTCAAAAGAATATAAATAATATAGATACCATAAGATTGTAGATAATTCTGTAAACAGGTACTTGGAAGACAACTCAAAATCGGAGTCCAATTACTGGGAGGGGATGGCTGAAAATTTTCTTCATGTACACATGTGAATTAATTCACATATATATTCCACATGAATTGCATGCCTCTTTCTAAGGGATCCATAAGTTTTTATTAACCAAATCCAAAGGGAAGACTTTCTATTGGTCCTGTTTTATAGACAGAAATATAGGTGATTTATAGAGTGATATATAGAGAGTGATTTATTTGAATTTAAGTTCCACCTGGGTACTTGAGATTGTACTGACAGATGCTGCTGATTTGGCTATCTGACCAGCAAATGGATTAAATATCCCCCACTGAAGTCTTGAGTCCTTCTTTTGGGACTAAAATGAATGTGTATTGTAAGTTATCTTACTTCTTTCCCAATATGGCCCCTCTAATCCTTCTCACCTTCTCCTCTACAGCTGCAATATTATTAATCTCTACTTTAGCCTCCTCAGTAGGAGGAGGTGTTTGTTATCACTGAATAAATGTAGGAAATGCTTCGATGAGAAAATGGTAATCATAAGATGACACACACGTGAATGAGCAATTAATGAATATTTCAGTAGGGAAGTTCTTTAACTTAGAGACAGGATAGAACAGAGGAATAGAAGAGCCTTTATTATATAGATTAGAGAATAGTTATTGAGAATGACCAGATATTCTCAAATCATGGATCAAAATCCAAATA
Organism: Bettongia penicillata ogilbyi; assembly: GCA_023548195.1. NCBI lineage: Eukaryota > Metazoa > Chordata > Mammalia > Diprotodontia > Potoroidae > Bettongia > Bettongia penicillata. The sequence continues at coordinate 19,275,722 of JAJHZJ010000314.1, read as the reverse complement.
GATGACCAAAAAATGTTTTTTTTCAATTCCAAATGAAATAAATCATGACTTTCAGTACAGGAACAACCCTACCTGGAGTCATTAATTGGATCCTTCAAAACAATGCTGGCTGGGGCTGCTAGGGGGTGCAGGCCCTGGAGTCAAGGGGACCTTAGTTCAAATTTGACCTCAGCTACTTACTAGCTGTGGGACCTTTGACAAGTCGATCAATACAGATTGCCTTCCCAGCCTCCCAAATTAGCTCCTGATGGCCACAAATTTATATTTAGCCTTGAGATCTTTATTTTCTCAACTGATTTAAGAGAATAGTTTCAGTTTAAGGGCACCGTGGGTGAGGTGATAAGTAATAACTAGGAGAAGGTGAAGGGAAGGAAAGAAGAGCCAGAGAGAGAAATGGTAGCACTGAGGAAAGGAGGACCATGGAGGCTTTGCATTCATTTTGCTTGGAGGAGATGATACTTAAAGTGTGAGCACAGAAGTATTTTTTTGCCTTTATTTAGAAACTTCATGGATGGGGCAACCAAGCTATGAAAATAATACATTGGCATGATCTGAAGGGGACTGGGGAACCAAGGATCCCTAGATCTGGCCTCACATTCAACCTGGGTTCAGTCTTCAGGGAGCATGACCTCCAAAGAGAAAAATTAAGTTCCTTTTTCCTTTTTCTCATTGTTTCTGGCTCTTTATACCTCAACCGCAGAGACCCAGGGAAAATAAAGAAAATTCAGATTTGGTCTATGTCTAGGGTCTATCCAAAAGTGCACAAATAGATACATAACATCCAAGGTAGATCAGGTGTAGAACAGATGCTGACTTCCTTCTTGGGAAAAAAAAAAGCTTAATAGACAAAACACTCATAAGTGTCAAGACCATGGCTGGGGCTCCTCATTCTGTCTATTCTTATCCTCTTTGAGAAGGATATAGCTACAGAAAATCACTGTTGCCTGTTAGCTCCAACTGGGGGACTCAGTTAAGGTCCTTAATCCATAGTAAGTGCTTAATAAATGCTTGTTGACTGGTGTTTAATTTCTCAAACTCACAAGGTTGACTTTAAGGCTGGAAATGCCTGTTTTAGGATTGCTGTTTGGTTACCTAGGCTCAGGAGAAGAAATATAAGGCAGAAGACCTAGGTTAGGGATGTAAGATCTAGTCTTAGGTTAGTCTTAGGCAGCACAAATATCTACCACCATGTACAAGGAGCTACCATGACTGCTGGGGCAGAGAGACTCATCCTTTTTCTCATGGAAAGCACAAGAAAGATCCTTTACTGAGTTCCCACATGCTTGGCAGATGGAGAGTAGAAGTTGTCTCACCTTTCAAAATTAACTCCTTTTGATTCGGTAGCCAATCTCCTACTTTTTATTTCATTAGTTTTTTTCCATGAATGAGAATTCACCTCTCCTTCCCATCTCTTCACTTCCATTGAAAAAGAATGAAAAACAAAACTCTTGACCGATATGCATAGTAAAGCAAAAGGAATTTCTGCATCAGCCATCTTAAATGTACATTTACATATATGTATATGTGTGATCTCAGTCTATATCTTGAGACTATCACCTCTGTCAGGAGGTTTGTAGCATGCTTCATTATGAATCCTCTTGGGAATGTGGTTGATCATGGTGTTGAGAACTTTTAAGTCTCTCAAAGTTTTGTGTGTTTACAATATTCATGTTGGATGAATTGTTCTCCTGTTTCTGCTTACTTCATCTCCATCAGTTTATGCAAGTCTTCTCAGGTAAATGAAAAACTATTTCTTTAAAGCAAAATCCTTCATTATTTATTTCAACTCAATATTATATAATCACATTCATGTACCATAATTTGTTTAGTACTTTAGTGACTAAAGTAACTAACCCTTAGTTACTTAGGGTAACTAAGTACCCCTTAGTTACTTAGAGTTCTTTGACAACATAAAAAAAAGAGTTGCTATAAATATATTTGTACATATGAATACTTTTCCTCTTTGATTTTTTGAGAGTTGAAACCTAATAGTGGTATTGCTGGGTCAAATGATATGAACAGTTTAGTAATTATGGTGGAATAGATCCGAATCACTTTCCAGATATGTCAGTACCAATTCCCACCCCTCCAACAGTGCATCAGTGAACCTGTTTTCCAACAGCTCCTCCAGCATTTGTCATTTTTCCTTTTTTGGTCAAATTTGCTGGTCTAATAGGTATGAGAAGAACTTCAAAGTTGTTTTAATTGGCATTTATCTAATTATTTGTGATTTGGAACATTTTTCTTATGGCTGATGTTAGTTTGGATTTCTTCCTCTGAAAACATCCTGTTTATGTCCATTGACTGTTGAAAGAGGAAGGGCTCTTAGTCTTATTGGTTTATGTTAGTTCTTTATATATTTTGGAAACAAGACCTATATCAGAAAAAACATGCTGCAAAGAATTTTTTTCCCTATTTCCCTGTGTCCAGTCTTCCTCAACACTGACCGTTTTCCCTGAAACCATCAGGAAGATTGAAGAATAGCTGTTGTTGCTTTATTATTTTTTTCGCTTGTATCTGACTCTTTGTCAACTGTTATGTAATATTATCTATTATTCTAGTCATAGTTCTTCATTTTTTTCTATAACAGTAGAATGAAATGGTTTATCAAATACTTTGTCAAAATTTAGGTCCAGTATGTCTATAGAATTCTCTTGATCTAGCAGTCTGGTAGTCCAGTAAAAAAAATGAAAAGGAAATAACGTGTCTGTTTTTTGTGATCATTGCTTTCTCTCTGGATATTCATTAGCCTTCTTCCTGTTTAGTACTATATTGTATTCTATAATTTTTTCCAAGAGTCAAATTGAGTGGGCTAGAATTTTTAGTTTTTATTTTCTTTAAAAAAAATAAGGATATGTTCAATGAATTCTCCAATGTTGGGGTACCTCTTTCAAAAATGTTTCACAAATTTTTAATGTAGAGACTCAGCCCTCACATCTATGAGTTCTTTCAGTACTTGAAGATTTATTTCATCTGGGAAACATCACTAGAATTCAAGGGCAGGGACATATTCTTTTGCTATCTCATTATTTATCAATTTTGTTATGTTCTTTCCAGTCCAAACGTCATTTTCCTTGAAGGTTGCAACAGAAGCAAGATAGAAATCAAGAGCTATGCCTTCTATCTGTTGTCAGTCAGTTTCAGGTTATTTACCCCAAGCAGTAGTTCTCTCTGCTTCTTTGAACTTCTTGTTCTTCATGTCTTTGATCCTTTTGCTCTCACTTGGGGAGGTGGGGGAAGGAAATGCCTTTCCAAATGTATTAGCATTTCTCAACAACTTCTGGTCATTTTGACCTAGAACACTCCAGAAAGAATTTTTACAGCATCATGTCACACTTTTTCATTCATTCTTTGCTACAAGTCCTTGTTACTAACATCTGTACATATTCTTAAAAATCTAAATTGGTTTTGGAGTCTCTCTGGGCACATACATTGGTTTCATTAGAGAGCTTCAGTCTTTTCTCCTTTTTCAAAGTTTCATTTTTATCTTCAAATATTGCATTCTTCATAGGCATTGCACCGACTTCTCATGTGGAATTTCAGTTCATGGATGAAAGTAAGGCTCTGAAAGGGAACAAGGTCCAATGAACTATAAATCATTGAACATAATTCTATTTCCATTCCTTTGCTGACTCATTTTGTGAATTTATGGCAATTGAAGTAACTTAAATTTGTTATAATAAATCATTTAAAAAGTTAGTAACTAGGCAGTATTGTGTAGTAGAAAGAAAACTGAAGTAGGAGTTAGGAGATACCTCAATTCCACTGATTAATATCTGTATTGCCTTTGGTAAGCTTTAATAGCACTTACTATACAGGGTTATTGCGAGAATCAAATAAGGTAATATCTACAAAATGCTTCGCAAACCTAGAGCACTATGTCCAGGTTAACTCTTATTATTTTTCTCTAACTCCTAGTTATAAAAACTTAGAATTGTCAAAAAATCTTGGGCTAAGAGGTCAGTCATTTAATTTTGACATAGAAATTACAGTGATGTCATAAGTAGATTTTCAGACAAAAGCCCTAATTAATCGGTGTCATAATATGTCTAATTTATGAAAAGTAGTGGCTGAGACACTATAAATTAAATCACCATATTCAATGACTGGAAGCAACACTTTCAGATCTAATCCTGAACATGCTTCCTGTACCAGTGAACCTTCCTCTTCTCTGAGACCTCGTTGTCTCCAACTCTTAATTACGGGTTGTGAAGATAAAGAAGGGTAGGGCTTGGACAGGCCGTGGGTGCCAATTCATTCACACAGTAGTATTGCTTTAGAAAAGGTGCAGCAGGGCAGACGCCTTTAAGAACTTGTTTGGATGGCTATGTTTATGGGACAGACGGTGGGTTAGCCGTTCAACTCCATGTAACCTTTGTATGATGATCCATTTGCACTCTGCCTGAAATGTTGATGCAAAGCACTTGGATAACAAAATCCAAGTTTGAGTTTGAGCCAAAGAAAATATCCATTTCCCCCCCTTTAGAAACAGCCATTTCCAGGCCCCTGAAACTGCTATTGACTTTAGGGTTGCATGCATAGTGCTGTATGTTGGTTTCTGTCTATAGTGAGGGACAGTAGAGAGAGGAGATCTCTACTAGGCATACATTTGAATAGTCTGGCATGAACATAGACACCACAGACACAGAATTACAGAGGCTCAGAATTAGAAGGTAATCCAGTCTTTATCCATAAGAATATTCTTTTACAAAATACGTTTCAAGTTTATCCCAGGTAGCTAGATAGTGCAGTGGATAGAATGCTGGGCCTGGAGTCAAGAGACCTGAGTTCAAATGTGGCTTCAGATTCTTAACTGTCTGTGGGACCCTGCACAAGTCACTTAATCCTGTTTACCTCACTTTCCTCATCTGTAAAAGGAGCTAGAGAAGGAAATGGTAAGCTACTCCAGTATCTTGGCCAAGAAAAGCCCAAGTGAGGTCATGAAAAGTCATCCATGACTGAAAAGATTTAACAACAAAAAACAACTGTGCTCCTCTCTCTCTCTCTCTCTCTCTCTCTCTCTCTCTCTCTCTCTCTCTCTCTCTTCTCTGTCTCTCTCTCTCTCTCTCTCTCTTTCTCTCTCTCTGTCTCTCTCTCTCTCCACACACACACACACACATACACACACACACACTCACTCCCTCCCTCCCTCCCTCCCTCCATGGCAATCCATTTCTATTTTTCATCATGGCTCTAGTTGTTAGGGAATTAGATGGTAAAATAGAGTGCTGGACCTAGAGTCAGGAAGACAATTTCAAATTTGACCATAAATGCTTACTATTATTTACCTTAATAGTATTTACTAGTAGATATCCTAAATACTTTCTAGCTTAAAAACTAGAGACTCTGGACAAGTCACTTAACTTCTCTGCTTGCCTTGGTTTCCTTATCCATAAAAATAATAATAATACTACCTACCTTGCAGGGTAGTTGTGAGAATAGAATGAGATAATATTTGTAAAGCATTTTCCAATCCTTAAAGCACTATATAAATGTTATTATTAGTAGTCATGAATATAAATCTACCCCTTTCCGATTTCTGCTATTTCCTCTTGGGCCAAGAAGAACCAGTCTAATCCCTCTTTCACATATTAGCCCTTAAAATATTTGAAATCAGCTATCATGCCTATTAATCAATCAATAAGCATTTATTTAACACCTACTATGTTCTATGTACTACAGTAGGCTCTAGGGCTGCAAAGGCAACAATGAAACCATGCCTTCTCTAGAAATGTTATTGTTCAGGCAGGGGAAACAGCATACCTAGAGATAAGTATATACCAAGTATATGTGTATGCTTATATAATAAGTATATACATATAATGAAGATATAATAAGATCTATAACATAATGTTATATATAAAATAGAGTAATATGATAAACATATGATATAATACATAGCAATATAATAAATGCATAATTATATACAATATAATATAATTTATAAATAATGCCTTTTTTTGGGGAGGGGAAAGCAATACTAGCATAATTTTCTTTAAGTATCACAAATAGTATCAAACACAACTCATGGGATCTACTATCCAGTGGAAGGTAATACCAGTGAGTGCCCCCTGAGCCTGGAAGTTGTTATTGTTACACATATACATACACATATATACCGAAGTAGGTACACAAATATCTATACGTACATAAATACATGCATATACACACATATCCCTTGAGATAGTCATGCCTTATTTTTTCCAGTTACTCAAATAGGACACATTGACGACAAGAATTACTGAATTCATGATAATAAAAAGATACATCATATCTTATATAGCACTTTAAAGTCTGCACAGCACTTTCTTCATTGCAACTCGGTACACAGACATTATTGGTCCCATTTGCAGATGAATAAATTGAGGCACAGAGAGATTAAGTAACTTGCTTAGGGTCACATCATGGATAAATATAATTCTCTAAGGGGAAAAATAGACCTTAAATGACAGGATTGAGGGAAACGCAGGAGCCAAGAAAAATAGCAAAATGTACACATTTCTTTAATGAGAAGGAAATATAGAGGGGTGAATTGTTTTCATTCTAATAGTGGAGAAGGAAAATGTGTTCTCAAAACTCTAGTTTCTTTAAGGATAATAAAGAAAGGTAAATATGCTTTGTTCTGTTTTGATGATCTCAGGTGGTGGGGAAAAAAGGGAGGGTTTGGGGACTATATTCAATAATAAAGAAGGAGAAATGGGAAAGAAACCACTATTACATAATAGAGGTTCACAAGATGAAAGAATATTTAATCATAGAGGGAGAGTATCTAACCACACACACACACATGATAAAAAAGGAAAATTGTATTATGTTTAAAGGTACCGTAGATAATGAATAAGAGTAGCTACCATTTATTTTTATATACATACATATGGGTATTCTGTGTGCATATATATATATATATATTTATACACAGAAATACATATACATATGTACACACATACTTTAAAGTGGTATATGTTACTTTAAAGTGACAAATAATTTATGTATATATGTGTTGTATACATGCATGTATGTGTATATATATATATATACACACACATATTTATGGTTTGTGAAGCACTTTGCATCTGATTAATTTATTTTGATCTTCACAACAATCCTGTGAGGTAGGTATTAATATTATTCCCATTTTACAGATAAGGAAACTGAGGCCTAAGCAGTTAAGTCACTTGCCCAGAGTCACACATCTAGTATATGTCTGAAATAGGATTAAAACTTAGGACTTCCTGATTCTAAGTCCCTGCTCTTTCCACTGAGCTGCCCACTTGTTTCATTATCAATATTATATATCTATACACACATTCCTACATATACATGTATATGTACACATACATGTGTATATGTATATACACATACATATGTATGGATAGCCACACACACACACACACACACACATATATATGCCAAATAGTATAGCATCTAAAAAGTTGAAGGAAGAGTTAATAGAATTAGAGAAAGAAATAGTAAAATTACGTTAGTTGGGGACCTAAAATTTACCCTTTCAGGCTTAGACAAATTAACCAACAGATGAATAATTTTAAAAAGTTAATGATGAATAGAATTTTAGAGAAATTAGAGATAGATTTCTAGTGATTAGTGAATGGGAATAAAATCAGTTATATCATGCACAACTGTACATGGGCCCCCTTACAAAAATTTTTCATGCATAAAGATCTTGTCAAAAATGTAGAAAAACATAAACACTAAAGACATTGTTTCCTAACCACAATGCAAAAAAAATTATATTTAATGAAGAGCCTTTGAAGAATGAATTACATTTTAAAGGGGATGTAAATAGCATAAGTCTAAAGAATTGCTTGGTCAAAAACTACATTATAGAAGCAAAAGAAAATTTCATCCAAGAAAATGACAATGAGATGACATATCAAAGTTTATGATACAGTTTATATACTCTATATAATCATGTTTATATACTTCTGAGGAGAACATCTATATCCCTAAATGTCTCACAAATAAAACAAAAAGGATAAATCAATGACTCAAGCACACAAGAACAAAATATACTCTAACAACAGTTTTACAATCTGAGTTACAAAATAGAAAATCTGAAAATTAAAGAATATGTTAATAAAATTAAAAGCAAAAAAAATTGAATTAACACTGAATAACTAAATACAGGACACTTTTTAAAGAAAAACTAATAAACTAGATAAGCAGCTAATCATAGTTTTAAAGGAAATAAGAAAACTGAATTACTGAATATCAAAAGTGAAAAAGGAGACTTTACAATGGTGACTGAATAGCTGTTAATGGAGTTATCAGAAATTTTTACCCAGTTATATTCTAGCAAAACTGGCATTTTAGAGTAAATTAATAGGCATTTACAAAAAATGTAAAATAGATGAATGAAATAAGAAATAGAAAAAAATTCAGTCTAAAAAAATAATGAGAAAGTCATAAATGTAGGAAAGAGGGGGAAGATGTCTCTTAAGGTTGTAAATCCAAGTAACCAGAAGGATGGTGGTGCCTTCAGTAGAAATAGGGAACTCAAGAGGAGTGGAAGATGTAAGGGAAAAGATAATGAGTCCTGTTTTGATCATGTTGAGTTTACGTCTTTGAAACATCTAGGTGGAGAGTTGGTGATGATAAACTATAGATTAAGACAAAAATTAAGGTAAGTTATACAGATTTGGGTGTCACAGTCATGGATATGGTAGTCTAACCCATGGAAGTTCTCAAAAAAGTGGGAAAGGTTACCTTGGGAGGTTGGAAGTCCTTTATCAAGTCTGGATATTCATTTTCAGGGTGAGTTGTAGAGAGGATAGTCATTCAGGTATACAGTGGACCTCTGAGGTCCCTTCTCACTGAGATTCTTTCTATAGAAAGGAAAACATAGAGGTCCTAAAGACTTAGAGATAGAAGGAACCTTCCCCTCCATTATTTTATTAACAAGGAAACTAACGTTTGGAGAGGTTCAGTGACCTTCCCAAAGTCATATAACTAACAAGTAGCAGAACCAGGACTAAAATCTTGTTCTCCCAATGGCCATTCCAGGAGTGTGCCTTCCCTTAAATATCACCATTCAGACTTGATCTATAGCATAGACTTCTGAACAGGGCTGTCCCTGGGCTATCCATCTGATTTCCCCCAGTCTCATTTTCCATCTAGATCACTTGACTTCATTCAGCTGTGTCCTGTTTAAGAATTTTCAAGAAATAAACAAACTGAAAGGCTTAAGAAGAGTAAATTTAAAGTCTCTATAACTCAGCCTGGAGTTTCATGAGTTACTGTGGGATCAGAATTTCACTGGGACCCAGGCTTCATTCATATATTAATCCCTTCTAAAATAGTTTGTCCAGTGTTTTGTGTGTGTGTGTGTGTGCATGTGTGTATTACAGGATTGAGTATGTATTAGGAACTTTGAAGACAATAGAGAAGAGTGATAAAATAGCAAGCTTCATATTTAATAAACTATATTTATTGGGCAAAGTATTTTTTTTCAGTGAGGATAATAGCCAACAGACACAATCTGGAAACAGTCCAACTTGTTAATCCATGTTCAGCATAACAGGTATCTAGAGATCAGGGGTCTGGATTCACTATGAGCCAATCTTTTTTTGCAAGAAAAGACATTAATATGCTTGCTTATAAGAAGGAGCAATGGAAAAAAAAACCAGTAAGTATTGGAATTTTCCAAACACATTCTGAGCTTAGCTAGCCACATTGGAAGGCAATTGCTATCTGCTGCTCTTTTTTTTTTTTTTTTTTTTTTTTATGCACACTCATACTAACATTTAGTATCAGGGAATGGATTTTAAGTAGTGATAACAACTACAGTCTGTGTTTGTTTGGAGCTAAAATTGCACATGCCAGATTACAGGTTTTTTGAACCACAGTTTGTCTTTTTGAGAAAAAAATTCTGCATCTAAAGTAGATATTTTTACATTTTGTTGCAAAAGAATTCTGAATCCTTTAGGAAATATGAAAACAGCAAATAGATTAAAAAGTAAGGATGTGGGGGTGAGGGGAAGGTTGTTACACTGTCAGCACATGTCTTTAATAAGAATATATCTATTAATAACTATTATTATATAGTATTTTAACATTATTATTATAACATGATTCATATAGTGCTTTAAGATTTGCAAAGTATTTTATATGTTATCTCTTTTGATCCACATAATAAACTTGTGAGGTTAAAATCTCCATTTCACAGATGAGGAAACTGAGGTTGAAAGGGTTAAATGTCTTATGTCGAGTCACATGATAAGTATCTGAGGTGGAATTTGAGCTCAGATCTTATAGCTTCCAAGTTCAGCACTCTATGTACTGTGACACCTTCAGGAAAAGTTAGCTACATCTACCTATTGATTGTCCATATCTCTGAAGTGGGCTTAAACTGAGTAGTGAGGATGTTTCAGATACGGTGGATGTAGAGTTCCATGTTGCTGGATGCCCATGATAGATCACAGGAAAAGCCAAAAGGTTTCAACACATCACATTTTATAAGCACAATAAATCTGCCAGCAGTTACAGTTCATGCTTCCAATCTTATCAAAAGAAAATAAGGTAATTAATGTAAGTCTTCCTGGACAACATTCAAATACCAGACATTTCGTTCCCAATCTATTTCCATCCTGTTTCTCTAGTTCAGTAATCATTTGGTGGGGGGGTGTGGGGGGTGGGGGGGATCAGATTAGAATCATAGAGATTTAGAACTGAAAGGGTCCTTTGAAGTCATTTAATTCAATATCTGCATTGTACAGACAAGAAACTGAGTGCACAATGGGGAAGTGACTTAACTGATGTTTCATGAAAGAAATGCTGGATCTAGAGTCAGAGGACATGTGAGGACTAGGGCCAGTCACTTTCCCTACGTGAGCCTTAGTTCTCTCAGAAAGGTCTATGTCCATGATGTGTTTTCAACAGCACTTATGTGATAAGCAGGAAAGTAGCTTTCACAGTAGAGAAAGAATGTATTGAATCATCACTCCAGACTTAGATGCTATCCCTAAAGATCCTTTGACTTGACTAGTGAGACTCATTTATTTGATGGGTATTCATTCAGACCCATATCTGACCCACGATGATGTAGGAATTTGAACAGGGGGTTTGAGTGAGATTTAACAGCTGCTCTTAGTGGCAGCAAATGCCACTGGGCTAATGAAGGGGCATTTATAGTGAAGTGATATATATTGCCTCTGGTAAAGCCCTTCAAATTTAGTTCATGACAGTTGTAAGTCAGGTCTTGTCTTAGATCAGTCTCACTCTGGATGAATGGTAGAAGGGGGTGTTGGTTTTAGAGCTACTATGGGAATACTCAATTATTCAAGTTCAGATCTAGAGAGTTCTATCTAATTTTTTTTTCCCTTAGTGTTAGGGATTTAAGTGGTATATTATAGAATGAAAAGCTTGAAAAGGACCCTTGGTACTAGCTTCTCTCCCACTGTTGGTGAAGGTCTTCAAATCTGAATGGCCTATACTCCTTATCATGCTTCCATGATCCTTTCATTTCCCTCTCTCTTCCTCTGGAGAGTTGCTTGAGCCTGCTTTGGGTGTGGGCAATCTGAGGTTCCCTTAAGCAGGGAGAGTCTCTCTTTTAAAAAAATATTTGCTTCAAAGGCCCATTTTCTATCCTGTGTAATATACCACATCAATGTTAGTTTTTATTCTTGGATACAGAATCTGCCCAAAGGGTATTGTCTCAACTTTAGAAATTTGTAGGTAGAACATAAGATAAAAGAGGCCCTGATCAAGGGCCTTGACCTACTTGAATATTCTCCCCATGAATGAAAAATCTAGAACAGGTCTAGAGCCGGAAGGTAAGGAATCCAGAAGGCTATACTTGTCCAAGCCTATACCTCTAAGAACGTCCTAAGAACAAATTGGCCTTTTTTACTGTTGGGGAGGGGTGGGTAAGAGTGGGTTTATCTCATTGTAAATTCGCAGCAAATGAAAATGAAACTGTGTCATGGTGTGACAAATGAGGACTCCCGGATCTGTTTTACTATTCAAAACCTAGTACTTTTGATCTAAATAATATATATGTTAATTTTTTTTTAAAATATGCTTTACTGATGCCTTTTATTCTTATAACATAGTCTTGTTTGGAATATACAGCCCCTTTCCCTGGACAATTGACCTTTCCCTTAACAAAGAAAAATTACTATTGTGCTAAGCTAAATTTGTATCCATTCATTCCCTCATACAACAAATATTGGGTACATCCTATATGCAAGACAAAAAGCAAATACAAGTCTACACATAACTATGTTCTTTAATTATTATTTGTTTTTTACTCAACTACTTACTAAGTATGTACCATGGGCCTAGAAATGTGTGAGGAGTAGTGGGATGCGGATGGGAGGCAGATCATAAAAGACAGTCTTCAATTGCATGGTGCTTACAATCTAGCTGAAGTAATAAAGCATACCCGGAAACACTTGTATAGTTTTGAAGCCCTTACCCAAAAGCCTCACTCTGTATAAACACAATTTTCTATCAGAGAAAGCTGAGGTCTAGGTCACACAAAGAAATGGCTTGTTCATTTTAATCACAACACTGCTAACAATAAAAAATTACTTAGCATTTCTAAAAAGCAATGAATAGAGGGAAGAAAAAACTCAGCTGGATAATGAGTAACCTGACATTTAAAACCACCAATTCAAGATAAACCGGATTCCTTGTCAGTAATTATCAGCATTTCCTGAGCACCCACTACCTAGGGAACACTGTGCTAAGGCATTTGGGGGTAGTCATAAAATAAAAAGCAGACCTAATTCCTGCCCCCAGGACCTTGTGACATCCATTAAGCAAGAGCAGTATTTAGCATCAATCAAAGCGTGCAACAATCAATCATGACTTCACCACCCTCTGTTGTATTATTCTGCATTTTCTAAAGGGGCCCTGGGAAGCTGACCACATTGGTGAACAAGATGGCGCCAGAGGCAGATTCTCAGTTCATATCCATCCACAGTTTACCAAGCCATGCTGCCTTCTTAGGTTTCAGACTTAGTTGCCAGGCCAAAGAAAATCAACAGTCCAGGGCAATGTGTCACTCAGTCTTTCCAAAGTGGAGATTTCATGACTAACTGCAGAAGAGGAAAAGGACAGATCCTGACCCCCCAAACAGTACTAAGGACAAACAAAGCCTTTCTTGTCTCCTGTGGGAACCAGGAATATTAAAATACTCCATCTACCACAGGCACTTTTTCATGGAATATAACATTATATATTTGGGTTTTGTATTTAATGGGTTGTGTTCCCTACCAACTCACAGGCCCTACTGTGTGACTTTGGACATTTGCTACATATCCAAACACAAGATATGTTTTGTGCAGTGTTGGGTTTTTTTTTCCTTATTAT